>BSBM01000029.1:4582500-5782500 GCA_027924585.1 Larix kaempferi
CACCATCACCATCATCATCAACATCTTCACCATCATCACCATCATCTTCATCAACATCATCATCTTTATCATCTTCATCTGCATCATGATCATCTTCATTGTCATCACCCTCCTCCTCCTCATCATCTTTATCATCTTCATCTACATCATGATCATCTTCATTGTCATCACCCTCCTCCTCCTCATCATCTTGTGCACTTATGCACTTAGGGATTAATGTTTAGAAGAGGGTCTAAAGGCCTTTATGGGGTATCTAGGGATTATTGGGAGAGAGCTAGGGGGTATTAAACCATACAAAACATTTGTTTTGTATGTAACCATATAAATTATTAGTTTTCTTTTGATTTTGTTCGTTGCTCTAGTCGTGCACCTAACCTATTTATTGTGCTTGACTATATCGCGTTCGCGTTTTTTCACTACATATCGTGCACACGTTTTTTTATTTATATAACGCGTGCGCATTTTGTAACTCCACAAATAGTGAATTGTTGCTGTCCGAGAGCAACTTCACTCTGTCCGAACCAAAACAACAGTCCCGCGATTTTCGAACAGCACGAGCCCGCCATTGGAAATTTTCACATTCTACACCAACTCCATCATTTTTTTTATGCAGGTGTAGCATTGAGGACATCTTTCATGGTTGCTCAGTGTGGTGTTGGGTTATATGGCCATATTTGAAGAAAATAATCAGCAAGCTTGAAGAATCTCCAATTGAATAACACCAAAGATAAGGCCTTTGAAAGATTCATTTTGCCTATATTTGAGGAGCACACAAGATAAGATATCAAGCTTCAAGACCAACAAGGAAGAACTTCCATTTGCTTATTATTGAAGAGCTTGTAATTGAGGAGCAACAAAAACAAACTATATTGAATTGATCATTGTGGTGATGGGGAATGCACGTAACCGAGTAAACAAATCAACAAGGAAGAAGAGACCTCAAGAAGTCATTGAAGAAGAGAAAGAAAAGAAAAAAATATACATGATGAATCGGAGGCTTTCTTTGGAAACTAATCCAAATCCAATTGTAGAGGATACCACGGTTCACCCTATTAATCCACGACAAGAGGGACCTTCAATTTCCACAATAGTTGTTGAACAAGCACCCCATGGAAGTAATCAAGAAGCAAAACGTAGGTGCTCATTAGGGGATGTTTCAATTCCCACTTCAAGTCAAAGTGATAAGTTACCATCTCAAGATGAAGCTCACGAAGAAACACCCAATTTGCTATCTGGATGTGGTTATACAAGCGATGAAGTCAGAGAGGCATTGGACATTTTGCCTACTGTTGAAGAAGAGAATGTTATCCACACCATCGATGAGGATGTTGGACTTCCACAAGGGGATGTTGGACTTCCACAGACCATCGATGAGGATGTTGGACTTCCACCATCCAACTACCAAGAATAGAATGAAGGACACCAAGCTACTACTGAAATGCCAGAGCGTCTTGGTGATGCGCTACATGGTACAATTCCAACCCCCTTACCTCCATTAGCAAGCACACGTCGAAGAACTCCGAAGCGTATACAAGTTGATGAAAGACTTATGAATTCCATTGAAGGTACGCTATCTAAACGTAGTATTGCTTATCAAACTCAAGTGATACTTGATAAATATTTTGTTTCTAAATGTGATGGAGATAAATGTAGATTACTTTTATCATTGTTAAAATCTAGGAGCATGAATGTTGTTAGGAAAAAGTTAGGGATAAAGATGATAAAGAATTCTGAACCAAGTTCTCATATAGTTAAAAGCCTAGTAGATGCATTTGGTAAAATTGGTAAGAACACACGTTCAAAGGACCGCAATGCTGCTCGTCGTGTGTTGTCACAATCAATTGCAAATAAGAACACCAGGGCCCTTCGTATTCTCAGGCATACATCCTAACTAGTTAATTTGAATGTAAAAACCCTCCGTAGGTATTCTATTAGAAGAGAACATCTTGACACAACCGATCAGACAGATTTTTGGGCCTTTGTTGGTTGGTTGCCACGTCGTGACATGAAGCTAGTTGATGCAGTAAAGGGACTAGTGCATAGTTTTTGGCATGATCACACAAGGCCTTCTTTAAACCGAAAGGATGTACTAAAACTAAGAAGGGGTTCAAAGGATCGTGAACCACATACTAAGCATCTTCTTGATATAACACAGATAGAGCTTTACGAGAAATTTAAGATTGAGCATAGACAATTGAACTTGGGGCAAAGATCTTTTGAGAAATGTAAGCCATGGTATGTTAGAATAAATACTCTTTGTAACACTTGTTGTTGTAGATACCATGTAGAATATGAATATTACTATGAAACATTTTTGTACATTCGTCGTGTGTTGCATACTAACATTGTGCAGGATTGCTCCATGACAATACCACCGACTTCATCAAGAGAATTCATTCATAGCATCATGTGCAATAGGCCCGAGGGGCAAACATACTATGAAAAATCTTGTTTGTATGGAACATGCTCCAACTGTGCTAGAATGGCATTATTGAGCCAATGTATGCACGAGAATGGAGACAGTGAATTTGGGAAAATGGTTACAGACATGAAAAGTTTCAAATATATCAACTATGAAATAGTCCCAGGGAAAGAAAGCAAAAAAATACAATTGGTGACATCTCAGGTATGCATTTATATCTATAAAATTATGTTGTAACGGTTACATTTCAATCCTTACTTATAACAAAAAACTGACATTGAGATCATTTTGTGTCACCAGGTACAAGTTAGTGACTTCATCAAGGAATTTATTGAAAAGACACATCAATATGTTCAGCATGTCCACGTGGCATGATGGCAGGATGAGAAGTTTAGAATATGCAGAGATACATTTTCCCTTGGTACTATACTTTCAGTTGTTGATTTTGCCGAGAACTACATTCTGCAACCTCAAAATGAGATCCAAAGTCAGTATTATCACTCTGAGCAGGTTTCCTTGATGGTCCATATCACATATAGGCATGGCTCAAATAGCACTGAAGAGCAAAGAGAAATTCTGAAGGAATATCACTTCTACATAAGTGATGATAGGTGCCACGACTTCCACTATGTACGTCATTGCTTCATCATGTTCTATGATCACTTGAAGGGAAGGAACATACAGATGGATCGACATTGGATTTGGTCTGATGGGTGTGCTGGTCAGTTAAAAAATGCACGCATATTTCAGTGGTTGTGTTCATTGCATAAAAACTACAAAGTGCCACATATGTGGAACTATTTTGAGACTGGGCATGGTAAAGGAGAGCATGATGGAACCGGAGCATGTGTCAAAACAACCCTACAAAGAGAGGAATTGAAAGTATCTACAGAATCTACTATTCTAAATGCTCAATCTATAGTCAGGTGGTGCACGTCAGTAATGGGAGAGGAATCAACTATGCGGTAGAATCCACAAGAAAGAGACATGTGGAGAGATTTTTTTGGGAGGTGGTAGACATAGATCGTTCACATGCATGGGAATGCAAGACTGTGCCTAGGACTCGTGGCTTTCATTCGGTTCGAAGCTCTGATAACCCAGTATTTGAAATTTGGACCAGAAAACTTGCTTGTTTTTGCCCGCCTTGTTGTGATGGTGACTGGGATGGGTGTGAATAATTGGATTGGGTTGATGGATGGGATCGCATATCACTTCCACTTGATCAGCGTGCAATTGTTGAGTTAACTCCGTTGGAAGAAGACCAATCATCTATTTCTGCAGATTTTGATCATGTCTCAGACCTTGTACAACCCGGTATGATGCATTTCCTTAACATTTTTTGTTTGTTTACGTAGTCTTCAAATGCACATTAATGGCCTTGTATCGCACGAAAAATATTTTGATCATATACCTACAATCATATAATGCAGGGCACATATACATAGTGGTTGCCTCAAAAGATACTGAATGGGGTGATGAATACTGGTTGGCACACTGTATAGATGGAAAGCAAACCCTCATTATGTCCATGACTGACGATGAAAACAACCACTTTCCAACTGGGTCTATGGTTGTTAAAGGTGAATACTTGACACGGGACAGCAATGGAAGAAAGAAGGGTGGATATGTTTACAGGGATTACAAACCAGGTGCAAGTGTGTATCACTTTACCAACTTAATCATTGGCACAAACCTTCAGGTACGAACAATGCCTAGTCGAAATACATCGAAGGTACGCTACTTCTTACCGGATACAGAGCACGAGAGACTAATGGAGACCATCAATATAAGAGATGATCCGGAGGGATTGGTTGTATGATAATAGGTGGGATCTAGCATGATGAGGTACGTCACATACTTTTAATACTATACTATTTATACTATTTGTAATTGAATATTGATATATGCTCAATTTTCACATGTATGTTTCATATGAATATGTCAATTTTGTGTTCTTAATATGCCAAATTTACGTTTACGTTGTTTATAAATATGCCAAAAGTTCTCTTGTATGTCAAGTTTATGAATATGCCATTTTTTACATATGATCAATAAACCCTAAAATTATATTATGTTCATCATGTTGGTTATTGGCTTCACCCAACAAAATTAAGTCAATTCATGCTCACTATATTAAACAATACACTTATATTAAATTTAATTCATGTCTTGTTAAATATTTCATAATGAATTAGCTATTTGAGAGCACCAACTTAGACCAAGCCATCATCATCAACATCTTCATCATCATCACCATCATCATCATCATGGACCTGCAAAACCCTAGTTTCCAAAGTGTCTAGGCAGGTTCGGGTTGGGAACACTAGCCATACCCGCCCGGTGGATGATTTTCCAAAGTTGACCCTCGTGTGCAAAAATTGCACACTCCCACACTGAGCAAAACCTTAGTTTCCAAGATGGACCTGCAAGGTGACACATGGGCCACCGGGTAGGAGGGGAGGGGCACCCCTGGCACTATCCCGGTGTGCTGAATCCAACGGAGTCGACAGTTCGTCGATCCGAGCCACGGTATTCACTCTATGGCTCGTCCCGTCTCACTACCAGAAGGCCTTCAGGGACACCTGCTGGATACCTACTGGGGGCATAGAACTCCAACCGTGCAACAAAACTGGGTTCCGGGGAGTCCTGCAGGTGTGTCTAGACAGGTTCGGGCTAGGAACACTAGCCATACTTGCCCGGTGGATGATTTTCCAAAGTTGACCCCCGTGTGCAAAAATTGCACACTCCCACACTGAGCAAAACCCTAGTTTACGAAATGAATGTACAATGAAGCCACTGGGCCATGGGGAGACGAGGGAGAGTGCCCCCTAGAGGTAATCACACGCTAGGAGACCAACGGAGTCGACGGTTCGTCGGTCCGACGTCCGGTTTCCGAGTTATGTCGAGTTGCAAGTCGCATGAAAATGTCGTTCAGGGACACTTGGTGAATTTCCGTCCAGGAGCCAAAAAGCAAACGGAGCAGGAATATTGCGTGTTGTTGGCTCCTGCAAGTGTGTGTGGGCAATGCTGACGTGGGAACACTGCCAACACTAGATCGGGGGAGGTTTTTGCAGAGTTGACCCACAAATGCGAGATTGCATGCAATTAAACTGAGCAAAACCCTAGTTTATGAAATGAATGCACAATGAAGCCACTGGGCCATGGGGAGACGAGGGAGAGGGCCCCCTAGAGGTAATCACACGCCAGGAGACCAACAGAGTCGATGGTTCGTCGGTCCAACGTCCGGTTTTCGAGTTATGTCGAGTTGCAAGTCGCATGAAAATGCCGTTCAGGGACACTTGGTGAATTTCTGTCCAGGAGCCAAAAAGCAAACGGAGCAGGAAGATTGCGTGCCGTTGGCTCCTGCAAGTGTGTGTGGGCAATGCCAACGTGGGAACACTACCAACACTGGCTCGGGGGAGGTTTTTGTAGAGTTGACCCACCAATGCGAGATTGCATGCAATTAAACTGAGCAAAACCCTAGTTTATGAAATGAATGCACAATGAAGCCACTGGGCCATGGGGAGACGAGGGAGAGGGCCCCCTAGAGGTAATCGCACGCCAGGAGACCAACGGAGTCGACGGTTCGTCGGTCCGACGTCCGGTTTCCGAGTTATGTCGAGTTGCAAGTCGCATAAAAATGCCGTTTAGGGACACTTGGTGAATTTTCGTCCGGGAGCCAAAAAGCAAAAGGAGCAGGAAGATTGCGTGCCGTTGGCTCCTGCAAGTGTGTGTGGGAAATGACGATGTGGGAACACTGCCAACACTGGCTTGGGGGAGGTTTTTGCAGAGTTGTCCCACCAATTAAACCGAGGGGAGGTTTTTGGGGGAGGTTTTTTGCGAGATTGCATGCAATTAAACTGAGCAAAACCCTAGTTTACGAAATTAATGCACAATGAATCCACTGGGCCACGGGGAGACGAGGGAGAGGGCCCCCTAGAGGTAATGGCATGCCAGGAGACCAACGGAGTCGACGGTTCGTCGGTCTGACGTCCGGTTTCCGAGTTATGTCGAGTTGCAAGTCGCATGAAAATGCCGTTCAGGGACACTTGGTGAATTTCAACCCATTTTATAATTTAAGCCACTTTTAAATATTTGAACTTCCATATTATTTTTGAAAGAGTAGAATATTTCAAAACTCCTAAAGAGACAAAAACACATGATCAAAATTCCTAAGGATGCAATTTAGAGTACATCAATAATGGGGGTGATGGAGTTGAATTTGATCCTATGGAAGATAATGATACTAATATTATTGAGAATAAAGGGATAATAGGTTGATCCATGACACCTTTGTTTGCATGGATGAGGATGCACCTATGTATGAGACCTATGATAATATTCATGATATACATCTTATTGATAAGGCACACAAAGGCCTATACAAGAGATCAAAGATGAGTCACTTTGTCTACTAATTTGATGTTGATAAAATTGAAGGTATTGAATGACATTTCAAACAATGGTATGACAAAGATCCTAATGTATACACAATAACTCTAATGATAAATATAAGTTTTTAATATTTTTTGTGATTGTAATAACTACATTGCGATATCCATTATTTAGTACATAAATTGATTTTTTCTTATAGATTGTTAGGTAATATTTTCCTATAACCATCAAATACTTTACCTTGCACATATTGAGAATTGTGTGCCCTTATGAAAGATACAAGAAAGGAGTATCAAACAATTGATGCATGTCCTAATTATGATCAAATGATATATTATGGACAACATGCAACAAATTTAAAATGCCATGAATGTGGGATCAATAGATATTGAACTAATTAGATAATATATAAGGTGCCCCATAAGGTTCTTTGTCATATTCCTATAATTCTAGGTTTTTGATGATTGTTTAGGTTAAAAAACATAGCACATTTTATGGATTATCATGTACAAAGATAAGTGAAGATGGTATTATATGAGTGGCTACAAATGGTTCTCAATTTATGATCATCAAGGAAATATTACCCATTTTTAAAGAAGAACCTCATAATGTTAGACTTTCATTGGTAGTTGATGGCGTCATTGTATGGGTGTGCATGAGTGAGTTCGTTGAAACCTTGAAAAACATTGTATTGCATTTAGTTTGATTAAATTACACGAGCAAGAACTTTGACATAACTTGTAATGATCATCCAAAATCACAAATTTTAATTAGATACCAATTAGTGCATGCATGTAGTGAATTCGTTGAAACCTTTGAATATAATAGTTTGTTCTTTTGACATAGTGCATTCGTGAGTAATAGATAATCCACACAAATCAACACATTAGATTGACACAAGAACACGTGGAAACCGAAGAACAAATACAAAGTGAAATGTATCATTCATTTGTAAGTGAAATGTTAATGTGCATGTCTCCAAAAGTACATGTATCCAAAAGTACATATATATCCAAAAGTATCCAAAAGTGCATGTCTCCAAAAGTACATGTATATCCAAAAGTATCCAAAAGTACATGTATCCAATGAAGTCAATGTACATGTCTCCAAAAGTACATGCACAATAAAGTCAATGTACATGTCTCCAAAACTGAATGTATCGAAAAGTACATATATATGCAAAAGTATCCAAAAGCACATGTGTCCAAAACTATCCAAAACTATCAAAGCCACATGTACATGTATCCAAATGTACATATATCCCATAAGACACATCAAAAATCAAGCTTCCTCTTGTTCTTTCCCGACGTTGATCCTCTAGGCACATCTCTAGGATCAATGTGCATCTCTGGATCCTGCAAATTAAATATCAATTGTGAAATTCAACTAACTATGTACACTAATACATTAGCTCAACAATTATCAACTGGTGCATGGAAAGTGCATGAAACACTTGGTCACTGAAGGACATCTCACCTCAACTGACAAAGGAGATTGCATTGCTTGTGTAGCAGATGGAGCCGTTGGTTGAACATCCAGGATGGTCGAACCAAGGGGGCCAGGAACTGCTCTTGCTGGTGGTGGCTACAATGAAAAAATGTTGAAATAGTTAGAAATGCATGAATAAACAATAGACAACAATAATAAACTATGTAAAGATAATATTGAAATAGTTACATACCTGTGTGTGATCAGTTTCCATTGCAAATGCGGCACTAACTGCTGCATCAACCATCGATGCGAGGTTTTCAGTAGACAACTCGGGTTCTTGATGCAGTAAGCATGCAATTCAAACATTAACAAAAACGATTTATGCACTGGATTTCAAGTTAAACAACAAATATTATCGAAGGATATACATTACCATGGTGTGAGTAAGCCCATGGTCGTGGGCAGCTGGAGTCTTTCTAGGAGTAGAACGCCTCACATACACACGACCCTTGTTCACGAATGGCCTGGAGGGAGATACAAATCCAGGCAATGGTCCAGATGTCTCAGATGGTTCCTACAGTCAGCAAGTGTTCATGTAGTTAGACATGCATGATTCAACAAACAAACATGTATTTAAAAAATGTCATTTTTAATTGTTTACCTGGAGGCCAGATGTTTCATGGGACGGTATGACCATGGGTGCTACCTCCACATTACCTTGCCCCAGTGAAGGATCTGCCATCTGCAAGTTTAATAATTGTAAATATTAGACCGTAGATAGCATTAATGAACTAAAATGTAAAGTATGTGGAAATTAACAAATTAACAAGTATTAAAAAACTGAAATTTTCAAATGTTTACCTCGGTGTGAGATACGGCAATAGGTGGTGTATAAGATGGGCCTACCAAATGGGTAGCATCATGCCCCCCTGTAGAGTCTGGAACATCCGGCTCTGGGGCGTCGCTGCCGGCATAAAGCATCAACTGCAAGTTCACAAAATTAATATATTAGCTCAAACTATATATATGTGTACAAAGACGAAAATAAATGAAGAATTTATTACAATTAACCATCAACATACCTCTCTCAAAAACCCACTGAAGGAAACATCTGAGGCAAGACCATAGCAGGGACGACCACATGATGTGCACTCGTGAGGATCAGTACTAGGATGGGGATGTGTCGATGGTCCTGCACTAGTGGATGGTCTTGATGGTCCTGCACTAGTTGATGGTCCTGCATGGTGACGAGCTGGTGTATGTACCACACCAGGGACAGATGTCCCTTCCTTACCCATATGTTGAACCATCGTGCCATGGCGAACAACCGCCCGTGCCAAACTCAAAAATGCATCCCGTGTCTGCGGAATAATACGATGTGTAGGTGGGACATCTGGCCCAGGAAACTGCCTGCGAGGTGTAGGGATAGGGCGATCCTAGTCTCGAAGCCTAGCATTGGGTCGGTTTTGGGGCATCCCCCACCAATCCCCTGAAACTGTAAGATGTCAAAATAGTTAACGTGTTTATACAACACGAACTCTGCGTACATCTTTCGAAGGAAATATAAGGGAATTTCCCTGTTGTTGTGTGGTGGCATATCAAAAACCATGTACCATCTGTCCATCCAGTTATCAACAAATGGTTGAAACGTGCACCACTCAATGGAGATATGCGACCTGTTTGTATTTGGGATTTCCCCCGTTCGAGGGTCCCTAAACAATGCAAATATGAGCTCTTTGGATATTTTCAACTTTTTTATTGCATTGTAGTCTATCCCATCGGCATATTGTTGTCTTTTTCTTTCTCTGTATGATGCAATATCATATAGTACATTGGTAGATTGTGAAATGGTGTCAAAAATTGCATCCAAGGTTGATGCAAGCGAACGGCAAATCCTGTCACCACCACTAAAAGCTGCACTTATGCCCCTTAAGTGGGCAAGCTCAATCAATATCTCGGCATTGGTGTCTATAGCCGAAACTGCAATAAAGACATTAATACGAAAATCATTAGAAACATATACATGGTATATAATGACGTCTCTTCAAAATTGAACATGTATTAAATCAAACTCAAGTAAGCAATTTAATGGCATTCACTTACATACATTTAAAACTTAAAATTAAACATTTGACAATTAAAAAGTAAGTTAGTCAGATTGGCAGAGAGGAGGAGGAGGAGGAGGAGGAGGATCAGGGCAATGATGAGTTTGTTGATTCAGGCATGGAGGAGGAGGATCAGGGCAGTGATGAGTTTGCATCTATGTGTCTCAATGTCTCATTGTGATTTGTGATTGTGAATGACAAATGTGTTGTGATTTGTGAATGATCTAATTTCTATTGAATATTTCATATTTGTAATTGTAAATGTAATTTCTATTGAATATTTGTAATTGTAAATGTTAAATTTTATTGGATCTATATGTCTATATTTTTAAATTTTAATATATTTTAAAAATATATTAATTCCGGGGGTCACCGTGTCCTAATTCCGGGGGTCACCGTGTCTAGTGGGGACCAGGGATCAAATTTGAAGGGTGGGGTCCCATTTCACTATGAAGGGCTATGAGATATTGAACCCTTCAATGCTGCCGTGTAAAAATAAGTTATTCTTTTCATTTGAAAATGTAATAGTACATCAAAATTTCAATGTTTACTGACGTAGTAAAGTTGAGAGGCTTTATTTTTCAGTGGATATAGCAGACCTGTAAATTCATAGGATGTCAAAAATCTAGTCAGCCTTGAAGTTGAGATCCTCAAAGAAAACAAATTTCTTTAAATATGTTTATGGCAGGCTGGCATTGCCAGCTTCGCTCCGCAAACTATCCTGGAGGACTGGAGGAGATAGGGTAGGTGGAACTTGGAAGTAGCTCAACCACAGTGGAATAGGGGTATAAGAAAAAGCTTGTTTCTATTCATGCAATATTATATATTGATGGCCTGATCCGAATTTTAGGGGGCATATGGTCTAAATTTGGATGTATAAGCCATAAAAGTATTCAATTGAGAGGCCACCCTCTCTCATCCATGGTATTTGGTAGCACATAGTTTTGGCCCATGGTATGGTCTCAAGACACATTGTAATATTGCTATATAAAGGCCTAGCAAGCCTTCTCATAATAACAAGTTACTCATTTGGTTTTTCTCCTATTTTTTATTGTTCATTGTGAAATTATTTATATCTGAGTGAGTTATTGGTAATTAGTTTTAGAGGTGGGGCTCCTCTTTGAGGCTCACCTCCCATTCACTTCATGTATTTTTGTTCATGCTTATTCTTATGCAATATTAGGGTTTTCATGTGAATTTTATGACAGATTTGCATGCTTAATCTCCTCCTCTCTCGGCATTCAAGCATTCCGGTTCTCAGCTCCCAAGATCCGGATCAGTGGTATCAGAGTGGGTACGCTCTCCATCGATACAAGATTTTGAAGTATTATGCGGGTTCAACGGAGGTTCCACAATCTCTACAACAACCCATGCTTCTCTACAAACCCTTGGCATCTCTATACTCAACACTCTCACATTCAGCAAACTTTGAACAGGTTCCATGGGCTTCATAGGACGTTTTAGAGGCTCTACCATAGCTCATCAAAAAGGTATTTCCGTCAGCTCAAATGGGTATTTCACGGAATTTCCTTTTGTTTCCCGGTTTGTGAGATATGCTTGTTTGAAGTAGCAAGTGTTTGTGCATAATGCGGCCGGACGTACAACAACTTTAAACAAGTGCTACAGAATCCACAGAATGTCTCAAAGGCTCTTCCATAGCTTATTGGAAATCTCTTTCCGTCATCTAAAATGGGTATTTCACGGAATTTCATTTCGTTTTCTGGTTTGTGAGATATGTTTGTTTGAAGTAGTACACATTTGTACACAATGCGACTGGACGTACAACAACTTTAAACAAGTGCTACAAACTCCACAAAATGTCTTTGAGGCTCTACCATAGCTCATTGGAAATCTCTTTCCGTCAGCTAAAATGGGTATTTTGTGGTTTTCCATTTGGCTTTCTGGTTTGAGAGATATCATCGACTGAAGCAACATATGTCTGCAAAATAGTGTGCGCGTATCTCTTAAACTTCAACAAACATTTTCTCAATCTCTGGGCCACCCCAGAGCAAGTATGTTATATGGATGGAAATTTATCTTCGAGATCTCAAATGGGTCTTCAATAGAATTCAATTTCAGTACATGCATCAGAAGCTATGAATGGATTTGCAGCAAGACATCAACTGCACCAAAGATCATGAATTTTCGATTTTTAAAAAAAAATCTTAATGTAATCACGGTTATGGGTCAACCACACAAAACCCATGGTTATGGGTTAACCACACAAAACCCATAGTTATGTATTGTAATCATGGTTGTGGGTCAACCACACAAAACCCACGGTTATGGGTTAACCACACAAAACCCTTCTCTTCAGTGGAAACAAGCTTGTCATTGCCACCATGGTTATGGGTCAACCACATAAAACCCACGGTTATGGGTCAACCACACAAAACTCTTCTCTTCATTGGAATCAAGCTTGTCATTGCCATCATGGTTATGGGTCACCCTTGAAAAACCCATGGTTATGGGTCAACCTCACAAAACCCACGGTTATGGGTCAACCACACAAAACCCTTCTCTTCATTGATAACTAGCACATTGTAATCATGGGTCTCTTTTTAGCATGAAATGATGGGAACCATCATTTTCTAAGGGGAGAGGAATGATCCGAATTTTAGGGGGCATATGGTCTAAATTTGGATGTATAAGCCATAAAAGTATTAAATTGAGAGGCCACCCTCTCTCATCCATGGTATTTGGTAGCACATAGTTTTGGCCCATGGTATGGTCTCAAGACACATTGTAATATTGCTATATAAAGGCCTAGCAAGCCTTCTCATAATAACAAGTTACTCATTTGGTTTCTCTCCTATTTTTTATTGTTCATTGTGAGATTATTTATATCTGAGTGAGTTATTGGTAATTAGTTTTAGAGGTGGGGCTCCTCTTTGAGGCTCACCTCCCATTCACTTCATGTGTTTTTGTTCATGCTTATTCTTATGCAATATTAGGGTTTTCATGGGAATTTTATGACAGATTTGCATGCTTAATCTCCTCCTCTCTCAGCATTCAAGCATTCCGGTTCTCAGCTCCCAAGATCCGGATCATGGTCGGAGCCATGGAAGCATGGAATTCGAGCATTGACTTGATACAACAAAGAAAACAAAAGGTGGAACTCGGGAGCTGCAGGATTGACTTGATACAACAAAGAAAACACAGGGTGTGAGGCTGGGAGCCGTAGACGGTAGGATTAACTTGATACAACAAAGAAAACACAGGGCTATAGGTAGGGGACACGGGCAGGAGCAACAACCTGCAACATTACAAGAAGTTTATGGATTGTGGATTTTGTCTGAAATGCCAAATTCGCGGGGGCATATTAACATAATATATTATACATTGAATACTCAATTAACTCACGGAGTCAGCATTCACGAATTGGTATGTGATAACTTGTAACTTGGTAAGCTCGCTAGCAACAACACGTATGAGCCACCTACCAGGTTTAATAATTTTGTTGATGCCATTAAATGTGTTAAACACGTAAGCGCTCGCTACAAACACGAGAACTTCGAAGCGTTCAAGCCATGGGCTGCTCAGTGTAAGCCCGTCCACGTAAGTTGCTCAATGATATTATTAGAGGCCCAATGGTCCATGATCCATGGATGATCGAACACGTGGATATTGGAGAGTAACCGAGTCCCACTCCCAAGTCACCTAGCTAGTAGCCGCATTCCCAATTTCCCACTAAAAACTGTTGATGGGTGAAATTTGAAGCTACCCTTCTGTTGCAATTTTAAACAATAGTGGTTAATTTAATTATTGAAGGGCTTACCATGAAATTAAATTTTTTTTGCATGGCAAAATTTGAAGTGGCTTTCTATGACGTGTAAAATGACCTCTGAAGGGCCCTGAAGGCTTCAAATTTGAAGCCTGGTGGGGACACTCGTGTCCCGTGTCCTCGTGTCGGGTGACTTAGATGGATACATTGTAGAAAGGGGGGAGTTCTATTTTTTTCAATTTTTGGCTGGATTATGAATTTTTGAGTTTTTGTAAAGGGATTCATTTTAATTATTCACTCATCTTGGTTGAGGGAGATGTGAATTTAATTAGAGATTGGGTTATTCCCAATTTTATCAATATTACAAAACTAGGTTGTTTTAAACAATAAAAAAATAGTAATTTAGGTTAAGAAATAACAAAAAAATGGTATGGGTGAATGAATTACCTGATTAGATGACAATCCACAGGTGAATTTGTCTCCCCTCCAGCTAAATCGAGCAACACCGATACTTGAGTGGGCCACAAACCGTCCTCGTCCAGGGTCTATTTCGTGTTTCTGATGCGTGAGTGCCGCGGGTGGTCGGGAATCATCGGGACTGTGTATTTAAATTGATTTTAGATTTCAATAACGCGTACGCGTTTTGTAACTACATAACGCGTACGCATTTTGTAGTTATATAACGCGTACGCGTTATGGCTACCTATCCTACATGTCCAATGACATGTTAGGCTCGGGTCTTACCATGGCAGGTGCTAAATATCAGAAACACGTTATGTTTTATGTATCAGGAACGAGTTTTGAAAAAGTAGCATTGCATCTAAAGTGACCCTCATCTTCTTGCACACACCCTGTAGCTAATATGTTTGAGGAAGACTTGATTTTCATTGCTCATTTCCCTTCACCTCCTGTGCAGAGAGCCTTTGGCAACAACTGTATGTGGGTATGATTATTATTGGTTTGAAGCCTCATCTTGGATGTATGCATGGGGGTTTCACTCAGTGAACTTATTACATAGCACGATCGTTCACATGATATTAAATAATATCCCTAATTCCACTAAATATTGGAAAATGCCTCCTAAAATTGTATTGTTGAACCCCCCTCCCAATATGCATTTCCAATTAAGAAAACCCCTAATTTCACCAGATATTGTATGTATCCATTTTTATGAACCCATTTTTAATACCCCTTTATATCATACTATCAATTTGTAACAGACATGATCCCTAACACATCTTAGTATAAGAAAAAAAGATGTTAAATAAAATAATAGTATAATGCTAATAATGATCCCACCATGAATGTGGGGGCGACTGATCAATTTGTAGCGTTGGATAGTGGAAGACCCAACGAAATAGTGCGGGGAAGGAAAACTGCGTTAAAGGGAACCTAGTCAAGAGATCAACATAACAAATAATGTAAAATACTGATAGTCCAATAGTTAGTGCATTTCTTAGAAAAGATGAGAATTGGAGATGTTTCACAAGATGCTAAATCTACCAATCTACCAATTTTATATCATGTAAATACAAGTATAGCCATAGAGAGCTCATGTTTTCTATAAGCATAATAAATTAAAATCCATAAAAATGAAAAACCGAAACCCTTTCGTGGATGGACTCCCCTACCTTCCTATCAAAACAAACATCATCAATGTTTGAACCCAAATGAACATAGAAAAAAACCTCTTACTTTTCAATAACACCATATGATCATGTGCATAGCTTGGATTTGGTTCATTCACAAGATCCAATGAATTGCCTCCACTTCCACTGCATTTATTCTTGCAATTAAGGGAATTGACAACATTTAGTTACCTTTTTTTGGGTTATATCTGTTTTTTTTTTTTTTTTTTTAATTTACAAGAGAGGGAAAATAATCCATTGTTAGGTTTCAAGCATGCAATAGTTATAAAGATACAAAGATGGTGAAACTTATATGATAACATTTCATGGTAATGATAACACATCGGGTATGTAAATAATGATTTATATTTTCACCTATGTTCATGGCAGTTCCAATACAACATTAGGATGGATGCCTTGCATATAAAAATTGAAATTACAATTATGAATGTGCCAAATATAACTCAATCTAACAACTATTTCTAACTAGCAATGTGAAAATATTAAAGAAGAATACAAAAAGTTGAAAGAACTAATTAGTCAAGAAACATTGGTCTAACTATTCTTGGTTCCAATGAGCCAAGAAAGATTGATCTCACTTTTCTTGGTTGTCGTCGAGCAAAGTTTGATTGAATCTCAATATCCACCTAAACCCTAACCTAAAAATGAAGAGTTAGATCTTTTGCTTGAATACCTACAGAAAATACAATACAATTGTTCAAGTCCGGACTCCCGATTAGCTACATATCTTAACTTAAATATGAAAAGCAATATAACATCAATTCAAACCAAGCCTAAATAATCTATTAAATGATGATTTCTCAAGGCCAATAATCCAAAGAGACTTCCATCGATATTATCATTGGTCCACTGTTATCAGATTTATGCAAAACTTAGGATCATAAGCAATATCAAATGAAAATGAAGGGTCCTTAAGTTTTAGGTGGGTATGAATTGAGCCCGTGATTTGGAGGTATGAATCCATTCCACGATTTGGAGTTTATTCTTCATACCACCCAAATAAAATAACCCCCAATATTTATATTACTATGTCAAATTAGAAACCCCCCTTGACCCCTCAATACGAGGTAATATATTTTTGAGGTTTTTAAGAGTATTCAAACCCCCAATATGATTGGACGTGATATGATATTGCCTCACCAGTGAACCCCCCGTGGATGTATGACTATGTAAAAGTCATGTTACTATCACTAACAACGTGCGACTATTATATTAATTCTCAAAGTGGGCTTCGACCTTCCTCGGAATTCCTTTTTTTCTTCTTCTGATTCTTCCTCTTTTTACCAAAATATGACTCGCATAAATGTGTCTTGATTGTGGAGTGAAGACCTATGAGTACTAACCAGAAGCTTCAACCATTATGACAGGACATTCCATGAAATATGTATTCATCCTATTCCTCCATTAATGGGATCTTGGAAACGGGTGTTTGTCTTTGTTTAGTAGGAATGGAAGAAGTGCCATTTTATATGTTAATTTGGCATGCATGGTGAGTGTTCATTTCGAGTGACCTCAATCTATTAGCTATATGGTTCATGCAACCATGTTCTAAATCCTATCTTGACCTCTTCACGAGGCCATAAGCATAAAACACTTTTTAATGAAGTAATGAGCCACTGAAGGTCTCAGGGCAATGACTGAGAGATAAACTAAAATTGATCCATAATGTTTTCTCCTTTGATGCATTCAATCCTGTGACCACAACATATAACAAGTGTTTATTCTCACATCACAAATTTATTATGTCATGCACTATTCGTGGTCTATTTTGTGGAATGGTGTGCAAGAATAAACCAAGGGTACAAAATTCAGTGGAAATACATAGCAAGAAGGGGAATTTCGGTCGTTAATGTCACCTCCCCAGTCATAATCATTAAACCCAACCATCAATTATGTATTGTGACAATACTTAATACCATACTGATAAGTTTCTTTGATATAACAAACAATTCTCTTTTTAGATTTTCGGTGGATTTCTCGAGGATCTTGCATGAACTAGGAGACCAGTGACTAACAACAAAGGAGATATGGTCGAATATGAGTTAAGTAAATAAGGATAGCAACCAACTGTCGATAGTTGATTCATGGAGAGTCACATTCTTTTGACAACTTCACACCCGATCGATAAGGTGTAGAAAAATAATTATAGTCATCCATATTGAATTATTTCAAAAGATCTAATGCATATTATGGTTGAGAAAGAGAGATACCATCATCCATTTGCAAAATTTCAAATGCTAAAAAAGAAATGCAACATACCAAGGTTAGTCATTTCAAAGGTATTTGCAAGTTTTTTATTCAAACCCAAAATCAGATTGACATTATTTACAGTTATGACTAAATCATCAATATACAATGCCACAATCAAAGTGTTAGCACATATTTTGTTTTGAATGGATCGGAAGAGGTTTGAAGAAAGGAAATATGGTATGGTTCTTGAATTAATAAGGGTTAATAAGCAAGGTAAAATTTAAAATTTGAACTCTTGCCTATTATGTATTAGCTTCTCCAAAGCCCTTTGTCCTTGTATCATCCTTGTACTTAGAGTTTTAAAATTTTTAGCCAACTATATCAAGTTTCCATCACCTTAATCTTTCACTTGACTAATTTTTTCCAAAATAATCATGTCCTCCACTAGTTAAGATTTATCTCATTATTCATTTCATTATTAAGCCTAAACCCAATACCCTATCCACAAAGTCACATTATAAACTTCATATGCCCATGTCATTGTTAAAAATTAAAGGTTTATATTTATTAATATAAATATTTTATATTTTATATTTATATTAATATTCAAATCCAAAAATAAAACATAATTTACCACATAAAGTCTTGGCACGAATCTCCAAATAATGTGAAATTGAAACTTTGGAAAAGTGAAGAGTTTGATGAAGTGTGGACATTATTTCGCTTGGTTTAAGTGCTCGAAGGATAATGCTACCAAGATTTGACCTTATGTTATTATGTTGGATGCTCCATAATTTATTTGTAGAGATCTCTTAAATATGGAATGCAAAATATTGGAAAATATTTAAAATGAAAATATTTTTCAAGTTTTGAAATTTAAAATCATTGGAAGCAAATTAATAGGTGGTTTTTAAATTTGGACAAAACAAGACATGGTTTTAGAAACAATAAATAGTTTTTTTGAATTCTATTTATGGAATTCATAAACAATTGCAAAATAAATGGAAAGATTTTGTGGGAGATGGTTTTATGGATGGGAAATCAAGACATTGTTTCAAGATATGGTTTTCAAAGCCAGTGACATTTTCTATTTCAAAGCAAATGTAGAAAATATAATGATTTACATGTTAGGAGAAATATTTTTTATCAAAATATATTTATTTTCAAATATTTGAATCTGTTATTTCTGAAAATTAATAAGTGGCAATAATAAATGATTTCAAAATCATTTACAAAGTTCAGCAGGGAGAAGATTATTTCATATTTTAACGTGAACACTTGAAGATTAAATTTCACACTTGGCAGGAAAAAGATTGTTTCCAAATTTGAAGGCAAAAAATCAACAAGCAGAAATCAAGTCATCAACAAACTCCAACAATTGTCAACATTTGTGACACTTTGCAACATGTTCCAGCATTTTTGAAGATTATGAAGATTTAATTTTTAACAATATAATCTAAATATGTAATAAGTAGTTATGTATTTCTATTTTTAGAAAGCGGGGCAGTTAGGTTTTGGCTCAAGAAGCCTTGCATGTATAAAAACATATTTTGGTAATGTAATCAAGGTTGGAACCCGTGAAAGAAATACACATTTTGTATCGAGCTTACTCCAGTTTTAATAAAGCTAGCCATGTAGAGTTGAGCACATTTTTCAAGAGCAAAGTTTCATGTGTTGTTGATTTACAGTCTGTATTTTTTCTTTTCCTAATGTGATTTGTTATTCCAGTAATTTTATTTCCATTATTTTTTCTTTCATGCTTTGATGAGAGTTTGCTTAAATAAGAATTCATGCAATTATGCTCTGATTTAATTGGATCAAAGTATTCACAACTTTCCCCCTAAAGTCAATGTTGGATTCATCTATAATCGTGCCTAATATTGATGGACTGTCTCTTTTTCTTCAATTATCGCCTGCCAAACAAGAACTTGACTGTGAAAAGATAACTACCTTGCCTTTGCAAAAATCCTCATTGTTAGAACTCTGCTGATTCTTAAATATTCTGATTTTGACTCCATGCCCAATGGTATCTATTTGTTTCAGCCTCTTACAATTTTTAAAATATAATCATTCCGAAATATCCCTAGCCATTGTATTCATTTGTTGAGAGATCCCTCTATGGTATGGAAAAAGATAGTTTTCCTCCTAATGATTGGTTTGAAATAGTTACTTTAGAACTATCCTTCCACAACCAAAGGAGAAATTCTGAGTGCTAACACAAAGTATCACCATGAACATGTAATACATAAATATTGTGATAAGATTCATAGCATCTAAAGCTAAGATTTAAAAAGAAATGATCAATCTTCTCATACCAAGCATGGAGTGCTTCTTTCAAACCATACAACAACTTCTTAAGTCAACAAACAAGACCAAAATATGTCACAAAACCAGGAGATTGTTTCCTGTAAATTTCTTCAGACAAATCACCATGAATAAATAAGCTTTTAATGCCCATTTGATGAAGTTCCCATCCAAAATGAGAAACAATAAAAAGGATCAGTCGAACAGAGTTAATCTTTGCAATAGGGGAAAAGGTTTCAATGGTAGTCGATTCCTTCTTGCCGAGAGAATCCCTTTGCTACCATTTGATCCTTTTGAAATTCAACAACATCGTCACAAGTAAACTTGGTATTATAAACCCATCAACACTTCACAACATTCTTTCCTTGCAGTCGAAGAACAAGTTCCCAAGTTTGGTTCTTCTCCAAAGAATCAATTTTAGCAACCATAGCATTTTCCCATTTAGGCACTCCCTAAGGACCCACATAAGTGTTAGGATCATATTTTTCAAGAACATGTGCCATTAGTGCAACATTGCCATTATGTTTATGACAACGGGTTTGGTGACTAGTAGTAGCATCTCCAACATCTAATCTAGAAGCTTAAATTGTTTTAGCAGCCCATTGAGGTAGATAAGCCGACAGTGATTCAGGTTGGTGATGGGTAGTCGAATGAGTTGGTGTATCGACATCTGCTTTTAAGGTAGGTTGACTACCGATCGACTTAGTAGTAGAATTTGTTGGTCTAGTTAAAACTCTATATAAGGGTATAGTCGATCTAGATTCTTCAAGAATATTAAAAGGATCACTATGCAATAGAGCGGAAGAGGAATTCAACAACTTATTACTTGAAATCTTCTCATCAAAGATCACATTCATAGTCAAAATGATATATTGTTTGATAGGGTCAAACAGTCTATAGGATTTTGATTCATTTGAATATCCCAGCATGATGTAAGCATGACTCTTTGCATCCAATTTATTTTTTATAGTCATCACTGTTATGCACCTAGGAAGCACAACCAATGGTTATGAGGTGTCCAATAGAGGGTTTTATTCCATTCCAATTTTCAATTGGAGTCATGTAATTGACATATCTAGTTAGAAAAATGTTCAAAATATAGTTTGAGCAATAAACAACTTTTTCCCAAAATTTTGTTGAAATATCTTTAGTTTGTAGTAGGCACCAAGCCCTTTCTACCAAAGTTTGATCCTTTCTTTCTGCAACTCCATTCTTCTAAGTGTTTTGAGGGACATATGTCTACCAAGATATTCCATTTTGCAATACATATTCTTCAAACTATTGACTCACATATTCACCACCATTTCCTACTCTCAAGTATTTAATGGGTTGGATGTCACATTGCTTTCCAACCAATTCCCTAAATTGCTTGAATATTTCAAAGACACGAATATTATTCTTCAAGAAATATTCCCACGTAAATCTAGAGAAATAACCGATAGAGGTCAAAATATACTTCACACCTGCTTATGAAGGTTTGTTCATGCAACATAGATCATTGTGAACAAGTTCTAGTAAGTCTTGTGCTCGCAATGACTTTTGGGAATCAAAGGGTTCCCGATGATGCTTTCCAAGCACACATCCTCTACAAACTCCATTAGGTGTAACAATATTTGGGAGACGAGTAACCATATTATTTGTTACCATGATCTTCAAAGTTTTAAAGTTTATATGTTCAAGTCGTTCATGCCATATTCGACATCTGTCGTCAGTTTGAGCAATGAGAGAAATTGGTCTAGTTGGTATGGGAGAATCATAGAACTTGTAAAGTTTGTCTTTGGGTTCTAGAAATATTGAAGCAATAGTCCCCCCCAAACCTTAGATCTTTTACGATAAAGCGATCTCACCAAAACTCAATAGCCTTTTCAATTTGTGTAAGTTGAGAAATCGAAACAAATTTGCGCTCAAGCTAGGCAAATGATAGACATTAGATATTAGACCACACTGACATTCAACATCATCACTTCCAACAATGGTGAGAGTGTAATCACCATCTACATAAATCTTTGTTCCAGAGCTCTAGTCAAGGAAGAGAACAACGAATAAACCTTATCCATGTGATGAGTACAACTAGAAGCGACTATCCATTCTATATTAGTGGTACAGACATGTAATTCCTGGGAAGTGATAACATAAAAGGAAAATTTTTCAACAGGATGATTGATCGGATGAACAGTCAATGCACAATCTTCAATTTTCTTGAACTTTCCTTCCAAGTCCTTCATCTTCTTCTAGCAAGTTTTCTCGACATGTCCCACCTTTCCACAATAGAAGTATATTTTATTTTTTCTATTCTGTTTGGTCGATGTTGAATCTTTGGTATTTTCTTTAGTAGGTTGGTCGATGCATTCCCGTTGATGATTTGATCGACCACGTTCTTTATATTTTTTCTTGACCTTGCTTTTGAGCAAGTGTGTTAACTACCAAGTTTCCCTTCTTCAAGGAACTTTTGTTGGTCTTTAATGAACAAATCACAAAATGCATCAAAGGTAAAGTCCTTACCATATTTCTTTCATGAAATCCAATTGGAGTGAAGGAGGAGCATCATACATCATAAGGTGTCCTCAAATTCATCATAACTAGTTTAATTGGTTTTCCATTCTTATTCGGAAAATCCTTTCCACATTTACCCAATTTCAACTATAGCTTCTTGATGCAAGCTAAATATTCCTTAATCCTTTCAAAGGAATGGGGGCCTAGAGAGATCAACTTTTTTTCTATCATAATTACTTGAATTTCATTAACGTTGTTTAAAAGTGACTTCATCTTATTCCAGACGACATGAGGGAAGTCTATCCCGCTTGTATGGAAGCGAATATCCCTTGAAACGTAGTTTGTGATGACCTTAACAACCTCGTTCTTCTTTCGGCCAGGGATAAAATTAGCATCGACATCTATCAGAACTTAAATAGTGAATTTAGTATATTTCCATAGCCCCTTGATTTTTAATAAAGTCTCCATAATTTGCTCCTAGATAGCATAATTACGTCCATCTAGAACAACAATTTCTATTTAGGAAGTCATAATTTTGATCAAACATATATGTTCCAAGTTCAAAAAAAGGTATTAGTCGACAAATATTCATCCCAGATTCAATCAACCCTAGATCTGACTCAGCATGATTCACGGACAACAGGCTAGGTCAAAACCACCTACTTTGATACCATGTTAGGGAAACTCTTTCATATGAACTATATAAAAGAAAATAAGAGATAGTAGAAGAGAATAACATTCTAAGAAGAGAGGTGTGTCTAAATACACCATTACAACACTTAAGCACAATGCATTGTTATTAGAACATCACAATGCATTATCAATACATGATTCAAACATATTCAACACAATCCA
The DNA here is from genome assembly GCA_027924585.1 of Larix kaempferi. Classification (NCBI taxonomy): domain Eukaryota; kingdom Viridiplantae; phylum Streptophyta; class Pinopsida; order Pinales; family Pinaceae; genus Larix; species Larix kaempferi. The sequence continues at coordinate 4,606,069 of BSBM01000029.1, forward strand.
TAAGGTTGTTATTATAAAGTCTCCATATCTAACCAATTTCCTTGAAGTGAGGAGGATTTGGTCCACAAATTGGGGTCATTGGTTCTAATGGTTTCCTCAAAATCCACAACGTCCCATATTTTAGTTGTATATTGTAGTCGATATGACCATGGCCTCATCGACCATTCCGTTCACCATTTAATCAATGACTCAGTTGAGCCTCCAGTCGATTGCTCCACTAGTCAACTATTATCTATTGAACAAATATTTCTAGAAGATCTAGAGGTGTGATGAACCTACATAACCTTAGGTTCCAAGATTTTTTAAGTTGAGAGTTTTTACATAAATATAGACAATCTTGGCACCATACTGAATCATTCTTGCCCATACAAACTTATCTAGTGAATTAGGTTATTCTTGTATTTGTTGAATTATTTTGCATGCCTTATAATCCTATTTCCATTCTATCCTTGCTACTTCTACCTAGTTAGATTGCATTATTAGCACAAAGTAAGCCCTCAATGTCGTATTCTTTTCTTGGAAGTGCATATGCCACCACATTTGTTTTTCCTAATTTTTGTAGACAATTTCAAATTCATAACCTAGCATATTTGTAACACATTTTTGTTTCTTGTAATGTCCCCATTTTGACCCCTTTGTATTAAATCGTAAATGATGTAAATATTGTAATTTAATCATGGTGAGGAGCTCAAGGCCAAGGCCCCACCATTGATTTAGCGTTTCATGTATCGGCAATTAAAAATAGATGCCTATGGTTCTTGTGCTAGATAGGCACAATGTATATAAGACATCATGTAAATACGAATTTTAATGGAAAAACCCACAACCGGCTATGCAATGCAACAAAAGAGATGGGGCATGACTCTACAAGGAAAAGGGAGGGAAATTATTCAAACCCTTGAGCCAATGGTATTAATCCATGTGTCAATGGGGAAACCATAAACCACCAACTACCCATTTTGTCTCATGCACCCAATCATTTAATTCTTCCAAGAAATTGGTTAAGGTAGTTAATGCCTTGGGAATGAGGGAGTATGGCAGCCAATTTCGTGCATGGGCAAGCCATCAACCTGGAAATTCGTGTTTTGTCTCCTTGGGCAAGAAATCACCCACGAAATGGTGCCCAAAGCCATCCTGAATGGGCAGTCTTCATTCATTAACGCAGTTGGAGCTAGCTGGGTCTTTCCCTTCACATTTTTCATCCAAATCCTGCATTTTTCCATGCCTAGGAGTTTGTTTTTGCATATGCAGTAGCCTGGGAGAGAAGGGCCACGTTTTGGGGACTGTAGGGAGGTCGTTTTTGCCCCCGAATGTCCAAGGACGTTTTTCTAAAAGCGGATTTGGCTTCCTGGGTTGTTCACCAACTTCCCATTTTCGTTTTTGTGGGTTCCCACGTTTTCCTGAGTTAGCTGGAACCCCATCTCATGCCTCTCACTGTAAAAACGTTTTATCCTGCCCCATAATTGGGTTCTGCTGTTGTGTGCATCCTCATTTTGGTTTGAACCTGTGAATTGAAGTTTTGGAGTGGTAGTGGATAGGAGTAGCTTGATAAACCTAGTGGGGGAGACAACCTCTTAAGAAGATCAAGAGGGCTTTGGTTACTCTTCTATGCATACCCTGAGAGCACTAGATAGGGAAGGTATGGCTTGAGGGACTGTATAGCAGAGAAAAGAATACTTCCTTGTGCTGGGTGTGTAGGTATTGTGGGTGCCAAGCTAGATAGATCTTGCAAGGTTATCCCTGGCTCTATGCTGGAGCTCACTAGCTTAGCAACTCTTCCTTTCCATCTCCTAGCAGCCTAATAAACCCAATTGTAGATTGGCTCGGCTCATTTTGGTGTATGCTTGGCTATGTGTGAGTCTGCTGTTCCCTGGTTCCTTGTAGAGATCATGCCCAGCTCGGGGGTGGCAGTGGTGCTGAGCGATTGAGGAGCACACTGGCCTACGGTTGGGTGGAACGTTGCAGTTGCATAGCCAGTTGCGTGGGACTACTTTTGTATAAGATAAGTATTCTCCTGTATTACATTGCAATCACTTATTTGATGAGTATTATGAATGTATGTGGATGTGTTAAATAAATTTACTCCCGCTGTGTATTCCAATGATTATGCATTTCCATATGATCCTTTATACTTCTGCAGAGATCTTTATTTCATGGCTGTCACAGAATTTTGAATGTGTGTTAGAGATCAACAACATTTATTTAATTACCGTCGTGTTTCCATAGCATGCACTGATACATGTCTTTGCATCAATTTCTCTTAATTAACGGATACGGGGCTAATTGCCCGGATTGAGCACCACGTCCTCTCTATCCTGCTGTATGGTAGGAGGGGACATTACATTATGGTATCAGAGCTGCGTTGCAGCATTGGGCCTCTATGGGCCAAACCTGATAGCAATTACAGGGGAAAATTTCAAAATTTTCTTAAGTCTGTTTTTGAAAATTTTTGTTTTAAGTCTGTTTCTGGAAATTTTTGTTTTAAGTCAGTTTGCGGAAGTCGTCCCGAAACTACGGAAAGGTTCCGCGAACCTTCCCGCAATTGTGGAAGAGTTCGGCGAACCTTCTCACAATTGCGTAAGGATTCCGCGAACCGCTCCGAAACAGCGGAGAATTTTTTTTTTTTAAGTGAAATTTTTTTTTTAAGTGTCGGCGTGAAAATGAATTTTCGGAAGGAAATCTCTTCCAAAATTGCGGAAGGAATTCTCTTCCGAAATTTCAGAAGGATTCCGCGAATCATTCCGCAACGCGGAAGAGTTCGGTGAGTCGTTCCGAAGTTGCGGAAGACTTCGGCGAATCGTTCCGCAACTGCGGAAGACTTCGCCGAATCGTTCCGCAATTGCGGAAGACTTCGGTGAATCATTCCGAAATTGCGGAAGCATTCCTCAATTCGTTCCGCAAAAGCTTTTCACAAGAACCACCCGAAACCCCCGGAAGCATTCCGCGAACGGCTCCGAAGCTGCGGAAGCCTTCGCCGAATGGCTCCGCAATTGCGTGAGCGTTCGGCAAATCGCCCCGCCATTGCGGAAGCGTTCGGCGAGCTGCTCCGCAATTACGGAAGCGTTCGGCGAACTGCTCCGTAATTGCGGAATCCGTCGCTGAACCGCCTCGCAATTGCGGAAGGGTTCAGCCAAACTCCCCGCAACTGCGGAAGGCTTCCGCCAAACGCCCCGCGATTGCGGAGGGCTTCAGCCAACCGGCCCGCAATTGCGGAAGCCTATAGTGAAGCACCCCGCAACGGAGGCAAGCCGTGAACCGCTCATTGCGGAAGCTTTTCAGCCAACCGCCCCGCCCATTGCGGAAGACGTCGCGAACTGCCCATTGCGGCATGGTTCGTAAAAAAAAAAAAAAAAAAAAAAAAAAAACGAGGGCGCTGCCCTCGACCCGCCCTGCTGTTGCGGAAGCCACAAGGGGGCAAGCCCCCTTGACCCCCTTTTTCTTTTTCCCCTCATATTTCATTGTTGTGATTTGACGAATTGTCAGTATGGCATTTTTCCACGTGCATGAAGTAAGTTATGAATTCTGAGAATATAATGCAGCTAACAATTGTGCTGATGAACACATTTCAGAGAGTCACAGTTACAGCAGGGTAGCACTCTAAATAATACAGTTGGAAAGTTTTGGATCTTGGTTGGGATAAGAAAATGAACATCATGAATGATGCATAGGATCCCTATGAGCCTGAGACAGATGCCATGGGGGAGAACATACAGGTTGAGAATGCTGAAACAAAATCTAATGGGAGAAGAAATCAAGAGACCCCTCCAGATGTTACAGCCACCATGAGAAGCCTAAGGGTGGAATTGCAGAGCTGTAGGGAAGATAATGAAAGGATGATTAAAGCCCAGGAAGAACAAAATCAGCTGAATGCAGCTATGCTACAGAGTTTGACAGACATCCAAAGGAAAATAAACTCTGGACATCAGATATCAAATCTAGAAAGGGGTGGGAGTAGCTCTAGAAGGAATTCCCGCAAGAGGGCCAGTAGCCCAAGAAGAGTTTCTACAGACAGAACATATACTCTAGAAATATCTTCTAATGAATCATCTGACTCGGAAGAATCCATTGAGGGTTCAAGTTCTTCATCCCACAGGAGCAAGAGGAAGAAGCACTACAAGAACAGTTCACATGGGGAATTTAAGAAGGCAAAACCTCCTACATTTGATGGAGAAGTAAAGTCCGGACAAGAAGCTGAAGCTTGGCTTCTTGGGATGATAAAGCATTTCCAAGTCCAAGACTACTCAGGAAATATGAAGGCAAGGGTTGCCATCTTCAACTTGAATGGAAGAGCATCTATATGGTGGGAGCACACCAGGCAAGTGAATAAGATCAATGAGAGGAAGATTTTGTGGAAGCAGTTCAAGAAATACTTCAAGAAGAAGTACCTCTCTGATAGGTACTATGATGATAAGATCAAAGAGTTCCATGAGCTGAGATTGGGACAATCGACCATGGAAGAATATGCAAACAAGTTCTTGGAGCTGCTAAGGTATGTCAAGTACATCCGAGATGATAAGGTGAAAATTCAGCGTTTCCTAAGTGGACTGCCCCAGTCATATAAAGATAGAATTGAGTTTGATGAACCTCGAACTCTAGAGGAGCCCATAAGAAAGGCCAAGTATTACTTTGATCAAAACAGAAGCAAACCAGAATTCCATAAGGCATGGAAAGATAGGAAAAACGAAAAGTTTGATCAAAGGAAGAAGGGGTTCAAGCCTCCTCAATTCAGGAATCAGCAAAGGCAGCCATCACAGGTTGTGACTAAGCCAACTAGGATGATGGGAGACAAGCCAAGAGATCCAAAGGAGCCAAGAGAACCACTTCAATGTTGGGGTTGTGGAGGAGACCACATGCTTAGGAACTGTCCACATCGGAATGGGAATGCAAATCAAGTTCACAACATCCAGAGAGCTGAAACTGTGGGACAAGTGGCGAGGGAAATTCCTAGAATCTATGCAGCAGTAGAAGACCGCCAAGCAGATCATCAATCAACCGTGGTTGAAGTTGAAGGTAAGATTACTAAGCAATCTGTTTCTATTTTGATTGATCCTGGATCTACTCACAGTTATGTCACTCCTAGAATTGTTGAGATGTGTGCTTTCAAGAGATTAAAGCATAGTAAATCCTGGTTAGTTCAACTAGCCACTGGAACCAAGAGAAAGGTTAGTGAAATAGTAGAGAAATGTCCATTAGACATGGATGGGCTATTCACTTATGCAGATCTGAATATTTTGCCACTTGGTTCCTATGATATTCTCATTGGAATGGATTGGTTAGAAGCACACAGGGTTAAACTTGACTGCTACAATAAGATATTTGAATGCATGGACGAGGAAGGAAACCCGAGGGTTGTAAAAGGAGTTCCGAAGGTCACTTCTGTTAGACAGATTTTAGCCATGCAACTGAAGAAGTTCGGTAGGAAGGGATGTCAACTGTATGTAGCTCACGTTTTAGAGGCAGCAGGGAATGAAACTCTTAAATTGGAGGACTATCAAGTATTGCAAGAATTCAGGGATGTTTTTCCTGATGAGATTCCAGGACTTCCTCCAAAGAGAGACATTGACTTTACAATTGAACTTGTGCCAGGAGCGGAATCAGTGTCTAAGACACCCTACAGGATGAGTACACCGGAATTGCTAGAATTGAAGATGCAATTGCAAGAGTTGCTGGAAAAGAAATATATCAGGCCAAGTGTGTCCCCATGGGGAGCACCTGTTCTATTTGTGAAAAGGAAAGATGGAACACTCAGGTTATGTATTGACTACAGGCAGTTGAACAAAGTCACTGTGAAGAACAAATACCCATTGCCCCGAATTGATGACCTTTTTGACCAAATGAGAGGAGCAAAGGTATTTTCAAAGATTGACTTGAGGTCTGGTTACCATCAGGTAAGAATAAAAGAAGAAGATATTCATAAGACAGCCTTTAGAACAAGGTATGGACACTATGAGTTTGTAGTGGTACCATTCGGTCTCACAAATGCACCAGCTACATTCATGTGTCTCATGAATAATGTTTTTAGCAAGCATTTGGACAAGTTTGTTCTTGTATTCCTAGATGATATTCTCATCTATTCCAAGAATGAAGAAGAGCATGAAGAACATTTGAGAATGGCAATGCAATTATTAAGGAAGCATAAGCTGTATGCAAAGTTGAGCAAATGTGACTTTTATAAAGATAGAATTCATTATTTGGGTCACATCATCTCCGACGAAGGGATATCTGTAGACCCGGAGAAGATTGAAACCATTATGAATTGGCCAACTCCAAGGAATGTGACTGATGTGAGATCTTTTATGGGCCTTGCTGGTTACTACAGGGGGTTTATCGAAGGATTCTCCAAAGTTGCTAACCCGATCACTTCTTTGCAAAAGAAGGGGATAAAATTTGAATGGTCACCAAGATGTGAGGAAAGTTTTCAGTGGTTGAAGAATCTTCTTACAAGTGCACCTATTTTGAAGATTGCAGACCCAGAAAAAGACTTTGTGGTGTGTACAGACGCATGCAATCAGGGACTTGGAGGAGTTCTTATGCAAGATAACCACGTGATATGCTATGAGTCAAGAAAGTTGAAGGAGCATGAGAAGAACTATGCTACTCATGATATAGAACTTGCAGCCATAGTACATGCCTTGAAGATGTGGAGGCATTACTTAATGGGAAGAAAATTCGAGTTAAGGACAGACCATTGTGGTCTGAAGTACTTGTTTGATCAGCCAACTTTAAATGCTAGGCAAGCTAGATGGTTGGAATTTTTGTGTGAATTTGATTTAGAAATCAAACACATAAAAGGGAAAGAAAACAAGGTGGCTGATGCACTCAGCAGGAAGGTACGTGAAATGCATGTGGCAGCGCTTTGTACTTGCCAACCAGATTTGAGGCAGCAGATTGTTAACCATATGGTTGAGGATGAAGTGTATGAGCAGATAAAGGGCAAATTGCAGCAGCAAAACCTTGAAAAGAAGTATGAGGGCTATCATTTGGAAGAAGGCGGACTTCTTACTTATAAGAATAGAGTCTATATTCCAAATGCGGTAGATTTAAGAAGAATGGTTATGGATGAGATCCATAAAGCTCCATACTCTGGTCACCCAGGATATCAAAAAACAATTGCTACAGCAAGAAAATATAATTTCTGGCCAGGCATGAAGAAGGATGTTGCTGAATACATTTCTAAGTGCATGGAATGCCAACAGGTGAAGAGTGAACACCAACATCCAGCAGGTTTATTGCTTCCAGTGCCAATTCCAGAATGGAAATGGGAAGTAATATCCATGGATTTTATTACAGGATTGCCAATGACTAAGAGACAACATGATTCCATCATGGTTGTGGTGGACAAGTTAACGAAGGTAGCACATTTTATACCGGTTAAGTCCACACATAAAGCCGATGCCATTGCAAATATTTTCATGAAGGAAATTTTTAGATTACATGGGTTGCCTAAGGCAATAATTTCTGACAGGGATACCAAGTTCACTTCCAATTTTTGGAAAGGGCTCTTTGTAGATTTGGGTACACAACTAAGCTTTAGTACCGCATACCATCCTCAAACAGATGGTCAAACCGAAAGAGTAAATCAGGTGCTTGAAGACATGCTCCGCATGTATGTAATGGACAAACCATCCAAGTGGGAGGATTATCTACACTTGGTATAATTTGCATATAACAATGGGCAACAAGCATCATTGGGAATGAGTCCTTATGAGGCATTGTATGGCAGAAGGTGTAGGAAACTAGTGACTTGGGACAATCCAGTGAACAGAATTGTACTTGGGCCAGATTTGCTTAAGGAAATGGAACAAGAGGTTGCAAAGATCCGACAAAATCTAAAAGTAGCCCAGGATAGACAGAAAAGCTATGCAGATAAGCATAGAGTGCATAGGGAATTCAATGTTGGGGATCATGTGTATCTTAGAGTGAGATCAAGGAAGAGTTCCTTGAAGCTTGGGAGTTGTGCCAAGCTATCACCTAGATATTGTGGGCCATTTGAAGTGCTCGAAAGAATAGGACCAGTTGCATATAGACTTGCATTGCCTGCTAGCACTAAAGCTCATAATGTTTTTCATGTCTCTTTGCTTAAGAAATATGTACACGATCCTAACCATGTGATTAATTGGGATGTGATCCAGGTGGAACCCGAGGGAGAATTCCAAACCGATCCATTGTGCATCCTAGACAAGAAAGTAACATTGCTCCGGAACCGAGCCATCAGACAGGTAAAGGTGCAATGGAAGCACTACGGTCCCGATAAGGCTACATGGGAGCTGGAGGATGCCATGAGGGTGGCATATCCATTTTTGTTCAATTTTGATGAGCACTGAGGACAGTGCTAATGTAAGGGGAGGGGAATGTAATGTCCCCATTTTGACCCCTTTGTATTAAATCGTAAATGATGTAAATATTGTAATTTAATCATGGTGAGGAGCTCAAGGCCAAGGCCCCACCATTGATTTAGCATTTCATGTATCGGCAATTAAAAATAGATGCCTATGGTTCTTGTGCTAGATAGGCACAATGTATATAAGACATCATGTAAATACGAATTTTAATGGAAAAACCCACAACCGGCTATGCAATGCAACAAAAGAGATGGGGCATGACTTTACAAGGAAAAGGGAGGGAAATTATTCAAACCCTTGAGCCAATGGTATTAATCCATGTGTCAATGGGGAAACCCATAAACCACCAACTACCCATTTTGTCTCATGCACCCAATCATTTAATTCTTCCAAGAAATTGGTTAAGGTAGTTAATGCCTTGGGAATGAGGGAGTATGACAGCCAATTTCGTGCATGGGCAAGCCATCAACCTGGAAATTCGTGTTTTGTCTCCTTGGGCAAGAAAGCACCCATGAAATGGTGCCCAAAGCCATCCTGAATGGGCAGTCTTCATTCATTCACGCAGTTGGAGCTAGCTGGGTCTTTCCCTTCACGTTTTTCATCCAAATCCTGCATTTTTCCATGCCTGGGAGTTCGTTTTTGCATATGCAGTAGCCTGGGAGAGAAGGGCCACGTTTTGGGGACTGTAGGGAGGTCGTTTTTGCCTCTGAATGTCCAAGGACGTTTTTCTAAAAGCGGATTTGGCTTCCTGGGTTGTTCACCAACTTCCCATTTTCGTTTTTGTGGGTTCCCACGTTTTCCTGAGTTAGCTGGAACCCCATCTCATGCCTCTCACTGTAAAAACGTTTTATCCTGCCCCATAATTGGGTTCTGCTGTTGTGTGCATCGTCATTTTGGTTTGAACCTGTGAATTGAAGTTTTGGAGTGGTAGTGGACAGGAGTAGCTTGATAAACCTAGTGGGGGAGACAACCTCTCAAGAAGATCAAGAGGGCTTTGGTTACTCTTCTATGCATACCCTGAGAGCACTAGATAGGGAAGGTATGGCTTGAGGGACTGTATAGCAGAGAAAAGAATACTTCCTTGTGCTGGGTGTGTAGGTATTGTGGGTGCCAAGCTAGATAGATCTTGCAAGGTTATCCCTAGCTCTGTGCTGGAGCTCACTAGCTTAGCAACTCTTCCTTTCCATCTCCTAGCAGCCTGATAAACCCAATTGTAGATTGGCTTGGCTCATTTTGGTGTATGCTTGGCTATGTGTGAGTCTGCTGTTCCCTGGTTCCTTGTAGAGATCATGCCCAGCTCGGGGGTGGCATTGGTGCTGAGCGATTGAGGAGCACACTGGCCTACGGTTGGGTGGAACGTTGCAGTTGCATAGCCAGTTGCGTGGGACTACTTTTGTATAAGATAAGTATTCTCTTGTATTACATTGCAATCACTTATTTGATGAGTATTATGAATGTATGTGGATGTGTTAAATAAATTTACTCCCTCTGTGTATTCCAATGATTATGCATTTCCATATGATCCTTTATACTTCTGCAGAGATCTTTATTTCATGGCTATCACAAAATTTTGAATGTATGTTAGAGATCAACAACATTTATTTAATTACCGTCGTGTTTCCATAGCATGCACTGATACATGTCTTTGCATCAATTTCTCTTAATTAACGGATACGGGGCTAATTGCCCGGATTGAGCACCACGTCCTCTCTATCCTGTTGTATGGTAGGAGGGGACATTACATTTCTCTTCTAAATATAATCATTGTTCCAAGAAGTGTCTTTGTGTTAGGTAAGGGCGCCATTTCTTAATTTCATGCAATATGACAAAAATTTCATTTTCATAAATTGGTTTTAGTAAGTTTTTTCCTTTAACTTTGGCAACTTTCAAAGGAAAGTGGTCTTTCTTCTTGCATTAAACTTCACCAATGCTATGCCTTGAGGCATCACATTCCATTATAAAGGTTTTTTTGAAGTTAGGTATGGCTAATACATGACTTGCACACATAGACACTTTAAGTTTTCCAAAATATTTGATTGCTTCCTTAGTCCAAGTGAATGCCTCCTTTTTCAATAACCTTGTTAGAGGTGCTATAATTTGACCATAATTCTTGACAAACTTGTGTTAGTATTCTATTAATCCTAAGAATCCTCTAAAATTCTTCAATTTTTGGGGAATTGGTCATTCCATGATAGCCTTAATTTTGTTAGGGTCCACTTTGGTGCTTAGATATAATATGACCCAAATATTCCACTTCCTATAATCCAAAGGGTTCACTTAGAAGCATTGGAATACAATTGGTGCTCCTTTAATGGTTGCAAGACCTTGTCAACATGTTGCACATTCTCTTCCTAAGATTTTCTTTAGATTAGTATATCATCAAAAAATACTAACGCAAAATTTGTGATGAAGGGTTTAGAAATAGAATTCATCAAGATTTGAAATGTGAAAGGTGTGTTGGTAAAGCCAACTACCCCTAAAATTTGTAATGAAATTGATGCGTTATGAAGGTTCTTTTCATAATGTCTTCGATGATATCTAGAATGAAGATCCAACTTGCTAAATAAATATTCTCCCTGTAATTAACTTAATAATTCATCAATGATATGAATAGGAAACTTATCTTTAACAATCATCTTGTTGAGTTCTCTATAGCATGGAAACATATTCCATGAACCTTCCTTTTTTCTAACCATCACTAATGGTGTATATAAATCACCTTGGCTAGGTTGAATGATGCGTTCGTAAAACATTTCTTGAATCATATTTTCAATTTCACTATAAATTTGTGCATATGGGTACCTGTAGGGTATGATATTAGGTGGTACACTTATTGGTTGCAAGTGAATATCACAGTCATGATCTCTAGTAGGTGGGATACCTTTAGGCATTCCACCAAATACCTTGGAATGATTCTCAATAACATGTTTGAGATCCATTGGAATAGAGGGTATATATGCTCGAACATCTAGTGAGCACAATTGTGCAATTACTCCATGGTGTCCCTTTTTAGCAATTTTGTCATGTTGTTAGAGCTTATGACTCTAGAGGGTTTCCCTGTAATATCTTTGAGTTCAATTTAATTTCCTTTTTAATAGATCCCATGAAAATTTATTCAAAATTAAGAGACATTATTCCCAATGATTGTTGCCACTAGACCCTTCGTATAACATCATAACCACCCATTTAGATTGTAATAATTTGACTATCCAATAAATAATCCTCCATAGTAATATTAATACTATGGAACTTCCCTGAAAAACTTATGGTACCTCCATCTACAATCATTACTTTGACATTATGGTGTTGGATATACAAAGCAATTGAAAAGTTTTATACTTTAGAATTAATGAAGTTATGGGTACTACTAGAATCAATCAATATCATTACCTTTTTATTTTTGGTATATCTTTCTATCCTGAGAGTTTGAATGCTAACGCCTTGCAATGCATGGAAAGATATGGTTGGAGTAGTATTATTTATATCTACCTCTTGAGACTATTCCGATTTTGGATAATATTTTTTCCAAGAGGATCCATAAAGGCCTAAGATTCAAAGTCCTAAAATCTCAACAAAAATGGCACCAAGTCGAAGAGCTCATTGAGACGATTTCAACGACGCTTGAATCACGTCAAATATAATCTAGATGAAGAAGATACAATCTTCTAAATTCTTGGAGAAACAATGTTTTGTTGTGTAGAAATGGAAGAAAAAAGGGGTGACATGTGGCACCACTGAAGGGTGACACGTGGAATCCATACATGTATGGAGTTGGCATGGAACCCCCACATAGCACCACACAACATCCTATTTTGCAATTCGAGGTGACTTGGCATTCAAGTTGGCATGTGAAGTGGATGTGAATGGGTGTTGACATGGAATAATGTGGTCCAATCCTGGAGCGACACGTGTCACCCCAAGTGTGGCCACAACTGGTTTGAATACCAAATTACATGCTGTAGGAATCGAACCCACAACCTCCAAGTTACAAGCCCAATGATCTTACTATTGTGCCACCAATGATTCATTGGAATAGAGTTGGCATATATTATATTTATGTTGTATGGGGTGGAATTTAACCATAAAAAAAGGGGGCAAGAGCCCACAGGTTTAACCTAGGGTCTCCTGCCAAAAAACCACGATATAAATTTATATAACATTGCAATGAGGTCCAATAGCCAACATATAATTATATATATACATTACAACCATATGAAAAAAGGGGTGGCCGCCAACCAACATTGTATGTATATTTATATTTTTGTTGTAACTAATGTCCAAAAGGGGTTTTCTGTCTAACAAGAATCCAACTAATAACTTAAAATAATGTATGTCAACCATGCCATCAAGGGGGGATATGTTGATAAGGCCTCCCAACCCACAAGTGTTTAATCCATTACATTTCATTGGAAGCGGAAAATCTACATGCCCATGGCATGAAATTGCTACGAAAATCCTCCATTAGTTTTGTAGAGAGAGGGACCGTTGTGGCTATGGTTGGTCTGGAAGTGAAGAAGTATATAGTCATTATTCACAATTTTTTTCGAGATAGAGTCACTGGTGCAATCAAAATTTGGATCCGAGTAGTGGATTTTCTCCACCTCCAACATTAAGGAATTGCCATGTATTTTTCCATGAATTTTGTTGAGATAACATAAAGGCCTCTCCACTGATAAGTGGGCCTGGAGACGTAGTCCATCATTGGGACGAAATCTATTATCACATCTTGTCTCCTTCTTTTATGGTGCTTCATATTCATGTATATGCTTCTTCATTTATGTTGCATAGAAGCTTTGTTCATGCTCTTTTATGCAATTCATGATAGTCATCAAATAAAATATCTCGAATCATGTTGGTATTAGAGTAGTATTCTTTGACTTGAATTGTGTATATGGATTCTTACTAGGGCCAAGCTCAAATCATGTGAAGGAAAACTTGAGCTGTTCAACCCATATATTGGATGTGCAACTCGAAGAAATAAAATGGAGGATGAAGACGCTAGTACATAGAAAGAGAAGGCTTTCTACCGGATGCCAGATATGGCAGAAAAATTGTTTGTAGATTATCAGGAGAGATCGAAAAAGAAGGAAAAGAAGAAGGTGGAAGTAGAGGATAATGCTTCATTGAAAAGGGATGTGGAGAAGCCCCTCCTGAACCTCCATCTCCATCTTCAAGTTCAATATATTCTTCTTCTTCTCATTCTCATCATTATAGTTTTCATTAGAAAAATGATTTTAAAAAGCCATTATTGAAACTAGATGTCAAATTTGATTTTCCAATGTTTAATGGAAAGATAATGCAAACAAGCTAAACAATTGGATTAAACCGTTTGAATTTTACTGTCGTGTATAACAGATCGAAGGGGAGGAGGTAAAGATCTAGTTGGCTTCTTTTCAGATGGAAGGTACAACCCTTCAATGGTGGGAGAGAAAACTCTAGAAAGGTAGCAAGCATATTGGTAAACTCCTTTCTTCATGGTCTGAATTTACTTCTACATTACGAAACCAATTCTATCCATTGGGTCATGTACAAAAAGCTATGATGGAATGGAAAAATTTGAGACAAGGTAAAGGTCAAAATGTTCAAAGTTTCACATAAGAGTTTAGGAAAAAGGCACTTGCATTGAATGTTCCTTTAGATACTCTAGAGACTTTGATGAAATATATTGGTGCACTTCACAATTACATTCGTCACACATTGTTGTTGTTAAACCCCACTAATTTGGATGCAGCGAGTGTGAAAGAAACTCATCTTGAAAGTAGGGGGAAGAATGTACAAGCAGAAAAACCATCCAAGAATTCCAAAAACCATTTCAAAGGAAAAGGAAAAGAAAAGGATAAGAGGACAACTACAACAAAGAAAGAAGAAGGAAATCCATCTTGCACTCATTGCAAGATAGATGGTCATGGTGACGAGCACTGTTGGAACCTACATTCAAAGTTAAGACCAAACAAATTTGGTGGCAAAAGGAAGCAAAAAAATGTTACTACAGTGCAACAAGACTTGATATCCGATTTAGGTGATGAAGAGAAAATCAAAATAGTTGGGTTACAAGGTAAAGTTTCCTCTCATGTTAGTTCAAGTTCTATAGTTTCATCTCTTGAAAATGATAAAAGAAGAAGTGAATTATTCCACATAAGAGTAGTGACAAAACGCACAAAAGTGGAAAATATTTTTGATTTGGGATCACAAGTTAACTTGATATCTGAAGAGATTGTGAAGAAATTGGTATTGACCACAAGACTTAACCAAAAACATTACCCTCTTGGTTGGGTGTATGACAATGAAAAACTTCAGGTTACCAGACAGTGTAGATTGAGGTTTTCTATTGCTTCTAAGTGGATATATGATGTTGATTTGGATGTCTGTGGTATTGTACTAGGGAGTCCTTATCTTTATGATAGAAAATCTATCTTCTTCCAGAAAGAGAAAAATTACCATCTCTCTAAAGATGGAGTGGAATATATTGTTAGAGATCATAGCATGGAATCTAACTCATCAATTATTAGTGTACGTAAAATGGAGAGAGTTATAAATGCTAGCAAAAACCTTGTGCTTACGATTGTAAAAGAAAAAGACCTTGATAAGTCTAATGCTTTCGATGCTTTCGATCCTTTCCATAAGAATCAAATGCTTGAGATGAGGCATATCTTTTAGAGGGAAGGCAGAGAACAAAGGGCCTTCAACACTTTGAGAGAAAATATCAGCACCACACCAGTATTAGATCTACCTAACATGCAACATCCATTCAATATTGAGACCAATACCAGTGCAGATTCCATGAGAGCATATACACTTTTTGGAACCCATAGTTCTTCATCTATTGTTTTGAATAATATTGGCTTAGCTCATGTCAGTTATGTTGAAAGGTATGCTATTGATGAAGTCTTCAAAGATGAATGTCAGAGGATAATCCATGGTTTGCAAGTGAAGAGGTTTTGTTTGCAAGAAAAAATACTCTACCATTTGGGTAGACTTTGTATTCCTACCATCGAGAAAGTGCATGTAATAAGAGAAGCTTACACTTCTCTTGTATTTGGGAAATTTGGGGTAAAGAGGATTGTAGTATATTTGTAGAGGTTTGTGCCTCAGATGAAATTAATTGTAACCATGAATGTAAAGGGGTGTGTGTTGTGCATTTGTAATCCCACTAATAGAAAATTGGGGTTGCACACACCACTCCCTGTTCCTTCTCATTCTTGGGAGAGTATCTCCATGGATTTTGTAGGAGGGTTTCCTATGTCGAAAAGGGGTCATGACTACTGGTATGTAGTAGTGGATAGGTTTAGAAATATGTGTATCTTGATGCCATGTAAGAAGCAGATCTCTGTTGAGAAAAGTGCTCATCCTTTCTTTCGGCATGTATAGGTCCACATTGGACTGCCCACATCCATTATCTTGGAGCAAAATTATCAATTCCTTGGAGATTTTTGGACAAGCTTGTGGAGAATGGTGGACACCAAGCTGACGAGGAGTACTGCTTTCCATCCACAAACTAACAGAAAGATAGATGTAGTCAACAAAACAATGGTTCATTTGCTCCAAGGTTACTGTAGCAAACATCTTAAGTTGTTGGATGATTAGACAGAGTATGTTCCGCATGCATACAATCGAGCTTTGCACTCTTCCACTCAAAGTTCACAATTTGAGACATGTTTTGGGTATCTACCAAAAAATCCTTTGGACTTGACATATGGGAAATATTTCAACTCAAGTGAATCAAGAGATGAAGATAAAGTCCGCAAGTTCATTCAGATAATTTAGTAGGTACACCAGACGGTCCAAGAGTAGTTGGAAAAGAGTCAGGAACAGTACAAATCCCTCCATGACAAGCACGTAGTTGATCATCAGTTCCAAGTTGGAGATCAAGTGTGGCTTCACATCAACAAATATAGGTTGAAGGGTGAAGGAAGGAAGCTCAATCCCATCTGATATGGACCCTTTTCCATCTTGGAGAAGATTGGCAAAAATGCTTTCCTCCTAGATCTACCACCATATATGTAGATATACTAAGTTGTGAATGTAGAGAAACTGAAACTTTATGAGCCTCCATTGATCATGGATTAAAGGGAGAGTGTTTTATTACCTTTAATTGATGAGTTTCTCCTAAGTACTTAGACGAGTTGAAGGAAGATATCATCCTAGACTGAAGGACAACGAATTGACGCAGGGGTGATGTTGAATATCTTCGAGTGGGTATTAAAGACACACATCCAAGCAAATCACCGTAGATCAAGAAGGGGAAAGTGAAGGAGCAATTCCCTCACCTAGATTTGTTGACTGATAAGGCTTTTGGAGGCCTAAAAGCTTCTCAATGGTAAGGAATGATCTAGGAGGATCCATAAAGTGTGAAGAACCTGCAATAATTAATTAATGAAAACACATGAAATAGCAGAAATAATAGAACTCAGAATCACTTTTATATTGATCGCAGGCCACTTCAAGGGGGCAACCTCCTTTGAGCAAGCTTAATACAAATAACTTCACGGTGCCTTCATTGGGCTCAACACAAACTTATATACTAATTCTAGGTGCCAATACCATGGTTCAATACCATGTGTCAATACAAACCATGGGCCAAGACAAAATATGGATCTACAATTACTACGGGACGACTTACAAAGCATGTGCGTCCAACAACAATAATTCAAACTATGGATCAACAAATACTGCGGGACGAATTACAAAGCATATGCGTCCAACAACAATATACTAAAAAAGTAGATAGAAGGGTTGACATGGGTTCCTAACATAAAGGCTTAAGAATCAAAGTCCTTAAATCTCATAAAAAATGGAACCAAGTCGAAGAGCTCATCGAGACAATTCCAACATTGCTTGAATCGCTTCAAACGAACTCCGAACGAAGAAGATACATCCCTCTGAAGTATTGGAGAAACAATGTTTTATTATGAAGAAATGGAAAAGAAAGGGTTGCCACATGGCACCACTAAAAGGATGAAACATGGCATTTGTATGTGTACAAGGCTAAGTGGCACCCCCATGTAACGTCACATGGCATTGCATTTGGCAGGTCGAGGTGACTTAGAATCCGAGTTGGAAAGTGAAGTGGATGTGACTAGGCATTGACATGGCATCATGTGGCCAAATCCTAGAGTGACACATGTCACCCCAAGCATGGACACAATTGTTTTGAAGACAAAATTACACGTCGCAGGAATCGAACCCACAACCTCCAAGTTACAAGCCCAACTATCTTACCATTGTGCCATCGTTGATCTGTTGTAATAGAGTTGGCATATATTATATTTATGTTGTATGGGGCGGACTGTAACCATAAACAAGGGGGCATAGCCCGCAAGTTTGATCCTGGGTCTCCTGCCCAACAACCACGATATACATTTACATAATGTTGCAATGGGGTCCAACAAATAATGTGTATATATATACACACATGTTACAATCATATGATAGAAGGGGTGGCCACCAACCAACATTGTATGTATATTTATATGTTTGTTGTAACCAATGTCGAAAAGGGGGTTTTCCTCCTAACGAGACTCCAAGTGATAAGTTAAAATAATGAATGCCAACCATGCCACCAAGGGGGGCTATGTTGGTAAGGCCTGCCAACCCACAAGTATTTAAGCCATTACATTTCATTGCAAGGGGGAGAATCCACATGCCCATGGCATGAAATTGCTAGGAAAAGCTTGCATTAATTTTGCAGAGAGAGGGACTGTTATGGCTATGGTTGGTCCTAAAGTGAAGAATTATATAGTCATTCTTCATCAATTTTTCGAGATAGAGTCGCTAGTGCAGTCAGAATTTGGATCCGAGCAGTGGATTTTCTCCATCGCCAACATTAAGGCATTGCCATGTATTTTTCCATGAATTTTGCTGAAATAATATAAAGGTCTCTCCACTAAGAAGTGGCCCCAGAGACATAGTCCATCATTGGGATGAATTCCGTTATCATGTCTTGTGTCCTTCTTTTATGGTGCTTCATATTCATGTATATGCTTCTTCATTTATGTTGCACATAAGCTTTGTTTATGCTCTTTTTATGCAATTCATGATAGTCATCGAATAAAAGATCTCGGATCAATCTTCCTCTACATTGTCTATGTCGAATAATTTCTTCTCATTTCACTTATGTCCTTTATTTTACTTGCTATCACAAAAGATGATGTTGTAGAAGATAGTGGTTTTGCAGCAATGAAGTTGCAAGGAGATGATGTTGCCCCACTGCATGTAATAGTGGAAGAGATGTAGATGGGAATTTCTAGTTCCCACAATGGTTTTTTTATTGGATTTGCTCTAAGTGAAGTTGAATGTACGCCAAAGGAAAATAAAATGGAGTAGACTAAAGAAAGGAAAATATAACAGAGTAGACCAAAGAATGAAACCCACGAAGAGTTGATGCCAAAGAACATAGAGTATCAATAAGTTGAAGATGATTGCAACATAGGAGTTATTGTAATAAAATAAAAATAAAATGAGGAGATGTAGCTTAAGCATTAGTGGACATCATTGATTAACTACTGGAGTACCAACATTGTTCTATACATTTTCTTAGTTTTGGTTCTATTTTATGATAGAAAAAATATATAATTTAGTGAAATATTTATTGTTTTTATGATTTTTATGGAGTGTTGGGATATGGAGCGTTGTAATTGGAACTTGAATAATTAGGATAATTGTAAGGCAAAAAGCCAAGGAACATGATTATAAATTTGAAGTTTGTGAATAAGGAAAGGATTTTTGGCTTTCCTTTAATTCGGTTTGTGTAGTTTAGATGGTTGTGGATTTTAGAAACATGCATAAGCTATGTGAATGTAAAAGAGGCTTGAGAGTTTGGCTAATCTAAATTTCTTATTGAGATATTTCCATATACTCTTAATTAAATTGTAAAATTGTTTTAATAAAATAATAAAAGATTAAGTAACTAAATTTTTTAGAGAACCATAACTTAAAACCCAAAAGTAAGTGCATACATGACACTTTAATAAAATAATAAAATATTAAGTAAATAAATTTTTGACAATATGGGCTTTATCTTAAACTTCAATACCAAAGAGATATATTCCAATTAATTAAATCTAAAAAAGTTAATAAAATTTAAATATACTTCTTGCCATAGACATGAGCCATCACTAAACCATGATTACATATGAGAGATTGAACACATAATAGAGATTTGCATATATTAAACCAATATAGATCCAACTTAACTCCAGATTTACCTTACAAACCATCTTAACTCAGGATTAAAACCAAGTGCTAAGAAAAATCAAATCTCAAATGCAAACTTAAGTGCACAAATTTCGGAAAAGTTTACACCTTAATGGATTTGATGACTCTAAACTTAATAGATCTGAAATTAAGATGGATCTATACTCTTTGTACACACTGAATAGACTTGGTAGTTGGAAAATTAAAATAAATATATACTAATTTGTACATACTGCTTTATTTATTATTGTGATGCTTGTTGCAATGAATTGCCAACAATAATGATTATCAATTTAACCATTATGATTATCTAGTGAATACTGGAATTAAGATGGTTTATAACAATTCTATAGAAATTCCATTACGTATATGTGATATAGCAAGGAATCGGTGGCGGTCTCGTTACATTAGTGCCGTCGCAATATTTTTTTTAATTAGAGACATGAACTCCTATGGAGACCAAGTGCTCTGTAGTGCAGGATTTGTATTTCAATATAGATATTTGCTAAGCTGTATGGAGTGAAAGGAGCTGGAACATATGGCAGTTTTTTCAGAATTCACATAAAGTGGCAAACATACACTCATTTAAAGAATAAATTTATAAAATTGAAATTCATAAAGGCTGGATCATATGAACCATGATGCATACCTATAATTCCAATTTATTTAAGGCGAAAATTTATACCAAAGATAGCATATTGAATGTAGGAAATTCATACAAGCTGAAATTTACGAGCCATGATGCATGATGCATTAGGCAGATGACCTATAATTCCAATTTGCTTAAACCATAAATTTATCACAAACGAAAGTAGGAAATTCAAGCTGGAATTTATGGGGCATGATGCATTCATGTGCCAACATGACCTAAAATTCCAATTTATTATATTGTCTACGTTATCACCCACAACAGAATACGTGGAATCTGCTGTTGATTAATATTCATTTAAGGTTGCATGGGTCGCAGGTGCAGTTTGATCCACACTTGCATCCTTCGTTTTCTCCTGCAACTGTCATCGCCTCCGTAAAGCTGCATCACACCAGGCCAGGCCATGACATCATTAATCAATAGTAAATACATCACTAATAATTAGCAAACGACTCTGTCTTCCTTGCATATAGTGTATATAGACTTCATATATATATATATTGATGATGATTAACTTCTACTGAAACCAATTTTGGTCTATAAGATTTTAAGAAGGTTTTTGTTTGCTTTAAACTTTTGTTTCTATTCTAAAAAGCTTGGTAAGAAGCTTTGCAAATTCACTATAGTTTTGGCAAGTTAGAAGGTTAGCAAAGTTTGTATTGTAACAAATACTATGAAATTCATATATCTAATGTGGGTGTAAGTGATTTTCATCCTCACCGCTCATAAACTCACAAAGGTGGCCACTGAGTTTTGGGAATAGACCAATGCGAATAGACCAATGCCGTGTTTTGTTATGAAGCTCATGGGAGTTAGTTCTAATCTTGGCTATATTAATTTTCTTCTTTGAACTAGTTACTATTAGGAGATATTTCTGATTTTTCAAATTAAGGTTATCTCATTATAGTATCTTAGTTTTCTCTTAACCCCTAAATTTTCCTGGCACCACAATTTCTTTTTAAACTTAAAGGTAATAATATTTTTGACATTATCGATATTTTGTTAAGTGTCATTTTCATCAATGCCACAATGGTCTAACCAAGCCATCTTATTTTTACACCAACTCGACTTGAGGCCTAGTTGGTTTTGATTTGAATTTAGAGCAATTTTAAGAAGTCTCTAGTTTCTCATGTTATTTATCTTGTGCTTTTACACGAGGTATCTAGTCATAGTCCTGTGCTCTCGATGGGGAAAGACCCACTTCAACAAGGAGAATAGGATAAAGGTTATAAGTTATAAACCATTTCTGGATTTGCTCAATTTTTCTTCAAGATTCTCTAGAAATGTTGCACCCCCATACTTCACAACGGTATAAGATAACACGGATGACAAGAGTTTCAAAGATAAATATAACTGTATATAAACTTGGCCTGGGATAATGGCTATTTATTTTATTTCTCTTCTTACATAAATTTGTAAATTCAACAATCTGAAAATTAATATTTTAAATTAAAATCAATATTCTATTAAATCGAATTAATTTGAACAACTAAAATTTAAAATTTCAACATTGATTAGATTTGAGAGACTCAGACTTGATCAAATCATCACAGAAATTAAATGAAAAAAAAGTTAAAATGAATTTTAGAATATAGAAATTAACGTAAAATTGTTGACGTTGCAGAATTACTCAGATTGCATTTTTTCAACCAGATTTTAATGAGAATAAAAGAAAACTTGACATGAATAACGAGCTATTTGATGGCCCGTTATCCATCCTATAGACTTACCTCATTTCAGAATTTCCACTGCTAGTTAAGTGCAGTATGGGCGAACCGACCGATTTCTCTCCAGAGTTGAGGAGGTCAGTGTCCATGTTGCAACTGTACACAAGACAATAAAAGTAGGTAACTTAGAGTGACTGCATTAAGTGAAGTTACAGTGGAATAGATGTCTCATTTTGATGAATGGTCATTTTTTTAAATGAAATGGATGATTAAGTCTGGAGTCTTGATGTGTGCAAAGAAAAAAGTGTTTAACTTATGAATGCTCTGAAATAGATCTTAATTATGCAGATTTCATAAAATTAACATACATAAAGTTATTTTATATCAATATAAATTTTTTATAAACACGGAGAGAAATTGTCATATAAATAAAGCTATTCAACCACATATATGACTCAATTTTAAAATTTATAAAAGTTAAAAAAACTAAAACCATAGATCCATCTTAATGGGGATCTACCAAGCTCCCAAAGGGATCAAATTTCTTAAAAATGCAAACCCCTTTTTAAAGTACAAATGTTGAGGAAGAGTTTTAATTTATCTAATATATAGATTTTTTATTTAAAAAAAAAATTAGACCTAACCATCATAGATCCATTTTAAAGGGGATCTACCAAATTTTTTAAAAAGGAAATGTGTCAGCGTGTCAGCTCCAGGATGAGCACTGAAGGAGTTACACATTGCCTCTTCCACATAAAAATTGTGATGATGCTTAATAAATCTGGTTATATATATATATATATATATATATATATATATATATATACAAGTTTGCCAATATTTTATTGTATATTTCTATACAAAAGATTAAGATCATGGTTATGACTAGATACTTTATGTACAAAAACAAAATAAACAACATGGAAGAACAAGAGTTTTCCAAAGCTTAGTCAAAAACCCACAAGGTAAGTTGGTATAAAGATGTAACTATTAGCTAAATCAATGAGGAGTTAAATAAGACGTCACTCAATAGTGATAATAATAAAAATATTATTACAGCTAAATTCACTGAGAATATATGGTGTGATAAAGAGTCAAAAGTTAAGAGAAAATTAAGGTATTATAAGGAGGTGATAAACCCTAACTTAAAATATTAAAATTATCTTTGTAAAATCAATATTATCAAAATACTTGAACAAAGTTTCACTACCATAGTGAAACAAGAATTTGTCTTTATGAGACAACAAAGAAGTTGAAGATGAAAATCCTTTTTTTTATAGAATGTACTACTTACACACACTTTAAAAGACAATTTCAAAATATTTGTTACAATACTAACACAACCACTTAACTTGTGGCTGGTCAACACTGATAGACCACAAGTTAAGTTTCACAAATAAGTAATAAGTTATAAACTCAATCTGGACAGTACACTTGTCTCATCTCCGTGCAATCTAGAAAAAGCATATATGCTAATCCCCAAATTATAAGATATAAACACCTATCCCTGTAATTAACATTCTCAACCTTTTAATTCATAATAATTATGATAATTTAAGGAAAACAAAAAAACTCCTTATCAAAATTATTTTCATTAAACATTGAAATCTATTTTTAATTACAATAAAAATAATTCTGATCTTCATTCTTAATTATATCGACTTCAAAATTAACAAAATTCCAAAGGGAACTGAACATTTTGTTAACCTGTTAAACATGGAGATACAAGCAAGTTACTCAAAGATCAACTCACTTGGGCCATAAAAGCCTTGGATTTTCTCAGTGCTAACAAACAATCACCAAATATTGTAACTAGTCTTACAACCTGCAGTTATGCAGTAATATCGCAAGCTCCACAGAGTAATACAAATAATTTTTTTGGGAACATTTCGTATAATCCAGATATCAAACAATATGTGTCTGAACAAATTAATAAAATTATTCAACGGATGAAGATGAGATGATGCAAAGTAATTGAAATAAACTGACCCTTTGCATCCACTTCCGCATGAACAGCCTGATCCACAACTGCAGTTTCCCCCACAGCAAGACATGATGAGGATGGATGGAATATGTTTGCAGTGCTATGAGACTTTATATAATGAAGAGATGAGATCTGTGGTCTTCATCGTGTTTCACCATATTTTTTGCATTTCATTATTAAATTCTCATGGTATCACCGTGCCTGGATTTACTGAACTTTTATTATATAAATGTAGTTTTCAAATGTTAAACATGCTGTTTAGTGGGAAAAAAACGAATGAATATGAGAGTTTGACAATATGGTAAAGGATTTAATAAATGGTTTCTTCCATCATCAAGATAATGTTATTTAAGCCATGACATGGTGGGTGACATATAATTTACATAGAAGATAACGATGTTTGACACTAGGAATAGATTAACAATGCATTTAAGATAAGCATGCTGAAGTGGTCTTCCGTCACATATGATACAAACCAATTTTCTGCTTTACTTTATAACGATATGACTAGTTTTTCTTGATTCTTATAGATCGATATAAGAGGCTTGTGGGTCTAATTAAATTATCTATATACTATTTATCTTTCGTTTTCTGTTTATAGTTATGTGTATGTATTTTTTGTTTTTTGTTTTTATATATAATATATGTAATGCTCTCTGTATTAAGGAGAAATAATTTAAATTTTAGTGTTTTTTAAAATTAAATTTTTTATTTACAAATTTTTATCGTGGTAAGAAAAAGAAAAAGTTGAAACTTCAACTATTGAGATGAAAAAGTGTTTAAATTTTTTATGCAATGAAGAAGAAATAATATATTATGATTTTTTTTTAAAACTTTTTTATATTTAATTACAATCACTCGCTCTTACTAATTTTTATGAAAGAAAAAAATAAGAGTTTAAAATCAAGAGTTAAAAAAAAAGCGAAACAGTCACAAAATTTAAATAGAACTCAATATGGATGGAATGGACATTACATGTTTTATATTACTTATGAAGCAATAATATTAGTTCATGATCTTCTATTCTTTTGTATCCATAACTGATATGCAGATTCAAAATCCAGAACAGGCCATTCATCAACAGTCTTAAGATGTGTACAAATCGCCTTCCATACACCCAATGAGAATTCACACTTAAAAAACAGATGATTAATACTTGGTCCCTGCTTAACTCGACGCATTAGATTCTCCCAAGTGAGAATTATGTTCTTGAAGAGTAGCCAAAGAACGTAAAAAATAAATTCAAATAAATTTGTTGTAATCATTAATTATATAATGACTACTTGTGTGAGGTCCAAAGGAGTGTGTATAATTGTAATAATCAAGCTTAGCATGAAGTGGGTGAAAAGGTTGACGCCTGATGGAACCTCTATCCAAATCCTTTTAATATCATGCAAGTATTAATATATAATATATTGTGCAATAAAATTATTATATACATGAATATTAGTCCTCTTCAATGCGAAGAAATCATAACAATGGTTAATTTTTCATCTAATCACTGCAACATCACCATACATCATAAAGGTTATGATCTATAAGAATCCTTTCATGGTACTGTAGAAGTAGTAGAGCTTAGATTATTTAAATCAAATACGAAGCTTAATGCTAGGTCTTAGCGCCCCTCAAACTATGTACACCCCATTTTCCTTTTCCCACTAATAATAGATTGATAACAATTCTTTTGGATTTGGGTAACACCAACAATATTCCAACACCCTTCGTAATGGCAGTCCTTTTTTTCTATTCCCCTATAAAGTAAGCACTTTTTAAGATTTTTTTTTTTTTTCACAAACCCCTTTATAGCCCCTTTCAATATTATTTATCATACTCACGTTAGTTAAGGGAGAAATTGGGGTTCACCTTAAAATACTAAGGTCATAAATTAGATGTTTAGAAAATTAAACACTAGCATTTGCCTCTTGAGGGGTAAAAATGAACGCCGGTAGGAAAAGATGAAAGTTAGAAGGAACAAAAACATAAGCACATGCAGCAAAAGATACTGGTAGGAAAAGAGCAAAGTTTGTAACAATCTCATATTACAAATATATAGGCACTCAACTCATAACAAAAAATAATGTTAAGTTCATCAACACAGTGAGCCAACTACAATTGCTTTTCTCACAATCTCTGTAGTAGTAATCTCAACACTATAGATTACTACTATATCTAGAATATATAAGCAATTTGAAAAAATATTTCTGCAATAATATCAATGAAAACAATGATTATAATAGCTCCTAAACTGCACAAACTACTTGTGAACAAAAGTTTGCTTTCATGCCATGTGCTGCAGCAATAAATTTAGGAATCTCCTTATACAAGTATAGGTATAGAACTCTTTCATGGACCAGCTCTTGATAGTGCCACAATCTAAGCTGTAAATGAATGTTTGTTATGCTTGCTTCAAGAATGAAAGATACAATGGGAAACCCAAATATGTTTTTTTCTTCTCATTGAGGATTTCAAGTCCACAATAAAAAATTTACATCATTCTCAACCATGTAAAGGCGAACAAACCTGTTACTACATGAACTAATCTTCTGAAAATTACTAATAAGCCAAGGAAAGTAACCGGTTATTAATGGCTCTCACCGCATCAAGGAATCACACGTCTTCTGACAATATAGATAGTTCACAACAAAGCACAATAAAAATGTAGACTTACAACACAATAGGAGTGATGAATCTTCATTATGCTTGCTTCAAGAATGGAAGATACAGTGGGAAACCTAGATATGTTTCTTTCTTCTCATTGAGGATTTTAAGTCCACAACAAAAACTGTACATGCTTGGCTGCTTTGTTTTTATGAATGTAAAAGAGAGTACACAGTTTACAAATCAGCTCAGATTAATATTTATATCATTACTGCTTGGGATAATCCATTATGAGCTTAGCTTGAAAAGCCATTGAACTAAAAAAGTAGTAAAATATAGCACTGTTACAAAAATATGAACAAGCATTTAGGTTTTTTAGAGAAAAGGAATCCCAATAATATCCATTGAAAAGTACACATTACATATAAACATTTCTGCAATAGTTTCTCAAAAAGGAAAATTTATTTTCATTGACAAAGAAGAATAGATGAACAACAAAAAGGGTTGGTTCACCACTACATAGCCTTGGAAGAGTTTGTTATCTGGTGAAATTGCATAAATGAGAATAGTAGGAAAAGTTTCATTTGAGTGTTGTACATATGAGAAGATACAAATGATATTTACAATTAAAATTAGCTGGACGCTTCTAAATTGGAAATACAGTCTGCCCATGCAGTAGCTTCTTTAATTATGATATTATATTCGTCAGGATTTAATAGTTTTAGAGACACTTCATGATAAGACAGTTTTGTTTTTATATTTGCAACTTTTTTTGGTGTAGCCTTGCAGGTATCCTCAAGGAAAATGAGATGTGTAGATGTTTTCCTCACATAGAAGTCGATGTCTTCTTTTGTTAGAGCATCAATTTTCTTGATGTAATCCAGGTATGATTGCAACACTTGCTGGAGTTCTGCCATCTGCTGATCCTTGCGGGGGAGCTCATCTATATTGGCTGCCATAGGGAGCTAACATTTATGGTGAACCTGATGGATTTCCTCATAGAAGTTTGTGCACTTTTCAAGAGTTTTATCAATCTCGACATTTAGTCGATTAGTGGCTTTCCTACAAAATTCAAGGAGTGCAATATCCGGCTTCAGGGTCGCTAGTGTTTTTTGAGGGAGGTGAGGAGGAAATGATGGGTTATTTTCTCTCCAAGTTAACTGTTTGTTAAGGTTGTTTCCAGTAGTAATCAAATGTTGATGCATTTCTATTGAGCTTGCAGCAATTTCTTGCATCCTTGCCATGAATTGTTTGATATTGTATATTTGTTGAAAGAGTGTTTTTTGACAGTTTGAGACTTTCTCTTGAAGCTTGCATGCTTGTGCCCAGAACGGTTCCATGAGTGATTCCTTATCTCTCAACAACTTATCTACTTGAGTCTTCAATTCATTGGCCTTGTCGTTTGCCACTGATGCACGCGTTTCAAAGTCTGTAAGCTTTGCTTGAAAATCATTTGTCTCCCCTTCCATTATCACTAACTGAACAATCAATGCTTCATTTTCTATGTTAAGGTTGTTGTACGTAGCTAGTAAATTGTCTTTCTCAAATAATGTGGCTTGTAATTTTGTGTTTAACTCAATGGTCTCTCCACATTCCTTTACCAAGGTGGCCTTGAGCTTCAACATTTTTTCTTTGTTTCGCTCAATAATGGTAAGCAACTTGTCGACATTGTAAGCACTTGCTTGTGCAGCTGCGACATTCACTGAGGTTGTGAATTTGGGGACTTTTGGGTGCCTTCTACAAGTGTGTTTTCTGTGACGGTGACAATATCTGGTTGAGCGGTCAATTTCATTCTTTTGCCTGACCGTCATGTTATGGTCTTTCTCTTTGAATAAAAAAAATCATGTCCAATCGGGCCACTGTATGTTCTTTGGATCGGGTAAATGACATAAGCTGAAGCTCTGGAAATGGCAAGTGGCCTCCAGTTAGTGGGCTTAGCACGTTTGTGTCCATGGGTTTTGGACTATTGACTTGTGGACTTGTTGGCTCCTTGTGCATAGCTGGTTGGATCTTTTCTTGCACTTCTTTGCTGATCTGTTCTTCCAGAGCTTCATTTTCTTTAGTTTCTCTTGCACGACGGGCTTCTTCATTTTGCAATTTTTCCATTTCCTCTCTTTGATGTTGTTCGATTGCTAATCTTTCTGCTTCCTCTTTATCTTGTTTTTCTTGTACCCTTTTGGCATGTTCACTTTGGCTATGTATTTCTGCTTCCTCTTTCTTTTGTTGCTCTGCTGATTCTTCCCTTTGTATATGTATTTCTGCTTCATTTTCTTCGGTTGCAATTTTGATAGAAGTAGGTGCATGGTTGCCTTTTATTTTTTTGTGCAGCTCTTTCGCATTGTTGACCCTTTTATATATTTCCTCATCTACCAGGAAATGATCTGAGTATTCAAAAGTGATTTTGTAAGAAGCACAATGTTTAGCCACTTTACCTTTATTGTCGTTTCTTACAAAAAGTATAGTCCCAAAGTGAAAAGCTTCCAAGTTGGAAACGAAGGCTTCAACAGCTCTAATTTTTTGGAACTTGTATGCACCAATGTTGAATGGTAGAGGTGGGTAAGATGCTTTTTTTTTAGATGGAGAAAGTCACCAATTCCATTAATGAAGACTTGTCTTATGGCTTCTTTATGCACAATGAAATATGTAGCATACTTGGGTAGTAGATAAGGAGGTTTAGTGCCCCCATACATCGCTATGTATGTGCCTTCTAATGAGAAGTAGTAGTTGTCGTACTCACCTATTATAGCCAATGCATTGTCTGACAAACAATTTGGTTCTTTATTGAAGAGAAACCAATAAAGGGGCATGATTAGTTCTTCGCATAGTAGTTTGTAATACCCTTGATATCGATGAACTGGAATGGAAGCACGATGGAGCTTTGAGTAAATTCTGGATTTACAAATTTCAATCGTGCTCACAGTTCAGAATTGAACAGAGCTCTGTTTAAATTTGAGCTTCGTGTAAATCCTAATTTTATGTAATTTTCAATGATGTTCAGTTTAAGATAACGTTAATTTGATTTTAATGGTCATTTTGGAAAACACATTCCTCTTTTCTTTTTTCAACTTGAGTAAATATCAAATTTAAACATTGCAAAATATTTATCTTTATTTAAAATCCAGTAATAATATTAGGCTTTAAAATTCAGTATTTGAGTTCAGGTTTTTAAAAATCCTATACTAATTTTACCATTCATTGTAAAATATCAAATGTTTGATATTGAAAAAACAAATTGTAGTTATATATGTGTTTTTTTTGTATTTAGAAATAATCATTTTATTGTATATATCAACTTCAACCTTTTACATTGAAACATCAAACCATAATAAGAGATGCGTTTCCTACTTATTTTTATTTGCTATTTGATAATAATAGTCTTTTTATTGTAAATATCAACCTTTTATATTGGAGAATCAAATTATAATAATAGATTTGTTTTCGCGTTAATTTTATTTGATATTTGGTAATTTTATTTAAAAGACCAATGCATCTTGAACACATTTGGATCAAATGAATAAATGTATCATAAATAAAAATGGCTCACTAAAAGCAATGGGTAAAATCGAGTATTTTCCAATTACAACATTACATTACAGCATAGCTGTTGAACGCAATAAAAGTAAAGATTACATAATGAAACAATGAATGGTAGCATATTGAAGTATATATATTGGGACATTTTATATTTGTTAGAAAAAAGACTAACATATGATGAAATGATGTGTTGTGTTTGTTTTTGAAAAATGGTATGACAATTCATTGAAGTAAATAAGGTAAAGTAGTACAACAAAAATGTATATATGAAATTAAATATCCAAGAAGGCAATGTTTCTTTGTATTTTCTTGTATCCTGTAGGAAAAATATTCAATGACGATAGCAATAGGAATACAAGATCTAGAGAAAAATATACAATTTGTATTGATTTAAAAGAGAAGGTAGTAAAGTAATAGCTATGGCAAGTATAGGTGCTAAGGAGCAAGAATGTATGTATATGGAACAAGTGGTTGCAAATATTTTGAAGCAAGTAAGGTCTCCTCTTGTATCCTGCGTTGCACATAGGGGTTGTCTTGCATTTGAGAATATCTAGAAAATGAAAAAGGTGGATATATGCGGAGGCCTAAATGAAAAAGGTGTAGATATGCGGTGGAGATATTGCAGTGAATGTAAGGCCTTGTTGGTCAATGTTGCCAATATCTATGTTTGCATTTTGTAGGGTCATCCCTTGTGTTTTATGGATTGTTAAGCCCCATGCCATTCGAAGTGGTACTTGCCTTCGTGAACCCCTTGTTATAGGACTGATGGGGACAAAATTTGGATTGGAAGAATCCCATGGGGGGCCTTTGTAGTGGAGAAATTGGATTACAACATAAGATGGCAAGGTAGGTGGTTGATCGTTGGAGTTGTACACAATTGCAATAACTTTTCCAAGTGAGCCGTTAACAAGGCCTGATGAGACACATAAGTTGGTTGTCAACATGACCTGCTGATCAACTGCTAGTAGAACCTTGAATGGAAGTTGCTCATCATCGATTGAGGTTTGAAGATGTTTTTTTCTTTTTCTCCGCATGGCAATGTGCAACTAGCATGTTAAGGAGTTTTAGCATTTGTTTGTTGTTCAATGCAACATAGCTATTAGTTGTATACAAATGGGTGCATTGCTCAAATGTATTGTTCTCTTCTTGTAAAAGGGAGGAGGTTGTTCTTGACATGAGAAGGGTCCAATATTCAAGAGTCGGTGTTGCATTTCGAAGATTGAGTAGGAGTTGACGAAAGGAAAATGAATACTTATCTGTATTGTGCATTTCTTCAGGTTTCCTTCTCTGCGTGCTAGCTTGGCATTGCTTATTTGGATGATGTGTGGAAGAGCATGTGTTTTGGCCAAGCATCCACCCCATAGGTGATCCAAGGCTTGTAAAGCAAAGAATGAAACCTGTGGAGTAGTGAGGAAATGCACAATACAGATAAGTATTCATTTTCATTTATTTCTTGCTTGGAATAATGAAGATTTCAGGTATAAGTTTTCTAACAGCTAAGCTGATACATTGTGGTTTCTTTGTTGGAAACCTTGGTCATTGCAGGAAGCACGGACCCTGAAAGAACTATAAATTCTTGGTAAATCCAGAGAGTAATTGATGCTCGATAAATTCAGAGAATAGTTGGTGGGGGCATTAACCACTTGATGTTGTGGAGCAGCCGTCGTGCTGGCCAAACATTCTTTAATTAATTAATAAAACTAGTCGGAGCACTGGCCTAGCATATTGCTAAATGATGATTGATGAAACCCAGTTAGTATTTGGAATTAAAATGCATTAAAGAAACTTGAGAATCTCATGGCTTCTATTCGTTAGAATGGGAAATCATTCCCATGACTGTTTTGGGGATTTTTGCAAAACTGCTTGCATTGATTTCATCTTATGAAAGTGAGGAAGGAGGGAGAAAATCCCTTCTCTGGTTGAATGCTTACTTTACATTGTTTCTAATGCAGTAGCAATTTTTTTTTGTATTTGTTGTTTGCCTCCATGGAGGAGAGAAAGGAGGAGCAACCCCTTGCTATCTGTATATTATTTGTATATTATTTTGTTGTTTTATTTTGACATCAAGAGATGCAATTTATTACATCTTTTTATTGTTCTGTTATATGCGAAGTATGATCTCTAATTATGCTTTTTGTTGAGCAATGATCATCACAGAAAAAAGAAGGAAAAAATTTTAAATTTTTCTAATTGTTTTGAAAATCTAAAAATTTTCTAAGTGTCTGCTGCTAAGGCTGTGACGGCGGAATTAACGATAAGTTTTGCGCGCAGCGGCAACAATTTTAACTTTAAAATCTGCGATGCGCGCAGCGCGCGCGGCGAAAGTAATGTTAAATTATACGACACTAGCGGCGGATCTAAGCTTAAAATTTGCGCGCGGCGGCAATTTTAGGCTTAAAAGTTGCGATGGAGGCTTGCGCAGGTGGCAATTTTAGCCTTAAAACCTGCTACGCAGTCGCAGCGACAAAACCTTGTGGGCTCAGAAGTTAAGGTTATCTTTTGTGACACAGTCGGTGGAGAAGTTGGTAATTCTGCGCCGAAAGGAAGAGAAAACCTAAAAAATTTCTAACTGTTTTTGAAATTTTGCCTTAGGGTTGCAGCGGCGAAAATTAGGCTAGTTTTTTGCACGCGCGGCGACAAAAATTAGGCTAATTTTCTACGCGCATGGCGGCGAAAATTAGGCTAATTTTTTGCGCGTGCGATGATGAAAATTGGGCTAACTCTTGCGACTCTCTCGGCAAAGATAAGCCCAAAAGCGCCGCAACGGTCGGCGAAATAGCTGTTAACTCTACGCTGAAGGGAAGCGGTCGACGGTCGCAGGGTTGGCGGTCAGAGATTTTAACCTTATCTCTTGTGACACGATCGATGGAGATGTTGCTAATTCTGCTCCAAAAGGAAGAGAAAATTCCAAAATTTTTCGAAGTGTTTCGAAATTTTGCCAAAAGTTGTGTTGGCGAAGTTAAGGTTAACTTTTACGCACGGCGGCAGAATTAACGTTAACTTTTGCGCACGGCGGCAGAATTAACATTAACTTCTCCATGCGCGGCGGCAGAATTAGCATTAATATCTGCGACGCACGCAGTGGAAAAATTTGCGATAAGAGCCGCGCCACCCGCGGCAATTTTAATATTAACATCCGCGACAATGGCGGCTATTTTAGCCTTAATATTTGCACCAAACGGGGAAAAGCAATGGGAGCAGTAAGGCAACGCTGATGAAAGGGAAATCTCTCACCTTAGACCATTTATGTTTATAACATAATAATTGTATGCTTGGAAAATATCATGAATGAATGTTATACACGTGAACACATATATTGAATTTCTACCCTTTGAGAAGATCATAGCTAATAATTGCTTGTGTGCATGGTAGAGATCCCATGAAATTGGATCAGCTATGATATGGAAGAGGGATTCCATACTACGATGAGGGATTGGAAAGGGAGAATTCCTTAAACCCTATTTTGCTATCGTATTTATAATTATGAAATTGTCATGCATATAAACTATGGCATAAGAATGTTAAAAATGAAAAGGATTACATAGATGAATATGCACTAGATGACATATCAATAAACATTGCACAGTGCATGTGAAAATGTTTTGCGTGTATATGATATTGCATATTGGTAAAATAGTGAGGTTTTACATATGCAATGAGCCACTTAAGATAATGATTGTGGTTGCTAATAATCAGTTGTGTTCGCATTGGTTATAGGACCAAAGGCAACTAAAGCATGTCTAAAGAAGTTGACGACGTTGTTGCACGTGACCAACGACCTTATGAAGAAAGGATGGTGCAACAAATCCGTGATCATGATGTTGGAAAAAGGACTGAGTAGCCTTGGTAAGAGGCCAACGGATAAGGTAACATCAAGCGATGTTAATAACAGCCATGCAGGTAATGGTTAATTGTGCTTAATTGCATGAATGTTGAAAGATGATTCGGTGAGATACCTTCACTATGTTTAAACTATGTTGAATTGTTTACATGTGGTATTGAGTGCCCGAATGGGAACGTTAACCTACCGAGTATGGTGAGGTGTGGGAGAATGATTGCATGAAGAAGGTAGACATGTGATGGGATACCAAAGTGCTCTGTTGGAAGGTTTGAATTGCATGGAATGTGAAGTAATGAGTATTTATAGTTTATTTAAATTGCATGGATAATGTGACTGTGTCTTGCAATTTTATTGTGACAATGATGCATATATAGGAATGTATATATTTCATTGCATTTCAAATGTTAACAGTTGAAGGTGTTTGAATTATTGAGTGTCATAATTTTGAGATCACTTCAGTGACTGTTGTGGAAATGAAAGGATTATATGCATAGATACTCACAACGTGTTTGGCTGATTGAAGTTTTAGTTTTCAGGTAGAAAAGTCTTACGTATGGCAATGAGGATAAGTCCATAGTAAAGACCGGGATCTACCATGTGTAGAAGCCAAAGGCTATGAGAAGGTTCTCATGGTTGTAAAGTATGCATGAAACAAATCTGAAAATTTTATGGTTTAAATTTATGAGAATAATCTCATGATTGCAAATCTAATTTCTGTAGGAAAACAGATTTGTAGATTTTAGATTTGAGAATTTGCTTATAATTGCTACTCACTGTTTGGCTTATATAAATTGTGTCAGGAGGACATGTTGTAGGTGGATGTTCATGTATGGTAGCAAGTGTAAAATCATAATTGACAGAGTGATACCACTTACGAGAGCCAAACAATATGAGGATGGCCTCATGGTTAAACAAATCAATTTCTGTAGGAGACAGAGTTGCAAATTCATGTTGAATTAATTATTAATGCTAATGATTGGTTATGGAACAATCATACTTGAAGCTTATTGATAAATGCTGCTAACTGTTTGGCTATTTGATAAATGTGCCAGGAAGACACATTGCAGGAAGACCAGGAGTGATGGCCTGCAAAAGCCAAACTAGATGGAAAAGACCCCATGCTTTGGAAATGGGTTTCGGGTGAAACGCCATTGACAATATCTCAGCTAAACCACATGATGGTAAACCATGAGAGTGAGATGGTAAAGCTATGCCTAGAAGGCATGTGAGATACATCTGCAAAATGAATGACTTACACAGATGCACTCTGGTGTTGCACGTAAGAGGCAAAGTTAAGAAGGGTGCTCGAGAGGACTATATGGGCAGTGGTAACCTTTCTACGCTCACACTGAAGGACACTAGAAGAGATGGATGGGCCCAAGGAGTTGTGTAACAGGAAAAGGGGCATCATCCTTGTGTAAGTGTGAGTAGGGTATTGTGGGGCCATGCTAGCCTGCAGTCAAGTAAGTCACCTATGGAGTTCCTGGAGGGAACCACTGGTTTGCATAAGAGAAGGATCCACATAATAATATTGTGTGGTTCTTATTGCCTGATAAACCCAGAAGGTGTACTGGCTTGGAAATGGTTGTTGCATGCTTGATAAACCCAGTTGGTGTACTGGCTTGGCATTGGTTGTTTGCATTTTGTGGAGGTATTGGTAAATGGTGTTATTTCCTGACAAACCCAGTCGAAGAACTGGCTTGGAAATGATCATTGTATGCTTGATAAACCCAGTCGGCGTACTGGCTTAGCATACTGATTTTTGGGATGCCTGATAAACCCAGTCGGCGTACTAGATTGGCATTGCCTATTCGGATGATGTGTGGAACAACATGTGTGCTGGACAAGCATCCACCCCACAGGTGATCCAAGGCTTGTAAAGCAGAGAAGAAAACCTGTGGAGTAGCGAGGAAATGCACAATATAGATAAGTATTCATTTTCATTTATTTCTTGCTTGGAATAATGAAGATTTTAGGTATAATTTTTCTAACAGCTAAGCTGATACACTGTGGTTTCTTTGTTGGAAACCTTGGTCATTGCAGGAAGCACGAACCCTGAAAGAACTATAAATTCTTGGTAAATTCAGAGAGTAATTGATGCTCGATAAATTCAGAGAATAATTGGTGGGGGCATTAACCACTTGATGTTGTGGAGCAGCCGGCGTGCTGGCCAAACATTCTTTAATTAATTAATAAAACCAGTCGGAGCATTGGCCTAGCATATTGCTAAATGAGATGATTGATGAAACCCAGTCGGCGTACTGGCTAGGCATTGCCTATTCGAGTGGTTGTGGAGTTGCTTGTGTGCTGGCCCAACATTCATTATTGCATCCACGGGCAATCCAAGGCTTATAAAGTGAAGAAGGAGCCTGTGGAATAAAGTGAAGACATCCAATGCAGATAAGTATTCATCACATTGCAGCTTCTTGCTTATGAAATACGTGTGTATATGATTTGTTTATGATTTCTTAAACTCTTGTTTGGAGACAAACCCTATGGAAATAAACTAAACATATGAATTGACTCAATGTTTGAGTGTAGGTATTGCCGGAAGCAAGGACTATGAAAGCATCTGGAGGATGCATGTGGACATGTGACTGTCCTAAAGAGATCAGTATGAGCAGTAATGAAAGATGGTGCTAGTGGACATGTGTGGGTCCTAGTAGCCAAAGGTCCTGTAGGCAACAATGGGAAGGATTCCCACATTGAAAATCCTTAAACAAACCTTAGACACTAAGTGTCATAGCCAAGAATGGGCAAGTCAACCATTCACATTGAAGTGAAAGAGGCTAAGGAGCATGAAAGCACAGTGATGGTGTGGCTCCATATTGGAACAAGACTAAGAGGGGGAAACTCTTACTCTTCTCTTTCATTTTGGATTGATGCATTTCAGAAACAAAGGATTATTGAATGCATGTTGTGACTGGAAGTTGATTGTGATTATTGCTTGAAATGAATTGTGAATGTTGATTATTTCCCCGTGAAAGGATGAACATGAACGAGTTCATGTGTATGTTGGGAAAGCATGAAATGTGTGGAATTCTCATGGGTAAAGCATGGACGTCCCATGTCAATTGAGTAATTAATTGACTAATTTTAATATTTATATTACGCTTTTCCTAACAAAGAGTTTCCATGATAAATTCCACAGGGAGAAATTGAAACAACTGGTTGCAGCTGACACAAGCAAGTGTTGCTAGTGAGAAAAGTGAAGAGACAGTTGTGCGCATTGATCATGGCAGCAGACCAAAAACTATTGTTTTGGTTGAAAATCTTCCTCAAATAGTTGTCAGGACAACAAGAAAGATGGCAGCCATGAAAATTCCAGACTTGTATATTAGCTGGAAGGTGAATAAAGGGAAGGGATTGTTGTGGAGCAATGCCCACCTGTAAAGTTGGAAGATCAAAGCCAGCAGGAGCAGTTTGTGAAGGCCAAAGGACTTGGTCCTGAAAACCCAAGTAAATGATGAAACGATGGACATACCTGCCACCACTTGTGAATTTTGAGGCATGTGTAAAGTGGGTATATAATCTGAAGTGTTGGAACACCGAGGATGGTGTTATTCCAAGGGGAGGGGAATGTCACGTCCCCATCTTGACCCCATTGCATTAAAATGTAAATGACGTAATATTGCTATAAAATCGTGGTGAGGAGCTCAAGGCCAAGGCCCCGCCATCGATTTATTGACGCATATGGTTTACATGCTAGCCAGGCACATTGGAATTGTAAATATGCATTTTTAATAAAATACCCACAACTAGCTATGCAATGCAACAAGAGATGGGGGCATGATATTACAAGGAATTGAGAGGGAAATATTCAAACCCTTGAGCCAATGAATTCAAGCCAAGTGTCAATGAGAGAACCTATCAACCATCAACTACCCATGTTGACTTTGGTGCCCAATCATTCTTTTCTCCCAAGAGTTGGGTGAAGTAGTTAATGCCTTGGGGATTGGGGAGGTATGGCTGTCCAAAGTCGAGTATGGGCAAGCCACCCTCATGGAAAATCGTGTTTTTCCTTCTTGGGAAAGAAAAAACCCACGAATTTCCTTCCCAAGCCATTATTCATGATCAATTTTTGCTCTCTCACGTTTTTGGGGAGCTTGCTGGGCGTTTCTCTCATGGAGTACGCTGTAAATTCACTGGTTTTCAAGCTGAGAATACCGTTTTTGTGATGGCTGGACTCTGGGGAAAGAAGAGAATCCATTGGGGATCTCAACAGATAAGTTTGATAGCTTGTTGTTTCCTTATTGTTGTGAAATCGTTTTTGAATTTCCAGAATTGGTTTTCATTATGGAAAAATCGTTTTTGTGAACCTAGTAGTTATCTCCTACCTCAGAAATCATTTTTGAATGTTTCCATCAATTGTGTGACTGTGTATGTGCCCATTTTGGGTGCCAACCTGTCACGGTTTTTCCCAAAAATCGTGTTGGTTCCCTGCTGCCAGTTAATGATTGTGTGAAGGTCATTTTGGAACTTGAATGCCCAAGCCTTTGCCCTCTCATGCAGTCTGAGCTAGCTGGGGATTTTCCCATCATGTTTTTCATCTATCTCCTGCATTTTCCATGCCTAGGAACTCGTTTTTGTATTGCACAATGGCTAGGAGGAAGGGAGCCACGAATTTGGGGTTTATGGAGGCCGTTTTTATCCCTTGAGTGCCCACAAACATTTTCTGGAAACGGTTTTGCTCTCCCAGGGTGGTTCCCCAATTGCCATTTCGTTTTTGGTTTCCAAACGCTTTTTCTTCATGCCCATAAATTGTGATTTCGCTGTTATGTGTATCCATGCTCAGTTTTGAGTTTTATGTGTGTTAAGAAATGTTGGGAGTTGAGATGGGTATCCATTGCTTTGGGCTGTGATGAGCTTGAGAGTCCACTTTTTCCTTGTAGATATCATGCCCAGCTCGGGGGTGGTCTCCGAATGCTCAAATAATACAGGCTGGGCAGAGACCTATGGTTGGGAGGAATGTTGCAGCGACATAGCTAGTTGTTTGGGACAATTGCACAACGAAGATAAGTGTTCTCTGTCTCTGTATTTTACTTCTACAATGTCTAATATGATGATTATATTGATATGTTGTATGCATATAAAATGTGTTTGGATGATTTATTTATTTCCACTGTGCATATTCAATTGAGTTGCATCTGCACACAATTTTTTTTTAATTGTATGAATCTAATGAATGGGATGAGTTTTATGAAAAACCCCATATATTGGCATCATGTTCCCTCCCTTGCCTCGGATGGATGGGTGGGTACGTTACAGGGTGTTTCCTTGTTGTTGAAAGATCGTTGAAAGAGTGATAAAAGTGTCAAA
Organism: Larix kaempferi; assembly: GCA_027924585.1. Taxonomy (NCBI): domain Eukaryota; kingdom Viridiplantae; phylum Streptophyta; class Pinopsida; order Pinales; family Pinaceae; genus Larix; species Larix kaempferi. Next base: position 4,645,196 of record BSBM01000029.1, read on the forward strand.
AGTACGCCAAAGAGCATTACCTCGTGACGTCCCAACATACACGGGATGTCCTTTATAGGGGGGAACTGTCCAAAATCACCAAGGAAGATGATGGAGCAATCACCAAAGGGGGTTGTACGTTGGGAAGGAAAGGCTTCATGTAAACGGTCATCTATACGGGTTAACATTTTTGGGCCAACGAAACTCATTTCATCAATGATGATGTATCATATATGGCAGAATTGTTCTTGGAAGCTTGAAAGGGAATGGCCTTCAAGAGGGTGCATCTCAACAATGGGTATGCGAAGGGCATAATGTATTGTAAGTGCATCTATGTTAAAGGCAACAATACCGGTTGGAGCAAGGAGGAGTAAGGGGGAAGGTTTGTCGCCAGAGGCATGTTGGAGTGCAGATTTAAGGCAAGAAATTAAGTAAGACTTTCTGGTTCCTACAATGCCTTGAATGACCATTTTTAGTGGTGGAGGGCTTGTATCATTTGTGGAGTGTGTGAGGACAAGATAAAAGGCCATGTGTTGTGTGGGAGACAACGAGGCAAGAGAATAGGAAGATGAAGAGGTGTCTGGCTATATTTGGGGGGACAGTCGAGTGAGGTCAATGAATGGTATAGCTATTGCATGCATGTGTGAAGGAATATGGTTTTCTGTCCAATTGTGTTCTTTTTCAAAGGCACGATGCCCAAGCATGTCAAGTTCATCGATGTAGAGGTTGTTTCCAGGGCGGAGTTGAGAAAGGAGTTCCCATTCATCCATGGTAGGGGGTAAGGGAAAGTGGTTTGGAGCAGAGGGAGAGGCATCGGACGGAGGTTTTTTGGGGGCTTCTGGAAAATGATCAACATGCCATGCAGTGTATGTGTCTTTAATGCGAAGCCAATTAGAAGTTATGTCAAATGTTGTGGATCCAATTTCATCGGGGAGGGTGCGAAAGGTTTTGTATAGGAGGAGCTCGCTCCAGCAGAATGAAACAAAGGAATCTGCAGTAAAGGGTGGAATGGTAGTGAAGCGAGGAAAGACACGGACGATTTTGGGAGGTTAGATTGGTTTCCATTGGGAGTGCTTTCTACAAGGAGAGAATGACCAAGAACGTGCAGCTTCAAGAAGGGTAAGGTGCTCGAGTGCAGGGGTTCACTGCATGTATGCAAAAATGAAGGTTAACTATGTGTTGAGGTAATGGAGGCCCAAACGGACAACATCTACAAAACCAAGACCCCAGAAACAAAGGCTACTACTGGCCCAGATCCCTATTGGATTATGAAGCTTATATTCGGTAGGGAGCTCCTTGAGCATCATCAAACTCACTCTAGCATCATTATGGTTATCACTACCATCCAAGAAGACATCAACACCATACACAACTAATTGGACATTCTCACATATGCAACTAATACTACATTACAAGCACACGCACCAAATAACATGACATAACTACTCTCATTCCAGTTCCTCTACTTTTTGCAAATGATAATCCTAGGTAGTTCTATTTTTTTGTTTTACTACCCTTAGCAGTAATGGGAGACTTGTCCTTTATTTAATAGTGTTTTTTTGTAGAATTTTGTGTTCCATAAGCAATATGAGTTTTGAAAGAAGAAATAAAGATCTAGTTTCCCAATTATTTTGGTAGGCCTCTCCTTGACAAGACAACTTTGTTCTTGTTTGGATGCTAAAACTTAGTCTTATTTGACTTAGTGCTTAATTGACTAAAAAAAACCATTATAAAGAGTAAAATTTTCATTATTTTTTTTAAATAATAAAAAAAATTATTTATATTAATACTACTATAATAATATTAATTTGAATGAAAAACGCATTATTTATTATTTATAAAAATTAAATTTACACCGTTTAGTAAATTAATTATAATTTATTAAAAAAAGTAAAATATCCACATCATAATTAAAAAAATGGAAAAAACCGTCTTTCAAAAATATTTTAAAATATATAAATCATATATCCTCCTCACTCATCAAAACACTCACTTAGTATAACAATAACAAGATTGCAGAAGCTAAACCAAAACTCCAAAACTTCCACAGTTTGTACCATTCTTTATATTCCAAAAAGTTCACAAGGAAACGTAAAAATTTGGAGGATACATAAAAATTTATTTACTTGTTAAAGTGAAATGTATATATTATCTACGAAGATAACATTTATATAAAAATTATTTATTTCTTAAAGAAAAAAGTATATATTATTTGTGAAGATAAAAGTCACAAGTTGACTCCCTTTAAATCCTTTAGTACTAATATAATATAGTGTACATATTTATAAATGAATTAATTTTAGTATCAATTTGAAATTAGAAGACCTTACATGCTGTTGAATATATCAAAGCAAATTAACTTGACAAATGTTTGCTGCTACAAGATGAGGCTCTGCCAGGTTTTATGGTTAGCCTGCATTAAGCCTGTTGGAGATGGTATTTTCCATGTGGAAAAGCATCCCATGACAAAACACATTTCAGTTCTCATAGTGAAAGAGCTTTGCAACTTTCCACAATGGGAGACAAGAGCCTTGCGACATCCCAAGGAGTTTGTTCTTATCTTGGGTATACTAATCTTCTTCTTTGAACTTGTTAAGATAGAGATGTACATATTATGATTAATGACTTCCTTGTAATATTTTAACTTTCTTTTACCATCTACCTCTTTTGGTCCCACATTCTTGCTTTAAATTTATGTGATAGTTTTTTTGAGGTTTATGTTATCTTACAAAGTGGTGTTTTGGTCAATACATCGATGATTTAACCAAGCTATAATGTCTTTATACCAACCTCTTTTCAGTAAAAAATGACCTTAACTAGAATTTAAAATAACTTCAATGCTTTTAATAGAAGGACTACCCACTTCTCCTTTTAACCATCCTCACACTCATTTAATAAAATTAAATTTATAAAATTGAAATTCATAAAGGCTGGATCATATGAACCTATAATTATAATTCCAGTTTATTCAAAGCAGAAATTTATACCAAAGATACCATATTGAATGTAGGAAATTCATACAAGCTGGAATTTACGGGCCATGATGCATGATGCATTCGGCAGATGACCTATAATTCCAATTTGCTTAAACCAGAAATTTATCACAAACATAACATATTGAAAGTACGAAATTCAAGCTGGAATTTATGGGGCATGATGTATTCATGTGCCGACATGACCTAAAATTCCAATTTATTATATTGTCTACATTATCACCCACAATAGAATACGTGGAATCCGCTGTTGATTAATATTCTATTCATTTGCAGTTGCATGGGTCGCAGGTGCAGTTTGATCCACACTTGCATCCTCCGTTTTCTCCTGCAACTGTCATCGCCTCCGTAAAGCTGCACCAGACCAGACCAGGCCATGACATCATTAATTGATTAATAGTGAAATACATCAATAATAATTAGCAAACTACTATGTGATCTCTGCATATCGTGTATATAGATTTGGGAGGGATAAGGGGTATTCATTCTGATTCTCTTAGAAATAAATTCGCAAAAAACATTCCACTGAAATCTCATTAACTTTAATTGTAATCTCAACAATTTCAAATTGCTATTTTAGATTAAAAAATAAGTACTTTATAAGATCAAAATTGTAATTTGAGCAATTAAAAACTTATAATTCTAACAATTTTTTTTCAGATTCATATTATTTCATTAAAACTTAAAATTCAACCATTCACAATTTTTTTTTCAGATTCATAATACTTCGTCAAATCATCCCAGAAATTACATGAAAAAATGTTAAAATGAATTTCCTGATCTAAGTAATTCTAGAACATAGAAATTAACCTAAAATTGTTGACGTTGCAGAATTACTCAAATTGCATTTTTCCAACCAGATTTTAATAACCAGATTTTAATCAAAATTAAGGAAAAAATGACATCAATAACAAGCTATTTGATGGCCCGTTATCCCAGCCTGTAGACTTACCCCATGTCACTGCTAGTTAAGTGCAGAATGGGCGAACCAACCGATTTCTCTCCAGAGTTGAGGTCAGTGTCCATGTTGCAACTGTACACGAGACAATAAAAGTAGGTAACTTAGAGTGACTCCATTAAGAAAAGTTACAGTGGAATAGATGTCTGAATTTGATGAATGGTCATTTTAAAAAAATGAAATGGATGATTAATTCTGCAGCAAAAGAAAGGCATGATTAAGTGATGAATGCTTTGAAATGGATCTTAATTATGCAGTCTTGATAAACTATCAATGAGGTTCCGGATCATCATAAAAAAATTTCAATAATATAAATTATAATGCATTACAATGATTTAGAAAGGCAAAAGAAAAGTATTTTTACATTTTAAAAAAAATTAACACATATTAATCTATTTTGTTAGTTTTAATTACATTTAGAGTATCTAAATAAAGCAATGTGGTTCAATTTTAAAGTTTACAGAAGATTAAAAAATTCAAACTAACCATATATCTATTTTGTAAAATAGAGAGGGATCATGTTATATGTATATAAGTAAGTTTGTCAATACTTTATTGTATCATCAATATGTTTAATAAATCTAAAATATTAATATGTAATCATAAAATTAAAGGCAATATATCTTATCCTATTCTAAAAGATTGAGAGCATGACTATGAATAGATATATCGTGTCTACCAACAAGATAAATCATATGGAAGAGAGGACAAGAAAAATAACATGGGAGACAAGAAACTTCCTAAAATTAGTCAAAACCACCAAAGCTTAGTCAAAACCACCAAGACTAAATCATTGGGGATTTAAATAAGAAGTCATTTAATATTGATAATATTAAAAGTATTATTACATCTAAATTTAAGAAGAATATATAATGTGATAAAAAGTCAATTAAGACATTATAAGGTGACAATAAACCTTAACCTAGGAGATCAAATCAAGATTATCTTTGTAAACTCAACATTACAAAAATAACAACAAAAACTCATAAATTAAACACACATTAAAAAATAATTGTTACAATACTAACTTTTTTAACTTTTAAACTTACAATTATGATGATTCAGGAATAAAATAAAATATAAATTATTCTAATAATAACATTCTTAACATTTTAAGTAACCACAACTAAAACCAAATAAATTTTACCAAAGTTAGTCCTAATTAACATTAAAACCAGTTTTAAATTTTTTTTTTTTTTTCAAGAGGAAAAAAAATGTATTATTGCTATTCACTAAATCAAATAGTACAATGATATATCATGTCTCATATTTTCAAGACTTTCCATCATAACCAAAGCACGCAGGCTCGTACAAAAAACAAAAATTTCAGAAGCAGTTCTATGATTTAACTTCCTGAACATGATTTTTTAATTACTTTTCATAATATTTTATTTTATGAGTTAACATGGTTTTTTTTTAAATACTTTCCATAATTTTTTATTTTATGAGCAGATATTAATTTATTAATGACCCACATAGACACACGTTACAACATCTCCCCATACTGGACTGTAAAGCAACTAATTTCATTGGGTACAATAATATTTTTTAAATACAATAAAAATATATTAATGGAAATTCATCTTCATTCTTAATCATATCCACTTCAAAATTAACAAAATTCCAAAGGGAGTTGAACATTTTGTTAACCAGATGAGATGATGCAAAGTAATTGAAATAAACTGACCCTTTGCATCCATTTCCGCATGAACAACCTGATCCACAACTGCAGTTTCCCCCACAGCAAGACATGATGACGGATGGATGGAATATGTTTGCAGTGATATAAACGCTCTTATTAACAATATATCAATGGCCAAGAATAGCAACTCTATTCAATTAAAATGGATGCAGATATGTGTTTTTGTGAAGGTAGCTTGAGACTTTATATAATCAAGAGATGAGATCTGTGAGGCTGCACCTAAGCCGCTAGTCTTCATCGTGTTTCAGCCATATTTTGTGCATTTCATTATTAAATTCTCATGGTATCAGCGTGCCCGGATTTACTGAACTTTTATTATATAAATGTAGTTTTCAAATGTTAAACATGCTATCATTATAGGAATTTGAATATGAGAGTTTGACAATATGACTGGCTATCACAGTTGTAGAATGGTGAAGGATTTAATAAATGGTTTCTTCCACCATCAAGATAATGTTACTTAAGCCACGACATGGTGGGTGACATATAATTTACATAGTAGACAACGATGTTTGAGCCGAGGAAGAGATTAACAATGCATTTGAGATAAGCATGCTGAAGTGGTCTTCCGTCACATATGATACAAACCAATTTTCTGCTATGCGATTTTGAGACTTTTATAACCATATGAGAAGTTTTTCTTCTTTCTTATAGATGGATATAAGAGGTTTGTGGGTGTAATTATCGATATACTATTTATCTTTCATTTTCTATGTATTTTTTATTTTTTGTTTTTATATATATATGTAATGTGTTTTTTTAATAAAAAAAGAAATTTAAATATCTATTTTTTAAAAATTAGATTACTTAATTTATTATAAATAATTTTGATAAAAATTATAAAAAGTAGAAAAAGTTAAAATTTCACATATTGATATCTAAAATGTGTTTCTTGATGCTCAAATAAACATAAGTAGAAGCACGGGAAAACATCCTTGGAAGGCTAGCAAGGGAAGGAGGGGATAGAAATCCAAAGATAGTTTAGAACACTCTCAAAACAAATTTCTTACCCTTATTAATAACACACATATAAATGAAATGATTAAAAACCATTATATTGCACAGAAATAATATAAAGTGACTACGTAGTAAAATAAAAGAAAACTAAACAATGGTATAATAAAACTGAAATTTGAATACAAAAAATTTGAAAGTTAGCCGCAACTCATTTAAATATAAAATATTAGCATATGAAAATTTCAAAAAATAAATAGTTCATGAAATCTTTATTCTCAATAGCAGTTTATTAAAAAAGCATAAAGCAAAAATATTATCATAATAATAATAATTATTTGAGTCTACTAATAATGTATAAGTTGTAAGTGTTAATGTCCATGGTATATTATTATTATTTGTTGAGTTATGACAAAAACATAAGAATAAATTTACAAGTTATTAAAAAGTACAAATTTGAAATCTGAATGCTAAGTTATGAAAGAAAAGTTAAAAAATATTTATGGTGTTTGTTAGTTATTATGTAAAATAAACAAAAATAAAAAATGAAGTGGACCAAGGTGGTTGTAAAAGTGAAGCAAATGACACAAGTATGCCCAGAAGAATAAATGACACAAGTATGTTTAGAAGATTTTTTTATTTTATGAGAAAAGAGTTTGACACTGTGGCCACGTCTGATTTAACCCTGAGAACAAGAGGTTTCAGAGACCTTATGCAACTCCCAACATTCAGAGTTCACCCGAGCGAAACCCATACATCGTGAATGGTTCACGCTCAGTGTCTTGAAGGTAACCTGCATGCATGAAGACATCAATATTTTGAGAAATATACATAACAAAATAGAAAACATGCAAGAAAATAGAACATACCTATGACAAAAGGACACTGTACCTTCACCCTAATGGATGGACCTGGATGTAGTCTTATCTGCCAACGCTTCCTATTAGGCTATTAGACAACTGAGTATGAGAGGGAACTAAAAAAAAAAAGAATATGGAAATTAGCAATACCTACTTCCTTCTTTGATGGTCTGAGCCGCTCCCCTTACCTTGCTTTTAAAGGTGTCAAAGAGGTAGTTGAAACATTTCGCCTGCTCAAATGTTTGGGAGTTTGGTATCTCTTAGTGTTCTATCTTCTGTGGGATGCATGAGAATATTTGAGAGGTAGACGAACTATTACAGCTACCCAGGAAGTGCTAGCATTTTTTGCATCTTAGCTCTTCATGTACGCATGTATGAGGGTGAGATGCAAGTAATCGATGCTCACCCTCAAAAGATATAGTCACAATAATTTTTGAAGGTGGAGAGTTGTGATGGTATAAGAAAATGGTATGATCGTGTCCATCAAATTTTTGTAAGACACATAGTCTCCATGGGAAGCTAGTCAACTGTGGAAACTAAAAACCACATGCCTAACACCATAAACATCTATTGCATGCTCAAGCTGCTTGTATCCAAACCCATGGTTCTAACATTGACTTCATATGCATGTTTTCAACAATGCGGTGGATGTTTGTGATCGATTGAAGAAGACTTAGGTATTGTTAGTGCCCCTCTGTACCTAGTTCCCTCTCCAGTTCAAAGATAACCATAAAGAGGATATAGCTAATATGTATGAGGTAGACTTGATTTTCATTGCTCATTTCCCTTCACCTCCTATGCAGAGGGCCTTTGGCAACAACTGTATGTGGGTGTGATTATTCTTGGTTTCAAGCCTCATCTTGGATGTATGACTGTGTAAAAGCCATGTTAGTATGGATAGAAACATGTGACTATTAGATTAATTCTCAAAGTGGGCTTCGCCCTTCCTCGAAATTCCTTTTTTATGATTCTTCCTCTTTTTTCTAAAAGATGACTCTCATAAATGTGTCTTGATTGCGGAGTGAAGACCTATAAACAAGAACTAGCAGCTTCAACCATTATGACAGGACATTCCATGAAATATGTATTCATCTTATTCCTCCATGAATGGGATCTTGGAAAAGGGTGTTTGTCTTCGTTTAGTAGGAATGGAAGAAGTGGCATTCTCTATGTTAATTTGGCATGCATGGTGAGTGTTAATTTCAAGTGACCTCATTCTATTAGCTCGATGGTTCATGCAACCATGTGTTACATCCTATCTTGACCTCTTCACGAGGCCACACACATAAAACACTTTTTAATGAAGTAATGAGCCACCGAAGGTCTCAGAGCGATGTCTGAGAGATAAACTAAAAGTGATTCACAATGTTGTCTCCTTTGATGCATTCAATCCCGTGACCACAACAGATAACAAGTGTTTATTCTCACATCACAAATTTCTTTTGTTATGCACTATTCGTGGTCTATTTTGTGGCATGGTGTGCATGAATAGACCAAGGGTACAAAATTTAGTGGAAATACATAGTTCAAGGAGTGGACTTTCGGTCGTCAATGTCACCTCCCCAACCAGAATCAGTAAACCCAACCATCAATTATGTACTGCAACAATACTTAATACCATACCGATAAGTTTCTTTGATATAGCGAACAATTCTCTTTCCAGATTTTCGGTGGATTTCTCGAGGATCTTGCATGAACTAGGAAACCAATGAATAACAACAAAGGAGATATGGTTGACTATGAGTTAAGTAAATTAGGATAGCAACCAACTGTCGATAAATAATGACGTTGATTCATGGAGAGTCACATTCTTTTGATAACTTCACTCCTGACTGATAAGGTGCAACACAAGACTTATAGTCATCCATATTGAATTATTTCAAAATATCTAATGCATATTATGGTTGAGAAAGAAAGATACCATCATCCATTTGCAAAATTTTAAATGCTCAAAAATAAATACAACATACCAAGGTGAGTCATTTCAAAGGTATTTGCAAGTTGTTTATTCAAACCCAAAATTAGATTGACATTATTTCCAGTTATGACTAAATCATCAATATACAATGCCACAATCAAAGTATCACCATGAACATGTAATACATAAATATTGTGATCAGATTCATATCATCTAAATCCAAGATTTAAAAAGAAATGATCAATATTTTGATACCAAGCATGAAGTGCTTCTTTCAAACCATACAATGACTTCTTAAATTAACAAACAAGACCAAAATATGTCACAAAACCAGGAGATCATTTCATATAAATTTCTTCAGACAAATCACCATGAATAAATAAGCTTTGAATTCCTATTTGATGAAGTTCCTTTCCAAAACGAGCAACAAGAAAAAGGATCAGTCGAACATAGTTAATCTTTGCAATAGGGGAAAAGGTTTCAACGGTAGTCGATGCCTTCTTTCCAAGAGAATACCTTAGCTACCAATTGAGCCTTTTGAAATTAAACAACCTCTTCAGAATTAAACTTGGTATTATAGACCCATCGACACTTCACAACATTCTTTCCTTGTAGTCGAAGAACAAGTTCCCAAGTTTGGTTCTTCTTCAAAGAATCAATTTCAAAAACCATAGCATTTTCCCATTTAGGCACTCCCTAAGCACCCGCATAAGTGTCGGGATCATATTTTTCAAGAACATGTGCCATCAGTGAAACATTGCCATTATGTTTCTGACAAAGGGTTTGGACACTAATAGTAGCATCTCCAACATCTAATCTAGTAGCTTAAATTGTTTTAGCGTCCCAATCGAGGTAGATAAGTCAACCGTGATTCATGTCGGTGATGGGTAGTTGAATGAGTTGGTGTATCGACATCTGCTGTCAAGGTAGGCTGACTACTGATCGAATCAGTAGTAGAATTCGTGGTCCGGTTGAAACTCTATAGAAGGGTATAGTCGATCTAGATTCTTCAAGAATATTAAAAGGATCACTATGCAATAGACCGTAAGAGGAATTCAACAACTTATTACCTAAAATATTCTCATCAAAGATCACATTCCTACTCAAAATGATCTATTGTTTGATAGGGTCAAATAGTCTATAGGATTTTGATTCATTTGAATATCCCATCATGATGCAAGCATGACTCTTTGCATCGAAATTTATTTTTGCAGTCATCATTGTTATGCACCTAGGAAACACAACCAATGGTTATGAGGTGTCCAATAGAGGTTTTTCTTCCATTACACTTTTCAAATGGAGTCATGTAACTAACATATCTAGTTAGAAAAAGGTTCAAAAGATAGTTTGAGCAGTAAACAACTTTTTCCCAAAATTTTGTCGAAATATCTTTAGTCTACAGTAGGCACCAAGCCCTTTCTACCAAAGTTTGATCCTTCCTTTATGCAACTCTGTTCTACTAAGTGTTTTGAGGGACATATGTATACCAAGATATTCCATTTTGCAAGAGATATTCTTCAAACTATTGACTCACATATTCACCACCATTGCCTAATATCAAGTATTTAATGGGTTGGTCACATTGCTTTCCAGCCAATGCCCTAAATTGCTTGAATATTTCAAAGACACGACTCTTATTCTTCAAGAAATATACCCAAGAAATTCTAGAGAAATAATCGATAGAGGTCAAAATATACTTCATGTCACCCGCTTATGAAGGTTTTGTTCATGCAACATAGATCATCGTGAACAAGTTCTAGTTAGTCTTGTGCTCGCAATGATTTTTTTGAATCGAAGGGTTCTCAATGATGCTTTCCAAGCACACATCCTCTACAAACTCCATTAGGTGGAACAATATTTGGGAGACGATTAACCATATTATTTGTTACCATCATCTTCAAACTTTTAAAGTTTAGATGTCCAAGTCGTTCATGCCATATTCGACATATGTCGTCAGTTTGAGCAATGAGTGCAGTTGGTCTAGTTCGTATGGGATAATAATAGAAATTGTAAATTTTGTCTTTGCGATAAAGAAACCCTAAAGCAACCGTTCCCCCCCAAATCTTAGATCCTTTACGATAAAGAGATTTGACCAAAACTCAATAGCCTTCTCAATTTGTGTAAGTTGAGAAATCAAAACAAATTTGCGCTCAATCCAGGCACACGATAGACATCGGATATTAGACCATGCCCACATTCAACATCATCACTTCCAACAATGGTGGGAGTTTAATCACCATCTACATAAATATTTGTTCTAGAGCTCTAGTCAAGGAAGAGAACAACAAAGAATCCTTAGCCATGTGATGAGTACATCTAGAAGCGGATATCAATTCTATATTAGTGGTACAGGCATGTAATTCATGGGAAGTGCTAACATAAAAGGTAAAGTTTTCAACAGGATGTTTGATCGACTGGACAGTCGATGCACTATCTTCAAGGTTCTTGAACTTTCCTTCCAAGTCCTTCATCTTCTTTTAGCAGGTTTTATCGACATGTCCCACCTTTCCACAATAGTAGTATATTTTATTTTTTCAATTCTTTTTGGTTGATGTCGAATCTTTGGTATTTTCTTTAGTAGGTTGGTTGATTAATTCTGGTTGATGATTTGATCGACAACGTTCTTTATATTTTTTCTTGACCTTGCTTTTGAGCAAGTGATCCTAATGTTTACTACCAAGCTTCCCTTCTTTAGGCAACTTTTGCTAGTCTTTAATGAACAAATCACAAAATGCACCAAAGGTAAAGTCCTTACCATATTTCTTGCATGAAATCCAATTGGAGTGAAAGGAGGATCATAATACATCATAAGGTGTCCTCAAATTCATCAAAACTAGTTTAACGGGTTTTCCATTCTTATTCGGAAAATACTTGCCACATTCACTCAATTTCAACTATAGCTTCTTGATGCAAGATAAATATTCCTTAATCCTTTCAAAGGAATGGGGGCCTAGAGAGATCAACTCTTTCTCTAACTGAATTACTTGAATTTCATTAACGTTGTTTAAAAGTGACTTAAACTTATTCTAGACAACATGAGGGCAGTCGATCCCGCTTGTATGGAAGCAAATGTCCCTTGAAATGTAGTTTGTGATGACCTCAACAACCTCATTCTTCTTTTGTTCGGTGATAAAATTAGCATCAACATCCATCAAAACTGAAATAGTGGCTTTAGTATATTTCCATATCCCCTTGCTCTTTAACAAAGTCTCCATACTTTGTTCCTAGATAGCATAATTATGTCCATCTAGAACAACAAGTTCTATTTAGGAAGTCATCCTTTTGATCAAACATATATGTTCCAAGTTCAAAAAAAGGTATTGGTCAAAAAATCTTCATCCCAGATTCAATCAACCCTAGATCCGACTCAGCACAATTCATAGACAATAGGCTAGGTCAAAACCACATGCTTTGATACAATGTTAGAGAACCTCTTCATATGACCTATATAAAAGAAAATAAGATATAGTAGAAGAGAATAACATTATAAGAAGAGAGGTGTGTCTAAATACACCATTACAACACTTAATCACTATGCATTGTGATTAGAACATCACAATGCATTATCGATACACGATTCAAATATATTCAACACAACCCATAAGGTCGTTATTATATAGTCTCCATATCTAACAAAATTCCTTGAAGTGAGGAGGATCTGGTCCACAAATAGGGGTCATTGGTTCTAATAGTTTCCATAAAATCCACAACGTCCCATATTTTAGTTGTATATTGTAGTCGAGATGACCATGGCCTCATCGACCATTCAGTTGATCATTTAATCAATGACTTAGTTGAGCCTCCAATCGACTGCTCCGCAAGTCAACTATTGTCTATCGACCGAATATCTCCAGAAGATCTAGAGGTGTGATGAACCTGCATAACCTTAATTTCCAAGACTGTTTAAGTTGATATTTCTTACATAAATATATACAATCTTGGAACCATATTGAATTATTCTTTCCCATACAAATTTATCTAGTGAATTAGGTTATTCTTGTATTTGTTGAATTATTTTGCATGCCTTATAATCCTATTTCCATTCTATCCTTGCTTCTTCTACCTAGTTAGATTGCATTATTAGCACAAAGTAAGCCCTCAATGCCGTATTCTTTTCTTGGAAGTGCATATGCCACCACATTTGTTTTTCCTAATTTTTTGTAGACAATTTCAAAGTCACGCCCTAGCATATTTTTAACACATTTTTGTTTCTCTTCTAAATATAATCATTGTTCCAAGAAGTGTCTTTGTATTAGGTAAGGGATCCATTTCTTAATTTCATGCAATATGACAAAAAATTCATTTTCATAAATTGGTTTTAGTAATTTTTTTCCTTTAACTTTGGCAACTTTCAAAGGAAAGTGGCCTTTCTTCTTGCATTAAAACTCCACCAATGCCATGTCTTGAGGCATCACATTCCACTATAATTTTCTTTTTGAATTTAGGTATGGCTAATACATGACTTGTACACATAGACACTTTAATTTTTCCAAAAGCTTCGATTGCTTCCTTAGTCCAAGTGAATGCCTCCTTGTTCAATAACCTTGTTAGAGGTGCTGTAATTTGACCATAATTCTTTACAAACTTGTGGCAGTAGTCAATTAATCCTAAGAATCCTCTAAAATTATTCAATATTTTGGGAATTAGTCATTTCATGATAGCCCTAATTTTGTTAGGGTCCACTTTGGTGCTTAGATACAATATGATGCTTAGATACAATATGACCCAAATATTCCACTTCCTAGAATCCAAAGGGTTCACTTAGAAGCATTGGAATACAATTGGTGCTCCTTTAATGGTTGTAATACCTTGTCAACATGTTGCACATGCTCTTACCAAGATTTTCTATAGATTAGTATATCATAAAAAAATAGTAACACAAACTTTATGATGAAGGGTTTAGAAATAGAATTCATCAAGATTTGAAATGTGAAAGGTGTGTTGGTAAGGACAACTACCCCTAAAATCTATAATGACCTTGATTTGTTATGAAGGTTCTTTTCGGAATGTCTTCGATGATATCTAGAATGAAGATCCAACTTGCTAAATAAAAATTCTCTATCTATAATTCATTTAATGATATGCATAGGAAACTTATCTTTAACGATCATCTTGTTGAGTTCTCTATAGCATGGAAACATATGCCATGGACCCTCTTTTTTCCTAACCATCACTAATGGTGTATATAAATCACTTTGGCTAGGTTGAATGATGCCTTCATAAAACATTTCTTCAACCATATTTTCAATTTCACGCTAAATTTGTGCATATGGGTACCTGTAGGGTATGATATTAGGTGGTACACTTATTGGTTGCAAGTGAATATCACGGTCATGATCTCTAGTAGGTGGAATACCTTTAGGAATTCCACCAAATACCTTAGAATGATTCTCAAGAACATGTTTGAACATCTAGTGAGCACAATTGTGCAATTACTCCATGGTGTCCCTTTTTAGCAATTTTGTCATGCTGTTAGAGCTTATCACTCTAGAGGGTTTCCCTGTAATATCTCTGAGTTCAATTTACTTTCCTTTTGAAGAGAATCCCATGAAAATTTATTCAAAATTAAGAGACATTATTCCCAATGATTGTAGCCACTAGAACCTTCGTATAACATAAGAACCACCCATTTAGATTGTAATAATTCGACTGTCCAATAAATACTCCCCCATAGTAATATTAATACTATGGCACTTACCTGAAAAATTTATGGTACCTCCATCTACAATCATTACTTTGAAATTATGGTGTTGGATATACAAATCAATTGCAAAGTTTGATAATTTGGAATTAATGAAGTTATGGGTAATATGAGACTCAATCAATATCATTACCTTTTTCTTTTTGGTATATCTTTCTATCTTGAGAGTTTGAATGCTAATGCCTTGCCATGCATGGAAATATATGGTTGGAGTAGTATCATTTATATCTACCTCTTGAGACTATTCCGATTTTGGATCATCTTTGATCCAAGAGGATCCATAAAGGCCTAAGATTCAAACTCCTCAAATATTAGCAAAAATGGCACCAAGTCGAAGAGATCGTTGAGACGATTTCAATGCCGCTTGAATCACATTAAACTGAATCTAGATGAAGAAGATACAACCTTCCAAAGTCTTGGTGAAACAATGTTTCGTTGTGTAGAAATGGAAAAAAAGGGGTTCCACATGGCACCAATGAAGGGTGAC
The DNA here is from genome assembly GCA_027924585.1 of Larix kaempferi. Taxonomy (NCBI): domain Eukaryota; kingdom Viridiplantae; phylum Streptophyta; class Pinopsida; order Pinales; family Pinaceae; genus Larix; species Larix kaempferi. The sequence continues at coordinate 4,660,748 of BSBM01000029.1, forward strand.
ATGCATCCATACGTGTATGGCGCCTACATGGAACCCCCACATAGCACCACACGACATCCTAGTTTGCAATTCGAGGTGACTTGGCATTCAAGTTGGCATGTGAAGTGGATGTGACTGGGTGTTGACATGGCATAACATGGTCCAATCCTTGAGCGACACATCGTGTCACCTCAAGTGTGGCCACAATTAGTTTGAATACCGAATTACATGCCGCAGGAATCGAACCCACAACCTCCAAGTTACAAGCCCAATGATCTTACTATTGTGCCACCAGTGATCCGTTGTAATAGAGTTGGCATATATTATATTTATGTTGTATGGAACGGCTGCTAACCAACATTGTATGCATATTTATATGTTTGTTTTAACCAATGTCGTTGTAACCAAAAGGGGAGGATTTCTATGATGCTGAACTAGTATATCTTTTCAATATTGAGATTCCTGATATCCTAGAGCACCTGGGAATTTCCATGAGTGATCAACATTTTGACTACTAAAACAATTATGCCACTATAGTGTTGCTCTAAAAAAACTATTTTGAACTGTGGATCTCTCCTCAATCACGATACAACTTACTAATTGAATATGAAATGGAAACCTTTCAGCAGACCGTATGCTCTTGTGCCGCGGACGTCCTGGATTATCTTTAAGAATTAGCTTGATCAAATCATGTCTATTGAAGCTGGGGCTTCTTTTTTAATCTCAAAATAAATATTTCAACTTTGAATGGTCCCAATTGCACTTAGAAGGTAACCTGATTTGATCAGATCCATTGATGGAGGAGGCCTCCTCTTATCTCCAACTCACATTTTAATGTCGTTGATAGTTCATATCTACTTTGGAAAACAACACAATCATATTTGAGTCGTTAATGGTAAAGCCTCCTTTTTATCCTCTCCTCATGTCTTAATGTTGCTAATAGTCAAACCTCTTTTGAAAATATGCAAGATTTTATCTGATCCATTTGCTGGGGTATACCTCTTTTAACTCCACTGCAAGTTTCTATGTCACCAATGTTCTAGATTTATCCTAGCCTAAGATGCTCACTTTAATTTCAGCCATTTGCAGGGAAGGACCCCTTTTGTCCTCGCTGCATGTTCTTATTCCACTGGTGGTGAGGATACACCTTGACAAGTTGCATGATTCCATCTGGGCTGTCAATGAAAATTTCCCCTCTTTATTTATGATTCATGTCCCAATTCCTCTAATGGTTCAAATATGTTCTGAACAGATTTAGTCCCATTTATAGTTGTTATCAATAATTTTTTAATAGAGTAATAACTCTCTAATAGATGTAATAATTTATCCAAATCATATACATCTATTTGGCCTCAAATAAAGGCATGCCAAATTTGACTTGTAGCTTGAAGGTGTTTGAGCCTTGACTCATGGATTCTAGTTGAACTTTCCTCCATCACTAATGGTAGTCATTGAAGGGTCTAGGTGAAATTATCCATCATCTTTTTTCTCTATTGTGTGAGGCCTTCCTTAAGAGATAAGTAAATAGGATATCGTACACTGTAATATCTCTTTTCTTCTACAATGTGAGGCTTTCCCCAATATCAACTAGTTCCACCCCCAACTCTTGATACCTTCATATCATTGGGGACATGCACCAAGAAACAACAAAGAGCATATTGCTTTGATACCACCGATTTGGATTATTTAGAGAACAAAATGAAGGAATAAATATAAAATGGTAACACACACACACACACACAAAAAAAAGTTTCAAAGTCCACAATAGGATAGCAAAGCCCAAATTATATTAATGAATGAAATAGAAAAATAATATAAACTACAAAGCAATACAAACTAGCTAGAATGATGGTAGCTTATCTCTAAAGAGAGATGTGTTGGATACAATCATTCGTAATAATACCATTAGAAGAGGCCAAAAAATGGCCTTTTAACATAAAGATCTAAAACCTAAGAGGCAAAAACCAAATATCCAAAACCTTAACCCTAAGAGATGAAGTGGCAAAAAATGTGGGCCTCAAGGACTCTAGTTGATACATAAACTTCTCGAGGCTTCAAATTCCATATACAATCTCTGTTTGGGGCACATGACAATTTTGATTAAGGATTAGGTAAACCTTTGGAAACCCTAATCCATTGAGGACTGAAAGGAGGGATAATTTTAAAGACCCATACTTATTTAAAAGTTTATAAACCTTGGCGAATCTTACCAATTCTTAAAATGTCAACTATAAAATATTTGGCAATATTTTTCTAAAATTATTTCAATTTCTAAGGATTTTATATAGTTTATATAATAATTTGGCGATTTTTAGAGTGGAAAAATTTTACCCCATCAAAATTGGGCGAAATGAGGCTTCAAAAAATGCAAATTGGCGAATCGGTTTTCGCAAAAAAACATGGAAAATTATCCCATGGCATAAATTTCGCCCCTTAAATTATCCTTGACCAAAAGATGTTGTTTATAGACTAAAAAATGCCCTAGAAGTTCAAAACTTGAAAAATTGTAGAAAAAATACCAAGATGGAGAATCTTTCCAAGTCAATGGAAGAGGTAGGTGGCCACTAATATCCACCTAGGTCCTAGATAAATTGGAAAATGGAATGTAATTCCCCATTTTGATCTCATAATACATATAATGAAGGGTTGTAAGGAAAGACCATATGTGAAATGTAATTGCCGATTTTATTATAATATGACAAAATCTAATGGCTACAAACAAATCACTGAAAATATATGGGGGGTTTGATTCTATAAGTGGGGGATATGATTGAATTTTAAACTAAAAATGAGATGTCAAATTACATGTGCATTGCACATATGTACCATCCACCTAAATCTCTAAGAGCACCTAAATCTATGGAGGCAACAAGCTTTTGGTTAAGATGAATCTATGTTATTTTATTCATTTATTAGATCACTTTTTTATATTATCATTTTCAATTTTTAGAAGTTATGTCCATTACAAACATGCAACAAGGTGTAAGAACACTTAGCTTATAGATGAAGTTAACAAATGTTATTCCCTCACTCATTCTTTCAACATTTCATTGGGTTTAATAAGGTTTATTACTTTCTCAAACTGTTACATTGAACTTAGCAGTAAAATATTATATTGGAATTAATATTTTATGAAACAATAATATTAATCTTGTTAAGGGTTGATCAAATTTTAATATATACAAGTATAGATTCATCTCAATCATTGATCTATTAAGCACCAAAAGAGATAAAAATTAGCAACCTTAAATTGTTGATATTTAGGATGCATCTATGGCAATTTATTTTTTATATTTTCTTTGTAAAACAAATTCTTGTATTTTCTCCATTAAATATTTTTTTCTAGGATAAAAGCTTATATTTGATATTTCAAGAAGAAATTAGAATATACATATCATGTGTCTATTTCACACTCCTAGAGCATAGGTTCTCATCATCTTAAAAACTAAAATAAAGTACAACCTAACATATGATATTTTAATCTTTTAGAGGCACTTGGCTTAAATCGGCAAACCTAAAAAACATAACATATAAACTAGCTAGAAGGTGAAGTATAAAAAGTCATAATTCATCAACAAAATATTCATATTTAGATATTCTAAAAATTAGTATATTTTCTATACTCTTTTTGGAAGGTCTTATTCCTCATTTATTTCAACTTTACATAGAAACCTTCCTATAGAAGTAAATCCTCTTTAGAGAGATTACCCGACTTTTTCATTTAGTTCTCTATAAACATGATTGAAGGAAACCCATGAAAATTTATTCCTTATCTCTGTAACTCTACCCATGATTTGGATAAGCGTTAGATTTTCTATCTTGTTCTTCCCCTTTTCCCAATCTATAATGCGTTGGAGTCCCCCATGATTTGGAACTTTGGGATTCCTCTTTTTGATACAATTTTAACAAGGCACCATAAAGAATAAAATTTATTTATGTTATTAGTCCCTTAACCAATAAGATATTTAAAAGAAATAAAAATATTTTCACTCCATCATATTATGCCCCTTACTCCACACATACCTAGGTCCTTGAAAATAATATAAATACAAATAATCCCTATGAAATAAACATATTTTCACTCAAGGATATTATGCCCCTTACTCCACATATACCTAGGTACTTGAAAAGAATAATAAAAATAATCCCTATGCCATATATTATCTATATTTGTACTTTTGAGAGTTCTCAACATCTTTGCTTTCATATATTTCTAGACTCCTCCATAGGAAAATCTAACTTGATGACATATTTGAATTATAAGACTATCCTTTCCTCAAAATGTCATTTTATTTCTTTGAAGCCATAATACCCAAGCCACAATACATACAGTGCTTTATGTTTTGAAACTAATTTATCCTTATTCCAATCTTCAAAGCAATCTAATATATAGATTCCCCTTCCCATTTTCCTTTACGACGTGCCAACTTTAGTGCCTCACTTTATACTTTTGTTTAATATGTACAGTGCAATAATAAGTGGTCTATTCACCATTATTCTTACACATAATACACCTACTTGAACCATATCAATACCTTATGTGGCATGAATTCCTAATGTAATCATTTTATTTAATAGTGCTAACCAAAGAAAAATACTAATTTTTAAAAGATTGTTCAACATCCATATGAATTTCCATCACTATTTTTTATCTTCTTATACTTCCTCTCCATCATAGCATGCTACCCCAATTTTGTACAATTATTGTTCCCAAAGGCTTTGTTCTTAAAACAAATTATTACATCTTCATCATTCCTAAATATTATATCACCATTTTTTTTAAGCAAACAAAAAATATCATTCTATTAAAGGTGGTTCAAAATTACAATCAGTCTTTTTCAATCCATCAGGGTGCTTGATTAGCCACCTCTGAGATTACAACATTGCTGCATTTCTCATTCCGGAACCAAAAAAGATAACAAGAGTGATACTTCAGAACATAGCTACTATAGCTACAACCGATACCAACATAAGCCCCAAATTTACTAACCAAGCAGGAAATTACCCAGCCAAGAGAGTAGATCTTCCCCATAATAACGACAGTATTACAAAAAAGAGACCATAGTCGAAATAACAAACAGAGCAAGTTCCATGGACGTAAGCCGAGAGCAGGTAAATCAAAAGGGCTTTACATGACATCAAACTAGAGCAAGATACCAGCAGAAGACTCCAACAGAGTCCCAAAATCATACTAGAAGACCTCACAGGCCCAAAACCAGAGAGTACCTTAATAAAAAAAACACCGAAAAAGGTGAACACCCACCACAAAACCCCAACACCTCAGCTAGCCGGACCAGCTTCATCCTCAATGTGAATAACCGATGAAGGAACCGTTGTAGCAGCCTTACCACGGATGTCACGAACCTTCTGCTTCATCTCCTTGCTCGGCTTCGCTAAGTAGTCAATACCTAGGTCACCAGCAATAGCATCTAACTTCATATGAATCCAATTGGATTCATCGGCATGCTCTTTAAAAAGTTCTTCCAATTTCTTCATCCTCTCCGAACCAGCCAGAATGTCCATCTTAGCACCCAGGGTCTGGGAAATGATAGTTTTAGTAACCTAGAGCGTAATCACTGCCCGATTATAGAGAGACATACGACCTCTGGTGTTGTCGGGGTCCTGGACCCAATCGGCCATTGCAATTGCTTAAGGAGGAAGCTCTTGCTCACCCACCATACGCCATAAATTACCTTCCAATTCCTAAAGCTCATTTTGCAAAGGCTCCGGGAACATGCGACGAAAGAAAACAATAGTAATGGCCGCTCTCCACTGATCTCTACTCGGTCCAGTATTAGCTACACCCTCCTGGTTTCTAGTACTTGTATCACCCTGGCCTTGACGGCCCCTACGAGCAGGACGACCTCTAGGAGGCATACTCTTAACAACAGAATCAGACACACAAAGAAACATCAGAGGGTTTAGCACAATGAAGAAAATCGCAGAAAGGTTACAGATATGAGGAGTGTCGACCCTACAAGGTGAATTTAAAGACCGGGTGCCACTAACCACCATTAATTTATTCATAATGAAATAAGCTCTTACATACTTCCCCATGTCCTTAGGAGACATCATGAAATCGAAACCCTGCTTTGTATCCTCCCTTCTACTTGTGGGAGATCTAAAACCAGTCACCATCCCATACTGACGATCACTATTCATAATGGCTTTCACAGGCGAATAACCCCTAAAAGGACAGGCCATTAAATTTCCACCATCATTCCCATAAGGTCTCCAGTGCTCTCTGCACATCCGAGACCCCCACCCTAAATCCTCCATCCCATCACACTACTCTAGATGCCTGCTCTTAACATCATTCTTCCCATAAATGTCACTCTTCGCAATTTGCATGCATTCAGTCCGACATGTGCTTGTCCTCATGTCAAGCTTCTCGCCATCCCATCCAGCATCTACACAGCTGGCACCTTGGTTGGCGAGCGCATCAACCAGACAGTTGGCACTATGTCTTACATGGTGAAAAGTGATCGTGGTCATCGTTGTAATGATATTTTCTAGACACATCAGCCTCCACGCCAACCTCCACGCTGGTGAAAGTTTAGCCGCTCGACTACCATTTAACAACCTAGTGGCGATATGAATCAACATTTTGGAGTCCCCCTCCACCTGTATACAACGGATGCCACGTCTAACCGCCATGCATAAACCCTGTAGCAGAGCCTCACACTCTGCCACATTATTGGTTTCAACACCAGGTGTCCATAGTAGTTGTACTCAACATTACCTTGTTCATCCCAAATGACACCCCCGTATCCTGAGATACCCGGATTACCCTTCGAGGCTCCGTCTAAGTTAAGTTTAAGCCACCTAGGACGAGGGGGGGACCAGGTCCCTAGATTAACCATGGAAGGACGTTGTGCTCGAGTGCTGCCAATATGATTAGGTAACGTCTGAATTCCCCAAAGAGAAAGGATCCTGCTTTCATTCACCGGTAAGTTAAGATCTTCCTCTTTCCAAACAGTTAATTGCAGGGTTTCCACAATTCCGCGTTGGATAATATTCCATATATTATTACATTTCTGTAGTTTACCAGTAACAATGCATCGGTTCCGCTCTTTCCAAACTTCCCAAACAAGGAAACCAGGGAAAAGATCCCAGATTCTGTTGGTAATTCTCCCCTGAAAGGAGTCCTTCCTGCAACTTTTAATAGTTCCCATAGGGTTCGCTTGAATTCTATCCGATAATAGAAAAATCATGGCTCCCTTACCCCAAAGTTCAGAAGTGAAGCCACACTCATCAAGAAGATGACCAGCCGTTTCCCCATGTCTTCCACAGAGAATGCAATACAATGGTCCTTCAAAGCACCGTTTTAGAAATTTATCCCAATTCAAAAAAAAATTGTTCAGCATCAGCTAGAGAAATAGGGTAATTTTAGGCCACAGCTTACTATCCCATAGGCGTTTCCACATTTTGTCATTAATAGAGTTATCATGCCCACTGTGAAGATAATAAGCCTCCTTCATGGTGAACATCCCCTTTGGCCTGTAACCCCATCGTAGGAGTTACAATCCAGAATGAGCTTTAATCATACGATGGCGCAGGATTCTAAGAATTTGATTTCCGGTGTCCTCATCGTAGTTCTCCATCCACCAGTTGAAGGGTTTCCACATCCGGAACCCTTGATAATTCGGGTCCTCCATCCAATAATGATCTATCGTCTGCCAATTGTGGTTGATTGCAAGAGAATCCACAGGAATGTTATTTATCAAGGTTGACAGAGTTGGCTCTTGCTGCTAAGCATCATACCAAAAATTGGTTGATGTTCCTTGTCTGACTTCCCAGAAACAATGTTTCCTTATCAGATTCCTACCGTTCCTTGCCATTTTTCAAATTTGAGATCCCTGCTCCAGACCATCCATCCTAACCTAGTCATGTCTTTCCTTTCCTAAAGCATACTTCTTTTCCCAAAAACCAGCCCACTGCTCGTTAGTATGATTGAACCATTGCCACCAGATCTTGGAACCACACACTAAATTCATCTTCTTCGGATCACGAAGACCAAGACCCCCGTCCGGTTTAGGTTTGCACAGAGTCTCCCAATCCACCAGGGGCCATTTCCGATGCTCAGTATTGCCTCCCCAAAGAAATGATCGTTGGATATCTCTGATTTCCCTGAGGACCGATTTAGGGGCCGATGAGTTTGAAAAAAGATATAAAGGAAGAGATTGCAGGACACTTTTAAGCAAAACCACTCTACTCGAAAAGTTTAGAGCCCTGAAGGTCCAATTTGAGAGTTTCTCTCGCATCTTACTTAGCAAGTCATCCCATGACACCTTCTTAAGAATTTTATCCGATAGGGGAGCACCTAAATATTTGGTTGGAAGGGAGCTATTATGGAAACCCAGAATCCTTAAAATACTCCTTTGAGTAGCAGGGGGAGTATTGAAGAAAAAAACCAACGATTTATCCATATTCAAGGTGAGCCCCGACGCTTTTAAGAAGAGGTTTAAGGCCTTTCTGATTTGTTGGGATTCCTAGATGGATGAGTGGCCCATCAATAGAGTGTCGTCAACAAACTGTTGATGAGTGATAGCTTTGTCATACAGAGGAAAAGTAAGACCTTTAATTTTCTCCTGTTCAACCAAATGGGAATAAGCCTGCCAAGACCCTCCGTCATAATCACAAATAGAAAGGGAGATAGAGGATCCCCTTTACGTATGCCCCTCATTGGTTTAAAAAAAGTTGAAGGGTGTCCATTAATAAGAATCGAAAAGAATGCAGAGGAAGTCAGATTAGCAACCCATTTGATCCAGGTCTCATTGAAACCGAAGGAATCCATTACCTCTTTCATATACTTCCAGCTAAGTTTATCATAAGATTTCGATAGATCTAACTTCAGAAGCATCCCAGCCTTTTTGGTACTCTTAAGGGAATGTAAGACTTCTTGAGCCAGGATAATACCATCCAAGATCTGTCTTGCTTCCACAAATCATGTCTGTTCAATGGAAATCAAAGAAGGGAGGATGGGTTTCAGTCTACTTTCGAGGACTTTCGTAATGAGTTTGTAAATGATATTACATAACGAAATGGGTCTGAACATCTCAGCTTTGTCAGTCCCAGGATTTTTCGGGATCAAGGTAAGAAAGGTGGAATTTAAAGCAGGGAGAACCCCTTTCATTTGTCTTGATTCTTCCACCACCTGCCATACTTCAAATTTGATCAAGTCCTAGAAATGGTGGAAAAAATTAGCCATAAAACCATCAAGCCCAGGGGATTTACCATCCTCCATTTGATTGATCACATTCTCAACCTCCTAGAACTTAATAGGATGAATGAGCATCTCATTATGCTCATTCGTTATGATACGAGGAATTATATTCTTGATCTCCCTACAGGAAGCAGATCGATTAATAAGGGGCTCTGCGTCACATCCTTAAAGTGAGATAAGAGCTCCTTCTCAATATCCTCATGTGAATCCAAAACAACTCCCTCATTAGTACGGAGCTTACAAATCTGATTCACATGTCTATGTTGTATGGTAGCTCTATGAAAAAACTTAGTATTCTTATCCCCATCCCGTAGCCATTGGTTTCTAGACTTCTGTTTCCACAACAGTTCCTCCTGTTTACGTCTTTGGTATAACTGTTGGATAAGTTATTTTCATCCCCAGCCAACTCATCCATCATGTCGGTTCTCATGACACTCTCCTGAACCAAAGCCATCTTATATTCAAGCTCAGAAATATTAACACAAATGTCTCCAAAAACATCTTTATTCCATCTCTTAATATTTTGTTTTAGTAGTTTTAATTTTTGCTGGAAGCAGTACATTTTAGTCCCCTAAGGAGGAACTATACTTCTCCACCACTCCACTTTATTATGAAAGTCTTTATGAGTGAGCCAAAAAATTTCAAATCTGAAAGGCCTATTCATATTATTCCCAATGTTACTCCAAATGAGGGAGATTGGCCAATGATCAGAGCCGAAAGATGCTAGAGGGCAGGAAGACAGAGTACCGCCTAACAACATAATGCTTTCCCACATAAGAAATCTATCCAATCTAGCAGCCACCAGGTGATCCCTTCCCCGTCTATTATTCCAAGTGAATCCAGTGTTCCCCATAGCCACATCAATTAATTTACTATTCTCAATGAATTCATCGAATAAAGTGTTGTCCGGAGTAAGGATTCGCCTTCCCCCTTTCTTCTCGGTCAACGATCTGGTCAAGTTAAAATCTCCCCCCATAATCCAGTGCTTTCCTTCAAACATACTTCTGAGTCGAGAAAGACTATTAATGCAATTCTGTTTCTCAGGGTAACTACTCGGCCCATACACATTAGTAATGATCCCCTTAACAGTGGTACCTAAAAGATGAAAAGAATCCGAAAGACTGAACTTAGTGAAAATAAATTCAGTAAGAAGTAACACCCGGGGATCCCAAAGGATCGCCACACCTCCTGACTGTCCAGCCGCATCCAGTGACATGCATTTACAATTTTTCCAAGTGCTACGCACATTCAGTTCCAACTGGGCTCCCGAACACTTGGTTTCTTGCAAGAAAACTACAACAGGTTTTTCTCTCATAATCTTACTTTTTAGAGTCTTCAGTTTACGAGGACCATTAGTCCCTCAGATGTTCCAGCAATTAATTTTCGTCAAACACTGTATCTCACAGATAAAAGAGCTTCCTGGATTGTCAGATATTGGCCTGAATCTACCAATCTAGCCCCAATTTCTCCTATGCGGTCTCTATTATATCTTCTTCCTCTCTTCATTCCTCCTTCTTTAGATTTCCTCTTACTTTCCTTCAGTTTCAGAGGACCAATTCCCAAGCTAGGGGTAGGTTTTGTTTTAAGGATAACATCTTTCAAAAGCTTCAGTTGAGTATCCAGAATGGAATGAACCTCAATGTTCTTACACGCCTCTTCCATACTGTCCAAATATAGTTCTCCTAGTTCCATATCCTCCATCTCCTCCTCCATCTGATCAGTCACCAAAGTATTCTTACTATCCTTATTATTGTTATAAGTGATCTTAACTGAAGTGGTGGGCTTATTACCACCTTTACTAATGTGATTGGTATGTGCTAAAATAGTTGGTTTATCAGCCTCAATAATTGGGGTTTCCAAAGGCGTAACAAGAATCTTGGGGTCTTCCATATCAGGGTCCAAAGCCGCAAAGCTATTAGTACTATGTTCGTTTTTCTTCACATCAGTAGCATTATGTCTCCTTCCAGCTCTTCTGCGACTAGTTATCTCAGTAAAGCCTGCAGTGTCCTGCTGATCCAGAGCTCTACTTCCCGGGATTTCCTCGGGGAGATTCAGATGGAAGTCACGGGCTAGATGTCCATGGGTATGACATCGTCGACACCGGAACGGGATATGTTCATAATCCAGGGTTTGGAACCATTCAGACTCTTCCCAGTTTAATGTGATTCCTTCAGGCAGTGTTCTAGAAATATTCATATAAACACATATACGGGCATACGAAACCTACCTTCCTTACTTGGTTTGGTCTGAAATTTTCACAAAATGACCTAGAGCTCCTCCAATAGCCTTAAGAATGTCAGGGTCCCAATATTCAGTAGGTAGTGAATATAGTCTGATCCACACCGGGGCGATAGATAGATCCTCCTTATCCGGGTTGAAGTGTTCCTTCGACATTCTTAAAAAAAGCCCGGCTGAGTAGTAGAAATAGGGACCACCCTCGAATATTCTATCCCTGTCTTCCACATTAATAAAAACCACAGTAAAAAAGCCCTTCGATCCCAGCAAGAGATCAAAATGTCCTTTTGGCTTCCAGGTTGAGTGAATCCACCATGATAACGCTTTCTCAGAGGGCCATATACCCATGAATTTTCCTATTAACACATGGTCTGACATATGTTGAATTCGTTCTTTCACCTTGCTAGGGTTCATCGATAATGAAGGAGTGTTTGTTGACTTGGGAATACAAACCCCGGTTTCGACGTTCCCATTTCCAGGGGCCGGCAACTCAGCCTTGGTACTGTAACCCTCTCCTCCTATTCCTTCTTCCTCCCACTGCACCTGCAGAATCTCTGCTATCATCTCCTGTTCTTTTAGCGGAGGAGGGGATGAGCCCCTCCCCTGTATATTCACCATCCGACCCTACAAACCCTAAAGTACGGCACTGTGCCCTTGCGGCCAACTTCAGAAAGAATTCCGTTACCGCTTCAATCTTCTTGGAGAATCCGTCCAAATATTATATCACCATGATTAATGATATTAATGATGATATTATAGCACCATGAATAATGTTGAAAATGTATTGATGCGATTCTTCTACTATTCCCCACCTAGATTATATTATAAAGTTAATTTCCACCTTTGATTCTAGATAGTAATGAATCCTATAATTACTATATCTACTCAGTGATACATCCCCAAGTTACTAACATAATTATTAGAGGTTTTGAGAGCCTAGTGTTTTCTGAGTAGTGCATCCAATGGTCATCCCTGATCCTTAATTTGTTATCTTTTCCAACTTTCTAGACCAACAATCTCCATAATAGAAGAAATGCTATCATTAATTCTTTCCAAATCACTTATGCTCCACTACATAAATTCACTGCCTCTTAATCCAATATTCTACACACTTAGGAGCTATGCAATTCATTTCCATCACCTTACCCCATAATTGTTCATTATACATCATCCTCCATATGGATTTAGAAGCCAATCCTGGGCCGAAAAGGTGAATATTTTTTAAGCCCCCACCCTACAACTGCTTTTGGGTTTGCTACTTTTATTAATTTTACTAAGGGTATCCTAACTTCTTTCTCTCTTTTATGAGTCCATAGGAAGCCAAATCATTTTTTTCTAATATTTCCCAACATTCTTTTAGGAATGTGTGCTAAGGACAACCAATATATAGGGATCCCTTCCGAGATGGATTCTACGAGGATCAACCTAGTTTGTCACCCTCCCTTATATTTTCTCATATAGTCTATTCCAATATGAATTTGTAATTATTAAGTTTGAGATGGAACCCAAAGTATTTTATCCCATTGTTAAAATCAATGAAATTATAAAAAGAATTTGTGAAAAGTAACTTTCTATCTTCCTCCAACCCATTAAATTTTTTTAAGATTTAAGAGCATTAACTTCCTTCCCCATAACTTTATAATACATATTTCTAATTTATTTATACTTATTTTCTACACTTATTGTTCATAAACCAAACAACATAACAACATTAAAAAATAAACAAGTTAATAGAACAATTCCTTCCCTTTTTTATAAACCACCATCCTACTCAACCCTCCTTCTCCCACTCATAAGAATAAGGATATTGCACATTTTTATCACTAGAAATGATTAGAAATGATGTTGATGAAACACATCTCATTATCCATTTAATTATTTTTATGTTAAAACTATATATTTATATAACTAATATAAAATATAAGAAAAACACATTTTCTCAATATAATGATTTAAAAAAATTAAAAAATGATAATTCTTCATAAATTAATTAATTAATATGTACTAAAATTAAAACCTATGAATTTTCAAATGACTCTCAGCCATGTTGCCATTAAATTATAACAATTTCTTACGGGACACTTTTATTCCTTTCGAATCTCAATAAATCTTAACCAACTTATAAATATTTGAAATCATTAGTTGTGAGTTCATTAATCATTCGTTCCAACCCTAATGAAATCCAACCCTTTAAATAGAAAGTCATTTTTGGTTTTGATGATGTAAAAAATCCTTTATTTGACGGTTTCTATGATTTAATTTTGATATGAATATACATTTCCCTTCTGCAATTGTTTTTACATAGTTTTTTTTTCAGAGGAAAAAAACGTATTATTGCTATTCATTCATTGATGTAAAAAATCCTTTATTTGACGATTTCTATGATTTAATTTTGATATGAATATACATTTCCCTTCTGCAATTGTTTTTACATAGTTTTTTTTTCAGAGGAAAAAAACGTACTTTTGTTATTCATTCATTGAATCAAATAGTACAAAGATTTGTCAACAGTCTCATAGTCACATGACTTTACAATGCATATCTTAAGCACTTAGGCTCTTACAAAATATCAAAATGATCAAATATAACCAAATTACAATTGTACTTTTCCTGCACCATATGGATGTTCAAACTCAGAGATCACCAAAAAAGTACAGCTCACCCTTATCCAAGACATGTTGTTCATACCATTCTTCCCATAAGAGCATACCAATATCATCCTCCAAAGCTTGTTTTGATAACCTGTCTGCCAGCTCATTATGCTCCCTATATATATGTTCAAAACTGATAGGCTTACACTTTTCAATTTCTTCTAGAATGCGCAAACACCAATGACGCAAATTCAGGACCTTCAAGCTGTATTCACCGGTGGCCCATTTAATTGTTACCCGAGAATCCCCATATACCTTCATGCCCACAAGACCAAAGATGTTTGCCATCTTCAAGCCGCACCACAATGCCAATAACTCCCCCTTTGTGTTTGTACCAGCACCACAATTGAGTCGGAAAGTGAAATAGTGGCTATTATTTAAATATATCACGCCCCCCAATGCACAAATTCCATGCTGAGCAGCCCCATCAAAGAACAAAACCAGCTGGTTAACCAAGAAAGAGAACAAACCACATCTCAATGATCCCTGCTTCACTTTATCAATTTTATAAGTCTAGGCCATATTTATGACTGTGATCCCACATGACTTCACCTCAAGCATTTTCCCTTGAAATGTTGCACAATTTCTGGCATACCAAATCACCCATGACATGAAAATAGGTAAGAATTGATATGTTTTTTCATGCCTACACCAATTATAGAGAACACTCCCAAATTCACCAACTTCCCAAGTATCGTCAATATGCAGATCAACACAAACCAGTTTCCATATGTCCCTACCAAAATGACAGTCAACAAATAGGTGTCTCACTGATTCCATATTCTGTTTACAAAGGATACACCAGTTTGTCCCACTCTATCCTCGAAGGATTAGAATGTCCCAAGTTTTTAAATTTCCGTGTAAAGCCTGCCATAAAAAACACTTGATCTTCAGTGGATATTCCCATTTCCAGATGTTTTTATACCACCAATGCCATGGATAAATGCATCGATCTTGGATAATTCTGTTGTAAGCTGATCCCTGCTTCACTTTATCAATTTTATAAGTTTGGGCCATATTTATGACCGTGATCCCACATGACTTCACCTCAAGCATTTTCCCTTGAAATGTTGCACAATTTCTAGCATACCAAATCACCCATGACACGAAAATAGCTAAGAATTGATATGTTTTTTCATGCCTACACCAATTATAGAGAACAGTCCCAAATTCACCAACTTCCCAAGTATCGTCAATATGCAGATCAACACAAACCAGTTTCCAGATGTCCCTACCAAACTGACAATCAACAAATAGGTGTCTCACTGATTCCATATTCTGTTTACAAAGAATACACCAGTTTGGCCCACTCCATCCTCGACGAATTAGAATGTCCCAAGTTTTTAAATTTCCCTGTAAAGCCTGCCATAAAAAACACTTTAACTTTTAAAATATATAATTAAATTTTAAGTTAAAGACATTTTAACTAAAACAATTTTTTTGCATTTTAGATATTTTGTATAATTTTTAAATTTTTTAGTTTTAGTTTTATATTGTGATTTAAAAAAACATCATGTAGTGTAATATTTATTTATATTTAATGAAAATTTATAAATTATTAAAATTCAAAATATTTATTTGAAATTTGAAAATTTTAAATAATTGTAAAACCAATAATTAAAGACACAAATATAAATATGAAATTTATGAATAAGAAAATAGTCTTTAATTCTCCAATGATTTGGGTAACTATGGATTTTAAATAACCATGCATAAGCTTTGTAAATGAATTGGAGGTTTAAAACTTTGGACAATTTGTTTAGTAATTTATTGGTTTTCAATTGAATTGAATAATTATGTGGTTATATATATATATGTGTGTGTGTGTTTTATGGTTATTTATTATTATGGTATATTTATGTTTGTTTTAATTGAATTATAGATGTTATTATTATTAAAAGTAAAAAAATAATTAAAACAATTCATGTTAGGTTATAAAATAAAAAATTAAAACCAAATAAAAAATAATTAAAAAATTTTATACTAATTTCATAGAAAAAAATTAAATCCAACATAGATTCATCTTAAACCGATATCTATCAAGCACCCAAAGGGATCAAATTCCTTAAGATGAATCTATGCTAATATATTACTCAATTGAATTTTTGTTTATAAAAATTGTAAAGAAATTCTATTAAGTGTGTGATATCATAATTAGTAACAATAAGAACAAGTGGTATCATAATCTTGAGATATTAAGTCAATTCTAGTGAAAAAGAGAAGCCTTCGATATAATTGTTACTATGAGAAGAGGGCTAATTCCATGAAAGAATAGTTACACTGAAAGATAAGAAGTGTAGATGAACTCAATAAGGATGTGATGCAAGGCACACTTATTTAAATAAGTGAGTAAGAGATACAACTCTAGTTTTAAAAGGAACTAGGTAAAGGTCGTAAAAAAATGAGGTATTCAAGAAGATATAATTACCAACAAAAAGAAAGATTTGTATGAATGTTGTACAAGATTATGGAAGCAATAGAATTGGATTAGTTCATAAAATTGTGAAAAGATGCATATATCCAAGTTGTAAGTGATGTAGATGTAGAGAGTGATTTAGATGTAAAGAGTGTGTTGCAACTAATGACCAAACGAAAATGAATATGCAAGAGTTTTATGGAATTTTAGACCTAGAAGAATTTAGGAAGTTGATTGAAGTTATGCACCATTATTTTGAGTGTAATGCGATTAAAGACTCAGAGTGAAAATTGCTTGTGAAATATTGAGGAGCTATGCATACAATTGGTGGCAACAATGAAAGAGAGATAAAAGATGAATAGGAAAAAATAAGATCAATGATCATAAAAAAAAGAAGCAAGTTTGTAAATTTTGATTATACTTTGAAAATGAAGAGAAAAATAGAAAAAAAATGAAGCATATGTGTAGAATAATATTTTGATGAATTTTGTAGGGTGGCCATGAAAGCCGATGTGTGAGTGATAACTCCTCCACTAAAATGGAGTAGATCAGAAGAGGCATTCAGGAAGAGACTTTATGCCAAAGAGTGGAGACAACATACATTATCAATAAGTTGAAGACGATTGCAACATAGGAGTCATAGTAATAAAATAAAATAAAAATGAAGAGATCATTGATTATACATTATCAATAAGTTGAGGGGATTTTGAAGAATCCACATTGTTTTATACATTTTTTTTAGTTTTGGTTCTATTTTATGTTAGAAAAAATATGTATTGTTTGATTATGTATGCTTTCACAGTGATGAGATATTGTATCAAAGTTTCTCTATTGTATAGGAGAGTTTTTATGGTTTTATTTAAAAAAAGAGATAAAACCATAAAATAGGAGAATGTGTAAAATGAATTAATAATTTAGTAATTAATTAAAAAAATAAATAAATTATAATGTAAAAAAGAGAAATAAGAGGAAATTTTTTAGAAAAGGAGTTTAAAAATGAATAAATAAATCATTAAAAATAAACAACCAAAAGATAAAACTAAAAAAAATGGAGAAGGGGTTAAGATAAGAGGCCTAATCCATAAAAGAAGAGAAATATTAGAATACAAATAAAATATAATAATGTTGAAGAGAAATATCAAAATACAAATAAAATATAATAATGTTAAGTATATTTATGAATAATTTATTTAAAATAATAAAAAAATAATGAATATAATTAATTTAAATGAAAAAAATATAAATAAATAAATAAAAGTGATAAACAATAAATAAGTAAAAAACATACCATAAATAAATAAATGGAAATAAAATATTAAATGGTCAAAGAGTGGGAATTTATAAAATAATGTTGCTTAAAATTAAGAATAAAATAAATAATTTTAATTTTAAATATGAGTGAATAAAAAGAGAGTCTAACATTAAAAGAGGAAATAAAGAATTTGAATAGGATAAAATAAAATAAAATTAAAATTTTTAGTAAAGATAAAAATAATAATATGATGGAGAAGATTAACTTCTATTAATATTTTTTGGTTTATAAGACTTATTACTTGTATTTCTGTAAAAGTTGATTCCTATAATGCAAGAGTTGAAAGAAGTGTTCCTAGGATCCCATAGTTTTGACAAGTTAGAAGATCACGGAGATTAGAGTTTATGGACTCATCCTTTTCTCCCATGAACTTTTACTAATTGTCAAGCATCTTGTTTTGTTTTATAGATTAAGATTAATGACTTCCTTGTAATATCTTAACTTTCTTTTACCATCTAACTATTTTGGTCCCACATTCTTACTTTGAACTTATATATAATCTAGTTTTTTTGAGTTTTGTATTATCTTGCAAAATGGTGTTTTAGTCAATATACAGTAGGGCGTATTTTTGAATAGATCTTTCTCCAAGACATTTAGTAAAATAATAATTAAAGGGAGGGAATAATAAGAGGGTCGAACACACATATGGAAGCTAAAAAACCACAAAGAATATAAAGAGTAGGAGAGACAAACCTGACTCAAAATCAATAACTAATAAATTAAGGATTTCCACGACTGGCTGAGACAATAAAATTATTAAGAACTCTTACGGAAACCAAGTTCTCTGCATTGCATGCTTTGTATTTCAATATAGACATTTGCTACGATGTATGGAGTGAAAGGAGCTCGAACATATGGCAGTGTTTTCAGAATACACATGAATACACTCATTTAATAAGATTAAATTTATAAAATTGAAATTCATAAAGGCGAGATCATATGAACATATAATTCTAATTCCAATTTATTTAAAGCAGAAATTTATACCAAAGATAGCATATTGAATGTAGGAAATTCATACAAGTTGGAATTTACGGGCCATGGTGCATGCAGCATGATGCATTCGCCAGATGACCTATAATTCCAATTTGCTTAAACCAGAAATTTATAACAAACATAACATATTGAAAGTAGGAAATTCAAGCTGGAATTTATGGGGCATGATGCATTCATGTGCCAACATGACCTAAAATTCCAATTTATTATATTGTCTACATTATCACCCACAACAGAATACGTGGAATCCGCTGTTGATTAATATTCATTTGCAGTTGCATGGGTCGCAGGTGCAGTTTGATCCACACTTGCATCCTTCGTTTTCGCCTGCAACTGTCATCGCCTCCGTAAAGCTGCACCACACCAGGCGAGGCCAGGCCATGACATCATTAATTGATTAATAGTAAATACATCAATAATAATTAGCAAACTACTATGTGATCTCTGCATATCGTGTATATAGATTTGGCAGCGATAAGGGGTATTCATTCCGATTCTGAAATCTCATTAATTAACTTAAATTGTAATCTCAGCAATTTAAAGTTGCTATTTTAGGTTAAAAAAAAGTACTTTATGAGATCAAAATTGTAATTTGAGTAATTAAAAACTTAGAATTCTAACAATTTTTTTTAGATTCCTACTACTTCATTAAAACTTAAAATTCAACGATTCACAATTTTTTTGACAGATTCATAATACTTCGTCAAATCATCCCAGAAATTACATGAAAAAATGTTAAAATGAATTCCCTGATCTAAGTAATTTTAGAACATGAAATTAATCTAAAATTGTTGACGTTGCAGAATTACTCAAATTGCATTTTTCCAACCAGATTTTAATCAAAATTAAGGAAAAATTGATATCAATAACAAGCTATTTGATGGTCCGTTATCCCAGCCTGTAGACTTACCCCATGTCAGAATTTCCACTGCTAGTTAAGTGCAGAATGGGTGAACCAACCGATTTCTCTCCAGAGTTGACGTCAGTGTCCATGTTGCAACTGTACACGAGACAGTGAAAAGTAGGTAACTTAGAGTGACTCCATTAAGAAGAAAAGTTACAGTGGAATAGATGTCTGATTTTTTAAAAATGAACAATTTCAATAGTATAAATTATAATGCATTAAAATTGTTTAGAAAGGCCAAAAGAAAAGTATATATATATATATATATATATATATATATATATATATATATATATATATTATAAGTTATTTTTAATTATATTTAGAGTATTTATTTAAAGTTATTCAATAAAGTTTACAAAAGATTAAAAAATTCAAATTAACCATAGATTTATCTTAAACATAGAGAGGGATCATGTTATTATGTATATAAGTAAGTTTGTCAATATTTTATTGTATCATCAATATGTTTAATAATTTAAAATACTGATATATAATTATAAAACTAAAGGCAACATATCTTATCCTATTCTAAAAGATTAAGAGCATGCTATGAATAGATACAGCGTGTCTACCAACAAGATAAATCACTGAAACAAGAAAAATAACATGGAAGATAAGAGGCTTCCTAAAATTAATCAAAACCACCGAGATTTAGTCAAAATCACCAAGACTAAATCATTGGAGAGTTAAATAAAAGGTGACTTAATATTAATAATATTAAAAGTATTATAAAATCTAAATTTAAGGGAGAATATATAATGTGATAAAGAATACAAAATAAGAAAAAATTAACACATTATAAGATGACAATAAACCTTAACATAGTAGATCAAAAGTATTTTTGTAAAATCGACATTGCAAAAATAATAATAAAATTTCATAAATTAAATAACACTTTCAAAATAATTATTACAATACTAACTTTTTCAACTTTTCAACTTTTATGATGATTTAGTAGTGGTAACATTCTTAACATTTTAAGTAATTACAACTAAAACCAAATAAATTATACCAAAATTGGTCTTAATTAACATTAAAACAATATTTTTTTAAATACAATAAAAATATATTAATGGAAATTCATCTTCGATGATACAAAGTAATTGAAATAAACTGACCCTTTGCATCCACTTCCGCATGAACAGCCTGATCCACAACTGCAGTTTCCCCCACAGCAAGACATGATGACGGATGGATGAAATATGTTTGCAGTGCTATAAACGCTCTTATTAACAATATATCAATGGCCAAGAAGAGCAGCTCAATTCAATTAAAATGGATGCAAATATATGTGTTTCTGTGAAGGTAGCTTGAGACTTTATATAATGAAGAGATGAGATCTGCGGTCTTCATCGTGTTTCACCATATTTTCTGCATTTCATTATTAAATTCTCATGGTATCAGTGTGCCCGGATTTACTTAACTTTTATTATATAAATGTAGTTTTCAAATGTTAAACATGTTGTTTAGTGGGGAATATGAGAGTTTGACAATATGGTGAAGGATTTAATAAATGGTTTCTTCCATCATCAACATAATGTTATTTAAGCCATGACATGGTGGGTGACATATAATTTACATAGAACATAACGATGTTTGAGACGAGGAAGAGATTAACAATGCATTTGAGATAAGCATCCTGAAGTGGTCTTCCGTCACATATGATACAAACCAATTTTCTGCTATGCGATTTTGGGACCTTTATAACCATATGAGAAGTTTTTCTTCTTTCTTATAGATGGATATAAGAGGTTTGTGGGTGTAATTATCTATACACTATTTATCTTTCATTTTCTATGTATTTTTTGTTTTTATATATATGTAATTTGTTTTTTTAATAAAGAAAAATAATTTAAATATATATTTTTTAATTTTTTTTTTTTTATTAAACATAATTTTGGTAAAATGAAAGAAAGGTTGAAATTTTTAAAATATATTTCTTGATGTTCAAATTGACATAGGTAGAAACCTGGAAAACATCCTTGGGAGGCTAAGAAAGGGGAAGGAGAGGATAGAAATCCAATTTAGAACACCTTTAAATACAGAAATGATTAAAAAAAATTAAACTGCAAATAAATAATATAAAGTGACTGTATCCTAAAATACAAGAAAACTAAATAATTGTATAATAAAACTGAAATTTAAACACAAAATATCTAAAGAAAGTTAGCCGCAACTCATTTAGATATAAAGTATTAGCATATGAAAATTTCAAAAATTAAATAATTCATAAAATATTTATTCTAAATAGTACTTTATTAAGAAAGTACAGTGAGCAAAAATATTAACATAATAATAATTATTATTTCCGTTTAGTAATAATCTATAAGTTGTAAGCTACCTTACATTACTATTATTTGTTGAGTTATGACAAAAACATAAGATTAAATCTGCAAGTTATTAAAAGGTACAAAACTGAAATCTGAATGCTAAGTGATGAAATATGAGATGACAGAAAAGTTAAAAAATATTTATGATTTTTGTTAGTTACATTATGTAAAATAAGGAAAAATAGAAAATGAAGTGAACTAATGCAGTTTTAAAAGCAAAGCAAATGACACAAGTATGCCTAGAAGAATTTTTTATTTAATGAGAAAAGAGTTTGACAATGTGGCCACCATTGATTTAACCCATGAGAACAAGAGGTTTTAGAGATCTTACACAACTCCCAACATTCAAAGTTCACCCAAGTGAAACCCAAACATCGTGAATGGTTCACTCTTAGTGTATTGAAGGTAACTTGCATGCGGGAAGATATCAATCTTTTGAGAAATATTCATAACAAAATAGAAAACATGCAAGAAAATAGAACATATCTCTGACAAAAAGACACTCTACCTTCACCATAATGGATGGACCTGGATGTAGTCTTAAATTTGCCAATGCTTCCTATTAGGCTCTTAGACAACTGAGTATGAGAGGGAACTAAAAAAAAGAATATGGAAATTAGCAATACATGCTTCCTTATTTGATGGTCTGAGCTGATCCCCTTGCCTTGCTTTTAAAGGTGTCTGAGAGGTAGTTGAAACGTTTCGGCTACTCAAACATTTGGGCGTTTGGTATCTCTTGGTGTTCTGTATTCCGCGGCTTGCATGAGAATATTTGAGAGGTAGATAATGCAACATTCCCAAATTTCACAAAAAAATAAAATTTTCTAAGTAGCATTAAATGCTTATATTTTTATGCGGAAGTGTAATTATTAATGATAATTTGCTTCTTTAAACAACAGCCTGCCTTTGTATTATGACGACACATTCTTCAATTAGTCGTCAATATTATAATCATGTTATGTCAATTACATGCTATGTTTGTCATAATGTCTTTACTGCTTGCGAATGATTAATTACATGTATTTATGTTGCCACATATTGCCAGAGGTTTTAATACTATTTTTGTTTTCTGAATAATTATAGTTCTTTAAATGTATAAACATATTCAATTAACTTATCTCTTACTATGGTATTGTTTTGTTCATAAATACTAACAGTTTGATTTTCCATTTGATGAAGGGGTCCTATGGGCACCCCGAGGTTTACTTAGCTATTTATAGCTAATGCTCTTAAACTTCTGTCACGAATCACAAGTAAGAGCGAGATTAATAACCGAAGCATTATCGATGTATGTCAAAATGACTTTGTTATACTTCCTTTAGCCTCCGACGTTAATTACAAAAGTATAGAGAACTTATTTTGTGTAAAGGTAAGACCTACCCTAGCTATGATCGCTAATTACAAGATCACGATGTCATATATATATGAAATTTCGAGCTGCATATATTCTACATAGATTATTAAAGTCCTATGTGATCACTATGATTTTCATAGAGTTTAAACTTCACATTCAAATCATTCTTATGCAAAATTGTTTTATTTGTATTAAAGTCAGGGTTTAATTGTATGCGATTATCAACTATAGCTTTTATATATATATATATATGTTTTAATGGTAATGCTACAACCATGACTTATCAACTTGTAATGTGAAGACATGTAACAAGCCCTAACTATATGTTATAAGCTATGTGCTTTAAACTAAATGCAATTATAAATATACCATAGACTATATGCATAGTATGGCCCTCGAAATTGCTCTAAGTGGAACTATACACTATATGCTATGACTATAAGCATAGACATACTTTACGTTAATAAGCATAGTGAAGTCCACAAGTTAACCTCGGTGGATCTCTGAGTTGGCGGGCGTACAAGCATCCGATATCTATAACACTTAATGTTATTAAATGTGTCTTTGGGTGGAATGCCCGTTGGAAATCCTCGTGGCAAGGCTTCACATGGAGGTTCTTGGGTTTTGTGTTAAACCCTAGCTGAGTTTTGAACTACCTCGATGAGACAATAACCTAGAACATTCATTTGGCATTGAAGGTGGGAGGAGAGGCCGACAGGCTCTTGAGTTTTTAGGGTTTGTAAACAACGATTGCAAATCCTCCCGGGGTTCGATACTGAGACCTCGTATCTTGTATGTTGTCAACAATAGGCTATATGAACCCGAATCCTTTACAAAGTTTTTAACCCTTACTGGGTTTGATGGTGAATCTTTGCACCACCAGTGTTGATGTTGAAAACTTAACGACTACATAAGTTGTTGAAAAATTGCTTAGGCGTGCTGATGAGTTGCAGGTAATGTCATAATCAACCCTACGTGTTTCGTTGAGTGTTTTAACGTTAACATTGTTTAAATTAAAATGTCTGAGTTACTTCAAGATTTAACTAGTCGTCATGTTGATGTCCCTAACAGGTCACTTCCTCGGCATTTGTTTTAAGGTTGGCCAGAAAGGGATAAGAGCTTATTTGGCCCTGGTAAGCCTTGGTGACTCCCTATGGGCATCTATTTGCACTCGGAAGATTTTGGTGAAGCTTAGCACTGGTGCCGGTCTTATTTTGGTTTAGCCGAAACTTCGGTTTAACTTATAAATTGTTTTTACAGTTGGTTGTAATCTTATAAGCCATATGGCATTTGGTACAAAGAGGGTTGAACTCTTGACCTTGAATTGCATTGGTTTCACCACGCTTCCTTTCGTTACTGTTTGTGTATAAATTTTTATGGATAATATAAATGGTTTTGCAAAGATCAAGTATAGTTTGAAATACAATTTCAGAGAGATTGCTCTCAGCATTTTCGTTACTTTTGTAATGAATAGATTTTGATACAAGGTACCAGTGTTTTAGGGCAAATCTCGGCTCTATTGGCAATGGTTGTGATGTTCGTTTATAAGAGTTTTTTCAAACATTGAATGCAAGGCAGAGTTGGAAACCCTACCCTAACTGTTTACAATGTTAAAGGTTTATTTGTGGAAAACTAAGGGTTTCGAACCCTGAACCTGTTATGTATTTAAGATTTATTTTGATAGCTTATAAACTTATTATGTGGATTAGGGTGACTCGAGACTTGAACCCTGCACACCTGCGCTTTAGAAAACTTGTAAAGGTCGTGTTTGTAATTTTATGAAAGTATGGACCGGTTTGGGTGAACCCTTATGGGTATCGAACCCTGGTCTTGTATTATATTCTTGTTTTGGAAAAGAATGCAATGTTATTACATTATTACTAGTTGTGGATTATGAACAGAGTTTCTAACCCTAGAATGGTCGATAGACTCTTTGGAGTTATTATTTGCTTAGTTAATCGTAGTATATTTTAATGGTTAAATTAAATGGTAATTCTTTTGAAAGTGCATTATTATTCAGTACATTTAGCAAGATCTTTGTGTAAATGTTTAAGTGGATAAATATGGTGAATTGAAGCTTGAAGCTTATGGTTAGAATTAGTTGAGAAGTAAGTAAAAGAATACTCTTTCAATACAAGATAAATTTATGGTTTTCCATTTGGTTTTAGAAGATACCCTACCTGTATTATGAAATTACTATACTACTAGGGGTTTGCAACATCAATTGTTTATAAAAAGAGTTAGATTTATTCTGAATGTAAACTATAATTAAGATTGTTAATTCTGTATGAAACAATTGAAATGCTAAGCAATGTTGTTCGATATACAGGGTGACTTCTGAAATTTTTCCTACCTTATATATTTATAATATAAGTTCTGTTTATAAAAGAAAATTACCTTAATGTACATAAAATAGAATAGCTTATTGATACAAATCTTTATGATACATTTTCAGCCCATGATAAAGAATCATTCTAATCTACTCCTAAATTAACTTCTATGTACTAGAGTATGATACATAATGTATGTGGAAAGATACAGAGAAGGATTTCTACTCTATCATTTTAAAATTCAGAATTATTCATTCAGTTTTATACCTAGTAGATAAATGGACTTTCAACATAGATAATATGATAGAAAAAGCATTTACTAGCAGTTCAAGAGATATCTAAGTTTTAATAGAAAGCTGATAACATATTATAATCATTTCCTTATTAAATAATTGGGTAGAAAGTAAATAAGATAACACAATTAGAACCTGGTAACTGTAGAAGAGACAAACAACCAAAGGAGCCAGTTCCACCCAACCTTTTCTTGAAGACAACCAAGTTACTTGCCTTAGGACCCCCAAGCCTGTTCACCGAACCACCAAGATGAAGATGTTGTGTGGAGAATGGAATAAATTCCTTTGCAACTCAGCAGTAGTACTTAACCGTAATACTTCTGCCTTTAGCAATATTGAACTCAACAATGCGGCTGCACTAGTTCAGAATGCAGTCTTACTCACTCAATCACTTACTAGCCTTCCCCTCATCGAATCTCTTGTGCTCTCTTGTCTCTCTTCTAGAAATTTTCACAAGGTAAGAACTGAACAACCTCCTGCTGAATTCGATGGGTAGATAAAGCATGCCTAGGTCTTTGGTCAGTTTTATTTAGTTAATGAGCCACCTGCTCAGTTCCACTTTCTTGGGTAACATGACCATAAAAATAGGGAAGTTGCCACCTGCAACATCTAGAAGTGAGTTAAGGATGCTGACAAGTGTCAGCTTTCTCTCGACCCCAATCCATTCCTAATAGTGGGTCAGTGAACACTCATTCAACAGTCTCCCTTGGATATTTGTCTCCTCTTTTATTTATAAATAATAAAATATTTAGAGTAATTAATTACAGTCATCCTTGACCCCACTTGGTCAATAATCATAAAAATTTACAATAACAAAAAACATAATGTTTTTTTGACAACATAAAGTGTTTAGAATTTGGGTATGTGATAGACAAACTATTATTGCTACCCGGGAAGTGCTAGCATTTTCTGCATCTTAGCTCTTCATGTACATCTGTATGAGGGCGAGCTGCAAGTAATCGACGCTCACCCTCAAAAGATATACTTAAAATATTTTTTGAAGGTGGAGAGTTGTGATGGTATAAGAAAATGGTATGGTCATGTCCATCAAATTTTTGTAAACCACATAGTCTCCATGGGAAGCTAGTGAACTATGGAAACTGAAAAACCACCTTCCTAACACCATAAACATTTGTTGCATGCTCAAGCTGCTTGTATCCAAACCCATGGTTCTAACATTGAATTCATATGCATGTTTTCAACAACATGGTGGTTGTCTGTGATCGATTGAAGAAGACTTAGGAATTTTCGGTGCCCCTCTATACTTAGTTCCCTCTCCAGTTCAAAGATAAACATAAAGATGGTGTAGCTAATATGTCTAAGGAAGACTTGATTTGCATTGCTCATTGCCCTTCACCTCCTTTGTAGAGAGCCTTTGGAAACAACTGTATGTGGGTGTGATTATTCTTGGTTTGAAGCCTCATCTTGGATGTATGACTGTGTAAAAGCCAAATTACTATCACTAGCAACATGCGACTATTAGATTAATTCTCAAAGTGGGTCAACCTTCCTCAAAATTCCTTTTTTTTTCTTCCTCTTTTTTCCAAAATATGACTCGCATAAATGTGTCTTGATTGCAGAGTGAATACCTATGAATACTAACTAGAAGCTTCAACCATTATGACACGATACTCCATGAAATATGTATTCATCATATTCCTCCATGAATGGGATCTTGGAAAAAGGTGTTTGTCTTTGTTTAGTAGGAATGGAAGAAGTGCCATTATCTATGTTAATTCGACATGCATGGTGAGTGTTCATTTCAAGTGACCGCATTCCATTAAATCGATGGTTCATGCAACCATCTGCTACATCTTGTCTCAACTTCTTCACGAGGCCACACATATAAAATACTTTTTAATGAAGTAATGAGCTACTGAAGGTCTCATGGAAATGACTGAGAGATAAACTAAAAGTGATTCAAAATGTTTTCTCCTTTGATGCATTCAATCCTGTGACCACAACAGATAACAAGTGTTTATTCTCACATCACAAATTTCTTGTGTCATGCACTATTCATGGTCTATTTTGTGGCATGGTGTGCATGAATAGACTAAGGGTACAAAATTCAGTGGAAATACATAGCAAGAAGTGGAATTTCGGTCATCAATGTCACCTTCCTAGTCAGAATCAGTAAACCCAACCATCAATTATGTACTGCGACAATACTTAATACCATATCGATAAGTTTCTTTGATATAGTGAACAATTATCTCTATATCTTTTCAGTGGATTTCTCGAGGATCTTGCATGAACTAGGAGACCAATGACTAACAACAAAGGAGATATGGTCGACTATGAGTTAAGTAAATCAGGATAGAATCCAACTGTCAATAAATAATGACGTTGATTCATGGAGAGTCACATTCTTTTGACAACTTCACACCTGACTGATAAGGTGTAGCACAAGACTTACAGTTGTCCATATTGAATTATTTCAAAATATCTAATGCATATTATGGTTGAGAAAGAGAGATACCATCATCCATTTGAAAATTTTCAAATGCTAAAAAGGAATTGCAACATACCAAGGTCAGTCATTTCAAAGGTATTTGCAAGTTGTTTATTCAAACCCAAAATCATATTGACATTATTTCCAGTTATGACTAAATCATCAATATACAATGTCACAATCAAAGTATCACCATGAACATGTAATACATAAATATTGTGATCGGATTCATAGCATCTAAAGCTAAGATTTAAAAAGAAATGATCAATATTCTCATACCAAGCATGAAGTGCTTCTTTCAAACAATACAACGACTTCTTAAGTCAACAAACAAGACCATAATATGACACAAAACCAGGAGATTGTTTCATATAAATTTCTTCAGACAAATCACCATGAATAAATAAGCTTTTACTTCCCATTTGAAGAAGTTCCCATCCAAAACGAGCAACAAGAAAAATGATCAGTCGAACAGAGTTAATCTTTGCAATAGGGGAAAAGGTTTCAATGGTAGTCGATGCCTTCTTGCCGAGAGAATCCCTTGGCTACCAATTGAGCCTTTTGAAATTCAACAACATCATCAAAAGTAAACTTGGTATTATAGACCCATCGACATTTCACAACATTATTTCCTTGTAGTTGAACAAGAAGTTCCCAAGTTTGGTTCTTCTTCAAAGAATCAATTTCAACAACTATATCATTTTCTCATTTAGGCACTCCCTAAGCACCTGCATAAGTGTTAAGATCATATTTTTCAAGAACATGTGCCATTAGTGCAACATTTCTATTATGTTTTTGACAATGGGTTTGGAAACTAATAGTAGCATCTCCAACATCTAATCTAGCAGCTTAAATTGTTTTAGCAACCCATTGAGGTAGATAAGTTGACAGTGATTCAAGTTGGTGATGCGTAGTCGAATGAGTTGGTGTATAGACATCTGCTGTCAAGGTAGGATGACTATCGATCGACTCCGTAGTAGAATTCATTGGTCTGGTTGAAACTCCATAGAAGGGTATAGTCGATCTAGATTCTTCAAGAATATTAAAAGCATCACTATGCAATAGACTAGAAGAGGAATTAAACAACTTATTACCTAAAATATTCTCATCAAAGATCACATTCCTACTCAAAATGATCTATTGTTTGATAGGGTCAAACATTCTATAGGATTTTGATTCATTTGAATATCCCATCATGATGCAAGCATGACTCTTTGCATCTAATTTATTTTTTGTAGTCATCATTGTTATGCACCCAGGAAGCAAAACCAATGGTTATGAGGTGTCCAATAGAGGGTTTTCTTCCATTCCACTTTCCAACGGGAGTCATGTAACTGACATATCTAGTCAGAAAAAGGTTTAAAAGATAGTTTGAGTAGTAAACAACTTTTGTCAAAATTTTGTCGAAATATCTTTAGTTTGTAGTAGGCACCAGGCCCTTTCTACCAAAGTTCGATCCTTCCTTTCTGCAACTCCATTCTACTAAGCGTTTTAAGGGACATATGTATACCAAGTTTTTCCATTTTGCAAGAGATATTCTTCAAACTATTGACTCACATATTCACCATCATTGCCTAATCTCAAGTATTTAATGGGTTGGTAACATTGTTTTCCAGCCAATTCCCTAAGTTGCTTGAATATTTCAAAGACATGAATTTTATTCTTCAAGAAATATACCCAAGTAAATATAGAGAAATAATCTATAGAGGTAAAAATATGCTTCACACCTGCTTATGAAGGTTTGTTCATGCAACATAGATCATTGCGAACAAGTTCTAGTTAGTCTTGTGCTCACAATGAGTTTTTGGAATCAAAGGGTTCCCAATGATGCTTTCCAAGCACACATCCTCTACAAACTCCATTAGGTGGAACAATATTTAGGAGACGAGTAACCATATTATTTGTTACCATCATCTTCAAACTTTTAAAGTTTAGATGTCCAAGTCGTTCATGCCATATTCGATATATGTTGTCAGTTTGAACAATGAATGCAGTTGATCTAGTTGGTATGGGAGAATTGTAGAACTTGTAAAGTTTTTCTTTGGGATATAGAAATCCCAAAGCAAAAGTTTCACCCCAAACCTTATATCCTTTATGATAAAGCGATCTAATAAAAACTCAATAGCCTTCTCAATTTGTGTAAGTTGCGAAATCGAAACAAATTTGCACTCAAGCTAGGTACATGATAGACATCAGATATTACCCCATGCTGACATTCAACATCATCACTTCCAACAATGGTGAGAGTGCAATCACCATATACATAAATATTTGTTCTAGAGCTCTAGTCAAGGAAGAGAAAAACGAAGAATCCTTAGCCATGTGATGAGTACAACTAGAAGCGACTATCCATTCTATATTAGTGGTACAAGCATGTAATTCCTGGGAAGTGCTAACATAAAAGGTAAATTATTCAACAGGATGATTGATTGGATGAAAAGTCGATGCACTATCTTCAAGGTTATTGAACTTTCCTTCCAAGTCCATCATCTTCTTCTAGTAGGTTTTCTTGACATGTCCCACCTTTCCATAATAGCAATATATTTTATTTTTTTTACTCTTTTTGGTCAATGTTGAATCTTTGGTATTTTCTTTAGTAGGTTTTTCGATGAATTCTGGTTGATGATTTGATCGACCTTGTTCTTTATATTTTTGCTTGACCTTGATTTTGAGCAAGTGATCCTAATGTTTACTACCAAGCTTCCCTTCTTCAAGCAACTTTTGCTGGTCTTTAATGAACAAATCACAAAATGCATCAAAGGAAAAGTCCTTATCATATTTTTTGCATGAAATCCAATTGGAGTAAAAGGAGGATCATAATACATCATAAGGTGTCCTCAAATTCATCAGAACTAGTTTAATGGGTTTTCCATTCTTATTCAGAAAATCCTTTCCACATTTACCCATTTTCAACTATACCTTCTTGATGCAAGATAAATATTCCTTAATCCTTTCAAGGGAATGGGGGCCTAGAGAGATCAACTCTTTCTCTATCCGAATTACTTGAATTTCATTAACGTTGTTGAAAAGTGACTTCAACTTATTCCATACGACATGAGGGAAGTCGATCTCGCTTGTATGGAAGTGAATATCCCTTGAAATGTAGTTTGTGATGACCTCAACAACCTCATTCTTCTTTCAGTCGGTGATAAAATTAACATCGACATCCATCATAACTGAAATAGTGACTTTAGTATATTGCCATAGCCCCTTGCTCTTTTACAAAGTCTCCATACTTTGTTCCTAGATAGCATAATTATGTCCATCTAGAACAATAAGTTCTATTTAGAAAGTCATCCTTTTGATCAAACAGATATGTTCCAGGTTCAAAAAGAGGTATCAATCGACAAATATTCATCCCAGATTCGATCAACCTTAGATCCGACTCAACACAATTCAAGGACAATAGGCTAGGTCAAAACCACCTACTTTGATACCCTGTTAGGGAACCTCTTCATATGAACTATATAAAAGAAAATAAGCGATAGTAGAAGAGAATAACATTCTAAGAAGAGAGGTTTGTCTAAATACACCATTACAACACTTAAGCACAATACATTGTTATTAGAACATCACAATGCATTATCGATACATGATTCAAACATATTCAACACAACCCATAAAGTCATTATTATATAGTCTCCATATCTAACCAAATTCCTTGAAGTGAGGAGGATTTGGTCCACAAATAGGGGTCATTGGTTCTAATAATTTCCACAAAATCCACAACGTCCCATATTTTAGTTGTATATTCTAGTCAAGCTGACCATGGCCTCATTGACCATTCAGTTGATCATTTAATCAATGACTCAGTTGAGCCTCTAGTCGACTGCTCCACTAGTCAACTATTGTCTATCGACCGAATATATCCAGACGATCTAGAGGTTTGATGAACCTACATAACCTTAGGTTCTAGGATTGTTTAAGTTGAGAGTTCTTACATAAATATAGACAATCTTGGCACCATACTGAATCATTCTTTCCCATACAAATTTATTTAGTCAATTAGGTTATTCTTGTATTTGTTGAATTATTTTGCATGCCTTATAATCCTATTTCCATTCTATATATTGCTTATTCTACCTATTTAGATTGCATTATTAGCACAATTTAAGCCCTCAATGTCGTATTATTTTCTTGGAAGTGCATATGCCACCACATTTGTTTTTCCTAATTTTTTGTAGACAATTTCAAAGTCATAACCTAGCATATTTGTAACACATTATTGTTTCTCTTCTAAATATAATCATTGTTCCAGGAAGTGTCTTTGTATTAGGTAAGGGCGCCATTTCTTAATTTCATGCAATATGACAAAAATTTCATTTTCATAAATTGGTTTTAGTAAGTTTTTTCCTTTAACTTTGGCAAATTTCAAAGGAAAGTGGCCTTTCTTCTTGCATTAAAACTCCACCAATGCCATGTCTTGAGGCATCACATTCCACCATAAAGGTTTTTTTGAAGCTAGGTATGGATAATACATGACTTGTACACATAGACACTTTATTTTTTCCAAAAGCTTCGATTGATTCCTTAGTCCAAGTGAACGCCTCCTTTTTCAATAACCTTGTTAGAGGTGCTGTAATTTGACCATAATTCTTGACAAACTTGTGGTAGTAGTCTATTAATCCTAATAATCCTCTAAAATTATTCAAGTTTTTTGGAATTAGTCATTCCATGATAGCCTTAATTTTGTTAGGGTCCACTTTTGTGCTTAGATAAATATGACCCAAATATTCCACTCCCTAGAATCCAAAGGGTTCACTTAGAAGCATTGGAATACAATTGGTGCTCCTTTAATGGTTGTAAGACCTTGTCAACATGTTGCACATGCTCTTCCAAATATTTTCTAGAGATTAGTATATCATCAAAAAATACTAACACAAACTTTGTGATGAAGGGTTTATAAATAGAATTCATCAAGATTTGAAATGTGAAAGGTGTGTTGGTAAGGCCAACCACCCCTATAATTTATAATGACCTTGATGTGTTATGAAGGTTCTTTTCGGAATGTCTTCGATGATATCTAGAATGAAGATCCAACTTGCTAAATAAAAGTTATCCCTGTAATTCATTTTATAATTCATCAATGATATGAATAGGAAACTTATCTTTAATGATCATCTTGTTGAGTTTTGTATAGCATGGAAACATATGCCATGAACATTCCTTTTTTATAACCATCACTAGTGGTGTATATAAATCTCTTTGGCTAGGTTGAATGATGCCTTCATAAAAAATTTCTTGAAGCATATTTTCAATTTCACTATAAATTTGTGCATATGGGTACCTACAGGGTATGATATTAGGTGGTACCCTTATTTGTTGCAAGTGAATATCATGGTCATGATCTCTAGTAGGTGGAATACCTTTAGGAATTCCACCAAATACCTTGGAATGATTATCAATAACATGTTTGATATCCATTGGAATAGAGGGTATATATGCTTGAACATCTAGTGAGCACAATTGTACAATTACTCCATGGTGTCCCTTTTTAGAAATTTTGTCATGCTGTTAGAGCTTATCATTCTAGAGGGTTTCCCTATAATATCTTTGAGTTCAATTTACTTTCCTTTTGAAGAGAATCCCATGAAAAATTATTCAAAATTAAGAGCCATTATTCCCAATCATTGTAGCCACTAGACTCTTCATATAACATCAGAACCACTCATTTAGATTGTAATAATTCGACTATCCAATAAATACCCCCCCATAGTAATATTAATACTATGGAACTTCCCTAAAAAATTTATGGTAACTCCATCTACAATCATTACTTTGAAATTATGGTGTTGGATATACAAAGCAATTGCAAAGTTTGATAATTTGGAATTAATGAAGTTATGGGTACTACTAGAATCAATCAATATCATTACCTTTTTATTTTTGGTATATATTTCTATCCTTAGAGTTTGAATGCTAATGCCTTGCAATGCATGGAAAGATATGGTTGGAGTAGTATCATTTATATCTACCTCTTGAGACTATTCCAATTTTGGATCATCTTTGATCCAAGAGGATCCATAAAGGCCTAAGATTCAAAGTCCTCAAATCTCAGCAAAAATGGCACCAAGTCGAAGAGCTCGTTGAGACGATTTTAATTCCGCTTGAATCACGTCAAACAAAATCTAGATGAAGAATATACAACCTTCTGAAGTCTTTGCAAAATAATGTTTTGTTGTGTATAAATGGAAGAAAAAAGGGTGCCATGTGGAACCACTAAAGGATGACACGTGACATCCATACATGTACAATGCTGACATGGAACCCCCACATAGCACCACATGACATCTTAGTTTGCAAGTCGAGGTGACTTGGCATTCAAGTTGGCATGTGAAGTGGATGTGACTGGGAATTGACATGGCATAACATTGCATAATCCTGGAGCAACACGTGTCACCCCAAT
The DNA here is from genome assembly GCA_027924585.1 of Larix kaempferi. Lineage (NCBI taxonomy): Eukaryota > Viridiplantae > Streptophyta > Pinopsida > Pinales > Pinaceae > Larix > Larix kaempferi. The sequence continues at coordinate 4,695,635 of BSBM01000029.1, forward strand.
TGTGTCCACGATTGGTTTGAATACCAAATTACATGTCATAGGAATCGAACCCACAACCTCCAAGTTACAATCCCAACGATCTTACTGTTGTGCCACCAGTGATCCATTATAATAGAGTTGGCATATATTATATTTATTTTGTATGGGGTGTGATTTAACCATAAAAAAAGGGCGCAAGAGCCCACAGGTTTAACCTAGGGTATCCCGTCCAACAACCATGATATATATTTATATAACATTGCATTGAGGTCCAATAACCAACGTATAATTATATATATACATTACAACCATATGATAAAAGGGGTGGCCGCCAACCAACATTGTATGTATATTTATATGTTTGTTGTAACTAATGTCCAAAAGGGGCTTTTCCTCCTAACAAGACTCCAACTAATAACTTAAAATAATGTATGCCAACCATGCCACCAAGGGGGTCTATGTTGATAAGTCCACCCAACCCACGAGTGTTTAAGCCATTACATTTCATTGCAAGGGGGAGAATCCACATGCCCATGGCATGAAATTGCTATGAAAATCCTACATTAGTTTTGCAGAGAGAGGGACCATTGTGGCTATGGTTGGTCCGAAAGTGAATAAGTATATAGTCATTATTAAAAAAAAAATCGAGATAGAGTCATTGGTGCAATCATATTTTGGATTCGAAAAACGAATTTTCTCCATCGCCAACATTAAGGAATTGCCATGTATTTTTCCATGAATTTTGTTGAGATAATAAAAAGGTCTCTGCACTGATAAGTGGGCCTGGAGACGTAGTCCATCATTGGGACAAAATTTGTTATCACATCTTGTGTCCTTCTTTTATGGTGCTTCATCTTCATGTGTATGCTTCTTCATTTATGTTGCATAGAATCTTTGTTCATGCTCTTTTATGCAATTCATGATAGTCATCAAATAAAAGATCTCGGATCATGTTGGTATTAGAGCAGTATTCTTTGACTTGAATTGTGTGTATGGATGCTTACTAGGGCCAAGCTCAAAGCATGTGAAGGAAAACTTGATCCTTTCAACCCATAGATTGGATGTGCAACTCAAAGAAATAAAATGGAGGATGAAGATGTTGAGATATTGTAACTTCGAAGAATATTATATTTGTACTTTATTATTCTGGAGATGTTTCATTCCTCCTTGAAGATCTTATTGTATATCCGGAGATGTTTATTCCTCCGTCGGAATGTGGTAACTTGGGTTATTAGACTTCCTAGTGGGGGTTGGCCCTGTATGTGTTATGCGGGTCAAAGGGTTATTAGACCACCCTAGAGGGGTCGCCCAGTCAGTTGTAATGGGGTATTTAACCCAAGGGTTAAATACGAGCCTACATGTCTTGTGTAAAAGACAAGTCGGAGTAGTGTATAAATAGAGGAGGTGTATTTCTCATTTGACACACTCACTCACTTGAGAAAGGCGCACTTGTGGAGGAGAGGTCTGCTATGGAGAAGGAGGAGCTCATGCTCAGGGTTTGCATCTTTGTATATTGCTGGTCATCTATATTGAGGAAGCTCTGCTGGGTTTTCTACCCCATGATGGTTTCCCAGGATAAATCTGTGTCTCTTGTGTTTATGCTGTGCTTGTTGTTTCTTCAGTGATCTTGTATATGCTATTATTGTGAAATGGAATGTAATGCTGCTATTTTCTGTCTTAGCATATTAAATCTTAACAGAAGATGCTCGTACATAGAACAAGAAGGCTTTCCACAAGGATTTATACTGTATGTCAGACATGGTAGAAAAATTGTTTGCAGATTATCAGGAGAGATCGAAAAAGAAGGAAAAGAAGAAGGTGAAAGTAGAGGATAATGATTCATTGAACCAGGGATGTGGAGAAGCTCCTCCTGAACCTCCATCTTCATCTTCAATTTCAATATCTTCTTCTTCCTCTCATTCTCATCATTATAGTTTTCATCACAAAAATGCTTTTAAAAAGCCATTATTGAAACTAGAAGTCAAATTTGATTTTCCAATATGTAATGGAGAATATAATGCAAACAAGCTGAACAATTGTATTAGACAGATTGAATTTTACTATCGTGTACAACAGATTGAAGGGGAGGAGGTAAAGATCCAGTTGGCTTCTCATTCGGATGGAAGGAACAACCCTTCTATGGTGGGGGAGAAAACTCTAGAAAGGTAGCAAGCATAATGGTAAAATCCTTTCTTCATGGTATGAATTTACTTCTACATTATGAAACCAATTCTATCAATTGGGTCATGTACAAAAAGCTATGATGGAATGGAAAATTTTGAGACAGGGTAAAGGTCAAAATGTTCAAAGTTTCACATAAGAGTTTAGGAAAAAGGCACTTGCATTGAATGTTCCTTTAGATACTCCAGATACTTTGATGAAATATATTGGTGCACTTCACAGTTACATTCATCACACGTTGTTGTTGTTAAACCCCACTAATTTGGATGAAGTGAGTGTGCAATCAACTCATCTTGAAAGCAGGGGGAAGAATGTACAAGAAGAAAAACCATCCAAGCATTCCAAAAACCATTTCAAAGGAAAAGGAAAAGAAAAGCATAAGAGGACAACTACAACAAAGAAAGAGGAAGGAAATCCCTCTTGCACTCATTACAAGATAGATGGGCATGGTGACAAGCACTATTGGAAGCTACATCCAGAGTTAAGACCAAAGAAATTTGGTGGCAAAAGGAAGCAAACAACTGTTGGTACAATGCAACAAGACTTGGGATATGATTTAGGTGATGAAGAGAAAATCAAAATAGTTGGGTTACAAGGTAAAGTTTCCTCTCATGCTAGTTCAAGTTCTACAGTTCCATCTCTTGAAGATGATAAAAGAAGAAGCGAATTATTCCACATAAGAGTAGTGACAAATCACACAAAAGTGGAATTTTTTTTTATCCGGGATCACAAGTTAACTTGATATTTGAAGAGATTGTGAAGAAATTGGGACTCACCACAAGACTTAACCAAAAACCTTACCCTCTTGGTTGGGTGTATGACAATGCGAAACTTCAGGTTACCAGACAGTGTATATTGAGGTTTGCTATTGCTTCTAAGTTGATAGATGAGGTTGATCTGGATGTGGCTCCTTTGGATGTCTGTAGTATTCTACTAGGGATTCCTTATCTTTATGACATAAAAGCTATCTTCTTCCAGAAAGAGAACAAATACCATCTCACTAAAGATGGAGTGGAATATATTGTTAGAGCTCATAGCATGGAAGCTAACTCATCACTTTTTAGTGTAGGTAAAATGAAGAGAGTTATAAATGCTAGCAAAAACCTTGTGCTTACAGTTGTAAAAGAAAAAGACCTTGATAATTCTAATGCTTTCGATGCTTTTGATCCTTTTCATAAGAATCAAATGCTTGAGATGAGACATGTCTTTTAGAGGGAAGGAAGATAACAAAGGGCCTTCAAAACTTTGAGAGAAAAGATCAGCACCACACCACTATTAGATCTACCTATCATGCAACATCCATTCAATATTGAGACCAATACTAGTGCAGATTCCATGAGAGCATACACGCTTTTTGGAACACATAGTTCTTAATCTATTGTTTTGAATAATACTTCCTTATCTCATGTGAGTTATGTTGAAAGGCATGATATTGATGAAGTCTTCAAAGATGAATGTCAGAGGCTAATCCATGGTTTGCATGTGAAGAGGTGTTGTTTGAAAGACAAAATACTCTACCATTTGGGTAGACTTTGTATTCCTACCATCGAGAAAGTGCATGTAATAAGAGAAGCTTACACTTCTCTTGTATTTGGGAATTTTTGGGTAACGAGGATTGTATTATATTTGTAGAGGTTTGTGCTCGGATGAAATTAATTGTAACCATGAATGTAAATGGGTGTGTGTTGTGCATTTGTAAGCCCACTAATAGAAAATTGGGGCTGCACACACCACTCCCTATTACTTCTCATCCTTGGGAGAATATCTCCATGGACTTTGTAGGAGGGTTTCCTATGTTGAAAAGGGGTCATGACTACTTGTATGTAGTAGTGGATAGGTTTAGCAAGATGTGTATCTTGATGCCATGCAAGAAGTAGATCATTATTGAGCAAAGTGCCAATCCTTTCTTTTGGCATGTATAGGTCCACATTGGACTGCCCACATCCATTATCTCGGAGCGAGATTCTCAATTCCTTGGAGAGTTTTGGACAAGCTTGTGGAGAATTATGGACACCAAGGTGAAAAGGAGTACTGCGTTCCATACACAAACTAACAAACAAATATATGTAGTCAACAAAACAATGGTTCATTTGCTCTGAGGTTACTGTAGCAAACATCTTAAGTTGTGCGATGATTAGATAGAGTATGTTCCACATGCATACAATCGAGCCTTTCACTCTTCCACTCAGAGTTCACAATTTGAGACATGTTTTGGGTATCTACCAAAAACTCCTTTGGAATTGACATATGGGAAATATTTCAACTCAAGTGAATCAAGAGATGAAGACAAAGTCCGCAAGTTCGTTCAGAGAATTTAGCAGGTACACCAGACAGTCCAAGAGAAGTTGGAAAAGAGTCAGGCATAGTACAAAGCCCACCATGACAAGCACAAAGTTGATCATTATTTCCAAGTTGGAGATCAAGTGTGGCTTCACATCAATAAAGATGGGTTGAAGGGTGAAGGAAATAAGCTCAAGCTCATCTGATATGGACCCTTTTCCATCTTGGAGAATATTGGCACAAATGCTTTCCGCCTAGATATAACACCATATATGCAGATATACTAAGTTGTGAATGTAGAGAACCTGAAAATTTATGATCCTCCATTGATCATGGATTAAAGGGAAAGTGTTTTAGTACCTTCAATCAATGAGTTTCTCCTAAGTAATTGGACAAGTTGAAGGAAGATATCATCCTCGAAAGAAGAACAACGACTTCACGCAGGGGTGATGTTGAATATCTTTGAGTGGGTATTAAAGGCACACATCCAAGCAAATCACGGTAAATTGAGAAGGGGAAAGTGGAGGAGCAATTCCCTCACCTAGATTTGTTGACTGATAAGGCTTTTGGAGGCCCAAAAGCTTCTCAATGGGAAGGAATTATCCAAGATGATCCATAAAGGATTAAGATTCAAAGTCCTTAAATCTCAGCAAAAATGTAACCAAGTCGAAGAGCTCATCGAGATAATTCCAACGCCACTTGAATCACATCAAACAGACTCTGAATGGAGAAGATACATCCCTCCAAAGTCTTGGAGAAACAATGTTTTATTGTGCAGAAATGGAAAAGAAAGGGGTGCCACATGGCACCACTCAAAGGATGAAATGTGGCATCTGTATGTGTACGACGCTAAGTGGCACCCCCATGTAGCGCCACATGGCATTCCATTTGGCAGGTCGAGGTGACTTAGCATCTGAGTTGGCAAGTGAAGTGGATGTGACTAGGCGTTGACATGACGTCATGTGGGAAAATACCGGAGTGAAATATGTCACCCCAAGCGTGGACAAAATTGCTTTGAAGACGAAATTACACGTCACAGGATTCGAACCCACAACCTCCAAGTTACAAGCCCAACGATCTTAACATTGTGCCATCGATGATCCGTTGTAATACAGTTGGCATATATTATATTTATGTTGTATGGGGCGTACTTTAGCCATAAAAAAAGGGGCAGGAGCCCGCAAGTTTGACCCCAGGTCTCCTGCCCAACAACCACGACATACATTTACATAATGTTGCAACGAGGTGCAACAAAAAATGCGCGCGCGCGTGTGTATAGAAACAGGTACACACACACACGTTACAACCATATGATAGAAGGGGTGGCCACCAACCAACATTTTATGTATATTTATATGTTTGTTGTAACCAATGTCGAAAAGGGGGTTTTCCTCCTAACAAGACTCCAATTGATAACTTAAAATAATGAATTCCAACCATGCCACCAAGGGGGGCTATGTTGGTAAGGCCTCCCAACCCACAAGTATTTAAGCCATTACATTTCATTTCAAGGGGGAGAATCCACATGCCCATGGCATGAAATTGCTAGGAAAATCTTGGATTAATTTTGCAGAGAGAGGGACTATTGTGGCTATAGGGACTATTGTGGCTATGGTTGGTCCGAAAGTGAAGAATTATATAGTCATTCTTCATTGATTTTTCGAGATAGAGTTCAAAATTTGGATCTGAGCAATGGATTTTTTCCATCGCCAACATTAAGGCATTGCCATGTATTTTTCCATGAATTTTGCTAAAATAATATAAAAGCATCTCCACTGAGAAGTGGGCCTGAAGACATAGTCCATCATTGGGGCGAACTCTGTTATCATGTCTTGTGTCCTTGTTTTATGGTGCTTCATCTTCATGTGTATGCTTCTTCATTTATGTTGCACATAAGCTTTGTTCATGCTCTTTTTATGCAATTCATGATAGTCATCGAATAAAAGATCCTCGATCAATCTTTCTCTACATAGTCTATGTAGAATAATTTTTTCTCATTTCACTCATGTCCTTTATTGTACTTGCTATCACAAAAGATGATGTTGCAGAAGATAGTGGTTTTGCAGCAATAAAGTTGCAAGGAGATGATGTTTCCCCAGTACATGTTATAGCGGAAGAGATGTAAATGGGAATGTATACCAAAAGAAAATAAAATGGAGTAAACCAAAAAAAAGAAAATAAAATAAGTTGAAGATGATTGCAACACATAATTCATTGTAATAAAATAAACACAAAATGGGGAGATGTAGCTTAAGCATTAGTGGACATCATTTATTAACCAGTGGAGTGCCATCATTGTTCAATACATTTTCTTAGTTTTGATTCTATTTTATGATAGAAATATATATATTATAAATTAGTGAAATATTTATTGCTTTTATGATTTTTATGGAGTGTTGGGATATGGAGCGTTGTATTTGGAACTTGAATAATTAGGATAATTATAAGGCAAAAAGCCAAGGAACATGATTCTAAATTGGAAGTTTGTGAACAAGGAAAGGATTTTTGGCTCTCTTTTAATCTGGTTTGTGTAATTTAGATGGTTGTGGATTCTAGAAACATGCATAAGTTATGTGAATGTAAAAGAGGCTTGAAAGCTTCCTCAATCTAAATTTCTTATTGAGATATTTCCATATATTTTCAATTAAATTGTAAAATTGTTTTAATAAAATAATAAAATATTAAGTAACTAAATTTTTTACATAGCTATAATCTAAAACCTAAAAGTAAGTGGATACATTACACTTTAATAAAATAATAAAATATTAAGTAAATAAAATTTTTACACTATAGGCACTAACCTAAACTTCAAAACCAAAGAGATATATTCCAATTAATTAAATCTAAAAAAAGTCAATAAACTTTAAATATACTTCTTGCCATAGACATGAGTCATTACTAAATCATGATTTATATATAAGAATTTAAACACATAATAGAGATTTACATATATTAAACCAATATAAATTCAACTTAAGTCACTATTTACCTTACATATCATCTTTAAATTAACCAAGTGCTAAGAAAAATCAAATCTCTTAAAATACAAACTTAAGTGCACAATTTTTGGAAAAGTTTAGGGTTTGATGACTCTAGACTTTGTAAATCTGAAATTAAGATAAATATATACTGATTTGTACATACTGCTTTATTATTGTGATGCTTGTTGCATTGAATTGCCAACAATAATGATTATCAATTTAACCATTATGATTATCAAGTTAATACTGGAATTAAGATGGTTTATAACAATTCTATAGAAATTCCATTACGTATATGTGATATAGCAAAGAATCGGTGGCGGCCTCGTTACATTAGTGCCGTCGAAATATTTATATTTGAGACCAAGTGCTCTGTATTGCAGGCTTTGTATTTCAATATAGATATTTGCTAAGCTGTATGGAGTAAAAGGAGCTGGAGCATATGGCAGTTTTTTCAGAATTCACATAAAGTGGCAAACATGTACACTCATTTAAAGAATAAATTTATAAAATTGAAATTCATAAAGGTTGGATCATATGAACCATGATGCATACCTATAATTCCAATTTATTTAAGGCAGAAATTTATACAAAGATAGCATATTGAATGTAGGAAATTCATACAAGCTGGAATTTACGGGCCATGAAGCATTCCGCAGATGTCCTGTAATTTGCTTAAATCAGAAATTTATAACAAACATAACATATTGAAAATAGGATATTCAAGCTGGAATTTATGGGGTATGATGCATTCATGTGCCAACATGACCTAAAATTCCAATTTATTATATTGTCTACATTATCACCCACAACAGAATACGTGGAATCCGCTGTTGATTAATATTCATTTGCAGTTGCATGGGTCGCAGGTGCAGTTTGATCCACACTTGCATCCTTCGTTTTCGCCTGCAACTGTCATCGCCTCCGTAAAGCTGCACCACACCAGGTCAGGCCATGACATCATTAATGATCAATAGTAAATACATCACTAATAATTACCAAACGACTCTGTGTACCTTGCATATAGTGTATATAGACTGCATATATAGAGAGAGAGACTTAGCGTGGGATAATGGCTACCCATTTTTACATAAATTTGTAAATTCAAGACTTACCTCATGTCAGAATTTCCACTGCTAGTTAAGTGCAGAATGGGCGAACCAACCGATTTCTCTCCAGAGTTGAGGAGGTCAGTGTCCATGTTGCAACTGTACACAAGACATCAAAAGTAGGTAACTTAGAGTGACTGCATTAAGTGAAGTTACAGTGGAATAGATGTCTCATTTTGATGAATGGTCATTTTTTGAAATGAAATGGATGATTAATTCTGCAGTCTTGATGTGTGCAAAGAACATAGTGCTGAACTGATGAATGCTCTGAAATAGATCTTAATTATGCAGACTTTATCAACTATCAGTGTCTCTGGATCATTAAACAATTTTAATAATATAAATTATAATGCATTAAAATTGTTTTGAAAGGTTAAAGGAAACATATTTTTATTTAAAAAAATTAACATACATAAAGCTATTTTATATCAATATAATTTTTATCTGATTCACGTTTTTAAAATTTATAAAAGCTAAAAAAAAATAAAATTAATATATAGCTATCTTAAACATGAAAGATCAAATTTCTTCATATATAAATTTTTTATTTAAAAAAAATTAATTAATAAATCTTTTATATATATATATATATAAGTTTGCCAATATTTTATTGTATATTTCTATTCTAAAAGATTGAGATCATGGTTATGACTAGATACTTAATGTACAAGAACAAAATAAACAACATGGAAGAACAAGAGGTTTCTTAAGCTTAATCAAAACCACCCACAAAATAAGTTGGTATAAAGATGTAACTATTAGCTAAATCAATGAGGAGTTAACTAAGAGGTTATTCAATAGTCATAATATTAAAAGTATTATTACATCTAAATTCAAGGAGAATATATGGTGTGATAAAGAGTCAAAAGTTAAGAGAAAATTAAGATATTATAAGGAGGTGATAAACCCTAACCTAAAATATTAAAATTATCTTTGTAAAATAAATATTAACAACAAAGGAGTAGATGAAAATATTTTTTTTATAGAATGTACTACTTACACACACTTTAAAGGGAGACAACAAAGTAGTAGATGAAAATCATTTTTTTATAGAATGTACTACTTACACACACTTTAAAGGACAATTTCAAAATATTTGTTACAATACTAGCACAACCACTTAAAGTGTGGCTGGTCAACACTGATAGGCCGCAAGTTAAGTTTCACAAATAAGTAAGTCTTTTTTCTTTTATAATTGTTTATTTTGAATTTTGAACAACTGCCATAAAACCAACATAGATCCATCTTAAACCCGTATCTATCAAGCACCGAGAGGATCCAATTTCTTGAGGTGTATTTCTTTTTTAAAATTTAAACTCAAGAAATTTGATATCTCTTGATGGATAGACCCGGGTTTAAGTTTTATGAGTAGACATGAATTTATTAATGGCCGACATAATATAATTTATTACTTTTTACTCTTTTTTTACTCGTGTAACGTTACAACATCTCCCTCAATATACTCGTGTGTAAGTTACATCCATACACGTTACAACATCTCCCCCACATCTCCCCCATACTGGGCTGCAGAGCACCTCGTTTCACTCGGTGCAATCAACCTGGACAGTACACTTGTCTCATCCTCGTGCAATCTAGGAAAAGCTTATATGTTAGTCCCCCAAATTCTAACATATAAACACCTATAGTTATAATTAACATTCTTAACTTTTTAACTCATCTATTTTTAATTACAATAAAAATAATTCTTATCTTCATTCTTAATTATATCTACTTCAAAGTTAACAAAATTCCAATGATAACTAAACATTTTGTTATCCTGTTAAACATGGAGATACTTGAGCAAGTTACTCAAAGATCAACACACCTGGGCCATAAAAGCCTTGGATTTTCTAAGTGCTAACAAACAATTATCAAATATTGATGATACAAAGTAATTGAAATTAACTGACCCTTTGCATCCACTTCCGCATGAACAGCCTGATCCACAACTGCAGTTTCCCCCACAGCAAGACATGATGACGGATGGATGGAATATGTTTGCAGTGATATAAACGCTCTTATTAACAATATATCAATGGCCAAGAATAGCAACTCAATTCAATTTAAATGGATGCAGATATGTGTTTTTGTGAAGGTAGCTTGAGACTTTATATAATGAAGAGATGAGATCTGTGGTCTTCATCATGTTTCACCATATTTTCTGCATTTCATTATTAAATTCTCATGGTATCAGCGTGCCTGGATTTACTGAACTTTTATTATATAAATGTAGTTTTCAAATGTTAAACATGCTGTTTAGTGGGAAAAAAACGAATGAATATGAGAGTTTGACAATATGAGTGGCTATCACCGTTGTAGAATGGTGAAAGATTTAATAAATGGTTTCTTCCATCATCAAGATAATGTTATTTAAGCCATGACATGGTGGGTGACATATAATATGTTATTTAAGCAATTGGCATAGTGGGTGACATAGATAATGTTATTTAAGCCATTACATGGTGGGTGACATATGATATTATATTATTTAAGGCATGGCATGGCATGGCATGGTGGGTGACATATAATTTACATAGAAGATAATGATGTTTGAGACGAGGAAGAGATTAACAATGCATTTGAGATAAGCATGCTGAAATGGTCTTCCGTCACATATGATACAAACCAATTTTCTGCTCTACCTTTATAACCGATATGACTAGTTTTTCTTGATTCTTATAGATCGATATAGAGGCTTGTGGGTCTAATTAAATTATATAATACTATTTATCTTTCGTTTTCTGTTTATAGTTATGTGTATGCAATTTTTGTTTTTTGTTTTTATATATAATATACGTAATGCTCTCTGTATTAAAGAGAAATAATTTAAATTTCAGTGTTTTTAAAATTAAATTTTTTATTTACAAAATATTATTTTGGTAAGAAAAAGAAAAAGTTGAAATTTCAAATATTGAGATGAAAAAATGTTTACATTTTTTATGCAACGAAGAAGAAATAATATATTATAACTTTTTATATTTAATTACCATCACTCACTCTTAGTAATTTTTATGAAAGAAAAAAATAAAAGTTTTAAAAAAGTGGAAACAATTAATAATATCACAAAATTTAAAATAGAACTCAATATGGATGGGATGGGCATTACATGTGTTTTATATTACTTATGAAGCAATAATATTAGTTAATGAGAAATGCTCTTTATTTTCTTTGATTTAATTCATCTAAGTTTATTTAATTCAATTGATCTCTCTATTGAATGATTATAACATTTAAATATTTTATTTATAATTATTTATATTATAATATTTTTATAATTTATCATATTTAAATATTTTATTTATATTATTATATTTTTATAATATTAGATATATTATGATATTATATATCATTTGGTTATATGATAATTATATATATTTTATTGGTTGCATAGATATAATAATTTAATTTTGATTTTGATTATAAATAAAAGTAAAAATATTCATAAATATAGTCAATTAATAAATATAATTATTTAATTTTGATTTTAATTATAAATACAAAGTAATTTTAATTCATACAATTTTATTGATATTTTTATTTTGTATTATACAATAAAATTTGCAATAAAATTATAATATTAATTTTTCTTTTAGATTGTATTTTTTATTTATATTAAATTTAAAATATGATTTTGATTTCTTAATTTTATTGTTTTAGATTAATAAAAATAATTGAATGTTGATGATGATGAAGATGCTTAACGTCCCGTGAGATCACTTTTTTATTTTATTATTTTATTGTATTTTGAAAGGGTTGTATCCACAGAGTTTTAGGAATTGACCAACGTCCATTTTCGTTGTGGAGCTCGTGAGAGTTCGTTCTTATCTTGGCTACATTAATTTTCTTCTTAGAGCTCGCAAAAGCCGAGAGATAATTCTAAACTTCTAGATTTGGGTTAATGACTTCTTTATAGTACCTTAACTTTCCTTTTCCTTCTAGTTCTTTCTCACACCACATTTTCTCTTTAAACTTAAAAGTAATATTATGTCTAGCATTAGTGGTATCCTATAAAGTGTCAATTTCGTTAATGCCCCAGTGGTTTAACCAGGCCTCGGTATCTTTATACCAACCTCGCTTGAGGCACATGTGGTTCTGGCTTGAATTTAAAGCAATTTTAGGAAGTCTCTCATTTCCCATACTATTTATCTTGTGCTTGTACATTAGGTATCTAATCATGGCTCTGCTCTCAATGGGGGGGAGACCTACTTCAATAAGGAGAATAGGGTAAGGCGTATTGCTTTTAATTTCGAGGTTACAAGTTATTGAACGCTTCTGGATTTGTTCGATCTTTCTCCAAGATTCCCTAGAAATGTTGCATCCCCAAACTTCACAACCATATAAGATGACAGGATTGACAAGAGTTTCGAAGAGAAATTTCTTTTTATCCCACATAACAAGGTTGGCTGACTTACAATTGTTTTCGAGGCCAAAGTAAGCTTTCCAACCACCATTGATTATTTTCTTGATACTATAGTTCTAGTTCTGCTTGTGATGGATATTACTTGTAAGAAGTTACTTCCTCTAGCTTGCTATTGTCGTAAGTAAAGTTGGTTGATGTGTCTTTCTTGGATTTTATAATCATAACTTTAGTCTTGTTAGTATTAACAATCATACCCATAGTAAAACTTTTTTTTTTTAGAATTCTTAATTGTTTGTAGAGATCAAAGTGACACCTTGCCAAGAGAACAATATCGTCTATCTATCTATCTATCTATCTATCTATCCATAAACATAGGCATCAAAATATATTATTTAATTAATAAAATTATACCTTTTTGCTTAAAAATATTTTTATAAAAAATCACTTCCTCTAAATTGTTAAATTCATACATAAATTAATATAAATATTTTTTAGATCCATCACAATTATACAAATATCACTAATTAAATAATAATTCAACCTTTATCAAATAAAGTTATATCCATAATTTATCATTTTTTATAAAACTAAAATGAATTAACTTTTAATTTATTTAAATTTTGTTTTATTGTAATAAATGTGAAAACCAAATTTCAATAGTGACATAGATGTGTTCTTTCATATATTTCAACAAATAACATTATTATTGTAATTGCAATATACTCATCAATAATAAATTGTTTGTGTTAGTGGAGTGTTTTTTTAATAAAACGCATCTGTTTAGTGCTAGCAATAAATTTTAACAATTTAATATGGTGGAACGTGTTATTTATATGCGGAAGATAAGAACGTAAAAAATAAATTAAAAAATGATTACTTGTGTGAGGTCCAAAGGAGTGTGTATAATTGTAATAATCAAGCTAAGCATGAAGTGGGTGAAAAGGTTGTCGCTGGGCGGAACCTCTATCCAAATCCTTTTAATATCATTCAAGTATTAATATATGATATATTGTGCAATAAAATTAGCAATTATCTCATAAGGTGTAAAGGAACGTCGACATGAAAAATAAATAAATAGAAAGTAAAGTAAATGTGATGAAGCAAAAAAGGGAACAGTGAAATAAATGCTATGAAGAGAACAATAAAATTGTAGAATTTTTCGGTGTTTCACTTGATGCCTAAATTCTAGGACAAATCACGGATTACGATCTTGCCGATGCAGACCTGTTCTGATAACACTACCTGATTATTTACATAGAGATACTATTCCATTGGAAAATGGTGAATTAATGCAAAAGAATAAATCTGTAGGGAGGAATAAATTATATAAAAATTGAATTAGAAACTTGCTTACTTTGTTTTTTTGAGCACTTGCACTGAATCCGCTTAAGGCACCAATCCCACGTAGGCGAAAGACCAACTCCAAAAATATGCCAAGATACCGCGCAATGAGAAACCAAATGCCATAATATATGACAACAACCTATGATCCTGGATCATTTTGACTCATTTTTTTTTTCAAATGGTGGTTCACCATTTGTGGGTTAGTCCACCGGAAGAATGCCAACACCTGCTATTCCAGCTAGAGAATCAAGGTATGGCCAAAAATACAATGTTACAATAGGGACTCAACAAGAGCATCATGTCACTTGTGAGAATTGAACCTGGATAGGGAGAGTAACAATCATTCCACCCAACCACTCTAGCTACAACCAAAGAACTCATTTTTGTTATGCAGTCACCATGAATCTTGAATTATCAAATTTGTGCTGGCATTAACGGAATAGATACATTACATGGGGAAGGAAAGCTGTATGCAATGAGAATTGCAAAGCACGGTCCAGGCAGAGCTTTCTTGCTTTATTGATACTAAATAGATCACTTCCTAGGCATGAACAAACTATATAGTATATATCTATATATAACTAGTATATATCTATATATATATATATATATATCACTATATAGATACATTACATGGCATTAATAGAATACATACATTACATGGGGAAGGAAAGCCATATGCAATGAGAATTGCAAAGCACGGTCTGGGCAAAGCTTTCTTGCTCTTATTGATACTAAATAGATCACTTCCTAGGCTTGAACAAACTATATAGTATAAATCTATATATCACTTCGTCTATACTGTAGACTTATATATATCATATCATAACCCGCTTGAGTTGCATATACCTCAATTTTCATGAATCTCACGACAGATTTCATCTCAAGTTCACCAAAGCATTTTTGCGATCCCTCTATTAAAAAGGAAAAATAAAGAGTATCTATTGTCTATGTCAGCATTGGTACACTTCTAAAAGTAACATCGAAAAAGTTAATCCTACAAAGTGGTGCAAAATACAATCAAAATGATTTCAACGGAACTACAACTCATTTACACCTTTTTTCAAGGAGGACCTTACCAAAAATATAAAATGATGGTGCTTTCAACAGAGATGCAAAATACAATGAAAATGATTTTAACAGAACTACAACTCATTTACACCTTTTCTCAAGGAAGACCTTACCAAAAAACTAAAAGGATTATTCCTCATATTTATGGGTAATTTCCCACGAGTTAGTGCACCTAACATAATAAAGTGAATTAAGGTACCTGCTGGCACAATACTAACCAAATGCCCAGGCACCATTAGCGACAACCAGTGGAACTAATCCCAATTTACAATTTACATGGAATGACAAAAAATAAAGTTCCAAAGCATACCTAATACTTATTGAAATTCATATCAATTTGGATAGTTTCAACATACGATCTTGTTTTGTGTCAACCTAAATTCACTTACACTTTCTAAGTCCCAAAATCTGCTCTGCCTGCATTGCAAAAAACTAAACAAAAAAAATAGTCGAATATTTCTACCAAGATATATCTAGCCTACTAAGGTATATATCTACTCACTTAGTACAGACTAAAATTGCAAATTCACAGGCATACAAGGAAGATGAACACATAATTTAGCACCTTGAACTGTAAAACTTATGTTCATTCAATGAGGTATCTTCATTTGCAATGAAGAGACTAGACTTGAAAACTCATCTAGAAACATAAATGAAAAGATTCACACCCATGAATTTAAATTCACCAAGTTGGCATGGTGCTTACCCACACATTTCATTAGGACTAAATTCAAAGTTGCCAGACATGAACACGTAACTAATTTTGATGGCAAGAATATTTATACCCTAACCATTAGAAATTGCTAATTTTGATGGCAAGAATATTTATACCTTAATCATTAGCAATTACCAAACCAGACCTTGAATGCCTTCTTGTAAATTATCTCAGAAAAGTTGTAATTTCAATTCAAAATATCTATCTCGGCAACACATTATCCTACCAAAATTAAATGGCATTAGAGCCATGACAACCTTTAGCCAACCCATCTTAAGAACATGGCTGAAAAAATAAATGCTTCATAATGTATTACTAAGTCTGTAAGTCCTGCAATTCACCAATAAGGAAGAGAAAATACATCTAGCCCAATAATTTCAATAATTCATTCATCATCATCCTCATCATTATTCAAAGCATTCAACTGAGCAATCAATTTTTCCGTTCTCTCTTCATAAGTTAGTTTCCTCATCAAGTAACTCTCAAGGTAAAAGATTTAATGTGTTAATGACTCGACAATAAAGTAATTCTACTAATTTAAAATTTTCACAATATTTCAATAATTCCAAAAATATTCAGAACAGATCAACTGAAAACACTTACTGCTTCTGCTCTTTAGGAACATGTTTCTCAGTGTGTTTTATTGTCAGGTCTGCTCAAATAGCACCATGCACTTTCTTGTACAACTCTTCAATGCTTTCAGGCTCTATACCTTTCTTGATATATTTAGAAAAATGGGATTGATACTTCTTTGGTTCATCTTCTTTCAATGTCTACAAGTAACACAACATGCTAGTACAAACCAATGAATGGATATGGAAGACCATAAACACAAACCTAATTATGAAGATGCAGAGCTCAACCTTTAAATATCGTCAGCATCAACTAACTTCAACAGAACATCCTATCATGGGTGGAAAAAATAGTTGCGCTTCTACCTAGTAGTCTGGACTTCTAAATATTTTTCAGAACTTCCTAAAGCTTCAATGCCAATGTACTTTTATGAATTATTCCATAGAACATCACCTATAATCAAGATAATTATAAAAACCATACACGCAATCCGTAAATAGATAATTTCTAACCTTCATGTAAGTAGCTACATGACCTCCCAAAATATACTTTCGTTGGACCTCAACATCTAGGCTCTTGCTTTCCTTGTGATAACCAGCAAAACACTATTCACTATGAGGAATATCTAATCCTCCATCCAAAGCACCCTAGACACAAGCCACAAAGTTGAAAGCTTACAAGAGTGAATGCAACAAAAGAATATAATGGAGTTAGTATTTAAAAAAGAATTGAACAAAAGAAAATCAAACAACCTATATAATAATTATTAATTGTTATTCAACAAAAAGATCTGGTTTTCAGGTCTATCTTCCTACAAAATCAAAACAAATGTTGTCTAAATCCATATTGCTTCTCAAAACTATTAATCATGATAAGTAACAAAAAGGATGAGTGGAAGGATTTCCAAAAGATTGCAAAAAGAAAACAAAGGATGCTTTGCCACCTCAATTGGCAATAAATTAGAAGAAAATCTCAAAAGAACAAATATTTCAATAGCCATGAGTAACTCAAGTAAGAATATAATTATTGCTTTAGCTATATGCCTAGAAGCATTCCTTAACCCTCTATGGAAGACATGATCATGATATTGTCATCAATACACTATGAAATCTGAAATTGATCAATCAACAAATATAAGAAAAGAGCTATGACCCCATGAATTTTAGAAGGCAATAACGGTACAGGCAAACAGAGCAACAAAAAATGCCACGCAACTGGAACATGATAAGACATAAGCAAGATTATACCATATCAATCTATATATTAAGCAATGGATCTACCAAAAAGATGGTAGTATAGTATTAGCCCCACAATTAATCCCATTTACATTATTAAATTTATAAAAGATGGGATTGATCACAACAAATCACTTTTACAACATTTAATTAAACATAAAAAACAATGGACTGTTTACCAACCTTCAAAGCTCCAAAAAATCTGTTGCTAGTGGTGGTCCTGACAAGACCTACATCCATCAAAGCTCTGAATGGACTCCTGGAATAATTTGGCTCAACACTATAGTCCTCCCTAGTGGCCTGGCATACACATCAGTACAAACATCAATCCCACATAATTCTAAATAAACTAAAATGAAGCCATATGCAATTTCTAATAACAAAAAGGCCCATGTATCCCATAGTTACAAAATTCAGTTTCCAAATATGGCATAATTCCAAATAACTGATACAATAAGAAACAAAACTGCCAAATGCAACATTCATATTTAGCTCATCACAATCCAAAAAATGAATTATCTTATACTTGGACCACAGGCTGAAATACATACTCAAAATTTTAAATTGTAATTAGAAAACATACAAACAATCAAAAGCATGGATTGCATATACCTCCTCATTGCCAACATATTCCTCATCCATCTCCAGCTGCTTCAACACACGACGTACCAGCAGGAGCCCAGTGTAGTATGCTTCAAAATCAAACAATACATCCATCAAACCTCTGTTGAAAAAACACTTTTAAGTATTATTTATTACATATTAGTGCAATATGAACAGAAATGAATACGACAGGGAACAAAGCAAATGTAAATAATATAGTGTATGATGGAGATGTATGCTATGAATTACAAAAATACAATGATACGAGTAGCTAAACATGGGAGAATACGGTCTTGGTAGCCTAGTGTAAGTTGGAGAATTGGCATGACAATGACCTAGGTTTAAAACCTAGCAGACATGCTTCCCACAATAATGCAGTTGAACAAATACTTATAGGGAATGAGGCATTGCCTGATATCATAAAAGAGTGCCATACAATGCTTAAGGAATGAGGCATTGAACAATATGTACCTTCTTGGCATTCTTAAGGAATGCCAAGAATCAGGAAATGAGGCAGTACCTACTTTACAAATTTTAGCATGAAATCATAGAAGAGTGCCATACAACCACATTATGATTAATTCATAAGCAATGATAGTCATACATAGACAGATGTTAAAATCGAACTCCCGAATGCTCAGAAAATGTCTTGGATGGAATTTGGTGCATAAATATTGTGAAAATATGACTCATAGAAAATACTCAACGGCACCATAATAGACATTATCAACACTTATACATAAACAATGGCAGCGTAGCTTTTCCACAAGCTACATGTTTGTAGGTCATGACAGGATTTGCCTATCATGGGAGAGAAGCTTGAAAGTTGAGACACTTCTAAATTTGGTTTAAAAATTATAACACAAAAGAGAGAGCCAACAAATGGTAAAAATGCATTAGACTGACCTTCTGCAGAAGCTAATCATAAATTTAATTTCATCATCCCTTTGGAATCACAATCAACAATTGTTTCAGCTCCAACTTTAGTGCCATGTGTTTTCTAAAAATAAGTATTTTGGCATTGATGGTCATCATGTTCTCTTCAACGTTTGTTCAGGAAGTCACCTTTATCCATCCAAGTAGGGATTGTATGAGAAGTCAATTTTTATGGACTAAAGATGTTTTGTCTCCAAGCTCCAACTCGGCACCAAGTGACTGCCTCTTTTCCTCTTCCTCGTCAAAAAATGCCCCAATCTCTTCTAGAGTTTTTCTTGTATTCTTCTAGAGTAAAAAAATGTATTCTTTTGTTTGCCTATATCCCTATATGTCTGCATCAATACCTATTTTTGTTGGAAACTGCATTTATCACTTGTTGATCTCCTTAAGAATGATGATTCTGAATAATTTATGCCTCAGATGCATACATGGAATTTGATGGAAGTTAAGGGGATCAGGTACACATATCCATAACCAAGAGGATTAATGACATAGACCCTATGTGATTTTGCAAAAGAAGGTCAATTCATACTCCATTCCACTATCTAAGCTGGAATTTCAACAATTGATGTTTCTAAATATCCAGCATATAATTAGGTTGTATCTGGGATTGACTTGAAGGATCTTATTAGGAAATTGAATAACTTTTGCCACACAATCATGACATGGAAATCGAATAACTTTTGCTACATAATCATGACAAGGAAATCAAAATTATAATGCTGACCCATGACATTTCTGAATTGCTATTTCCATCACTGATTTCTTATAGCATTTTTTTATATGGTTCAGAATTTTCATGGAAAGCTTCATTGCTAACACATTTGTAAATAAGAAGGTGATTCATATACTCTCAAAATATCCCAAGAGTTTATTTATCCCAATAGATAACCTTTGCATAACTAACACAAAATATTCCAATTTTGGTACCGTTTCAGTGTCCAGTTATCAAATCATGCTTTACCTTATGCAATGTCACATCCCCTTCCATCAATCAAGTAACATGAAGGAAACATGACTAACATACCAAGGCTTAAATGGCAATTTTAGCCCCATACATTACTTACTAATTCATAATAAATAAAAAACTTGTGTGTGCAGGTTCATACTTCAAATAAACACAGCGGAATTAAAACTCGTATTAACACACACAAACTAAAATGCATCAACATATTTATCTCAAGCAAATGATGAATCAAAAGGCAGAGAATCCATCCCATTCTCATGCCATGCACAGACTTCATATCAATTCCATTAACTTGAATAATTATCATTCAAGATTAATACATTGCAAAACACATAATGCATATAATTTAAACACAGGGAACACTTATCTTTGAGCTGAAGCTGTCCAAACAACTAGCTATGTGAGAGCAACGTTCCACCCAACCATAGATCTCTATCCATCCTGTAGCCTTTCAGCTGAGAGATCACCCTCGAGCTGGGTTGTGTATCCACTAAGGAGGAACTAGCTGGGCTCACTCACAGCCATGGTTTAATTCAACAACTATGCTAATCCAACACACAGTTGGGTTTATCAAGCATACAAGAAGATAGAGGAGGGCAATGCTAATCCAGTGAGCTCAACCACAGAGCTACAGGCATCTCAAATGAATTCAACAGTATGACACCCACAATACCTACCACACCCAACATAAGGAAGGTTCCCTTCTTTGCTGCACAGTCCCTCAGGCATCCCTTCCCTCCAGTGCTCTTCAGGGTGGGTATAGAAAGGTCTAGCTGCTAATACCTTGAGATTCTAGCCTTCACTGGGTTTATCAAGCAAATCCAACCTCTGCTCAGTCATTCACACTTGGATTTCTCACAACTCTGTCATCAAAATTCTCAATCCCGTCACTGGTTTTTTGGGCTATAAAAACTGGGTTTTCCAATGGATTTCGGGGTATCTAATACTCTCAAATTTTCCCCAAGGTTCATATCTATGGATCCCCCATTGAATTTTACTGTCAAATACCAAATCTGGGCGTTTTTGGCTCTTCAAAACGTGGGTTCTTGCAAAGTTGCGATTTCTGGGTTTTCTCACTGCTGGGAATTCGTTTTTGGATGGAAAATGATGCTTCCTTCTTCCACACTGGAATGGGAATGAGAATGAGAATATACCAATTCCCATGAGGTAAAGTGACAAGTGGTACAAGAAAATAGAGCCCATACCCTACCATACGAATTTCTGGGTTGCCCATGCTCCATTGAAGCCATGGACTAAATTCTTCGACAACTTCCTTACAACAGAATTAAATGTCAGCAAGGAAAGTCAAATGGGTTCACAAGATGACATTTGGCAGCAAATGGTTCATCCCCACAACCCCCTCACCACTTCCTAGTGGATACACATGGCCCCTTCTCATTCGTTGCCCCATAGCCAGTTTTGGTATTTTATTGCAATATTAATATTTACATCAATTTACAATATTCCATGGCTTAATAGCACATGGTTAACAAAATGTCAAATGCTTGTCTATTTTAAATACAATCCGAACATACACTAACGGGGCCTTGGCCTTGAGCTCCAAGCTAGGAAAACATGCATCGCATGTATATGATATTTACATTAACAGTCCATATTTCATAAGGGTCAAAATTGGGGTATTACTTGCAACTTATTAGAATGTAGGGGATAACTACAACAGCAAGCAAAAATCTTAAAAATAAATGTTTTCCATGCTATGGATGACAAGGGAATTACCCATCATAACTGTTGTATGCTAAACAAAATAGTACTACAATTGTAATGAGATTAGGAATCTACAATATGCATTAGTTGAGTATGTAAAAGAACTATCTTCTGTATTTTCAAGCATCACTACTACCCCTGAATGCACCCTAATGTCACAGGAACTCTTCGTAAAGACACTTCTTCCACGAAACATTTGTCATTTTAGATATGAACAAAATAGTACCTGATGTTAGGATGGTATCCGTCTTCCTCAAAAAGTGTCCTACAGGTTCCAAAATCTACTATCGATTTTGTTGCTCTTAGGGACAGCTGGAAAGTCCCCTGGGAAAGAAAATTCCATACTCTTTTGCATGGGGCTAGATACAAATGGTCTAGCATAACTTGCTGCCAGACCTCCTATAGGTAGAAATCTCTTCAACTGCTAGAAATGATGCCCCAAACTGTTTATACATTTTGAGGGGTAACATCATCCATGGTTGAGATATTTGTCATTGGAGACTTAGAGAGCATTCATTCTTGTACTTAATCACAAGATGAAATTGTTGTAGAAATCCCGCCAACTTGTAGTGCCTTGCTTGTTAAAGTTTTGATTGAGTTTTGGGATAATGTAATGGTTGTTGGTTGATATGGATCATTGTTTCCTTACCAAGGAGGTAATTCTTCCATTTCTTTATTTCTTGAACCAAATCAGAGAGTTCCCTATGTTATCTTGGATAGTTCATAACTACCATGCATAATAAATCACAATGGTTTCATAATGCTTTCTTCTCTTGCATCAACACCACATGGATAAGGTTCACCAATGATGTTTCAAACTCAGGCTTACAATTTTATAACAATATTTTAAGGTCCCTATAACTTGCTTCAAAAAAAGATAAACAATTTTCCTATGTTTGGCTGAAAATTACAATTTCTCCAGGTAGACCATGACAAAATAATCAATGAATAGACGTAATACATCATTTGCAATCCTCATGAATTTAAGGGAGGCATTACATAACATGAAAAGAAGAAATAACAATTCATATAATCCTTGCCTTCTCTTGAATATAGCCTTCGCAAATGTCTTTTTCTTTCCCTTGAACTTGGTGATAGTCACTACACAAATCCAATTTGGTGAAGTACCTTTCATTTTGGAGTTGATCCATCAAGTCATTTATCTTTGGGAATGGGTGCCAGTTCTTGATGGTGATATTATTTAATGCTCTATACTCTATTCGCATTCTCCATGAGCAATTCTTCTTTTGAACCATAAGAAATGGTCAACTGCATGGGGATGTACTTGTCCTAACGACTCGCTGCTCAATTAAACCATGAATTTACTTCTTGACTTCATTGCTTTCAAGAAATGATTTCCTACACAATCCTATGGTGGGGATAGGTGCATTAGGTAGCTTGTGTATTTGATGTTCAACACCTCTCTATGGCAGTAAACCCTTGGGTCCTTAGAACACTTTTGGGGGAGGGGGATACTTCTTATTGAATACCTTTCACTAAGATGTCAATCTATGATGGGATTATCTCTATCGTCAAAATCACCTAGGACTTGCAAAGGACTCATTTGCGCCCATCAGGGGCAGTGAATTTTGAACCTTGTCTTTGTGTTTATACACTTGGAACAATTATGTTACCTTACATAGATGCACTTGCAAATACTTAAGACCAACATAAACATGCAAACCTAGGGTAACTTGAAGTTCCACTCATTGTCACCTTGGTGGACACTTCCCTCACATTAGGCTAGCTCTTTTCTAGCAAGAGGGTGGTTTCCCCAATAGGATTGCCAATCTGCCCTTAAAACCAAATATTATTATCAGATATGGAAAAACAAAATTTTAATGTTTTCAATAGAAATATGGTGATGAGTTCAAGTATATGAGTGCCTTATCCTTGGCCTATGGAGTAAAAAAAACTTCAATGATTTGGACAATGTAATCATAGAACATATTCAAACCTTAAATGTGCTATAGACAACAATATTCATAGCTATAAAAGATTTGCAAAATTCACTTCAATCAACGTACTAAACTCAATAAGATGTTACAACACTATTCTTATATATTTGCCTTATCATATAACTTCAAATCTGAGTAGATGAAGCAAAAAGACAACTTTCCATTAGAATAACAACCCCCATACATTACATAACCCATTACAATGCCCAAACTAGTGAATGATGTATGTGGACTATCAACTAAATGCATACGTGCATCATTGTTCCTCCTGTATTAGTTCCAGGGCTTATGTTTGATCCAACCTCATCAAAATACGTCTACCACATACCATCATAATATGTATAGCTGTTCACAGGGAAATTTGTAAATTGGGTTAGTATGGCATTATTCCCAAAATCATCTTCATAGCATACATATTCTTTCATGGGCTCCTTCGATTTTCAACATGGAATTTCATGATTGGTTACCTTTCGAGCTTTATATGAATATATGTGGGAATGATGGTGTAAGAAAAATCTAGTTGTATACTACCACCAAGGCTAGCGGCTCATTTCCTAGAAAGAAACTTTCCCTATGCATTTGGTACATGAATTACAACAACATCCATCAATATAGAAATTAAAACATAGGCTGCAAGTTTAACCTTGAGTTATTTGATGAATTCACGGACCTTGATCTCTCTCAAATCCATGGCACATACATTTCTGTATGGCCATGTGATCTAAAGCATTAGCTAATTCATAACTTTCAAGAACATCCCATTACTTCAAGCCCAAGAATCTATCAAACAATTGTGAAGCAACAAAGTATTTATCAGTACAGAAACATAGAAAGGAGAATAAGAATCATTCCTTCCTCCTTGATTTATACCTTGACATATTACTGGTGTATATTCATTTTCATCCAACCTAATACCTTCTCAACTTTATCCTTATAGGCTTAAGTTTTAATAAATACCATGAGAGAGACCTGAATCTTCATATTAGTTATCCTAGTATTGAGAAATTAATCAATTTGCATACCTTCACTTGGCTATATTGGTTGCTCTACTCGCCTTTGTCGTTTCCTTGGAACAAATTTTGAAGATGGGAATGTAACTCCTTCATTCCGTTTTTTTGCATTATGAAATATGCTCTCTCTTTCATCAAATGTTTGTATACATGCCTATTGTTTTCCTGTCTTATTTGTAGATCTTTCTGGCCATACTTCTTCAGCCTCTTGTAATGGCCATAATCTCTTAAGGAAATGGTGTTTCTCCAAAATAGTCTACAATTTGTCATTTTGTATACTCCTATTTTCTATTTCAACCATGTATTCCTTAAGCATGGGGAAGACCCTATGCCATCTTGCAAGATCCAAGCAAACTTACTATGGTGACCAAGATCCCTCAGAATTGTGTGTATTCAAATCTATATTTTCCGTTCCTATCAGTTCAACAAGGCCTTGCAACACAAACTTATTATCCTTTCCCAAGTTCTATGAAATAATTTTGTTGTTGGGAAAAACCCCATCCAAAACTGAAGTTGATCCTGAGATAGATTCTAGATTCTATGAGTTATACGTTTGCTTGACAACCTCTCTCAGTCCTTTGACTTAAGCAATCGCATTCAATTCATCTTCATCTACTCTGTAATGAGAAAAGTAAATCTTGGTGGTTTTAACTCAATGTAAAATTCAAATTATAATATATAAACCTTAAGAACATAAAATGTTGTTAAAATATACAACAAATCCCAATCAATCTATTGTGGTAACATTCAACCAAAGGAGACAAAACCTTACTTTCAATTTCACAAACAAACAGAATATATTTATTGTTGCCATTAGTCTCTTGAAAAATTGGGTCATAACATGCATATCGGAACATTAGAGGCTTCATTTCAAGAACGAACATTCACATCACAGTCCCTGGCCAAATAATGAAGAAAAGAAAACATGTAGAGAGGAAAATGAAGAGAACTTACAAGGACTTCAAAAGTTCAATATTTATGGGCTCTTCAAATGATGTTGCGGTAGTGTCCCTTGCTAAAGGGGACTAACACATATTCAGGGAAATATCTATGCTGAAGGGGGACTATCTCCAGTGGGTCTTACTATAGGAATTCTCCCTTCCATTGCAAATATTTATGCAACAAGAAAAAGATGAGACTCCAATCATCATAGCAGCTGAAATCACCTTCCTTTCGAAATGGTAAAAGATACTGAATCCCTACCTTCCAAAATTTGGGGGAAATTAACCTAAACATTGTTTGCAAAAAAATATAGATAGCTTTAATTTGAATCAAATTTTCTATTCTAATCACCTCGGTAAATGTACTAAATTGTGTAGTTTTATGATGTGATTTCAGTAGCACTAACTTGCCAAAGAAAAATGGATTCGCGGTTCGAATTGCAAACATAAAGAAATTTGTTTTAAAGGGTTATCACAAGGCAACCACACCATAACATTGTTTCAAAAATGAAAATGAATATTTGACACTTCAATCTCACTGCACTCGATGGAGTCTTAACCTGTGTTCCTGGGCACTTCAATCTCATTGTGGTCTCTCCTATCTGACCACATGAATTTTAAAGCGATGAGAGCCCAAATATTATGCAATTTTGTTGAAATAGTCACCTCATAACTTGGCACCTAAGCCAAAGAAAGTTTACTCTATATTACAAGACTTGAATGCAATATTCATTGTCAGTTGCAATATCCTCACCATCAAACAATAATTTCACAAACCCAACTCTTTCGACAATAGAAGTCACGTTTCTGGCACATTGAGTATACTAGTAGGATTACACAGGGGATTCCTGTCTCTATATCTCTACTGCCTTACCCCAAAAAAATGTCACTTCATCCATTATCATCCATTACCATTCATCCAAAGTTCAAATATTTTACCTGTCACACTGCAAAAGCACGTTCTGAGTTCAATTACTAATACTTCATTATGGCTAAACCCTCGACAAATAAACATGAACAAAGGTCCACAACAAACTAGAAAATGACTCACTGAAGTCGTGACAGTTTAAAGGATTCCAAAAGAGAAAAAAGTTGCCTCGGCTCATACGACATCCCATAAGAAGTTGGCTTGTCTCATAAGAAACCCCCGAAAAATTTGCCTGCGCCTATTACTTTGGTGTGTACTGCTCAGAGCATCAAAAAAAAGCTCTTATTAAACCCTGTCTCAAACCCTAAAATAACGCGCATATGTTTGTTGAATAAATCAATAATACACGTGGAAAGATTCCATTCGTCCTATAGACGAGGAATCTTGCTACAGTGCCAAGGATTGTCTTTCGCAGAAAGAACACCTTCGGTGTAATTATTGTATACATGAACATTACTCCTCTTCAATGCAAAGAAATCATAACAATGGTTAATTTTTCATCTAATCACTGCAACATCACCATACATCATAAAGGTTATGATCTATAAGAATCCTTTCACAGTATTGTAGTACCTAAGTAGTAGAGCTTAGATTATTTAAATCAAATACGAAGCTTAATGCTAGGTCTTAGCGCCCCTCAAACTATGTACACCCTATTTTCCTTTTCCTGCTAATTTAATAGCTTGATAACAATTCTTTTGGATTTGGGTAACACCAACAATATTCCAACACCCTTCGTAATGGCAGTCCTTCTTTTTTTCTATTCCCCTATAAAGTCAGCACTTTTAAGAATTTTTCTTTGTTTTCACAAACTCCTTTATAGCCCCTTTCAATATTATTTACCATACTCACATTAGTTAAGGGAGAAATTGGGGTTCACCTTAAAATACTAAGGTCATAAATTAGATGTTTAGAAAATTAAACATTAATCCCATTGGGAATTTTACCCTATATTAACTTATTGCACCGGGTGAAACGAGGTGCTCTACAACTCAGTATGGGGGAGACATTGTAATGTGTGTGGATGTAACATTACACATGAGTATGAGGGAAATGTTGTAACGTTTGTCCAATACCGTTACACGAGTAAAAAAAAGTAAAAAGTAAAAAATTATATTATGTTGCCCATTAATAAATTCATGTTGGCTCATAAAATAAAAAATTAATGAAAGTATTTTAAAAAAATCCATGTTGGCTCATAAAATAAAATAATATGAAAAGTAATTAAAAAATCGATGTTTGTTTATAAAATAAAAACTTTAAACTTAAACCCGGGTCTATCAATAAAGAGATATCAAATTTATTGAGTTTAAATTTAAAAAAAAAGAAATACACCTCAAGAAATTGGATCCCTCTCGATGCTTGATAGATACGGGTTTAAGATGGATCTATGCTGGTAAACTAACAATTAAAGGTTATTGTTGAGGCCTCGGGGGTGCAGGTTAATTGCAAGGTGTTGGAATGGGTTCCAAGGCTCCCAACAGAGGGTGAAGCCCCATACTGAAAGGTTTTGAAAGACCCTACGCAAGGGCAGTTCTATCCCCGGCTTGTTTGGTATGGAATTCTCCCACAGATATTCGGCCTCTGCTGGCACTCTAAGAGTCGATGGGTTTGATCAATAGATCAATTCTTCAACAAGGAAAATAGGAATGTAAAACTAAGTCTGTTCTAACTTTAACCTATTCAAGAAAAGGATCTACTCTAAAGTTAGACCTATTCTAATAAGAAGCTTGTTGTTGTGCAGATCAATCTTAATGTAAGATGGATAAGTTTATTTGCCAACTTCAACAAAAATGTAAAATATGCATTTACTTATAAGCTTAAATCATAATCAATTAATGAAAATTAAGTGAGAACAATATAAGCATGTAAACCGGTTTAAGACTAACCTGTAATCACTTTGTTAATTGAAAAATTAACAATGATTGAAATTGTTGTGGATCATTTGCAGAAATCGATAAAGAAAGATATCTTAATTAAAGAAACTCAACAAGATATTTTTATACAAAGATCAGTCATAAGAGAAATCAGTATAACAGATCTATGCATTAATTCACATATGCAAAAGAATCACACAATGTAGATGACAATTTGAAATAATAAATCAAGTACTGCCAAAGAAACTTGAACAATAAACAAGAGATGATTGGAAGAGATTACTTTACTGCATTAATAAAGTCTGTAAACAAAATTACAAAGCTCTGCTAAAATAGAGTCTCTCCAGTCGTCCCCTGTTGATCTCTAATCCAAAAATTATCCCCCCCTTAGCATCGAGAGGCATTCCTCTTTAAGTAAGAATTACAACAGAGTCCAAAATGGAAATTCCCAAAAGATAGGGATTACAAAATTCGGGTCAAGCTATTGATCCATAAAATCCTGCCACTTATCCCATATTTCTAACAATTCATCTATGTTTGGATAATTGACAGATTCTAAACCCAGTTGGGCGTTACATGTGTTGTTTTCCATATCATGTTTTTCCAACTTATTTCAAGCACGAAGATAGATGTGGATCTTTCCTTCTATAGTGACCAGTTTCCTAATTAGCAGGTCCACAACATCAATACTGACTTCATCAAGGGCTTGGATCTTTTGTTCAGCTTCTTCACACCTGTGTTCAATTTCCTCTAGCTAGCATTTTGGTGGATAGGCCTCCAAAATAGGGTCCATTAGCGGGAGCTGCAAAACCACCATGATATTGTCTACTGCGTACCAACACCTGGTGCAGATATCCTTTGACTTCCTTATGATCTCCTCAGTTGTCTCATTTAAATCGAGCCAAGTGTTCAGTGAGGCCTTAATCTTCATAAACTGGACGCTGCTGAGAGTTGGTATATCCTCTGGCTTGTATTTTATATATCCCTGCCATTCAGAGACATTATCCTGTGCTTTGGATGCTTGGAGTCTTTTGGATTCATGTTCTTCAAGAGTAGAAGACATCTTAGAGAAACTGATAAAGGTTTCCCTGATTTCATCCAGGGCTATGTATAACTTTTTGAGCAACTTGTGGTGCTCTTGATTAACTTGGAGAGCTAGGTTCTTGAACTCAAGGGACGTGAATTTAGGGAAATTGGAGGAGGATGCACTTGCAGTTGCATCCTCAAATTGCCTTTTAAGAATAGCTATCTTTTCTTCATTGGAAGCAATCTGAGCTTGTGCTGTACACAACTCAGTCTGGAGAGTAGAATTCTTTTGCTCCAAAACTCCCAATCTGTCCGCCCATGTATTCCCAAGGTTAAGAACTTCAATTTCATGTGGCTATTTGATTTGTACTAGTTCCTCTTTGAGTTTATTGATCTCCTCCTATCTGAGATCAATTTCTCTATTTAGTACATGGACTGAATCCAAATTAGCACTTGCAAAGGCTACTAAGGCTGGAGCTATTTCGACTGCCTCAATTCGAGGGTTGTTTGTTCTGGGAGCCCATATTACCTAATCAGGAACAAGTGCCTCCAACCTAGTTTGATCTTTAACTCTTTTCCTAGTTCTCTTGATTACTGCCTTGTCATCTCTGCTATAAAATATTTCCCAATAGGAACTATGTCATCATTTGCATACTCAGTCGCCAATTCTATGGAAGTAGAAGAAGCACTTACTGTTGAGATCAGGGAAGGTGTTTGAGTGACAACAGAACTGGGTATAGGCACAGTGACTTAAGGGGTAGTCACGAGTGTAGAGATGACCTGGGTGATTGATAAAACTTGAGTAGATGAGGGAACTGAGACAAATGCCTTATAAAGTGATACTTGATTATCAACATTCGAAGGTGGTGATGAAAGGGGAAGTAAAGGCAATTCATCAGTGGTAATGGATGGGGGAGTGGAAGAAGGTAACTATAGAGGGGCAATTAAAGGATGAACCTTAGCACTAATAGATAATAGAACAGTAAAAGAAACTGAATTGTTTGGGAATGGGACAGTGGTAATGGTGAGAGTATGAAATAGCTATGATAAAGAAAGTGGAATTGTCATACCGGAAGTCAAGGATGTAATTTCTTGAATAGCTGGCAGTAAAAGTGGTTTGGTTGTGATATCAAGAGCTGCAACAGCCTCTGACTCCTGGTGATCAAGAAAAGAGTGGTCCATTTCAATGGTATTCAACAAATCAACAATTGTCTGTGAATCTTCAGTCACTTCTTCTGTCACTGATACTGGAGGATGATGCTTCTCCTCAAGGTCACAATCTATAATGTTCTCAAGGGGAATATGTGCTACAGGGGAAATGATCTTCTGTCTCTTAGTTGGGATAGCCTTGATTATCATTAGATCATATTCTTCCTGTGTGGTTGTAGTAGACACTTGGATATCCACAGTGAATTTGGAGATTCAACTACCTGAGTACCCAATATTGATGTGATTTGTGCTAACCCCTGTTTGAACTGATGATTTGTGTGCAGTAGAACCTTGAATTCTTCAGCAGTCTTTATTTGAGGAGGAGGATCCATAGGAGCTTTACCCTTTTCCCCATCTGAACAAGTAAGCATCAGAGGAGCTTCAGCTTTATGAGCCTCTTTCTCTTCTGTTTCTCTTCTTACTTGCTCTATTAAATTAAGCTGCATAGTTCTGTAGCTTAGGGTCCTTGCTTTAAGGTCTTTCTGATAATACAGAATGTTATGTTGCTCCTCTAAACTGCTGGTCCTAGAAAGTACTTCAGAAAAGGTGTTGACCCCTTGGTAGATAAAATCATCTGGAATTACCTCATGGACATAGTCTATCTTAACATGGATCTGCTTGAGGTGTGCATCAAGGAGTTTCTTGGGATCATGCTTCCTTTTGGGAGCAAGGCCCAACCTTAGAGCATCCAACTGATCACCGAGAACTGTAGCCCAATTTGAGGTTGGTATAACCAATGGCCCAAGGTTCAAACCAAACTTAGGCCATCCTTTCTTTCTAGGAACTGTAAGCTTCTTAAAAAAACCATCTATTATAGTTTGAAAGGAGACTTCTTGTATAACCAGCCTGTCAGGAACTATCCTAGGAAGAAGGTGTACTGTGTCACTTCCATAAACCCTGATGTATGATAAATATTCACCAACATACCAATCACCAATGGTGTTGATGAAAGCTTTGGCATTAGTTTAAAATGCAGGTGCTTCTTTCCTAAAAATATTGAAATAAACAGTGCCCATAAAATGATCATAGATGTCATAAAATAAAGGGATAAAGTTCCCATCCCATAATGCTGAGTTATAAATGTGAACAGGTCGGTCTGAAGGGGTCCAATTCCAACCTAGGTTTGGGTACTGGAACTCTGAGTAGAAAACATCAATTACATATGTCGAGAGGTAGAAATGTGGTTTCTTTAGGGCAGGTGCCTTCTAATACTCTTCAATGGCATTTTTTAATTCGGATGATAGAATAGGAGCCCATGGGAAAGACTCGTCGGTATTTAACACATGATGTGCTATGGGTGCCCATTCAGCTTTGAAGAAAGAACAGTTAGGAAGGCCGAAAAGCCTACAAAGCATAGCTGTTAACAAAGAGTATGGTTCTCTGAACCAGAAAATAGGGTACAAATTGTCAGCTTTGGGCACAAAGGAATTGGGCTTTACCATCCATGATTTCAACATCTCATTGAAGTTATACCGAGTTTTTGAGGACTAAATGAACTCGAGACTAAGGGTTTGCACATGCGGTTTAAGAGCGAAAGCTCGAATAAAGACCTCAGGGCAGAAATGGGTCAATTGAGCCCCTGTACTATCGTTGAATGACTGGTCTTTGGGGTCAGCATTCTCAATTATCCATTTGACAGTGTCAGTGTAAGGGAAAATGGAAGAATGAGCAGCAATGGCATGTATTTAAGAAGCCCTAATTTTCTCATACACAGGTCGATCATTTTCAAAGTGGGAGAGGTGGTCATTGTCAAATATGGCGTAAATCTTGGACCAATCCATCTGATAGGTCTATGTAACCCTTTCACTAGTATCAGAGAAAATACCAAAATTGGGGTCTTTGGTCAGGGAATCTTTGTTAGTCGTTTTAGACCGGGTGTTTTTCGACATGGTGGCAGAGCTTTGAAAAATCTAATAAATAAAAGAAAGAAAAATCAAAACTAAAATCCAAATAATAAAAATATCAAATGCAAATGCAATAGTGATAGCAAGCCAACCTGGGAATAACTAAAAACTAGTAAAAACGGTCGCTTGGTACGAAATCCGCAATAAAATCGATGCAACATGGTAATTTCCAGCAGTGAAAATGATAAAAGAAAATAAATAAAAACCCTTATTTATCAATTCACTCGATTAAATTGTGATAGTGCGATTAGAAAGAATGAACGGCTGAGATTAGTCGATGCGGATTGCGGGTTTGGGTTGTAGGTGGCTATTCACAAACTTATTGATGGTTCCCGAAAGCCGCAACTCGAAAGTTTCGGGTTGCGGGTTTCGGGATTGCAAACTGGCCAAAAACGCACAAGCAAATTTCTGAAAGCCGCAACCCAAAAGTTGCGGGTTGCAGGTTTCACAAACAGAAACAAACTCTAAGAATAGAAAGAAGCTTTTCTCGCATCCTGCAACCCGACATTTCATCTTGTGGGTTGCGGGAACACACAACACAACTAGAGACGAAAGGGATTCCCGAAATCCGAAAGCCGCAATCGTGGATTTCGGGTTTCGGGATGGACATTCCCAAAAATTATTAAATCGGGGTTCCCACAACCCGCACCTTTTGGGTTACGGGTTTCGGGAACACCAAAACCAAAAGATTATAGGATAAACCCCGCAACCCACACCTTTCGGGTTCGGGGTGTTGGGACGTCGAGTTTCGGGTTGGCAGAAAATAGATGATAAAATAATTAAAATTTTCTGCGACCAAAACACGTAGAAATTTCTGAGGAAAAGAATGACAATCAGGCCACCCAGAAGGTACAGGTATAAGATCATAAAACTAAGAATACTTACCCAAAATACTTTTGTGTTTATTTTGAAAAATGGGGGCTCCCATGCTCAGCTAAGCATGGGATCTATTGTGACCACAACAAATGGTGACTGGCTGGGAAGAACCATTTATCTCTGCAAAGAGGCTTCAGTTAAAACAGTGTATCAGTGAGCTACCTCTTCCAACCTGAAATTTTAGAAAGTATTTATAAAGGAAACAACCAATAAGCAGAAAACATCAGATTTATATA
Source organism: Larix kaempferi (assembly GCA_027924585.1). NCBI lineage: Eukaryota > Viridiplantae > Streptophyta > Pinopsida > Pinales > Pinaceae > Larix > Larix kaempferi. The sequence continues at coordinate 4,729,659 of BSBM01000029.1, forward strand.
TTCCAATCGATGATCATGTTAAAAATAATGCAAATATGATAAGGAAAATTAAGAAACAACAGAGATCCTTTACCATTATGCAATCATTGAACATCAACTTGTGATAAACCTGGGACAAACTTAGAACTGCTCATGGATATCCAATTTACACATCATCTTGGTTTATTAATTGGTTTTATATACAATAGTTCCCCTTGCTATATATATATATATATATATATATATATATATATATATATATATATATATATATATATATATTTATTTATTTATTTATTGAAAGCACATCAGACCTTGTTGATATAAGATCAGTGCCCTGATTTGGTAATCAGATATCAGCAGCACCATTCACAGACCTAATCCAGAAACTGATCAAGCTGGCTTGGTAAGGAGACCCCTTGTCCTTAAGCTGTGACACTAAAGGAAACTTTCATGGCTTGGTGACCACATGATGATAGCTTCAGTCCAAATTAAACCCATGATCATGGTAGGGATGGCTTATGATAAGACCCCCCTGTCCTTGTATACAACAAGTATCATATAAAAAGAAAAATACAGATTTATTCACAGGATAAACTACAAGGCACTGCCAAGGCTTGGTAACCTCATGATAGCAGCGTTACTCACCAGTGTTTTGCAGATCATGAATGGACTGACCTGTAATAGGATCTCCCACCTCTCAGGATAATTGAGAGTCATCTTCCAAGTGTGGTGGCTTGATGTGAAGATGTCATTCCACTAAACACCTATGAACCTAAAGGGATGGCTTGTGATAAGACCCCCCTCCTTGCAGTCTATACTTATTTAAGAATATTATTAATATGGTGACTGCAAAAGGATCCAAAGCAGATAAAGCTGACCAGGTTATTATGATATGCTGTAACAATGAGACACAAGATAATAATATTTCAACCATTCCCCGCATCCCAATTAAACAAATAAAACATTTAAAAGATGATGACTAAGGTGGAAAGGTATCAATATCAAGGTCCTGCATAATCTGGCTGTGCATTCTTTATAAAACACATTCTGATATCAGCCAAAGGAAATTGTGACTGACATACTATTCTACAACTTTAGTTAAACAATTGTCTTTGAGTAAGACTGATTTTGAACCATTTCCAAATGTGTGGAATTTATTGTCAGCAAAGTGCAAACAAACCAATCAAAACAAAATAGAATAGAAAACATCCAAAATGAAGATATCCTAATTCCAATTACTGTATCTCCCATCGAAACATTCTTGTTCTTAAGATTCAAAAATGATTAATTCCAAAACTTCTCATGCCAAGATTGTTATGATTTAGAAAGGATAGGATCCAGACATGAATGCCTTGAACCCAAAATGATAAGCGAAAGCATGAATATATAGTGGGAAATGATAAAGGAGAATACTTCCCTGAATGCATCTGAAGAAAATGTTATTTCAAAATTTTGACTTGGCTTGCGGTTGCAAATACTTTATTGAAGAAATTCTAAACAGTAATCTAATTATTTAAGGAATTATGAACACTAATATATCATACACCTACTCCTAAACTACTGTAAAAAGCAAACAAACAAAAAAACTAAGTAAAACCGAACTTCCAATGGAGCCAATCAAGTAATTTTAAACCTGCAAGAAAAAACAAATGATGCATCAACAATAAGTACCTTAAAAATGGAGATGCACATATTGAAAAAAAACAAACTAAACTTCTTATTTACAAAGTAATAAAAATGACATGGAACATGGTTCAAGAATGATTGTTCCAACCATAAATAAATTGGATCATAAAAGGTGGGTTTGAAATCATTAAGATCAATATTCAAAAGAGCTTCATCAAAATTGAGAGTGGAGAATATATCTTTTTAAAATGTATCATCGTCATTGTATTGAAAGAAACTGACAGGATTAAAATCTTGCAAAAGATCAACCCTGTCCTCTTGATTTTTACTTAGATGTTCATTCTTATCAAGTGCATCAGCTTCGTTTAATTTGGAATTGTTCGATCAAAATAATTTCTCTTCTGTTATTTGATTTATAGAGAAAGTATATTTGGAACAAATATTTTGAAATTCAATTTCAATTTCAGCCAACTCATCCTCTAACGACTTATGATTTTCATTTCGTTGACAACAATCAGAATTAAAAGATGAAGATAAAGAATTTTCAGATTTCATAAAACGAGTAGAATCAACATGTTCTTCAAAATTTGAAGTGTAAGTAACATCTTCAAAAATTTCTATTCTAATATCCATCGTTTGATTAAACGAAGAAGGATGAATATCACTTATAAAAGAAGAACTTTTAAAATCATTATAAATAGTGTTCATTTTGGGCAAAGAAGAATGACACGAAGACAAAGATTGATGACAAATATATGAATCTTCTTGGTCTTCTTCGTACATTTCATAATTAACTTGTATCTCTTTAAGACTTAACAATGGAGAATTAGATTCCGAAATATATGAATGAGTGCCATTGTTATCAAATAGATCATGATACAAAGAAAAATATGAAGAGGACATAAGTGCATGGAATTCATATCTTTGTAAAATATTTTCAGATTGAGATTCCTTAAGAGGGTTTTTCTCTTCAAAAGAGATGTGTATGAAAGGTTTCAAATCAGGATCTACTTCTTCTACTAATATAGTATCATCATTGCGTGAGATATGTTCTCCTAAAGAATCACTTAGGTCAGAAAAAGGTAATTGAGAAAACATATCACAAATTCCAGAGCAAGTTAATCCAAGATCTATCAAAGGTTTAACAGAATGATCAATATCAGAATCTTGAATCTTTTCAATTATGGCAGAAGAAGATTGTTCGATATTATGATCAGAACTACTCCCTTGCACTATAGAAAAATCTTCTATAGAAAAATGACCCCCTTCATGATTTGGTAATTTTTGGTTTTCATCTGAAACATATATGGGCATATCAATATTTGAATTGGCCAAATCGTCATATTGATTACAATCCATGTCTAAGAAATAGAAGGAATTCATTTCTATAATTTCTAAATCATTAGATTCTTCATGCAAATCTAAACCAAGATGTGGATGATGAGTGATGTATAATTCAGATTTATCACCTACTAATTGATTAGATTGATGAAAGACAAAGCTATTGTATTGAAACCAATCAAGTATCATAGAACGATCCATTAAAGGGAATCTAAAACAAAGATTACAATTTCTAATTGCGAAATCTTCTAATGATTCATCTTTTTTAATAGTGAGTTGCCTCCACTCATCACACAATCTAACAAAATCGTAATGTCCAAAAGAAAGTATAAATAGATCTACAAACTGTCCAAAAGAGTGGATAGAGGAAAAAGGTAGGGTTACAAACCACCCCTTGACTCGTCCTTGAAATGTGAAGGCTAACAATCTGCACAAAACATCTTGATCCAAAATTTCGTTAAGAAGAAAATTATGAATAAATTGGAGAACATGTTCTCGTGCTAATATTTCTCCTACACCATCAAATTTTACTTCTATCAGATGCTTCAGCAAATCTGTTTGAATATGAAAAGTAATCTATCTAGAAAAACAACTAAATACATATTCTTGGGTTGGAACCATTGTAAAATAATCTGATTAAAACAACTCAAATGACCTTACATGTCGGATGGCCCTCCTTCTAGCGCCATTTATTGAGGCCTTGGGGGTGCAGGGTAATTGCAAGGTGTTGGAATGGGTTCCAAGGCTCCCAACAGAGGGTGAAAACCCAGACTGAAAGGCTTCGAAAGACCCTACCCAAAGGCAGTTCTATCCCCATCCTGTTTGGTATGGAATTCTCCCATGGATATTCGGCCTCCGCTGGCACTCTAAGATTCGATGGGTTTGATCAATAGATCAATTCTTCAACAAGGAAAATAGGAATGTAAAACTAAGTCTGTTCTAACTTTAACCTATTCAAGAAAAGAATCTACTCTAAAGTTAGACCTATTCTAATAAGAAGCTTGTTGTTGTGCAGATCAATCTTGATGTGAGATGGATAAGTTTGTTTGCCAACATCAACAGACATGTAAAAGATGCATTTACTTATCAGCTTAAATCATAATCAATTAATGAAAATTAAGTGAGAATAATATAATCCTGTAAACCGGTTCAAGACTAACCTGTAATCACTTTGTTAATTGAAAAATTAACAATGATTGAAATTGCTTTGGATCATTTGCAGAAATCGATAAAGAAAGATATCTTCATTAAAGAAACTTAACAAGATATTTTTGTACAAAGATTAGTCATAAGAGAAATCAGTATAACAGATCTGTGCATTAATTCACATGTGCAAAAGAATCACACAATGTAGATGACAATTTGAAATAAGAAATCAAGTACTGCCAAAGAAACTTGAACAATAAACAAGAGATGATTGAAAGAGATTACTTTACTGCATTAATAAAGTCTGTAAAAAAAATTACAAAGCTTTGCTAAAACATAGTATCTCCATTCATCCCCTGCTGATCTCTAATCCAAAAATTATCCCCCCCTTAGCATCGAGAGGCATTCCTCTTTAAGTAAGAATTACAACAGAGTCCAAAATGGAAATTCCCAAAAGATAGGGATTACAAAATTCGGGTCAAGCTATCGATCCATAAAATCCTGCCACTTATCCCATATTTCTAATAATTCATCTATGTTTGGATAATTGACAGATTCTAAACCCAGTTGGGCGTTACATGTGTTGTTTTCCATATCATGTTTTTCCAACTTATGCCAAGTACGAAGATAGATGTGGATCTTTCCTTCTATAGTGACTGGTTTCCTAATTAGCAGGTCCACAACATCAATACTGACTTCATCAAGGGCTTTGATATTCTATTTAGCTTCTTCACACTTGTGTTCAATTTCCTCTAGCCAGCATTTTGGTGTATAGGCCTCCAAAATAGGGTCCATTAGTGGGAGTTTCAAAACCACCATAATATTGTCTACTGTGTACCAATGCCTCGTGCAGATATCCTTTGACTTCCTTATAATCTCCTCAGTTGTCTCATTTAAATCGAGCCAAGTGTTCAGTGAGGCTTTAATCTTCTTAAAATGGAAGCTACTCAGAGTTGGTATATCCTCTGGCTTGTATTTTATATATCCCTGCCATTCAGAGACATTCTCCTGTGCTTTGGATGCTTGGAGTCTTTTGGCTTCCTGTTCTTCAAGAGTAGAAGACATCTTAGAGAAACTGATATAGGTTTCCGTGATTTCATCCAGGGCTATGTATAACTTTTCAAGCAACTTGTGGTGCTCTTGATTAACTTGGAGAGCCAGGTTCTTGAACTCAAAGGATGTGAAATTAGGGAAATTGGAGGAGGTTGCACTCGATGTTGCATCCTCAACTTGCCTTTTCAAAATAGCTATCTTTTCTACACTAGAAGCAATCTGAGCTTGTGATGTACACAACTCAGTCTGGAGAGTAGAATTCTTTTGCTCCAAAGGTCAGCAACTTCAATTGCATGTTGCTCTTTTATTTGTACTAGTTCCTCTTTGAGTTTCTTGATCTCCTCCTCTATGAGATCAACTTCTCTATCTAGAACATGGACTCAATCCAAATTATCACTTGCAAAGGCTCCTAAGGCTGCAGCTGTTTCGACTGCGTCAATTCGAGGGTTGCTTGTTCTGGGAGTCCATATTACCTGATCAGGAACAAGTGCCTCCAACCCAGTTTGATCTTTAACTCTTTTCCTAGTTCTCTTGATTACTGCCTTGTCATCTCTACTGTAAAAATAGTTCCCAATAGGAACTATGTCATCATCTGCATACTCAGTCACCAATGTTGTAGAAGTAGAAGAAGCACTTACTGTTGAGATCAGCGAAGGTGTTTGAGTGACAACAGAACTGGGTATAGGCACAGTGACTTGAGGGTTAGTCATGAGTGTAGAGATGACTTGGGTGACTAATAAAACTTGAGTAGTAGAGGGAACTGAGACAAATGCCTCAGAAAGTGAAACTTGATTATCAACATTGGTAGGTGGTGATGAAAGGGGAAGTAATGGTGATTCATCAATGGTAATGGATGGTGTAGTGGAAGAAGGTAACTGCAGAGGGGCAATTAAAGGTTGAACCTCTGCACTAATAGATAATGGAACAGTAAAAGAAACTGAATTGTTTGGGAATGGGATAGTGGTAGTGGTGAGAGTATGAAATAGCTGTGATTAAGAAAGTGGAGTTGTCATACCAAAAGTCAAGGATGTAATTTCTTGAATAGCTGGCAGTAAAAGTGCTTTGGTTGTGATATCAAGAGCTGTAGCAGCCTCTGACTCTTGGTGATCAAGAAAAGAGTGGTCCATTTCAATGGTATTCAACAAATCAACAATTGTTTGTGACTCTTCAGTCACTTCTTCTGTCACTGATACTAGAGGATGAGGCTTCTCCTCAAGGTAAAAATCTATAATGTTCTCAAGGGGAATATGTGCTGTAGGGGAAATGATCTTCTATCTCTTAGTTGGGATAGCCTTGATTATCATTAGATCATCTTCTTTCTGTGTAGCTGCAATAGACACTTGGATATCCCCAGTGAGCTTTGGAGATTCAACTACCTGAGTACCCAATACTGATGTGATTTGTGCTAACCCCTATTTGAACTGATGAGTTGTCTGCAGTAGAACCTTGACTTCTTCAGCAGTCATTATTTGAGGAGGAGGATCCATAGGAGATTTACCCTTTTCCCCATCTGAACAAGTAATTATCAGAGGAGCTTCAGCTTTATGAGCCTCTTTCTCTTCTCTTTCTCTTCTTAGTTGCTCTATTAAATTAAGCTGCATAGTTTTTTAGCTTAGGGTCATTACTTTAAGGTCTTTCTGATAATACAGAATGTTATGCTGCTCTTCTAAACTGTTGGCCCTAGCAAGTACTTCAGAAAAGGTGTTGACCCCTTGGTAGATAAAATCATCTGGAATTACCTCATGGACATAGTCTATCTTAGCATGGATTTGCTTGAGGTGTGCATCAAGGAGTTTCTTGGGATCATGCTTCCTTTTGGGAGCAAGGCCCAACCTTAGAGAATCCAACTGATCACCGAGCACTATAGCCCAATTTGAGGTTGGAATAACCAATGGCCCAAGATTCAAACCAAACTTAGGCCATCCTTTCTTTCTAGGAATTGTAAGATTCTTATACATACCATCTATTACAGTTTTGAAAGGAGACTTCTTGTATAACCAGTCTGTCAGGAACTATCCTGGGAATAAGGTGTACTATGTCACTTCCATAAACCCTGATGCATGAGAAATATTCACCAACATACCAATCACCAATGGTGTTGATGAAAGATTTGGCATCAGCTGAAAATGCAGGTGCTTCTTGCCTGAAGATCTTGAAATAAATAGTGCCCATAAAATGATCATAGATGTCATAAAATAAAGGGATAAAGTTCCCATCCCATAATGCTGAGTGATAAATGTGAACAGTTGGGTATGAAGGGGTCCAATTCCAACCTAGGTTTGGGTACTGGAACTTTGAGAAGAAAACATCAATTACATATGCCGAGAGGTAGAAATGTGGTTTCTTCAGGGCAGGTGCCTTCTGATACTCTTCAATGGAATTTTTTAATTTGGATGACAGAATAGAAGCCCATGGGAAAGGCTTGCCGGTAGTTAACACATGATGTGCTATGGGTGCCCATTCAGCTTTGAAGAAAGAACAGTTAGGAAGGCCGAAAAGCCTACAAAGCATAGCTACTAACAAAGAGTATGGTTCTCTAAACAAAACAATAGGGTACAAATTGTCAGCTTTGGACACAAAGGAATTGGGCTTTACCGTCCATTATTTCAACATCTCATTGAAGTTATACCGAGTTTTTGAGGACTGAATGAACTCGGGACTAAGGGTCTGCACATGCGGTTTAAGAGCGAAAGCTCGAATAAAGACGTTAGGGTGGAAATGGGTCAATTGAGCCCTTGTACTATAGTTGAACGACCGGTCTTTGTGCTTAGCATTCTCAATTATCAATTTGATCGCATCGGTGTAAGGGAAAATGGAAGGACGAGGAGCAATGGCGTGTATTTGAGAGGCCCTAATTTTCTCATACATAGGTCAACCATTTTCAAAGTGGGAGAGGTCGTCATTGTTAAATATGGCATAAATCTTGGACCAATCCATCTGATAGGTCTCTGTAACCCTTTCACTAGTATCTGAGAAAATACCAAAATTGGGGTCTTTGGTCAGGGAATCTTTGTTAGCCATTTTAGACCGGGTGTTTTTCGACATCGTGGCAGAGCTTTGAAAAATCCGATAAATAAAAGAAAGAAAATTCAAAACTAAAATCCAAATAATAAAAATATCAAATGAAAATGCAACAGTGACAGCAAGCCAACCTGGGAATAACTGAAAACTAGTAAAAATGGTCGCCTGGTACGAAATCCGCAGTAAAATCGACCCAGCAGGGTAATTTCCAGCAGTGAAAATGATAAAAGAAAATAAAGAAAAACCCTTATTTATCGATTCACTCGATTAAATTGTGACCGTGCGATTAGAAAGAATGATTGGCTGAGATTAGTCGATGCGGATTGCGAGTTCGGGTCGTAGGTGGCTATTCACAAACTTATTGATGGTTCTCAGAAGCCGCAACCCAAAATTTTCAGGTTGCGGGTTCGGGATTGAAAACTGACCAAAAACGCGCAAACAAATTTTCGAAAGCCGCAACCCGAAAGTTGCGGGTTGCGGGTTTTGCAAATAGAAACAAACTCTAAGAACAGAAAGAAGCTTTTCCCACATCCCGCAACCCGACATTTCGGCTTGCGGGTTGCGGGAACACACAACTCAACTAAAGACGAAAGGGATTCTCGAAATTCGAAAGCCGCAATCGTGGATTTTGGGTTTCGGGATGGACATTCCCAAAAATTATTAACTCGGGGTTCCCACAACCCGCACCTTTCGGGTTGCGGGTTTCAGGAACACCAAAACCAAAAGACTAAAGGCTAAACATAGCAACCAGCACCTTTCGGGTTTGGGGTGTCGGGACGTCAAGTTTCAGGTTGGCAGAAAATAGATGATAAAATAATTAAAATTTTCTACGACTAAAACACTTGGAAATTTCTGAGGAAAAGAATGACAACTAGGCCACCCGAAAGGTACAGGTACAAGATCATAAAACCAAGAATACTTACCCAAATACCTTTGTGTTTATTTATAAAAATGGGGACTCCCATGCTCAGCTAAGCATGGGATCTGTTGTGACCACAACAATTATATATCAATAATTCCCAATCACATGTCTCATAAGGTCCTAATTAGTAAATTAACTATCTTCAATGAACAAAAATTATTTTCAAAGGATGTGAGTTCCACCACTTTATTAGTATTCATATGGACTACTCCCACCATTTGGCATAGGTTAGTGCAGGTCCTTGTGGGTCTTGAGATCATAGATGTGTATTTCATCGTTCTTCAAAACAAGTTTGTTACTGATTTAACAAAATCATAATGTTACACCACTACTTAAATAGCCATGGGTAAATAAAAATCACAACTATAAATAAATCATGTCATATATCCTTGAGTCATAGAGAATACGCATCATACAAATTGATGCATTGATTATAATCACAAAGCAATACTCAAAATAAAATGGAATAACAAGTCATGTGTAAGTAACATTCATCACATAAAATTTATTATATCTAGACTCACTTTTGAGCATTGATTGTCATTAATTTAAACTAAAGATGATGTCAAGTGTTTGACTATCAACTAATGTCAACTGATTCAGTATGATTCATTGATATCAGTTGAAGTCAAAGTGGATACAGTATTCCTATGGAAGTATGATATGGAAGCCACTTTGAAGTAGTAGATGCGCGAGATGAAGAGGAACATGAACATAAGAAGTATATGCACAAATGGTGAAGGTGACAAATATGTATGCAACTTTGGAGTATATCTAGAAGTGCATTCATCCTAAAGATGTGTGTCAAGGATACATCATCTAGATCCAGTTTGAAAAAGTACTTAAGAATATACACCATGCAAATCCAGTTCAAAAGAAAACACTAGCAATGTATCCTATAGCATGTGGTCCTTGCGCAGAAATCAAGTCCACCAAGTCATACTCTCTCATGTTAGCAAATCGAAGGAGTTGGTTGGACAATGGTACATGTGCACAAGCAGCCAAGGAATTCGTTGAATAAATGGTACCAGTTCACAAGTTTATTGAAGGAAGACTCTAGAATGCGCAAGTAGGTTTAAGCTTTGCTTAACCTATGATTGTGACGCAAGTCACCCTACGGAAATAAGGTTCTTTCTTAACAATACACACGAGACAAACCACAATTCTCATAGAAACAAGGTGTAAAACAAGATGCCTAGATTGGCTTATATTACTTCTCTGAAATCGGTTACAATGTAAAATAACTGTAAGAAAAAAACTAACTACAATCGGCCCCAGTTGTTACAACAATGAAGTAACTGTGGTGTGTTCTCCCTGTGTGTCGACCTCACCCTCTCCTGGTTCACCTCTGGAACTTTGAGCTATGGTTCAATCTCGACACTCTGCACTCGGCCTGTGTGACTCTTCCCAACTCTCTCGGCTTTGCGCTCTGCTCTGCCTTGCTGAACAATGTCCCTAGACTGAAAGCCTTCTTGTCCTCTTATACTCTGCGGGTGTTGTTTCCAAGATTATTACAATCCCGAGACATGCATTCCCTCCATTCGCCAATCCTGTCCAAATCCTATGAACCTGCACTGTCAGCTTCTAAATGTGCTGTACAGCCTCTGTCCATGACGTCTTCTGTCACGTCCTTCACTAACTCGCAATAACTATCATAACTTCCTCAGCAACCCCGAACAACTACTAAGTACAATTCATTGACTTTCTATCCTTCCGACCTTGCTATAGTAGTCAGTCACATCTCGACTGTCTTGTCAGCTCACTCCTTTCCCCTTTACACTTGGCTTCGCTAAACCCTGTCGTGTCGTAGTTCGACCACTTGTCGACTACTCGACCTTTTACGTCGCTCATCATCTGTCGACCATTTCCCATCGATCCTCGACCTCACGACATCTGCTGATCCTTTAGTCAGTCGCATCTTGACTGCTTCTGCTTGACTTGTTGACTTCGACAAGTCAACCTGCTCCCCGAACCAGTGGTCATCGGCACTCCCGTTGGTCGGCTCCCTTCGGTCGATCAATCTCGACTGATCTTCCTAGGCCCCAATGCTCCTGCATCAGTCTCCCCAGGTCAAAAGGAATTCGACTGCTCCATCAATCTCTTGAACTCCTCTTTGGAATTACACGTCGCTTCTTGTAACTCATCATTTGTCCATCGCACTAAGTATTCCTTCATGCACGATCTACGAGTACGCCCCACTTTGCACTCATCGATTACTTTTGCGATCCCTTCTTTATGTCGGCCTGGGATCTGTTATGTCTAGTCGATACTTGTTTCTTCTCCTTTACTGTTGCTTGACCCTTCTTCAAATTTATACAGGTCTGAGACGTTGAACGTTGCTGAAATGTTCAAGTCTTCCGGCAATTCCAACACATAGGCATTGTCTGAGATCTTCTTCAGAATCCTGCATGGTCCTATCTTCTTCAATTTCAGCTTGTTGTATGTTCCTATTGGAAATCGCTCCTTCTGCAAATATGCATAGACTAAGTCCCCTTCTTGGAATGACAATAGTCTCTTCCTCCGGTTGGCTCTCAACTTGTAGGCCGCGTTACTCTTCTCGATGCACCTTCGCACATTTTCATGAACTTCATGCATATGCTCTGCGAATGATTCTGCATCCGCGCTCTTCCTGATTTCTGTCGGCAATTCGACCAAATCTGCCACTACATGTGGACTCCTCCCTTGAACAATCTGGAATGGGCTCAATCTTATCGACCGATTCATAGAATTGTTATATGCAAATTCTGACTGTGCCAACACATTCTCCCACTGCTTGGGTCTGTCGGCTGCTAAACATCTCAGAAGGTTTCCCAAATTTTTGTTTACAACCTCGGTCTGTCCGTCTGTCTGCGGATGATATGCCGAACTAAACTCTAACTTCGTGTCAAATTTCTTCCATAGGGTCCTCCAGAAATGCCCCATGAATTTCGTATCCCTATCCGATGTGATACTCTTTGGCAACCCATGCAACTTGACTATTTCCTTAAAGAATAGCATAGCGATCCCTGTGGCATCACTTGTCTCCTTACATGGTATGAAATGTGCCATCTTCGAAAATCTGTCGACTACAACAAATATTGAGTCGTTCCCCTGCTCTATCCTTGGAAATCCTAACAAAAAATCCATGCTAATATGCTCCCACGGGTTCTTTGGTACTGGAAATGGTGTATACAACCCTGTGTTCTGGTTCCTTCCTTTTTCCAACTGTCAAACTTGACATTGTTGAACCCATTTTTTGACATCTGTCGACATCCTTGGCCAGAAATACTTTTCGTCGATCAGCGCTTTGGTTTTGTTGATCCCAAAGTGTCTTGCTAACCTTCCATTATGAAATTCTTGGATTAGGTTCTGTCTCACTGATCCTCTAGGAATACACAGCTGACTTCCTCTGAATAGATAACCTTCTTGAATGAGATAACTCAAATATGGAGTTCTGTCGATGCTCCAAGGCTCACAACACGCCTTCCATGCCTTTGCAAAATGTTCATCGGTTTCATACTCTGTCTTTATTGACTCTATTCCTGTTTCCTGAACAGTCATTGTGCTCAACAGCACAACCCTCCTGCTCAACGCGTTGGCAACTTTGTTCGACTTGCCCGACCTATGTCGTAATACGAACGTATATCTCTGGAGTAGCTCCACCCACTTCATGTGTCGTTGGTCCAACTTCGACTGAGTATTTAGATACCTCAGTGCTTGGTGATCTGTGTATAACAAAAATTTCTGTGGCAACAAATAATGCCTCCATTTCTTTAAGGCTTGTATGATAGCATAAAACTCTTGGTCATAGACCGAATACTTCCGCTTTACCCTGTTCAGTTTTTCACTGAAGAATGCAATTGGTCGACCTTCCTGGCTCAACACTGCTCCAATTTCCGTTCCACTTGCATCACAATCGACCTGGAAAACTTTGTCAAAGTCTGGGAGTGCCAACACTGGGCTCTCAGTGACCTTTTCCTTCAATTTGTCGAAAGCTTCCTGGGCCTTATCCATCCACTTGAAATCACCCTTTCTCATGCATTCTGTCAATGGTGCACAAATCCGACTGAATCCCTGAATGAACTTCCAGTAGAAACTAGCAAGTCCATGGAAACTTTTCACTGCAATCGTACTTGCCGGTTCCGGCCAATCTACTATTGCCTTCACCTTCTCAGGGTCCATCTCCAACCCTTTACCTAAAATTACAAATCCCAATTACACCAATTCCTTCTTCATGAAGAAACACTTTTGCAGGTTAATCATCAACTTCTCTTCCTGCAATTTCTGCATTACTTGTCGAACGTGCTCCAAATGTTCTGCCTCAGTCTGACTGAAAATCAGAATGTCGTCTAGATAAACTATGAAAATTTTTCCCAAGAATGGTTTCAATACCTCATTCATCAATCTCATGAATGTACTAGGTGCATTAGTCAATCCGAACGGCATGACTAACCACTCATATAACCCTTCTCTTGTTTTGAATGTTGTCTTCCATTCATCTCCTTCTCTGATCCTGATCTGGTGATATCCACTCTTCAAGTCTAACTTCGTGAAGTATGTCGCTCCACTCAGGAAATCCATCAAGTCATCCATCCTTGGCAATGGAAATCGATACTTGATTGTGATCCTGTTTATGGCTCTGGAGTTGATACACATCCTCCATTCCCCGCCCTTCTTTGGTGTCAATACTGCTGGTACTGCACACGGGCTCAAGCTTTCTCGAATCAATCCCCTGTCCAACAACTCTTGGACCTCTCGATTGAGCTCCTGTCCCTCTGCCGGACTCATCCTATATGGTGCTTTGTTTGGCAGACTCGACCTTGGAATCAAGTCGATCTGATGGGATATTCTCCTTGTCGGCGGCAATCCCATCGGTTTCTCTTCAACCATTATGTCCTGAAACTCTTCGAGCAACTCCTCAACTTCGACCGGAATGCTCTCCATGTCGATCGTTCCTTCGACATATGGTCCTTTTGGAATGATTGCATAACATCCCGACTTCTTTTCCTCCTCTGCGAGGAATTCCTTGGCGATGCTCATCAACACTCGCTTTTCCCAAAGATTGCTCTCGTCGTCTTTGCTGTCAGTTGGCTCTCCTCGCCTCGGCTTAAGAGTCATTTTCATGCCATTCTTCCACACTATTACTGTGTTAGCTCAACCATCATATATCATTTTTTAATCATATTGCCATGGTCTCCCCAACAACAGATGGCATGTATCCATGGGAACTACATCACACAGTACGCGGTCCTCAAATCCTTCAACTCTGAAGTTGATCAGGCACTGTCTGGTCACCTTAATATGGTGTCCTTTCTACAACCATGAGATCTTGTAAGGGTGTGGGTGTTCACGAAACTTCAACCCGATCTTGTTGATGACTTCTGTCGACACAAGATTCTCTATACTCCCTCCATCAACTATGGTCTTGCAACGCCATTCCCCGATCCGCACCTTCATTTGAAAGATTGCCTTCTATTGTGCTGGTTCCATCAGGTCGCGTTGATCTTCTTGGATCAAAGCTCTCTGAACCATCAGATTTTGGTTCTTCTATTTCTCACCTCCACTGCTGTTTGATGCCGACTCTTCCCTCTCGTCGACTTGCTCATCCTTTCGACATCTGGGTTTCGACTCTTCGGTAGCATGTAGGTTTTCTGGGCATTCATATGCCTTATGACCCATTCCATGGCATTTGTAACAGATTATGGCTGGTTTGTTAGCTCCTTTCTTGTCGGATGGACCACTTCGACTATATGCACCTCGACCACAGTTCTCATGACCATTGCATCGATTCTTTTACGCTCTTTCCTTCGTCGATGTCCCTTCCGTGCATCGACTATCTTCGACACCTTCTTTCTTGTATCCGCTACCTTGACCTTTCACAGAGACAGTCCTTCCACCCCGACTAGTCATCTTACCTCTGGTCGTTGCAGACTTTTTCGACAGTTTCTCTTCTGCCTTCAAAGCTAGCTGATAGGCTTCTCCAACTGCTGTGAATCTCGAGCTGAGCTCATCCTGAACAGCATACTTCAGGCCGTTTACATATTTGGCGACAACCTCTTCTCCTTCATCAGTTTTTCCTGACCAAATCGAAAATCGGTAGAACTCCTCCGTGTACTCTTTCATGGTCATCTCTTTTTGTCAAAAGTTTTGTAACTTCCGGAACAAGGAAATTGCATAGTCGCTTGGAAAGAATTTCCCCTTCAACTTGGCAACCATCCTATCCCAAGATTTGATTTTCTCCTTGCCTTTCTTGAGTTTGTCAGCCTGTACATTGTCCCACCACAACGAGGCATGACCCTTCAACCTCAGACATGCAGTCTTAACCCATTTAGGATCCTCGATTTTCTCTACGTTGAAATATTTCTCCATCTCTCTGAACCAGTCAATCAAGTCTTCTGGGTCCAGGCTTCCCCAGTATGTACGCACATCTATCTTCGCCTGACCTCTCATTTCTATTAGAAGCTTGATGAGCTTTTCCTCTGGTTCTTCTGCTGCAGCTTCCCGAGCTTCCACTTCCTCGATTTCCTCGTCGCTGTGGTCTAGCGCTTCAGGAATGCAACCACACCTCTGGTTTTCCTTGATCGCTACGACTTCATTTTTCAAAGTCTGCATCGTTCGGATGCATTCGTCGAACATCCACGATCCACTGTGACGGCTGCTGCACCACACGCTCTTCGTCCTCGGACATCAACGCCTCTGTGAGCCATCTTCAACCTCTGCTGAAAATTATCACACCTTCAACACTAACGCAAGTCAGGTTGGTATGGTCTTCTCTTCTCCAACCGGACTCGCCTTCGGGCTTTGATACCAACTGACGCAAGTCAGGTTGGTATGATCTTCTCTTCTCTAACCAGACTCGCCTCTGAGCTCTGATACCAACTGATGCAAGTCAGGTTGGTATGATCTTCTCTTCTCCAACCGGACTCGCCTCCGGGCTCTAATACCAACTGACGCAAGTCACCCTACGGAAATAAGGTTCTTGCTTAACAATACACACGACACAAACCACAATGCTCACACAAACAAGGTGTAGAACAAGATGCCTGGATTGGCTTATATTACTTCTCTGAAATCGGTTACAATGTAAAATAACTGTAAGCGAATAACTAACTACAATCGGCCTCAGCCGTTACAACAATGAAGTAATTATGGTGCGTTCTCCCTGTGTGTCGACCTCACCCTCTACTGGTTCACCTCTGGAACTCTGAGCTATGGTTCGATCTCAACACTATGCACTCGGCCTGTGTGACTCTTCACAACTCTCTTGGCTCTGCGCTCTGCTCTACCCTGCTGAACAGTGTCCCTAGACTGAAAGCCTTCTCATCCTCTTCTACTCTGCGGGTGCTGTTTCCAATATTATTACAATCCCGAGACATGCGTTCCCTCCATTCGCCGATCCTGTCCAAATATTGCAAACCTGCACTGTCAGCTTCCAGATGTGCTATATAGCCTCTGTCCATGATGTCTTCTATCATGTCCTTCACCAACTCGCAATAACTGTCATAACTTCCTCAGCAACCCCGAACAGCTACTAAGTACAGTTCATTGACTTTCTGTTCTTCCGACCCTGCTACAGTAGTCAGTCACATCTCGACTGTCCTGTCGGCTCACTCCTTTCCCCTTTACACTTGGCTTCACTAAAACCTGTCGTGTCATAGTTCGACCACTTGTCGACTACCCGACCTTTTACGTCGCTCATCATCTGTCGACCATTTCCCGTCGATCCTCGACCTCGCAACATCTGTTGATCCTTCAGTCGGTCGCACCCCGACTGCTTCTGCTTGACTTGTTGACTTTGACAAGTCAACCTACTCCCCGCACAACAAATGGTCTTACAATCCTAAAAGCGCGCAAGCATAGCCAATAAGAATATGCTTTCAATAAGTGGAACGTGCACAACTTCCTAGAAGGGTACAATGGTTGAATACCATCTATGTGAAAATTCCACATCCGACAGTACATTAGTCCCATAAGTGATGACAAGGAAAAGGTCAAATACCCACCTAGAAAAAGTTTATGCGCAAATCCCGTAGAGTATTAACATAAAGAGTGCAACAATACACCACCAAGGTGTAATGTCCCACTAAGTTGTGGACCCTAAGGGAGCTTGATACATCAAAGATGACACATAAATAGTGCAGATGAAGACATGTGGCATATGCGTAATCCGTGAAGTATGGAAGAAGGGATGCCACAACCAACTTGTGAACATACAATCCATGTAGGACATTTATAAATAGAGATGCAAGTTGGAGATTTGAAGTAAGCTTGATGGCAAGAAAATGAGAGCTTCAAGTATAAGTTTCAGTTTTTTTTTAGGGGCGTAAAGGGGCTCTTGGACATAATAGATGATCTAGCAAAGAGCTGAATGTGCACATACAACGGAATGAAGTTTTGATGGTGCGTAAGTGATGATGAAGATATGTGACAGATGCACAAATGTTGAAAGGAATAAATACTAAACTATGCGCAAGTGCTTGATGTTTCGAAGGAAAGTATTACAATCAGCATGCCAATAGTCACAGATGTTGTAGAGACAGAATTGAATATTATCAGATATTGTCCATATGTCTAGCTGATGCATATGAGCAGAAGTGAAAGTGTGCGAAGTTGAGAACTCCATCTGATGCACAATGAACGAACACCAGCATGATCTGATAGGCACATCAAGATGCAGATGATCTGAGACAAGTGTGTTAAACATAATGGACCAATTATTTGATGCACAGGACATCGCTGATTATCTAAGAGACTTCAACACTTAAATAGAACAGACACATCAGAAAGTGCGCAGTTCCATCTATTACTAGTGCTTCATTTCAGAACAACAAACTATCAATTGAAAGCACAGTATCAGTGGATCATTGCAGTCACATAGAGTAGAGCGTTGAACCGGAAATGCAGACTGCAAAATCAACATATCACATATTACATGAAGTAAGTCATCAGTAGAAGTGTAATTTGAGAGGAATGAAAATTCAAGTGATGTATGTAGTGCAATGATAGACTACAGTCTGCATACGAAGGTAGCACACAACAGAATTGTTGTCAGAAGATCTGAAGAAGTGTGTAGAGTTGAAGTTCAATAAGGAAACAACATCTATTGGACATCAGGGTGGTTAGACAGGGCAAGGAGACAGGGATTTGCAGCTTCCTTCAGGTTGGTGCCTGTAAAACAAAGCATAAAGGGGGTCAGTGCCTCCTTCCAGTTGGTGCTGGAGAAAACCTAGGGGGTTGGTGCCTCCTTCCAGTTGGTGTTGGTAAACACAGGAAGTTGGTGCTTCCTTGAATGTATTCTTTCTCACTATAAAGAAGCATTCTGTGGTTTTCTCCCATTTGGGTTTCCACATAAAAATCCTGTGTGTTATGTGTTGTTTATGTGGTGCATATGTGTGTGGTTGTTTATTTATTGATGCATAACATAACAAAAAAATTAAGTAAATTCCAATCTGTTAAATAAGGTAAAAACAACTAATACTGATTCACCCCCCTCCCAGTATTAAATTGATTCCAACAAATACAACATTTCCTAGGCAATTAGTTAAGTAGTAATTAGCTAGATTAACCATATGAGATTTGTTATTATTTTGAACGTATTGTTTTAATATTCAAAAAATCATAATGTTTACAAGAATAATATCGCACTATACATGTCTAATAAGGATATCCATTATCTAGTAAATTAAGTGGAGATCACATAAATGCGGTGTTACAAACACCTCATCCATGCCCCCTCAAAATGACTATGTCCATGGAGTTGAGTTATCATCAAATAGGTATGGATAAAGTCCTCCCATAAAATGAGATAATCAATCATATGAGAATAATAAAGTTCCATCATTCATGATAAGAACATATGGGCATGTGCACGAAGTTGGTGAAAATTTTATGTGCAACTGAAGTTTTACAAAAGCCACTCATGTTATAGAAAAAAATAGCATGCTCACATTTACAAAAACTAGTCCTAACAACTCCGAACTTGGCCACATACTTGACAAGTAGGCTAGGAAAAAGTATTGTGCATGCATTATTGTCTGTAAAAATTGTGTGCGCGATGAGTTACAAAACATGCACGTGATTTGTAACTCATGAGTCCCAAATGGCACATGCGATATTGTTTTTTAAAAATTCTCTTGGTCCCACCACAACCTCATTTATGTCAAAGTATGCTAAAAAAATTGTTCTACAAGATTTTGTCGATTATTGTGACAATGGGAAACATATGTAATAGAATAAGAAGATCAAAAAGAAAAAAAATCATCCAAGGATCTAAAGAAAGCATAAGGGGAGACATGGTGAATCAGAGGCATGGTTCAATTCCAAGCACATCAAATGACACAAGTATTTTTAATAATTTATGATAGGATAAGCATAAAAAATCAATAGAGGAGCCCTCATTTTCAACAACAATGGATGAAGAAGTACCTCATGACTCTCATCAAAAAGTAAAGTATAGGTGCTCATCAAGAGATGTTGCAATTCCAACATCAAGTTAATAAATAATTATGGCCCAAGTAGTCATATTTTTAAAATCATAGTAGATGCTTTTAGCACAATTGGTAAGAAAACGCATTCTAAATATCATAATGCAACTGATCATGTATTATCACAAACAATTGTAAAAAAGAACACAAGAAATCTTCATTTGTTGAATCCTACATCCAAACTTGTTATGTTGAATGTCAAGACACTACGTAAGTAGTGTATTAGAAGAAAAAATCTAGACACAATCAACCGGATGGATTTTTGGGCCTTCATTAGTAGGTTGTTTCATTCTGGCATGAAACTAATTGATGCATTTGGGGGACTAGTGCAAATTTTTTGGCATGATAACACCAGGCCTTCTTTAAACTAGAAGGATGTACTAAAAATGAGAAGGGGTTCTAGGGACCATGAACCACACATTAAACACCTTATTGACACAACAAAAACATAACTATATAGGAAGTTCAAGAACGAACATGGAGAATTGAACTTGGGCCAAAGATCATTTAAGAAATGAAAGCCTTTGTATGTTCGAATAAACACACTTCGTAACACTTTTTGTCGTAAATACCATGTAGAATATGATTATTATTATAACACATTTGTATATATTCATTGCGTTGTGTATACTAACCATGTGCAAGATTGCTCAATGATTAATACCACTGAATTCATCAAGAGAATTTATTCATAGCAATGTGTGTAATAGGGTAGAGGGGAAAACATATTGTGCAAAAACTTGTTTAGATGAGACATGTTCCAGGTCTGGTGGAGTGTTTTTATTGAGCCAGTGCATTCACGAGAGTGAAGATCACAATTTTGGGAAAATGATGGTATACATGAAAAGATTCAAATACATCACTAATGACATAAGCCTAGGAAAAGAAAGCAAACGATACAGTTGGTGAAATCCTCGGTGAATAACTGTCTCTAACTTTTAATTTAAATTGTATTCAAAATTTACCATCTCTAAACATAACTAATCCCAAGATCATTTTTTGCCACTGGTTTTCAAGTCAGCCATTTCATCAAGGAATTTTTTGAAAAGACACAAAAATATGTTCAACATGTCCACCCAGCCCGATGGCAAGTTGGGAAATTTAGAATTTGTAGAGATACATTTCCCCTTGGTATTATACTCTTAGTGGTTTGTTTTTCCAAGAAATAAACTCTATAACTCCAAAATGAGATTCAAAGTCAATATTATCATTCTAAGCAAGTTTTCTTGATGTTCCATATCACATTTAGGCATGGCCCGGATAGTAGTCAACAAAAACAAGAAATATTGAAGGAATATCAGTTCTACATAAGTGATGGTAGGTGTCATGACTTCCATTATGTATGCCATTGGTTCCACATGTTCTATGATTAGTTGAAGGAGAGGAATATACAAATGGATCGACATTAGATTTGGTTCAAAGGATGCGATTTTCAAATATTAAGTTCTCTCATATTTCAATGGTTGTGTTCATTGCACACAAAAATACAATGTGTCACATACGTGGAACTATTTTGAGACTCACTATATATGGTAAATTATGAAATGATAGAGTTGTAGCATGTGTCAAAAAATCCCTATGTAGGGAGGAATTGAATTCCTCTACAAATTCCCCTATTCGATATGCTAAGTCTATAGTCATGTGGTGTATGTTAGTAATGGGAGAAGGATCAAGAGTGTGAGCATAATCAATAAGGAAAAGAGACGTGCCGATATTTTTTTGGGAGGTGGTTGACGTTGATCATTCACATGTGTGGGAATGAAAGAGTGTTCCTAAGACTCATGGTTTTCACTTAGTTCTAATGTCCAACAACCCCGTATTTGACATATTGATCCAGGTGGATATTGGTGGCCACCCGCCTATTCCACTTGGGGCCCCAACTGTTATCAGAAAATCTACCAAAAGAGGACTTAAGGCATGATCTCTCTAGCTCAACGTAAGTCTAGAACAAATGAGACAGAATATGAAATAACTTTCCTAGATCTAGTTAGAGATCAAGGAATTAAGCATCTTACCTTAGATTCGTAGATCTTTCCCCTTGTAGTCGTTCAGAGCTCCACGGTTTACCTTAGATTCATAGATCTTTCTCCTTGTAGTCATTCGGAGCTCCGTGGTCGTCAGATCTATGGCTGCAAGACCTGTCAAAACATAGGGAACAAGACAAGCAGTAAAGTATGCCTAAACACTAACTAGTCTTAGTAAATAGTTGAGGAGGTAAACTATAAATATCATTCACACAAATAACATTTATGGAAAGCATTTATATTACTGTATAAAAGGTGGGAAGTACAATAGAAGAGATGATTACAACCAATGCCTCAACGTTGCAATCTCCTTCCGACAAGCCAAACCAAAGCTCCTAGAAAGAAGTAGGTGCCTCCAAGACTAGAGTATTGGATCACTGAGCTAATTTGACCAGCATAAGAGTACCATAGAATTCCTCCCTTTGGAATGGGAAGGGCTCTTGTATTTATAGGAGAAAGTGGATATAGTAGGTTGAGGATCATGGGGAGAGGATTAAGGGATCCTCCCATTAGGTTAGGGAACCGAAGGCCATCTCACCTAGGAGTTAGGGATAGGGATCCACCTCATCCAACTTCTAGAATTCACTCGAAAGCTACCTTTATCCCAATAAGCTAACTCCAGCACATGTTGCATGAAGGAAACCTACGCCGGTGCAATTTTTTCAAAGACAACCTGCACTGACCTAATTAGGAGTGTGGATAAAGGCCATCAACTTGCTCTAAATGACTAGCTTGATCTTGGGACTTTAGGGATTCAGGAACTGAGGTTACAAGGTGCATATTTTGGGTGTAACAGAATTCCCCCCAAAGCATGAAGCTAGTAAGACTAATCAGGTAAAATGCTTTGATAGAAGGAATGGCAAGGAATTGTCGGAAAGAATATGTTGCTGCAGTACAACTGACTCTGAGAACACAGTCTCATATGACGTACAACATGGATGCCGACCAATACATTGCAGATCCATGGTAATAATGACTGACTGAACACAATCGTGGCTACTAGATATAAGCATAGATCCATGATGAGATGATAACATGGCCATGACCAATACATAAGTGGATCTATGTAATATGACTCAAAACAATCTCCATCGCAACTTGGGTAAAACATGACTCCCCAGGGTCTTCAAGTCGAACCCACAATGATACGAATATATCCATGTGATTACAAATGTCTTGACGTCAAACATGGTAGAAACCACTTGATTACTGGTCATTGATGTATACTATTAACAAGCACGAGGGAAATCACCATTAATGTCAGTGATCCCCAAGGTATCATAGTACATATCATCAAGCATGAATGAATGGGTTGAAGTCGAACGCATGACGAAATATTTCAATCAAGAATCAATGATGTAAACTCATGTAAAAAGTGAGGTAACCTGCCATTCAGGCATGTAGGCCCAAGGTACTCGATTGGTTTCTAGATTCAGTCCTTGGATGATGTATTGAAGTCGACAATGATGAATCTGTCAAAGGAGGGCCATGATGAATCCCCCATCATCGACACGAATCTTGATAACAGATGTTTGGAGTAGATTGGATGGTACAGTAACATGCAAGACTGACTCAGAATAGACCGACATGATGGGAGGTGTACTGACTACAATGATGAGCGGTGAATACATTTCTTGAACATGGGCATGGCAAGACTTGACAGTTTTGACATGACGAGAATGACACCAACTACTAATTGCAACTGATGGTGGAAGCATTCTTTGGATGACCCAAAGGAGTAATGAGACTCATGAAGTTAATAGGACTCAAGGACAAGTACTGAATGAAAATGCAAGATGAGTGCCATGTTCAAGAGTGACTAAGTATTGCCATAGATAAAAGTCTAACACAAAACTTTCCTTTTTCCCCATCATGACTAATGAGTGCCTCATGTGTTTTTAATGAGCTTGATGAGGGTAACCAGATGCTCGGTATAGCTCATCTCATAGATGAGTCCAATCCCAAATGTTTTTCGAACCTGGGAAAGGAGGGGTTCGTCCCATGGCGGGCCCTTCAATGTTGAGTTTTAACGAGTTAATAGAAGGTAAACTCGACATCATTTCATGTTTAGAGAGTCTGAAAAGAACTAAAGAAGACTCCAACGGTCCTTTTTCGTAAAGTTAGCCTCGTCGCCCGGAAAAGGGTAAAACAATGTGAGAGAGGACTCTTCCAGTCATTATTGGCTGGAGTATTCATTTTTCGTAAGTAGTCCCCCCTGGTCCGGAAAAGGGGTAAACTATCACCAAGAAGATGACCATTCAAATTCTTTAACAAGCCTGAATGTGACAAGTTCGCTTGGCAATCTTTTCCTATTTCGAGAGCCTGAAAAGAGCTTAAAGAAAAATCCGGGGGGTTTCCTTTTTCGTGGGAGTTTAACGAGCCTGAAAAAGTGATAAACTATAACTTAATGGCTTATTCTCATCGTTTAACGAGCACAAGAAAGAACAAAGAGTTATCTTGGTTGTCATTTGATAATTTACATTAATGAGCGAACTAATGACAAAAAGACGCTCGGAGAGTGTTCATACCTACTAATACTTAGTAGATGAGACCACGTCAAGAAATGGCACTAATGAGGCACCTGCAGCTCAAAAAATAGGTCAAAAGTGGTTAACTGAGTATTAAATATAATAAATGATCCAAACTATAGTAAAAAACCCACTAAGCATCAAAATATAAAAAGGAAAATTCCATTTTTGTTATAAAATCGATGAAATAGTGAAAATAAATTACAATTGTTTTTTACCAATTTGGGAGAGTGCAAAGTGTCGTTTATAGCCGAATTTCAACTGCAGTTTCCAGGAGCTACGATCCATCATTCCGCGAGCCATCTGCGACAGGTAACCCTAAACCTCTTCATTTAACTTTTCAGTGGATTAGAATTTAATTTTTTAGGTTTTTAGGTAGTTTTTTTAGTCTTTTAAGTTGGTAGGAAAGCGTTCACGGGCTGGTGCAGGCAACCCATTCGGGTTCTGCGCCTGCACAGATCCTGAAAGGGAGTTCTACGCCGGTGGTGCACTGTCAGAATGGGTGACCTGCGCCAGTGCAAATGACCAAATGAAACTCAAAATATAGCAAAAATTAAAAGCTTTGGTTGAAGGGGGAAGGTTCTAAACATGTTTAAATGACTTGCTTGGTAGGTTTGGAGTGATACCATGGTCCTTGAATGGCAGGAACGCGAGCATGAGCTCGAATATATGCAAGTGGAAAACAATCCACAAAGTGTTGCAGCATTGCAAAAATGTGGGCTTCTCAAGTACTTTCGAGTGCCGGGGATGAGATCCCAAGTCATCCTACTGACATACTTGGTCAACTGTTGGGACACTATTCAGCAGCAATTCCAGATAGGTGAGCACATTCTTACCATAGATGTCGAGGACATCTATTTTTTGACAGGATTATCCCGGCATGGGAATCTTGTGTCTTTGACTGGGTCATGGGGTGGTGACCGTTCGGTCGAGGACATGATAGTTCAAAGGTGTGTTCCGGATACAGCGATGGTTGGTGGGAAAATTCCCTTCAAGAATGTCGTGGAAAGGGACCTACGAGCGATACTCTTCACCATTGCATGAGATGCTGGTAGATGAGCTACTCACTTGGCTAGCAAATTGCAAATGATGTATGTCGAGGAGTGCATGGTTCCTACATTGTTTAACTAGTGCGAGGGGCTTCTTTTCAGCCTCAAGGATCAGTTGACCAAGTGTCAATGCGGGGTGCTGAAACAGTTTGGGTATGGCTCAATCATGGTGTCCTTCATGTTGGAGCGAGTACCTCTCTTACACCTACAGGTCGATTTCGAGGATTGTGAGATACACGATCCACACATGCTGAGATGGACAGATGTGATGGCTCGCCATGGTGGAGGGGGGGCCATCTTCAGCTTTGGCATCAGGTTCTTCTCATGGCTGTAGGCACAGATCCTCATGGTGGAGGATTATCCATATGCCGGTACAGACTTCCAGGGAGATCCCGACCTAGTGCTTCCAGAGGGAGCGTAATGGAGTGACATAGGTAAGAACCACTGCTCGTGTTTTAATATATTTTATGTATTTTATGATTTTTTTGTAGTAGTAGTGCTGATAATGTTTACATGTTCCTTTGCAGATGTGGGTCCAGAGAGACCATTGGGAGTCTCCCGCTAGGCGCGGAGAGGAGTGTTGGAGATGGATCTCGCGGCTTGTGATTCTCTTGAGGAGCAAGAGGTTATCGGGGAAAAGCTCCAGGGGATGAATTTTGACATTCCAGAACCTACAGTGCATGACTTACCCCTCCGATATCAGGAGTTGACAGTAGGGGTATCAGCTCATTTCGGCACGCTACTCCAAAAGGTGGGGAGGGCCATTGTTTTTTACCACGCTTAGCATGGGGCTGAGAGGCCTAGGGTTGTGCGGCATAGGGTTTAGGCATATGGCCTATACATGTATACTCTGAAAGCTTATGGGCTTCAGAATTTTTGTGGGGATGATTCCTACTGAAAGCCAGCATGCTTCAAATTTTGTATTGGCACTACCATTTTGTACTTTTGTACAGATTTATATATATATACAGACATTCCGGCGAGTTTATACATTATGTGTTTTAATGGATGATTGATGTGATCTTGTTTACATGTTTGCTTATATGATGAATTATTTACATGTTATGTTTTCTTTTATATTTCATGGATATGTTATGTGTGAGCAATGTACCAATCTAAAATGAAACTGGCCATTGAGTCGGCAACTGCATTCCTGTCTCGTGGAATGTGCAGGTATTGAATGGATACAAAGGACCTTTCTAGAAGACGGACTCATCTGTAGAGACAGAGTAGGGTAGGGTCACGGATAGCATAAATCCGGTTAAGATGATAGACCGCCAATTGCGAATCCAAATGGATAACAACGTGGTCCATACCCAAGGAAAGAGAGTCGATTAGGGTTCCAATGATTGCCTGATATTCCGCAGCATTGTTGGTTGCGAAACCTAGAAAACTTCCTTCTGGGCTGATAAGCTCGCCAGTGGGAGAGTAAAGCACCCAGGCTGACGAAGCAAGGTTACGGGTATGTCGGCTAGCACCGTCTGCAAATCCGTAGCAGGTTTCCATTTGCACATGCAGACAGAACATGGTATAAGAAGCGAAAACAAGATCTAGACACACTAAACAAAAGCATCACACCACACAAAACACACACACCATGTACAGTATATACAACGTACTTATGCATGAAAGACTCAGGCATAGTACCTCTTCAGGTAAAGCCCATTGCGGGGCTCACCTAAAGATATCCCGTCATAGTCTTCAAGTTCGTAGGCTCCCTTCTCCAGGACATGCTTCACTATGTAGGGTCCATGCCACATGGAATCAAACTTTCCTGCCCGTAGCTTATCGTGTCTTTGGTCATATGTGAGGACCAAATCACCCTCGCTATAGACGTGAGGTTCTACCGACTTGTCATACTAGGCTTTGATGCATTTCTTATGTGCCTTGTTGGCAAGAGAGGCATCACGGCAAGTCTCGTCGAGTTTTTCCAGGTAGAGGAAATGTTCTTCCTCAACAGTAGTGTTAGGGAGAAGTTCAACTGCGAGTTTGAGGGACGGAATCTCACACTCTATCGGTAGGACTTATTCCAATCTATAAACTAGTTGGAAGGGGGTAAATCCAGTGGCAGTCTTGACGGAATTTTGATAAGCCCATAGTGCATAAAAGAGCATGTTGTGCCAGTTGGACTTGTGCATACCCACCATGCATTGGATCATGGTTTTCAAGACCTTGTTAATGGCCTCTACTTGTCCATTGGATTGTGTAGTACGGTGTTGCGTTTTCATGGTAGAAACCCAATCTAGTGCTCAATTCATCAACCATGTGGTTCATAAAATGAGAACCATGGTTGGTGACTATAGCTTGAGGAACTCTAAACCACGCTATAACATGATTGAACATGAAGAGTGCGGTGGTTTTGCCGTCATCCATGTATGTAGGCGTAGCCTCGGCCCACTTTGTAAAGTAATCCATGGCTATTATGACGTGACCATGCCCCCCGGCCGAGGTAGGCTTACAGTGCATGAAGTCAATGCCCCATTTAGCGAAGGGGTCAACGAAAATAATCGGGTGTAACGTGGCTAGGTGGGTGCACTTTTTAGTTTGAAAGTGCTGGCATGGAGGACATTTTTTGACGGCCTCGATACAATATTTAATATAGATGGCCAATAATATCCTGCGCGAAGTATCTTCTGGGTTGTAGCCATCCCAGAGACATGACCGCCACATGCTCAAATGTGACAGTGATTTAAGACGTGTTCAGCCTCCTCATGAGTGAGATGACGTTGAAGGATAGAATCAATACCACAACGGTACAAGGTATCACTGATGATCAGGTAATACTTTGCATGGTGGTGTATTCGACGACGGTCATCCCGAGAGAGTTGGGGGATGAAACGTTGGGTCTAAAGATATAAAGTGATATCTCCATACCACAGATTAGATATGCCAATGAGGAACAATGATTCGTCTGGGAGAGAATCATTGGGCTCAAAGTCGACATCATCCCAAGGAATATCACAGATCAGCTCAGCTAACACCAAAGATATTTTAGACTTATCCTTTTCGAATAGGAGATCAAATTCCTACAGTATCACGATCCATCGTGAATACTTGCCCCCAAGCACCTGACATGTCAAAACATGGTACATGGGGTTCGAATTGGCGATGGTGGTGGTGGTGTGAAGCAAGATGTAATGTCGAAACTTTTGGACCGCAATAACTGCCACGAGAGCGAGTTTCTCAACATGTGAGTAACGAGTTTCGGTGTCAATGAGACCCTTACTTAAGTAATACATCACATGTTCCTGGGCGTTGTTGTCTTCTTGTACCAAGACCATGGCGATTATGGTGGCAGAAGCAACAAGATAAAGGATATAATCCTTGTAGTAATTGGGCGATTGGAGCACAGGGGCGTGCGTGATAGCATGTTTGAGACTATCGAAGGATTGTTGTGCTTGGTCATCCCAAATGAATGGGACGTCCCTTTTTAGTAGTCTCATGTAACCCTGCGTCTTTTGGGCGAAATTACAGACAAAATGCCTTAAGTAAGTTTCCTTCCCTTGCAAACTTTGAAGTTCCGTGATATCAGTGGGAAGTAGGAAAGCGACAATGGCTGCCACCTTCAAGGGATCAATGCAGATCCCATCTTTCGAGACAAAGAAACCAAGGAGGAGTCTCGACTCGATGCAAAAGATACACTTGTGAGGGTTTAGGTGGATGTTATACCGACTGCATCTGAGGAATACCGCCATTAGATGGTCAATGTGGTACTCACGCTGCCATGAATGGGTAGGGAGATCATCCAAGTAGAGTTCCACAAAGTCCTTCACGTCATGAAAAGCATACAACATGGCCCGTTGGAATGTGGTACCAACATTTTCAAGGCCAAAAGGGGGATTGCGATAAGAAAATGTACCCCAAGGATAGCTGAAATTTGTCTTGTGTTGATCAGCCCGGTGGATCTCAATCTGGTTGTATCCAGAAAATCCATCGATAAAAGAGAAAATGACACTTCCAAAACAATTGTCAATGATCTGGTCAATAAAGGGAGTCGGGTAATTTTCCTTAGGACAAGCCTTGTTGAGATCCCGATAATCGACGCAGACATGAATGATACCCTGCTTTTTAGCTACTGGGACGACATTGGAGACCCATTCTGTCAATGGGACAAGGTAGATAAAACCAGCTTTCAAGACCTTTTCAATATCTGCCTTGATTGTCGTAGTCTTTCGGGGGTGTACCGGTCGTAGTTTTTGCCGTACTGGTTTAGCATCATGATAGGTTTGAATTGTATGTGAAACAATAGCGGGGTCTATCCCGGGCATCTCCTCGTAGGTCCAAGCAAACATGTCTCAGAATTGCTTGAACAAGGCCGTGACCGTTGTAATCTCTTTAGGGGAACACTTTTGGCCTAAACGAATGTGTTCCACTACACCAAGAGTAACCGATATGTTGACCAAAATGGTAGGTTCAATGTTGGCCAAATTGCCTTCAGAGTCCATTTGACATGTAAGTATCGAGGACTGAGAGCAAGGGTAGACATCTGGTGTAAAGAGTGTGGTGATGCTATTCTCCATAGTATCCAATGAAGGAAGGAAAGATGATCGATGATTGAGGTCTTCCCATGGAGGGTCATCCACACTCATGATTTCCATAATGGACTCGTCAGAATGAAAAGTCTGGAGCAGAGGATCGGGTAGGGATGATGTCCACTGTACAGAACAAGAGGTGGAGGCCATGGCTAAGTGGTCCTCCGGTGCTGATTGGATGGCCTTGTAAGTGAGTTTAGCGGGTGAAAAAGGAATAGTGTCTCCAATCAGGTGTGTGGTGGCTTCATCAGGTACAAGCCATTGATCAGTAGAGTTGGGGATAGATGAACTCCGATAGGAGATCATGTTCACCATGGAAACATAATTGGGGGGATCCGAAGTTGGAAAAACGCCAATAAGGGATGAGTCCTTAATGAGGCCGACCCCTACGCTCTCGTATGGGTGAGAAGATTGTCCAAGTAATGGAACATTATCGCCTGGATGAGTAGTAGTGTCAGGTGTATAGAAATCCAGTTGGTCGACAGTAACAATTTGGCCTTGGTGTGGGAATTGTACTATGCGAAAGACAGATGATGCGACCGGAGTCATGGCGTAAAACCAATTACGACCAAGCAGAATATTATAATCTAACGGGGTAGCGACCACTTCCACATTAATCATTGTGGTCTTGCCCCCCAACTCGAATGATAAGTCTTGTAACAGCCCATGAGGTTGAAAGCCATGTCCATTGAATGCTTTCAAGGTGGTGAGAGAACGTTTCAACTTGGGAGAGCCAATGGCTCTCCAACATGAAATCGACATGACTAAAGTAGAGGCACCTTCGTCCAAGATGGTACGATGGATTATCTTCCCAGCAATGTTTGTGGAAAATTGAAATGCCAACTGATGGGAAAGCCTCGGCTTAAAATACTCAAGATGGAACATGATGGTATTAGAAGAATCCGAATCAACCATGCCAATGGCATCGAGGAGAGTCTTGCGCTAGATAGGACAGTTTTGCAAGACCTCAAGCGTCGACATAACACAAGGAGCTTGTGCTAGGTCCTCTACAATATTGTAGTTCTGAGCGGCCCGAGCATTGGGATTGAAAATAACTTTTCGAATTGTGCTCTTGGGCTGACGCAACACTGACTCTAAAGAAGGCTTCTCAATGGTGAGAGGAGCGGGCAATACGGTGATGTCGGGAATCGAAGTGGAAGCTTTTTCAGTATTACTTCCAACGGGCTCCTTCTGAGGGACGGAGTCATACAAATGAGAACGCGTGTTCAAGTTGATGGTCTCACTACTCATCATGAGAACATGTGTGGTGGAAGATGCTTCTCCTTGGTAAGGAGAGGTGTGTGTGATGAGTTGTTGGTTCTGTGTGGGGAAGGGATCGTTAAGAACTGCGGTAGTGGAGTTTCCTTTGAGAAACTTCTGAACTTCATCCCGATGGGGACATTCCTTAGAGAAATGGTCTCAACCGCACAGAAAAAAAAGGATACTTCGACTTCCTCTTATGTTTGGTGTCCTCGGGAGTGGGCTTGGTCTCCTGCTAATTAGAAGGTTTCTTGGGTTTCCCTTTGTTTTTCTTCTTACCACCGGACTTCTGAGATGAAGCTGATTGTACAGAATTCACCTCCTCGGTGGAGGCAGGAATGGTGGACTTGGTAGCGCTATTTCCAGCCTATGGTGGTGATGGGGAAGAACCTTGGGGGTTCGATGAGCCACCATTTTGAGTAGAAGGCTGGGAGGTAATGGAACCAATGATGCCATCGGCCTGTGGTCCCTTGGTTGGTTTCGCGGGATCATACTTAGGGCGAGGTGCATTAGGAACAATTTCATACAATGTGTCGGATTGAGCATAGACCAAGTCTAAGTAATGGGCATGGGAAATAGCTCGTTCCTTACTGATGGCCCCTCCCATAGCTACATCTCGAGCTACGACAAGTAAAAGTGACTTTGTGAACCAGTCAGCTAAGAGTTGGTCCAGAATATGAGCCTTAATAAGACGTTGTCTTCGCTACCATTCATGAATATGATCTGAAATATGAGTGGCAGTGTTCTAGCGAAGGGAGGTCAATAAGTCCGTACCAGTCGCATAGCGAATGGGAAACTGGAAGTGCGTCAAAAATGACATAGCAAGAGATTGGAAATATGGAAAAGAATTGGGTGGTAGTTCAATGTACCACTTGGCAGCTGGGCCGGTGAGAGTCCGTTGAAATAACCTAAGATGGATCGCATCATCCATTAAGGAGTTGGATGAATACCATAAATGGTATGTCATCACATGGTTTTTGGGATCCTCCCTGGGTTTTCCATCAAATTTGGGGATATCTGATGGTAACTTAACCGGAATGGGTAGCCGATTATTCCCATGGAAAATGGGATCATTTGTCAGACGAGACAAATCGGAAAGGTCCAATGTAGCCAAAAAGGGAAGCTGTTGGTTCGGTTGTGGGTACTGATAGGGCATGTATGGACTGGTAGGACCTTGAATCAACTGGTTGTAGGGTGTTCCCGGAGGAAACTGATCGTATGGGGGTATGTCGCCTGGACCGTAATTAGGTCAGCCACCATAATAAGGTGGTCCATTACCATAATATGGTGGTTCGTTACCATAAGGTGGGGGCCCGCCTCCACCACCGGGAGGGGGTGGGCTGCCTCCAAATGGTGGGGGTCCACCACTACCACCGGGATAGGATGGACCTCCACCGCCTCCACCGGGAGGAGGTGGTGGTCCACCGCTGCCACTGGGATAGGGTGGACCTCCACCGCCTCCCCCGGGAGAAGGTGGTGGTCCACTGCCGCCGGCGGAAGGGTAAGGGCCTCCTCTACCACCTCCGCCATAGTAGGGTGGTCCTCCACCACCACCACCAGGATGGGATGGTCTTCCTCCACCACCACCATGATGGGATGGTCCTCCACCACCGCCACCAGGATGGGATGGTCCTCCACCACTAGGGGGGGTTGGCCCTCAGCCTCCAGCTGAAGGGGGAGGGCCTCCACCTCCGCCGCCAAGGGGGGTGGGCCGTAGTTTCTAGAATGAGGTGGTCCTTCGCCAAAAGGTAGAGGTCCACCTCCTATGGATTTTTGGTTGGGATCACCGCCTCTGACTGGAGGTGGGGGTGGACCAGAAGGGGGTGGTGGAACTCGAGGGACTGTAGGTGGGGGTCCATGTTGTAAAACATTTTGTTGTCCCCATACAATGTATGGATTTCCAGGATACGGTATCCCATAGAGTGCGTTTTCGGGATTGAGTTGTCCCGACACAGGCTTAAGATAACCTGGATACACTTGACTCCATGGTGTTTGAATTACATTGGATGGTCCCCCAACATGGGATAATCTCATGGTGGAAGGTTCGACATGTAAGGAATTTCCAATGGAAGGACCGATGGGAACTCCTCCTCCAGTATTATGGTTGGGAGGTGGGGGTTTCCCCCCAGCACCAACTTGCTGGCCACTAATTAAAGGTTGACCCAACACGGATTGTTGATTATCTACTACAGGGTTAACATTACCCGCAAGAAAGGTAGGGGGTAAAGAGTATCCTCCCCGCAAGGTTTGGGTTGGGGGAGGAATGGGTAGCGTAACCGTGGTAGTAACAGGTGTGTTGGATTGTTGTCCTTCAATAGGTCGAATCGTTTGAGGTATAGAACTGGTCTCATGTTTAAGGGGTGTACATGCAGGAGGTGAGGGTTGCCCAGATTCAGAAGTGGTCACGTGTTGGGTGGATGATTCCAGTGAGTCAAAATATAAATAAGGACTTGGGAGTGGTTGATAAGGAGGTAACATCAGGTCTTCATCCATTCATAAAAGACTTTGTCTTCGAAACCCCTTAGCGATCACACGTAATCGAGTCAATTGTTCATGATAAGGTGCCAGAGGGTCATCGGGAGTAGCCCAACTAGGTGGGGATGCAATGGCAAAATGAGCCACTGGGTGGCCTAGAGATGATGTCCAATAAGCTTCAGTTGGACCAACAGCTATTGTAGGGTCGTCCTGGGGTGGATTTAACCATTCCACCGATCCAGGCTCTCCCAGTAAAATGGAAGGTAGGTCTTGTGAAGTGGAATTTTGTGCCTCTTCACCTTTTGGGGGGTTGGAGGTAGGTGAATCTGGAGGGAACATATGTGCTCCAATATTCAAAGTAGGGTTTTCTACTTTAGGTGACACGACCGTGGCTTGTGGGTCCATTCTTACCTTTGAAATTACCTCCTGGTTAAGGGGATATTCAGGCAGTAAGTTTAGAATCCTACGAGACCTTCTCCAAGGAAAGTCAGCTAGAGTGACTGAAACAAAAGTTTCTCCTAGGGCAAGCTAAAAAAAAGAAAAGCAGTCTAGAAAAATCCTACACAAACTAAGGCCGCAAGCAAACTTATGTGATAATAGTGGATTCAAAAGTTTGGAACCTCATGGGATTGTCAAGGCTTCGCAACTCGCGATATACTCCAGGGTCCAACATTTATACTCAGCCCAATTTTTCAGAGCACTAACCAAGGAGGATTAGGATTGTACCCCTGACCATAT
Organism: Larix kaempferi; assembly: GCA_027924585.1. Taxonomy (NCBI): domain Eukaryota; kingdom Viridiplantae; phylum Streptophyta; class Pinopsida; order Pinales; family Pinaceae; genus Larix; species Larix kaempferi. The sequence goes on from BSBM01000029.1 coordinate 4,763,819, forward strand.
AACCCGACTGCTTGATAGTATGTGCATAGTAGCTCCCTGAGTGTTGTTCTCGGTGTATTACTTTGCCAAGACGTCCAAATGGATAGCTTAGTTGGTCTCAGGAATCCTAATGGTGTCTCCCGATATACGAAAGGTACATGGGAGCTCAAATCCGTAGTGGTGTTGTCTAATGCACAACCGTACGACACGAGACCTTCCTATATACTACTGAGTACGTGAAACACCTTTCGATATACGCCAAGTACGTGAAACACCTTTCGATATATGACAAGTACGCGAAGTACTTGGTGGGTACGTGAAAGAGATTCAATATACCTGGTTGGTACGTGAAAGAGCTTTTATATACCAGCTGGTACGTGGAAGACTATAATACCCCCGGAATACAGTGCTGGCAAGTAACGACATCTGCCACGTTTTATGATGCTGGAACACATCTCTAACTTAACACACAAGTTACTAAAAATTTTACCCTAGTTCTACCGTTAATTTTATCTGGACGGTTAGGTGAATGCATGAGGTGAGTACATAAATGTAAACATAATGCAAGTCCTAACTACATCCAAAAAATGTACTTTTCTTTTGATAAACTCTATGTATGGGAGGGAGAAAAATCTTTCCAAGTGGTTTTACCAAAGCAACAAAATGCAACACAATCCCAAATCTATCAAATTTGATAGAAAAATACTCTTTTCGTTTTTTCCATTTTTCCAAGCAAACCTCAAAAAATCAACAAGCATCACAACCAAATCCAAGCATTTTTTTTTGTCTTTTCGAATCAAAACTTAAGAGATGAAAAGAGAGAAATTTCCTATCTAGAATAGTAGTACTCTAACTTTTCAAATTTCACTATTATGGCTTAAAAGCATAAAAAATCAAGAAGGCAAACAATTCTTCAAGCATGGAATCACTTTTGTAAAACTTGATCTCACTTGAATTTTTCAAGAAAATGAATGATTCATAATTTTTGAAAAGCACAAATGATTAATTTTTCTCTCAAACTTTCCAAAAGATTAATGAATGATGAGTTCCAATGCATGAACCATATTCTACAAAAATTTTCGAATGCACGTGAAAATAGCAAAAATAATGTACCTTTAATTTTTCAATGATATGCCAAGATTACAACTTGATAACAATGATATTTTTAAGCATGAAAAACTGAAAAGAAAGTTGATTTGCAGCACTCTAAACACTCAAGAAATTCTCAAGAGAATGACAAGCACTCATATGGACTGAAAACACTTCAAAACACTCAATCAAACAACCGAATGCAATCAAAGTCAAACGACATGTGCAAAGGAGGTTTGGGATCTAAACTAATGGAAGGATTAGATCAGGTGAGGAGAGTAGGGAAAGCGAGGCCGAGCGGATGAAGGTGGGGGAGACCAAAGTGTCCACCACTACCAAACTCAATCTCGTCCAAAAATGGAACCCAAAACCACTCCAAATTGAACCAAAAAGGACCAAATACTAACAATGCAACATCAAACAGGTCCCTGACTGGAAGATACAGTGTAGAGAGGTTCCGCAAGATAAACCAAAACTCAAACAATGGAGAGGGATGAATCAAACCCTAGTTTTGAGTGGTCAACGCAGGCTGCAGTCAAGCATAGAGCGCCCAGCGTAGATGGTCCACTGGGGTTTAGCGCCGACGGCGCAGAAGAAAAACAGAGCTTTAGCGCCAGTGGTGCAGATCTCAAAAAGAAAAAATGTGCCTGTGAGAGGATGGCACTCTAGTTACATTTCCCAAGTGCACCGGGCGAATTCCCAAAACAAAACAGAAAAAGATCTCCAAGGATGAGCAATGAAATGGTTTAATAATTAAACCCACAGACTCAGGGAAAGTTAACAGACCCTTCAACAAGAAGATCTGATGGTGAAAGAGGCTCAGGAGGAAAAAGAAATGGCTTGTAAAGAAATCAAAGAATATGAAATTCAACTTGAAAATTTAAATCAACATATGTCCCCAATATGGTCGCCGAACTTGTTATCAGACAATCTACCAAAAGTGGACTTAAGGCATGATCTCTCTAGCTCAATGTAAGTCTAGAACAAATGAGACAGAATATGAATAACTTTCCTAGATCTAGTTAGAGATCAAGGAATTAAGCATCTTACATTAGATTTGTAGATCTTTCTCCTTGTAGTTTTTTTGAGCTCACGGTTGTCAGATCTATGGCTACAAGACCTGTCAAAACACAGAGAACAAGACAAGCAGTAAAGTATGCTTAAACACTAACTAGTCTAAGTAAACAGTTGAGGAGGTAAACTATAAATATCATTAACACAAATAACATTTATGGAAAGCATTTATATTACTGTATAAAAGGTCGGAACTACAATAGAAGAGATGATTAAACCAATGCATGAACGTTGCAATCTCCTTCTGACAAGCCAAACCAAACCTTCTAGAAAGAAGTAGGTGCCTCCAAGACTAGAGTATCAGATCACTGAGCTAATTTCACCAACATAAGAGTACCATAGACTTCCTCCCTTTGTAATGGGAAGGGGTATTGTATTTATAGGACCAAGTGGATAGAGTAGGTTGAGGATCATGGAGAGAGGGTTAATGGATCCTCCCATTAGGTTAGGGAACCGAAGGCCAACTCACCTAGGAGTTAGGGATAGGGATCCACCTCATCCAACTTCTAGAATTCGCTCAAAAGTTACCTTTATCCCAGTAAACTGACTCTGGTGCATGTTGCATGAAGGCAACCTGCGTCGACGCACTTTGCTCAAAGACAACCTGCGCTGGCCTAATTAGGAGTGTGGATAAAGCCCATCAACTTGCTCGAAATGACTAGCTTGATCTTGGGACTTTAGCGATTCAGGAACTGAGGTTACAAGGTGTAGATTTTGGGTGTAACACCAACATTGTTCTTTTAGTTCTGTCATTTTCCTTATTTATAGCACAACTTACTATTTTTAGCAGTTTTTTGGGTCCTAAACTTCCGTAGCCATTTTGAGGCCCTAAATGACGTTTTTTGGGGAATCTTGCTCAACAAATCCCCATTGACATTTTTTAGTGTAGTCCTCGGATAGATATTTCCAACGAGGTATCATTTGCGTCAAACAGAGATCGTATGCCAAAGTTATAGTGTAGGGAAATTGATGTACCAATTTACCCCAACGGGGCCCATAGTTTGGAATGGTTTCATCTCCTAGGGTTAGGTTTTTGGATGTTTAGGGTTTTCCTTTGTTTCTCAATAATAGAAAGGCTTCGAGCCCCATTGGAAGGGGAGTTCAGAAGCTGATAGATGACACATCTCTTCTCAGAGATAGCTACCAACACTCTAGCTAGTTCATTTCCATTCTGACTGTAAGCATATTTCCATTATGTGATATTAATGAAATGAAGTCTAATTTCCGCTGCACCTCTGCATTTATGTGTATTTCTGTAATCCCTTGCATTCCTTCATAAGTCTGGATTAGTGGTATCAGAGTAGGTCTTCTCTTTCTTGATCCTTCTTTGCATGTCGCCAACGAGGTCAAGGTATAAGGAGTTAGGGCTCGACCTGGTTGAACCCTTGCAAGATCATCCTCGCAAACCCTGACCTCCGCCCATGGCAGACGAAAAGAAACACTAGGGAGAAGGAGATCCTATCAAAATATTGCTCGAGGAAGCCCTCGAGCAACAAAGGAATGCGATGATGGATAACTTTTCCCGAATCCTTCAAAGACTTCCCAGTAGCAGCCACTCTAGAGTCGAAACCCCTTTTAAGGTACAATAAAATTTTGACATTCCAATATTTGAAGGCCAAATAGATGCAGACGTCGTAGATATATGGTTGAATCTATTAGAAGGGTATTTCTTGGTGCATGAATTTTCCAACCAAGAAAGGATCACTTTTGCACTCCTCAAAGATGCCCCCCATGTCAAGGAGAGGTGGGAAACCTACTGTGAGCAGAAGGACGAGAGGGAACCCTCTCTTTTTTCGGTCGCACCCACTTGGAATTATTTTCGAGACACCATCAAGGAATAATATTATCCGATGGGAAGCTATGAGGACAAGTACATACAATGGAATACATTGCGGAAGCAAAGGGATTAAGATGTGCATGAGCTGACGAACCTGTTCCATACCCTGTGCACAAAACTGGGTATCAAAGATTCAGAGAAAAATTTGGTGCTGAAGTACCGCAGTTGTCTGCACAGATACATTAAGGAGGAAATGGAGTTCCTTGACATATTCTCACTTGGTGGAACATATCGGTTTGCGGCCAAGATTGAGCAAAAGTTCAAACAGAAGAAGCGAGACTTTGGATCTGCGACTCAAAAGTAAGGGAAAGGTTCCTTCAAACTGCAGAACAAAGGACAAAGCCAAGGCGGGGTGGCCTAGGATAACCTGTCAAAATTGCAAGAAAAGAACAACACTATGAAGCCAAAGAAGGACACGGGAAAGTGGTGTGAGTTTCATAAGAGCGCCATGCACAACACAAGTGAGTTTTGGGCCAAGCAGTCCCTGGTGGCCGAGTTGAAGGCCTCCGAATCAGATGCATGCTCCGACTCCAAACCAGAACCCGAAAAGGGTAATGACAAGTGGAAGCATATTATCAATGTAGAGCCCATCACCACTGTTGCCACCATGAAGGTCTAGAAGGAGGAACCAGAAGATCTAGAGGAGGGGGAGCGCCTCTTCCATTCCCAGATGTGGTTAAAGGGTTTCGCGCTGCGATTCATTGTCGACGGTGGAAGCCAAAAGAACCTCCTTTCAGCAGAGGTTGTGAAGCGGCTAGGCTTCCCGACCACAGCACACCCACAACCGTACACCATTGTGTGGCTTCACCAAGGACAGTATCTTCGCGCCAGCCAACAGTGTCACCTCCCCTACAACATCAAGCCCTTCACAGATGAGGTATTATGTGACATTGCTTCTCTTGATGTTTCTGATGTATTATTAGGCCAACCATACTTGTGGAAGCGACATGCTGTATATGAGTCCCGACCTCGCGCTGCTATTATTACTTTGGGAAATAAGTTGTACAGGATACCAGAGGTAGCGTCGCCTGCCGCCATCTCTTTGGTTACTACAAAATAATGCAGTAAACTCATTTCAAAAACAAGGAAATTTGTTTTCCTGGTAATCCGCCCTTAGGGAAAGAATAAGACTATGGCCATGACCTCCAGACAGAGCTGCTCCGCCCAACAATAACAGATGGAAAAGGTCATGGTGGAGTACGGGGACATCTTCACCTCACCCACAGGGGTGCCTCTGCACTGTCACGTCAAGCACCCCATCGATCTGATCCCAGGTGCACCGCTTCCCAATGGACCAATCTATTGGCACTATGTCCTGGAGAATGACGAAATCAAGAGGCAGATTCAGGAACTGTTGTAGAAAGGGCACATCCGACCAAGTTCATTGACCTGTGGGAGCCCAATCGTGCTAGTGCAAAAGAAGGATGGGACTTGGAGACTTTGTATTGACTATCGGGGGCTGAATAAGATCACTATCCGCAATAGGTACCTGATCCCATGAATTGATGACCTTATGGACCAAATAAGGGGGGGGAATATTTTAGTAAGAATGACTTGAAGTCCGGATACCACTAGGTACCAATCGAACCCTACGATGTGTGGAAGACTGCCTTAAAATCCAAGGAGGGCCTTTTCGAATGGTTGGTCATGCCTTTCGGGCTGACAAATGCTCCCGAAACCTTCATGAGGATGATGGACAACATCTTGCGGCCATTCACCAATGCATTTGTAGTAGTGTACTTGGATGACATCCTGATCTTCAGCCAAACGTTGGAGGAGCAACTCCACCACCTCCGACAGGTCCTTCAAACACTGCGGAAACACAAGTTGTGTGCCAATTTGGAGAAGTGCACTTTCGGCATGACCCAGGTTCAGTATCTGGGATACATTATTGATAAGCGAGGGGTGCATGTGGATCTGGCCAAGATCCAAGTCATTTTGGATTGTCCAGCCCCTACCACTCTAACAGAGCTCCGCAGCTTTTTAGGTCTTGCCAATTTCTACCGTAGGTTCGTGTTGGGATTCTCTCATATCACTTGGCCCTTGAGCCAAGTCACCAAGGGAGGGGCGAAAGAGAAATTATTTTGGTATGAATCTAAACATGATGTGTTCGTCAAGTTGAAACATCGCCTCTGCTCTACCCGAGTGCTCACATTACCAGACTTGAAACAACCATTTTAGATCGAGACAAATGCCTCAAACTATGCTATTGGGGAAATTCTTACTCAACAGGGACATCCAATGGCATATCACAGTGGGATACTCTCCGACATAGTCCAGAAGTATCCCACTTATGACAAAGAGATGTATTCCATTGTGCAGGCTTGCCAACCATGGAAGCATTACATTTTGTGCAAGGAAACGATCATCCACATAAACCACTAACCCCTGCAGTTCATGCAAACCCAAGGGAAGTTGCAGAATGATCACCCTCAGAAGTGGTCCACATATCTACAACAATTTCATTTGAATATCAAGTACAAGAAGGGAAGCACCAATAATGTTGCAGACTATCTTAGACGACCACCGATCATTGTGTTAACCTCCGTGCTCAACTCTTGTCGGCACGAGACTTTTGATTGGCCACTTCTCTACAAGAGCAATCCAGAATTTGGCCATACATACACGACGCTCTTTGAGGGTAAGAAAGTTCCCAATTTTCACATCCAGGATGGACTGTTATGTCACCTGAGATACCTTTGTGTTCCTTCAAGCGAGCATTCCAAGATGATTTGGGAATCCCACTACAGTCAGGTCGCTGGGAATTTCGGGGTCGAGAAAATAGTGGCAGTGTTGCATAAGTATTTCTATTGGCCAAACCTTCGAAAGGATGTCGTGAAGTACATCAGGTCCTGCACTACCTGTGCCATTTCCAAACCGACCATCAAGAAGCAAGGCCTCTACACTTCGTTGCCTAACCCTAGTCGACCGTGGGAATCCATCTCCATGGATTACATGTCGGGACTTCCTTCTACTAAGCATGGCAACGATTGTGTTTTCGTGGTCGTTGACAGATTCTCGAAGATGGCCATTATGGTGGCCTGCAAGAAGAATATCACAGCAGAAACCACTGTTAAAGTCTTCTTTGAACGAGTGTGGTTACACTTTGGGATCCCACAGTCTATCATCTCAGATCGGGATAGTAGGTTCCTCAGTACATTTTGGTCCAGCCTTTGGTCGATGCTGGACACCAAGCTCACCAAGTCCACATCTTTCCATCCCCAAACTAATTGCCAGACAGAGGTTGTCAATAGGATGATCATACACATTCTACGCATGTACAACTCAAAGCATCCATTCACATGGGATGAGAGCCTACCCTATGTACAACACAGCTATAACCGAGCTCTCCATAGCTCAACTGGCCACAGCCCCTTTCAGGTGGGCTTGGGATTCTAGCCACTATGTCCCATCGACGTATCCATGCCCTTTGCGGTCACTCTGGCCGATTCGGCTCATTCCTGTCGGAAGCTGACAAGGAAAACAACTTCATTGAGTGCACTCAACACATCCGCCAACAGGTTCATGACATATTGGACAGAACCAATGCCAAATATAAGCAGCGACATCATCAACATCAGGTGCCATACAACTTCTAAGTGGGCGACAAAGTGTGGCTACATTTGCAGAAGGAGCGCCTCGTTGTACCCTACCATAAGCTTTGGCCGCTCCTACATGGGCCATACAATATCACCAAGGTTGTAGGGGACAATTCCTTTGAGCTCAGTATTCCACCATTCCTTGGTCTGCACCCAGTGTTCAATGTGGATCGCCTTCGGCCCTAATTTCCACCTCTACTGGACATCTCTGACATTGCAGAACAACTCACAGCGACAGATTTAAACCCAGACTGCAGGGAACAGGACACCACAGATCGTATCATGGACATGCAAATCAAGAACACTCGTCAAAAACAGATCCAATTGTATCGGGTTGTCCAAGATGGCCAACTCCTGCACCAAGGCAAGTGTCTCACCAGGGACCAAGTTCAGTAGAAGTTTCCTCATCTCATGGAGGAACTCCACGCAATGGGGACCATTGCTTCTTAAGGGGAGAGGAATGATCTAGGTGGATATTGGTGGCCACCCGCCTATTCCACTTGGTGCCCCAACATTGTTTTTTCAGTTCTTTCAGTTTCCTTATTTATAATACAACTTACTATTTTTAGCAGTTTTTCGGGTCTTAAACATTTGGACCCGTTTTGAGGCCCTAAACGATGTTTTTTAGGGAATCTTGCTCATTGAGTGTCCACACTCGCAAGTTTTGGTGTAGTCCTCAGATAGATCTTTCCAACGAGGTATCATTTGCATCAAATGGAGATCATATGCCAAAGTTATGGCGCCAGGAAATTGATGTACCAATTTACCCCAATGGGGCCCATAGTTTGGCATCGTTTCATCTCCTAGGGTTAGGTTTTTGGATGTTTAGGGTTTTCCTTTGTTTCTCAATAATAAAGAGGCTTCGAACCCCATTGGAAGGGGAGTCCAGGAGCAGGTAGCCGACACATCTCTTCTCAGAGTTAGCTACCAACACTCTAGCTAGTTCATTTCCATTATGTCTGTAGGCATATTTTCGTTATGTGATATTAATGAAATGAAGTCTTATTTCCACTGCACCTCTGCATTTATGTGTATTTCTGTAACCTCTTGCATTCCTTCATAAGTCTGGATCAGTTGTATCAGAGCAGGTCTTCTCTTTCTCGATCCTTCTTTGCATGTCCCCAACAAGGTCGGGGTATAAGGAGTTAGGGATCGACCTGGTTGAACCCTTGTACGATTAGCCTCGCAAACCCCGACGAACACCCATGGAGGACGAAAAGAAAGACGAGGTATCATGAGATCCTATCAAAATATTGCTCGAGGAGGCCCTCAAGCAACAAAGGATTGCGATGATGGATAAATTTTCCCAGATCCTTCAACGACTTCCCAGTAGTAGCCACTCTGGAGGCGCAACCCCTTTTAAGGTACAAGTAAATTTTGACATTCCTATATTTGAAGGCCAAATAGATGCAGATGTCGTAGATAGATGGTTGAATCTATTAGAAGGGTATTTCTTGGTGCATGAATTTTCCAACCGAGAAAGGATCACTTTTGCACTCCTCAAAGCTGCCTCCCATGTCAAGGACTGGTGGGAAACCTACTATGAGAAGAAGGACGAGAGAGAACCCTCTCTGTTTTTGGCCACACCCACTTGGAATTCTTTCCGAGATGCCATCAAGTAACAATATTATCCCGTGGGAAGCTATGAGGACAAGTACATACAATGGACTACACTGCGGCAACAAAGGGATCAAGATGTGCATGAGCTGATGAACCTGTTCCATACCCTACACACAAAATTGGGTATCAAAGATTCGGAGAAACATTTGGTTCTGAAGTACTGCAATTGTCTACACAGATACATTCAGGAGGAAATGGAGTTCCTCGAAATCTCCTCGCTTGGCGCAGCATATCAGTTTGCGGCCAAGATTTAGCAAAATTTCAAACAAAAGAACGATACTTTGGATCTGCAACTCAGAAGCAAAGGAAAGGTGCCTTCAAACCACAAAACAAAGGACAAAGCCAAGGCGGGGCAGCCCAGGATAACCCGCCGAAACGCAAGAAAAGAATGACTCACTTTGGTGGAGGAGCATTGGTCATCTTGGACAGTGTTTATCCTTAAATGGAATGAATGGAAGTTGAACAATTGAAATTTTATGAAGTGTTCTTGAATAGTGTTTTACATAAACTCAAGGATTTGTCAAAAAAATAAATTTTACCTTCATCCTCAGTTCATTCTTCCTCTCCCATCGACCTGTTATGAGATTGTGGATCCTCATCTGACCACGTTCTTTTGATGTCGACTACCACCCTATTGACTTCTCTGCTACACGACCATTCTCTATTTGGTCTTATATCCTATGTCGGTATCAAATCTAAATTTTAGTCCTTTTACCAGCTAGTCTTCTCTCCATCCTTTTTCCTATATTTTAGCTGGACTCAATGTTGAATTCCTTCTACCTCTTGGTATTCAATTGTTCCATCCTATTTTGACTCCTCTCTTAATCCTTATGTAATTTAAAGGTTCAGCTGCGTTGCCCCTACCATTTTATAAACCTTTTCTTCGACTTCAACTAAGCCTCTAGATAGTTCCCAATTTCATCCTTAGCTCGGTCTATCTGTGACTCCAGTCATCCTCCAATCCTTTGATTGTCATACTATCATAAACTTCATCTTGTCAGCTTATCCACCAACTCAACTAATCCATCGACTAGTTTCCTATATTAACTATGAATTGGTTGACTTGACCCAAGTCGACTTACCCCTATGGCTTTGCTAATTCATCTTCGACTACTTGGGAATGACCACCTCTTCTTTCACTTGGAAGGTTGTCAACTCCTCCCAAGGGATTTCAGTCATCTATTAGCCAAGTCTCGTCGAGGGTCTCTATGCTCTTGTATAGGACTCCTAGGGTTCAAAATAACTACACCTTTGGTTCTGTTCTTTCGATCGGCCTTCAATATTTTCTTCTTTCTTCAGTGTCAATGCCATACTTGGTACCATATAGAAAATGGTTTCTTTATCTTCACTCTGCTCACATTTTCCTTGTTCATTTCTTCATGTATTCATGTATGCTTGCAATCAAATAGATTATCATGGACTTCTATAAGGTCCTTCCTTAGTCCAATAGAAACATCCAGGGCTACCTTCTTATCATCATTTCCAACTCAAACTTAGAAATATTCACACCTCACACTAATGCCCATGAAGCACTTATCTCTACTCAAATAGTCATTTTTTTATTCATTGAAAATATATACTTGGATTCGATCTCATGGATGGCTCTAGAGTCAATGTGCATCCTCCATTCTTCTCTCTTCGTTGATGCTAGTACAACTAGTACTTCACACGGACTCAGAATTCCTCGAGTTAGATTTATGTTTTTAATTATTGAACCTGTTGATCTAGCTCAATGCTCTTAGTTGATCTTGTCTTGTGTGGTGACTCACTCAACAAAATTCAACTTGAACTCAAGTAAATATGATAGGATATGCTCTTCACTAGAAATCTTATCGGCATCTCATTGATCATTCCTACCTCATCCATGGATTCTCCACCCTCTTATTCACTTTTATTCATTATATAACTCTTCGTTGACATGTAATTGACCACTTGCATACCAAATGTAAGTTCCCTATTAGTCTATGATAGATTCACTACTATCATCATTGAACCTCCTTTACCTTAAACCTCACTACCATCCACTTCATCCCTTTTCCATAAACATTGACACCAGTCCATATTCTCTACTTCCTCTTCTACATTATTCATGGCACTCTTGCCATCTTTTCCTGCACACTTGCACAGGTGCTCGTTCAATCCATTGGTCGAAACAATTTCCTCTTCAAGAATTTCATGCATACTCTACTCCACTCTACTTTATTCCCCTAGTCCAGACCGTATTCATTGAAGGTACACATCGATTTCCTATTTGTCAAAAGTCTCATTGAAAATTTGTGTCGATGCTCTTGGAAGTTCTCGACTCACTCCCCCTTCATCTCTGGTTGTAGCATCTCGACCACTTCTTCAACATCCTTATCTCCATCTCTATCTTTTGATTCATTTTGAAATCCATGGTGTGTCCTTTCAGGGACATATTCCAACATCAACCTTTCTTCCTAGTCAGAATCCACGATCCAATCCTCTACAGGATATTCTTACATTTCTTCCTTCTCCTCGCAATTCCTATCACACATGCTAGTGTGGCATGACCTTTGTTCCTATCCCAACAGTTCTAGTCTCTACTCAATCTATTCAGTGAGACTTTCCATCTCCTCTATAGTGAAGGTTCTTTTCTCCTTCATCAAAATTTTCATCAATTTGCTTTGGCCCAAAGGTTTTTTAATACCTTGTGCCACCTCCAAAGCTTCCAAATTTACTCCTTCATTGAGTGTGCCTCCTTCGGACTTCCCCAGTAGTTCTACCCAATCTCTATGTTGGAAGTGCTTCCTTCATCAAGCCTTTGCAGAACTCCATTATTCCCTCCAATATTCTAGACTTCAACTAATTATGTATTTTATTCATTAGGTACTCCAACAAATAGTCCATTTTTGGAGATACCCATCACTTGCAGTCTTCTACTTGTCCCTAGACGACTCTACCCAACCCCCTCATTAGAGTCGTCTTGATTCTTCAACTCTTTGGCTTGCAACTCTACCCACCCACAAACTCATCTATAGAACTATAGCTTTCTCAAAGATTTCTACAAGGTGTTATTCTCTAAACCTCTTCTCCCTGATAACTGTACCCCACCTCCCTATGGGAGTGATCCCTTCTTTAACATATCTACCCAAATGCAAATGGAGTTGTTCTCTTCAACATCCAATCAAAACTGGACTCTTCACCTCAACCACAAAACTCTACCCAATTGCAGTTGTCGTTGTTGTCTTCTTCATGAAAGATACTCTTGCTCTAATACAATTTGATGCAATCTATGGATCATATATCAAAGTACACACACAAAAATTGTAATGGGCACCCACAAACACTCAAATTCAAATATGACACCAATAATGTTCTTTTATTAATATCAAATATTAATTTACATTGAGTAAATTATAATCAGGGTTAAGTCCCTGTGGCCTCAGTCAAAACTATTATATTACAAATGAAATTTCATCTTAATGGCTACACAAAAGATCATAAAAGTAGGGGTCACACTAAAAACTAGGGAAATGAAGTATGAGACCTTCAACAATTTTATGAAAGTGAAGTAGGGCTAATCACTCTCTTGATAAAAAATAACAACATCATCAACGACTTTCTTATAGTCTTATAGTTCACAAATAGTTGGGCCACAAGAAATATTATGAAAGGAAGAAGAATAAATAGGTGAGCCTAGTATCTCAACAACATTAACAAACTTCATCTCATCTTCCTACAATCGGTTGATCTATAATTCAAGACTCTGCTTGCACTTCTGTAAAACCTTAATAGTCTCACCTTTCACTATCAGTTGCGACAACAAAGCATCACAATCTTTCTTCAAATCTTGATATTCATCAAACAAGTGGTGATTATCTTCTTGAAGAGGAGCAACTTCTTCACAAATATCATAGACATAGGTATGCAAATTAGCAACCTCATTAGCTATATGGGTATTATCTTTCTCCAGTCTAAAAATACTCTCCATTAAGGTAAATTTTTCTATATGAGTGTTACACCTAAAATATTACCATCAAGAGACTCAGTGTATACATCCCTAAAGTTTCCTTGGATAAGTCATTAACTTGGAAGAGATACCTACTTATTCATTCTAGGTTTTGAGAGGTCGTCGCAGGTTTCCCTCATGCAACCGGCAATGTCACAGCTTTCTCTATTGCAGGGTGCGACGATGTCAGTTAATGGATAAAAATGGTTCTTTCGAGCCCATTCTCGAAGCTAGATAACATGGATCCTTATCCCTGACCTATTGGGAGAGATGGAACTCGGTTCCTAACCTCTTGGAAGGATCCAGTATCTCTCTCCTACGATATCTCAACCTACCCTATCCATACCCTATCATCTTAGTCCTATATAAATGAAGCTCTATCCCACTCTAAAGGGAGGAAGTCTATAGTGTCCAGATGCTGGTGAAATCATATTAGGGAGATCTCTATTCATCTATTGAGAGACTCACACTTCCTTGGGAGGATATGGAATTAGCTTGGATGGGGAAGGACTCCTTCGTTAAGCTCTAGTTGTAGTCATTCTCTTCTATGTACTTTCCCTATTTATAGTAATATAAACGCTTTCCACCAATATTGTTGTGTTGATAATATTGTGTACTTTACCTGCTTAACTGTTTACTTAGATTTGTTACTGTATAGATGTTTTTTACTTGTTTGTCTTGTTCTATGTGTCTTGACAGGTCTTGCAGCTGAGATCTGACGACCACAAGGCGTGGAACAACATCCAGGACAAAGGACTGCAAACTTAAGGTAAGACATCTAATGACTTGATCCTTAACTAGATCTAGGAAAGTGGTTTATAGTCTGTACTATTTGTTCTAGACTCACATTGAGCTAGGGAGATTCGGCTTGCATCCACTCGAGTGGATTGTCCATGAAACAAATTTGGCGACCATACTGGGGAAGAACATTGTTTTGTAGTTGTCAATTTGAAGGTCATTTTCAATTGATTTCTTGTTACAAGCCTCTATTTTTCATTTGCCTCTTAAACTGGTTTCACCATCAGATCTTCACTTTGAAGAGTTTGATTACCTTCCTTTGAGTTTGTACTTCTCATTTTCAAACCATTTCATTTCTCATTACTTGGAGCTTCAGCTCATTTTGGAACTTGGATCTCTCCTATCGCACCTGGTCAGTGTACCCAAAGCGACACTGTGTCATTTTTTATCTATGTTCTTTGTCTATTGGCCTCTCGTCGCAACCCTTCCATTGGTCTACTACGACATCGTCGCACATCCCACACTGGTGAACTGTGATGTCACATTGTGTACAAACACAGACTGCGCCGATTTGTCAAATTTTCCATACAGGCATCCCTTCTCCATTCCTTTTTTGAGTGTTGGTTTGTGTGCAAACTCCCTCTATATTGCAAGATCCAGTCAGAGATCCCATTTTGATTTGTGTGATTGAGTTGTTTGGTTTTATTTGGAGTTTCTTTGGGTTCCATCTTGAACAAGTATGATATTTGGTAGTGGTGGACACTTTGGTCTCCCCCACCTGCATCCACTCACCCTTGCATTCCCTCCTCTCCTTGCCAGATATGGTCATTGCATTGGATTGGTTTCCAAACCTCATTTGCATACTTTTTTGAACTTTGCTTGCTTTAGTGTTTCTTGTTACTAATTGATTTTGAGTGTTTGTGTGTACTTTCAGTCCTTTGAGTGCTTGTCTTTGCTTGATATTTTCTGAGTTATTGGAGTGCTGCAAGTGATCTTTTAAGTTCAGTATGTATGTTTAAAAGCATCGTTGTTATCAAATTTTTATTTTGATGCATCCATTGAAAGATCAAAAGTACTTTATTTCCATCATTTTTCAAGCTCATTTGAAGAATTGTACATGCATTGGAATGTCTCATTTATAGATCTTTTGGAAAAGTTGAAACAAAAATTGCATTATTTGTGTTTTTCATGAGTTATGAGTTGCTCATTTTCTTGAAAAAATCGAACAGATATCAACTTTTGTAAAAGGAGTTCCATGCTTGGAAAGTTATATGTATATTTTGGTTTTTATGCTTTTAGGCCGTTGTAGTGAAAGTGAAAATCTTGCATACTCTACTTAGAAACTCTCTCTTTTCATCACTTAGCATCATTTTTGTTTTGAAAAGATAAAAGAAAAAGAAAAAACATGCTTTGATTTGACTTAGTAGTGTTGTGATATTTTTTGTGTTTCGCTGAAAAGAAAAAGAATACTTCATAATCATTTTTTGATAGATTTGGGATTGTGTTTCATTGTGTTGCTTTGGTAAAATTGTTGGAAAGAAAATTTCTCCTTCCCATACATAGAGTTCATTGAAAGAAAAGCATACTTTTTGCATGTAGTTAGGGCCTGCATTATGTTTCTGATTATGTACTCACCTCATGCATTCACCTAACCATCCAGATAAAATTAACGGTAGAACTAGGGTAAAAATTTTAGTAACTTGTGTGTAAGTTAGAGACGTGTTTCAGCATCGTTAAGCGTGCTAGATGTCATTATTTTCCAGCACTGTATTCCGGAGGTATTGTAGCCTTCCACGTACTTATCGATATATCGAAGCTCTTTCACGTACCCACCAAGTCCCTTTAGTACTTGGCATATATCGAAATGTGTTTCACGTACTCAGTAGTATATAGGAAGGTTTTGTGTCGTACGGTTGTGAATTAGACAGCACCACTATGGATTTAAGCTCCCATGTACCTTGCGTATATTGGGAGACACCATTAGGATTCCTGAGACCAACTAAGTTAACCTTTTGGCCATCTTGGTAGAATAATACACCAAGAACAACACTTGGGGAGCTACTACGCACGTACCGTCCAGGTAATTGGGTATTCAGGCAAGGGTACGGTCCCAATCCTCCTTGTCATATTTTACTGTTGGACCCTGCGGTATATCGCGAGTTGCGAAGCCTTGACAATCCTGTGAGGTTCCAGACCTTTGAATCCACTCTTATCACATAAGTTTGCTTGTGGCCTTAGTTTGTGTAGGTTTTTTTCTGGTCTGCTTTTCTTTGTTTAGCTTGCCTTAGGAGAAACTTTTGTTTCAGTCACTCTGGCTAACTTTACTTGGATAAGGTCCTGTAGGATTCAGAACTTGCCACCCCAATATCCCCTTAACTAGGAGGTAATTTCGAGGGTAAGAATGGACCCACAAGCCAGGGTCCGGTCACATGAAATGGAAAACCCCACTTTGAATGTTGGAGGACTTTTGTTTCCTCACACTCCTTTAGATTCACCTGCCTCCCACCCCCCACAGGGTGAAGAGGCTCCAATTTCCACTTCACAAGACTTACCTCCCATTTCGTTGGGAGAGCTTGGATCGTTGGAATGGATAAATCAACCCCAGGACAACCCCATAGCAGCTACTAGTCCTTCAGCGGCTTATTGGACATATTCTCTAAGCCACCCAGTGGCCCATTTTTCCATTGCATCCCCACCTATTTGGCCTACCCCTGAAGAAATATTCGGACCCACTCGTGATCGCTTGGATCGATTACATACTAGAGGTGATGAACTTCAAAGACAGAGTCTTTCGCAAAGGGTATAAGACCCGTCGTTATACTCTAATCAACCACTCCCAAATCATGTGTTATCTTTTGAGTCACCGAAATCATCCATGCAACACGTGACCACTTCTGAAACTGGTCAACCATCCATTCCTACACATGCATCTCCTAGATAGGAGACCAGTTCAGTACCTATAATGACCCAACCTGTTGAACAACAACAGTCCAACACACCTGTGACCACCATGGTTATGTTACCTGCTCCTCCCCCACCCCAAACTTCGAGGGGAGGATACTCTTTACCCCCTACCTTTTTTGTAGATAACGGTAATCCTACGGTGGATAATCAACAACTAGTGCTGGGTCAACCTTTACTTAGTGGTCAGCAAGTTGTTACTGGGGGGAAACCCCCATCTATTAACCATAATACCGCAGCAGGAGTTCCCATCGGTCCTTCCATTGGAAATTCCTTACCTCCTGGACCTTCCACTTCGGGACTATCCCATGTTGGGGAACCGTATGATGTAATTCAGCCACCATCGAGTCAAGTGTATCCAGGTCATTTTAACCCTGTGTCAGGTCAACTTAATCCCGAAAAAGCACTCTACGGGGTACCCTACCCTGGAAATCCTTACACTCTATGGGGATAGCAAAATTTTTTACAACATGGACCCCCACTTATAGTACCTCACGTCCCTCCACCCTCGTTTGGTCCACCCCCACCTCCCATTGGAGGCAGTGGGCCCCTGCATAACCTTGGCGGAGGCGGACCTCTACCTTATGGTGGAGGACCACCTCATTCCAATCATCATGGCCCACCCCCCCTGGTGGTGGTGGTGGAGGACCATCCCACCCTAGAGGCGGCGGTGGAGGACCATCCCATGGTGGTGGTGGAGGACCACCCCATGGTGGTGGTGGAGGACCACCATCCTACTATGGTGGAGTTGGTAGTGGAAACTCTTACCCTTTCGGTAGTGGTGGTGGCCCACCACCCCCTCCCGGCGGAGGTGGTGGAGGCCCACCCTATTCCGACGGTGGTAATGGAACACCACCTCCTCCCAACGGAGGTGGTGGCGGCCCATCCTACCCTGGCGGTGGTGGAACCCTGCCATTTGGAGGAGGCCCACCCCCTCCCGGCGAGGGAGGCGGGCCCCCACCTTATGGTAATGGGCCACCTTACTATGGCGGCGGACCTACGTTTGGTCCGGGCGGCCCATACCCCTATGGCCAGTTTCCTCCTGGAACACCCTATGGTCAGTCATCACAAGGTTCCATTGGTCCTTACACGCCTTATCCATACTATCAGTACCCGCGGCCTAATCCACAGCTGCCCTTTTTGGCTACTTTGGACCTACCTGACCTGTTTCGCTTAACCAATGATCCTATCTACCATGGAACTAATTGGCCACCCATTCTGGTGAAACTTCCGTCAAATATCCCAAAATTTGATGGTAATCCAGGTGAGGATCCTAAAAATCACGTGATGACATACCACTTATGGTGTTCATCCAACTCCCTGATGGACGACTTGATCCGTCTTAGACTATTTCAAAGGACTCTCACTGGTTCGGCTGCCAAGTGGTATATTGAACTACCACCCCATTCTTTTCCTGATTTTGGTTTTCTTGCTATGAACTTTTTGACTCATTTCCATCTGCCTATACTATATGAAACTGGTACAGATATTTTAACCTCGCTCCGTCAGAATACCGATACTCACATCTCAGATCATATACATGAGTGGCGAAGGAGACGATGTCTTATTAAGGCTCCTATTCCAGACCAACTCCTATTGGACTGGTTTACAAAGTCTCTCATACCTACCATAGCACGAGATGTTTCCATGGGAGGCGTTGTCACTAAGGAACAAATCCATCGCACGTGCCCACTTACTAGACTTAGTATATGCTCAGTCTCGCACATTGTTTGATATTCTTCCTGACGCACCCCACAACACTTACGATCCCGCAAAACCACCCAAGGGACCCCAAACTAATGGCATCATTGGATCCCTTAACACCCAGCCTTCCTCTCAAACTATTGGATCATCGAACCCCCAGGGTTCTTCCCCATCACCAACACAGGCTGGTTACGACACCACCAAATCATCCACTCCTGCTGTCACTAAAGGAGTGAATTCTGTTTCATCAGCTTCACCTCAAATTCTAGTGGTAAGAAGAAGAACAAAGGGAAACCTAAGAAATCTTCCACCTAGCAGGAACATAAGAGCACCCTTGATGACACCAAATAGAAAAGGAAGTTGAAGTATCCTTGTCTACTGTGCAGTGATGACCACTTTTCTAAGGAGTGGCCCCATAGAGACGAAGTTCAAAAGTTTCTTAAGGGAAAACCCACACCCGCAGTCCTCAACGATCCCTTCCCTACTCAAAATCAGCAGTTGATTTCTCACACTTCTCCTTCCCAAGGAGAAGCATCCACCACTGCACATGTTCTCATGATGCGTAGCGATACCATCAACTTGAACACTCGTTCTCGTTCATATGACTCTGTTCCGGCTAAGGAACCTGTTGGATGTAATACTGAAAAAGCTTCCACTTCGATGCTTGATGTCACCGTATCGGCTGCTTCTCTCACCATTAAGAAGCCTTCTCTCGAGTCAATATTGTGTCCACCCAAGAGCACGATTAGAAAATCGGTTTTCAATCCCAATGCTCAGGCTACTCAGAACTACAAGATTGTAGGGACCTAGCACAAGCTCCTTGTGCTATGTCGATGCTCGAGGTCTTGCAAAACTGTCCTAATCAGTGCAAGTCTCTCCTTGCTTCCATTGGTGCAGTTGAACCGGATTCATCGAACACCATTATGTTCCAACTGGAATACTTCAAACCGAGGCTCTCCCATCAATTGGCATTTCAAGTTGCCACAAACATTGCTGGGAAGACGATCCATCGTACCGTTTTGGGCAAAGGTGCCTCTACTTAAGTCATGTCGATCTCATGTTGGAGAGCCATCGGCTCTCCCGAGTTGAACCATTCCCCTACCACTTTCAGAGCTTTCGACAGACGTGGCTTTCAACCTCATGGGTTGTTACAAGCTTTAGCAGTCGAGCTGGGGGGAAAGACCGCAACCATTAATGTGGAAGTGTTCGCTGCTCTATTAGATTATAACATTATGCTTGGTCGTAATTGGTTTTATGCCATGACTGCAGTCGCATCATCTATCTTCCTCATAGTGCAATTCCCCCATCAAGGTTGAATTGTCACAGTCGACCAACTGGATTTCTGCACACTTGACACTGCTACTCACCCAGGTGATAACATTCCATCCATTGGACAATCTTCACAATAGTATGAGAGCATGGGGGTCGGCCTCCTTAAGGACTCATCCCTTATGGGCATTTTTCCTACTTCGGATCCCCCAAATCATGTTGCCACAGTGAACATGATCTCCTCGCAGATCTCATATATTCCCAACTCCACCGATTCATGGCTTGTACCTAACGAAGCCACCACGCACCTGATTGGAGACATTATGCCTCTGTCACCCACCGAACTCGTATACAAGGCTATCTAGTCAGCACTAGAGGACCACTTAGCGGTGGCCTCCACCTCTTGTTCTCTACAATGGACATCATCTGACCCCCTCCTACGGACTTTTCATTCCGATGAGTCCATTATGGAAATCATGAGCATGGACGATCCTCTGTGGGAAGACCTCCATCATCGTTCGTCTTTCCTTCCCATTTTGGATACTGCGGAGAACAACATTAGCACCATCTTTACACTGGATGTCTTTTCTGGCTCTCAGTCCTCGATACTCACATGTTGAACGGACTCTAAAGGAAATTTAGCCAACATTGAGCCTACCACTTTGATTGACATTTCGGTTACTCCTGGTGTAGTGAAACACATCCAGTTAGGCCAGAAGTGTTCCTATGAAGAATTCATCGCTTTTACGGCCTTATTCAAGTGATTCCGAGACGTGTTCACTTGGACCTACGAGGAGATGCCTGGGATAGACCCCACCATTGTTTTACATGAAATCAAAACCTATCCTGACATCAAACCTATCCACCAAAAGTTGCGACCGGTACACCCTCGGAAGACTACGGCAATCAAGGCAGAGATTGAGAAACTCTTGAAGACCGGCTTCATCTACCCTGTCCCATTGACAGAATGGGTCTCAAACATCGTCCCTGTTACTAAAAAATAGGGTACCATTCGTGTCTATGTCGATTATCGGGATCTCAACAAAGCTTGTCCTAAGGACAACTACCCGACTTCCTTTATTAACCAGATTATCGACAATTGTGCTGGAAGTGTCATTTTTTCATTTATGGATGGATTTTCCGGATACAACTAGATTGAGATCCACCCCATCGACTAACACAAGTCTGCATTCATCTTCCCTTAGGGAATGTTTGCATATCGTAAACTTCTGTTTGGTCTTAAAAACGCTGGTGCAACTTTCCAGCGGGCCATGTCGTACTCATGGAACCCTACTTGGACGATCTCCCTGCTCATTCAAAGCAGTGTGAGTTCCACATAGATCATCTGACGATCGTTTTCCTCAGATGCAGGTGGTACAATATCTGTTTGAATCCTCATAAGTGTATCTTCTGTGTTGATTCAAGACGCCTCATAGGGTTTATCGTCTCGAAGGATGGGATCCACATCGATCCCTTGAAGGTGGAAGCCATCGTCGCTCTTCCACCTCCAACTAATATTACGAAACTTCAGAGTCTGCAAGGAAGAGCAACTTATTTACGACGTTATGTTTGTAATTTCACGCAAAAGATACAGGGTTACATGAGATTGATGAAGAAAGACATCCCATTCATCTAGGATGACCAAGCTCAACACTCTTTTGATAGTTTGAAACATGCCATCACACATGCCCCTGTGCTCCAACTGTCGAATTACTATCGAGATTACATTCTATACCTCGCTGCTTCCGACACCACTATCGCCATGGTTTGGTGCAGGAAGACCAGAACGCCCAAGAACATGTGATATATTATGCTAGTAAAGGTTTCATGGACACGGAAACCCGATATTCACATGTTGAGAAGCTAGCTTTCACGGCTATCATAGCCGTGCAGAAGTTCCGACATTACATTTTGCTTCGCACCACCACCATCATCGCCAATTTGAACCCCATGTAACACGTTCTAACACGTCAGGTGCTTGGGGGCAAGTATTCACACTCGATCATGATACTGCAAGAATTCAATCTTCTTTTCGAAAAGGCTAAGTCTAAAAAGTCTTTGGTGTTTGCTGAGCTTATCTGCGACCTCCCCCGTACTGATGTAGCAGCTGAGCCCAATGACTCTTTTCCAGATGAATAATTGTTTCTTATCAGTACGTCTGATCTATGGTATGGAGATATCACATTGTATCTTCAAACCCAACGTTTCAGCCCTCAATTGTCTCGTGACGATCGTAATCGCATATGCCACCATGCAAAGTTTTACCTGATCATCAATGATACTTTGTATCGCTGTGGTATCGATTCTATTCTTCGACGTTATCTGACTCATGATGAGGTTGAACACGTACTAAATGACTGTCACACTAAGGCTTATGGTGGTCATCTCTCTGGGATGGCTACAGCCCAGAAGATTCTTCGCGCGGGATATTATTGTCGGACTATCTTCAAAGATTGTATTGAGGCCGTAAAAAAATGTCCTCCATGTCAACATTTTCATCCCAAAAAGCGCACCCAGCCCACCCCGTTACACCCGGTTATTTCCGTTGGCCCCTTCGCTAAATGGGGCATTGATTTCATGCATTGTAAGCCTACCAAGGATGGGGGGCATAGTTACATCATTGTAGCCGTGGACTACTTTACAAAGTGGGCCGAGGTAATGCCTACATACACGAACAACGGCAAGACCACCGCACTCTTCATGTTCAATCATGTCATAGCACGGTTTGTAATTCCTAATTCTATACTTACCGACCATGGTTCCCACTTTTAGAACCACATGGTTGCAGAATTGAACGACAGATTGGGTTTTCGCCATGAAAACTCAACACCCAACTACCCACAGTCCAATGGATAGGTCGAGGCCATCAATAAGGTCTTGAAAACTATGGTCCAACGTATGGTGGGTACGCACAAGTCGAACTGGCATAATCTGCTCTTTTCAGCATTATGGGCCTACTGAACTTCCGTCAAAACCGCCACCGGATTCACTCCGTTCCAACTAGTGTATGGATTGGAGGTTGTTCTTCCGATTGAGTGCAAGATTTCATCCCTCCAACATGCCATTAAACTTCTTCCTAACACTACTGCCGAGGAAGAACGATTCCTTTACCTAGCGAAACTTGACGAGTCTCGCTAAGACGTTGCTCTTGCCAATGAAGCGCATAAGAGACGCATCAAAGCACAGTATGAAAAGTCAGTAGAACCTCGCATCTTCAACGAGGGTGATTTGGTCCTTACATACGACCAAAAACACGACAAGCTGGGGGCAGGAAAGTTCGAGTCCATGTGGCATGGACCTTACATCATTAAACGTGTTTTGGAAAAGGGAGCCTACGAACTTGAGGATTACAATGGAATATCTTTAGGTGAACCCTGCAATGGAATTTACCTAAAGAGGTACTATGCTTGAAATTTTCATGCATGGAAATTTTTTATATACTGTACATGGCGTGTGTGTTTTTTGTGTGGTGTGACATGTTTATTTTAGTGTATCTAGATCTTGTTTCCGCTTCTTATACCATGTTCTGTCTGCGTGTGTAGATGGCAACTTGCTACGGATTCGTGGACGGGTCCAGACGGCATACCCGTAACCTTGCTTCGGTAGCCTAGGTACTTTATTCACCTACTGGTGAGATTATCAGCTCAGGAGGAATGTGTTTAGGTTTTGCGACCAACAATGCTGCAGAATATCAAGTAGTCATTAGAACCCTAACTGACGCTATTTTCTTGGGTATGAACCACATTGTCATCCATCTGGATTCTCAACTAGTGGTTTCCCATCTCAACTGGGTCTACGCTATTCGTGATCCCACTCTATTCCGTGTCTTCAGACGAGTCCGTCTCCTGGAAAGGTCTTTTGAATCTGTTCAATACCTGTACATTCCACGAGACATGAACGCAGTTGCTGACTAGATGGCCAACTTCATATTGGATTGGTGCATCTCACACAACTAATACATTTCATAAAAGTTGTATATAAGCAAGCACATAAATAAGATCACATCATTTATCGATTTAAAAACACATAATGTTTAAAACCGTCGGAATGTTTGGATATATATATAAATCATAAAAAGTAGTGCTGGTACAAAATCTGAAGCCTCGTAGCTTTCAGTAACTACAAAATCTGAGGCCTCTAAGCTCTCAGTACATACATGATAACAACATAAGGCCAAACGCATAGCTCGTACACCACTAGGTCTAGCAGCTCTAGCCTACTGAGTATGGAAATAGTCAACTGCTCTCGCGACCCTGTGAAGCAACACATTGAAGTATGCAGACACTCCCACCATGTACCCCTGCATGGGCCATGGTAACTCATCCACCATCAGCTCTAGAACGTCTAACATCAACCCAGTCAGTTTCGCGTAGAAATCCTCCATATCCACAATGGCAGCATGTGTGGATGGAGCCAGGACTACTCCCTCTCCTCTCTCTCTCCTCGCAAGAAGAGAAACTCCTACTGGTCACACAGGGCCCACATCTGCGCACACATGTTGTTAACTCGTCAGCACTATAATAAAAAAAATCATAAATGCACAAAACTAAAAGTAAAAGGGTTTTTGTTCTTACCTATGTCTCCCCATACTGCTCCCTCGGGTAGTGCCAAGTTTGGGTCATCTTTGTAATCCGTACCACTGTACGGGTAGTCCTCTACCATGAGCAACTGGCCCTCTAGCCAGGTGAGAAATCAGGACCATATCCAATGATGGGGCCCCCACCATGGTGGGCCATCACCTCTGTCCATCTAACCATGTGAGGATCCTTAGGATCCCTATCATCCAACGGTACTTGCGGGCGCAAGAGAGGAACCCGTTCCAATATAAACAAGATCACTATTGATCCATATCCGAACTGTTTGAGCTCTCCCCACCCACACTTGGTCAGCTGAGCTCGAATGTTCACAAGGAGTCCCTCACACCAATTGAATATCTTCAGAGACATACAGTCCTCCACATATAGCATCTGATACCTAGTAGCCAAGTGAGGAGCCTAACTCCCTACTATCCTCGTGATGGTAAAGAGAATGGCATGCAATGGACGATCTTACACATCTTTTATGGGAATCTTCCCACTAGAAGCACAAGTGTGAGGTGTATAGTGCTGTAGGATCATGTCATCCATGGTTCGATCACTTCCCCGTGATCCAGTAAGAAGCACATTGACCCCCTTTGGGACAATCCAGTCAAGAATTAGATGTCCTCAACATCTATAGTAAGTATGTGCTCACTGATCATAAAATACTGCTGTGCCACATCCCAACATCTAAGCATATGTGTCAGCACGAGGATTTGCGCTCTCATGCCCTGGATCTGGAATAAATGGAGGAGACCACAGTTCCTCAGCGTCATCACACATAATGGATCATTTTCAATTTGCATGTCATCTATCTCATGTTCTCGTTCATGCCACTACAAGACCATTTTGGCTTCTATCAACCTGCCAAAAGGAGCATTTAAACATTGTTAGGACTCACTTCAACCATTGGAAGTTCATCTTTTGGGCTAGGTTTGATGGTTGGGTTTGGCGTTTCCTCCATTGCACCCCGTTAATGATGATAGTGCGACGTTGTCACAATCCACCTTTGCGGGATTTACGACGACCTAGGTTCACCGCAGTTCCTGTAAGGGAAACCTGCGATGACCCGAGGACGCAATATCCCTCCACAAATCCACTCAAAAACCCAAAAATTGAACCAAAAAAAAAAATGTAAGCCACTACAAATGTGTTGGATGAAGTTTAGAGTTACCTGCTCCAGACGGCTGGTGAAATGGTTGCTCGTAGCTCTCAGAATCGACAAGTAAACTTTTGGCTCCAATTGACACTTCTTCTCCCCAATTTGGCAAATGAACAATGGTAACTATATTTGACCCATTTTTTCTATTTATAAACAAAAAGGAATATTCTTTTTTCAATTATTTGATGCTTTTAGGTCATTTGCTATAGTTTGGATCATTTTTATTGCATTTGAATGCCCGGTTGACTATTTAACCTAGTTTTCAAGTGTGCAGGAGTCATTTAAGTGTCCTTTTATGCCGTTTTCACATTGGAATGATTATCTCAGGTATGAACACCCCATGTGTGTTTTTGTCATTATTTTTCGTTCATTAGATTGTAATTATTTAATGATGATGAGCTTACTCTTTGTTCTTTCTCGTGCTCTTGAAACCATGAGAATAAGTTACCGAGTTATGATTTATCACTTTTTCGGGCTCGTTAAACTCCTACGAAAAAGGACTCCCCTGGAGTCTATCTTTAAGCTCTTTTCAGGCTCTCGAAATATGAAAAGATTGCCAAGCGAACTTGTCGCGTTCACACTTGTTAAAGAATTTGAATGGTCGTCTCTCTGGTGATAGTTTACCCCTTTTTCAGACCAGGGGGCACTACTTACGAAAAGGGTATGCTCCAACCAATCATGACTGGAAGAGTCCTCTCCCGCGTTGTTTTACCCTTTTTCGGGCGATGAGGCTAACTTTATGAAAAAGGACCATTGGAGTCTTCTTTAGTTATTTTCAGAGTCTCTAAACAT
Organism: Larix kaempferi; assembly: GCA_027924585.1. Taxonomy (NCBI): domain Eukaryota; kingdom Viridiplantae; phylum Streptophyta; class Pinopsida; order Pinales; family Pinaceae; genus Larix; species Larix kaempferi. The sequence goes on from BSBM01000029.1 coordinate 4,790,190, forward strand.
GAAATGACGACCGCATTTACCTTCTATGGACTCGTTAAATTTTCACGTTGAAGGGCCCGCCATGGGACGAACCCCTCCTATCCTAGGTTCAAAAATATTTGGGATTGGACTCATCTATGAGATGAGCTATAATGAGAATCTAGTTAGGCCTCATCAAGCTCATAAAAAACACATGAGGCACTCATCATTCATGATGGGGAAAAAGGAAAGCTTTTGTATTACACCTTTATCAGTGGCAGTACCTAGTCATTCTTGAACATGGCACTCATTTGCATTTGCATACTATACTTGGGTCATCCATTTTCCCTCGGGTTTCACCTACTTCTTGAGTCTTGTCACTCCTTTGAGTCGTTCAAAGAAAGCTTCCGTCATCAGTTGCATTAGGATTTGGTTTTGACACGTCGTCGCAGGTTTCCCTCATGCAACCTACGACGTGGCAGCTTGCTCTATTGCAGGGTGCGACGATGTCAGTTAATGGATAAAAATAGTTTCTTCGAGCCCATTCTCGTAGCTAGCTGACATGGATCCTTATCCCTGACCTCTTGGGAGAGTTGGGACTTGGTTCCTAACCTCTTGGAAGGATCCCTATCTCTCTCCTACCATTTCTCAACCTACCCTATCCATACCCTATCCACTTAGTCCTATATAAATGAAGCTCTATCCCACTCTAAAGGGAGGAATACTATAGTGTCTACATGTTGGTCAAATCACATTAGGGAGATCTCTATTCATCTATTGAGAGAATCACACTTCCTTGGGAGGATATGGCATTGGCTTGGATGGAGAAGGTCTACTTCGTTAAGCTTTGGTTGTAGTCATTCTCTTCTATGTACTTTCCCTATTTACAGTAATATAAATGCTTTCCACCAATATTGTTGTGTTGATAATATTGTGTAGTTTACCTGCTTAACTGTTTACTTAGATCTGTTACTGTATAGATGTTTCTTACTTGTTTTTCTTGTTCTATGTGTCTTGACAGGTCTTGCAGCTGAGATATAACGACTGCAAGGCGTGGAACAATATCCAGGAGAAAGGACTGCAAACTTAAGGTAAGACATCTAATGACTTGATCCTTAACTAGATCTAGGAAAGTGGTTTATAGTCTGTACTATTTGTTCTAGACTCTTATTGAGCTAGGGAGATCTGGCTCGCGTCCACTCGAGTGGATTGTCCATCAAACAATGAGAAACAATCTTAACCTCTACCTCCATATCATCAATGAGATTGAGTTTGTCTCCAAATTCATCCACAATATTTTGGAAAATATTTTCCATAGTGTTTTCTAGAGCAACAATCTTCCTGGATTTCTCATCCATTCTCTTCAAAACAACAGTATGGGAAAGAGCAGCTTCAACATCAAGCAAGAAACGAGCAGTATTCAACCGATTCTCTGGTCCTCCATTCTCTGTATGCAACAAGGAAGTAGTATCCTGAAAGGAAACAAGTTCATATTAAAGTCAATCATGGGATTCCTGTAAAGAAAAAAAATTCTTCTCGGGAATCTCCTACAATTTTCATAAATCTAGGCTTCATTTTCATTAAACATACCCATCTTCAATAGGATTTCAATGCACATTCAAAGCACAACTATCTCAATTTGCACTAGTTGACTTATACCAAGTCGAGCATATACTGGTTGACTTCAAAGTCGACCAAGGAAACAATCTTAGTGATAAGCAAACAACACAAGACAAGGGATTCCTACAAGGATTATTCAATTAATATTTATAAGGTCCAATACACAAAAAATGTAAATATTTTGTCATTCAATCTTTAATTAGCTGGCTAGATGCCAAATAGTCGAGGTATTAACAATTCAATCACCCAAAGGAAACCAATCATTGGATCGATAATTCGACCAAAAAGGAATTGTATAGGGAAACCTAATCGCTGGTTGGTCATGCCTCGAGGTAGCCACTCGATCATATAAAAAATCGTCTCTAGTTGAACAAACTATCACTGGTTGATACTCTATCAATTAATACAAGTTGATCATATGCCTTAGAAGTCAAACATCAAAATTAAGGTAACCAATAATACACCTACTCTTCCAAGTTAGGGCATCATAAGTCTGGAAGAAAAACACTCAATAAATTTACATATCTCATCATCTAGGGTACACCACAACTCATCATTCTTCTGAGAACAATAATCCACTTGATGTTTGCATTCATGCCCATAGAAATTGGCTCACCCAAATCAGTGAGCACTCTAGATATGCTAATAGAAATGCGTCAAACCTAAAATACCCAAAGAATTCAGATCATGCCAAAATTAAGGTATGATGGTTGGATTCAATGATCCACCATTCTCAATGGCACAAAGAATGCAGATCATCAAATAAACAACATTTAATGGAACTTAGTCACTCTGCAAAACCATTAATCATGAACCAACCAGTTCTGATATCATGTTGGATCAGGTATATAAACAACAAAAGTGACAATATATTTTCCAAGAGAGTGGTGGTGTCAATAGACATCATTTGCACTTAAGCACAATGAGCCATGATCTAATGTGTGTTATGATAGAGTAATCTAGGAGACCATCTATAAATAGGTTTGGATATGGACCAAACCAACATCAAGACCACATTAGTTATAATTGTCCATAGAAAGTCGATTTGAAATCCAAAGTGGACAAACTTTAGTCGGCATTTGGCTCCTTAGACCAGTCGACTCCTTTCTTCCAACAAGGGAAGGTTACCAACGAATCACAGGTTCCAGTAGACAAATCATTTTACTAGGAGGGTTAATAATCACACACATAAGGGAAAAAGAATAAACCTATTCTGATATCAATTGAAGGGCGTGAGGGAATTTACGAACTCACAACACACATAAAATAACACACAAAGACACACACACCAAAAGAGAAAACATTATGTTCACCTTTTTCATTCATGCCTCTCTTGTTAAAAATAACGCATTACATATGTATCTATACATAGACTATAACTGATTTTAGGGAAATCAAAATTTTACATCGAGACAAAAACTATTACAAACACATCAAAAATACACCAGCGAAGCTATGTCCGATTACCCATCGAGCACATGTAGCGGTGATCCAAAAATATGCTTCTATTCTGACCTCTGATCCAAAAACTCAGAAATCATGCCACATGTCACACTGTGACTGGACATCGGTCCTTTTCCATCAACCTTTACATTGTGAGCACACATTGTGCACGCTGATACAAAAATCCATTGTGTTAACACATGTCCTATCAAGACTCTTCATCGGGATTCAACTCTGTTGCAACTTATTACTTTTCTGATGCATCTCCTCGATGATCGGTCAGGGTTCCTCCATCGGTCTGCGCCTAATGGGCACCAATTTGCAGCAATGATATGCCAACCCCAATAACCATATTTCTGCATCTGATTTGCTCTAGGACTTTCCCCATTGGACTTCCATCTAATGTGCACATAAAACTTCACCAATATGTTGGGTCTGATATACTGTCAGACTTTTTCTTCCACTTGTCCATATCTAATTTGTTGTCATGATGATTTCATCGGACCTTTCAAACTCATCGATACTTAGCTAATTTTTTACCTCTTCTCAAAACTTCTACTCAAAGGATTATAATGTGACTCTAAACGATGGATATTAAGATGATGGTTGCAACCTTAACTATCAAACAAGACTTAATGCAATGGCATTATTGCTTTCTACGAAATTCCTTTAATGTAAGTATCAACTGCCTCACTGCCTCACCAATTGAACATTTTCTAATCTAACTTAGCCAACCTTGAACCTTGCTACTACAAAACACTGTTAAATGCACCAAACTTACCTTTAATTCACTATTACATGGCGAGATAAATAATTATATCCAATAGTAATATAGTTCATTTTTAAGGAAATTTCTCAATCAAATCTCTTGAAGTGTTGATAATTTTGTTGAATGACCAAATTCCCATGATTTCAAGATAGTTAAAGGTCGAAAATTAATTTTTCAGGTTTTGCCAAAGACTTCTCTTGGATTTTGTATTGGATATGAATGAGTCTATCAACGCTTTAAATAATGTCCAATGGCTTTTATTTTTTCAATTTGTGGAAAATTAACTATTTTTAGGGGGGAAATAGCATGGGTTTGATATTGATTTTAAGTTGTTGAAGATTGATCTTGAGATGCTAAGCTGAGCCAAATGAGGCTTCGAATAGCCTGAACGGGTCCTTGTGTTCGTTGGTTATGTTAACATTGTAAATCTAGGGATAATAGATAAATTTGTGGCCAAAGTTTGATGAGATTGAGGCTTGAAATGTTTAGGTTTTTCTCGTCCTTTAACCAGCTTGAAAATAAAATTTTTCCTCTATATGGAGATATATGCAACTATGCAGCAACACTGAGGGGATTGGAACTTAGAGACTTGATGCAGTAAAATTCGGGATATCAAAACTCGAATCCTTTTCATTGTGGATGTTTGAATCTAAAGGAAACTATCTTATATCAAAAAAGAATTAGATTTCTATAAACACATGACCATTGGATTGCCATCACCAATCTGAGATGTTGTATCAAATTACTTTTACTTTCTGTTATTTCAACCATGTTTCTCTCATCTTCACCTTTGGATGTTTTTTAAAGTTGTAATATGTGCGTTAATGGAAATAGTAAAAACTGTGAATTATGTTAACCGGGGGAGATGGATTTATTGGATCTCATTTGGTAGATCAACTGATGGAATCTAGCAACAATGAGGTATAGTACTTCTTTTTAAAATGAAAAATATTCATTAAAAAAGGCTTAGATATAAAATAGCATTGAAGCCTCTACACATAAAACACGAATTCTAACATCCTTGTAGTGATATGGAACATCCTAAATCATCATTTCTCAATAGAATGTTGGTTTTTGGCCTTTGGAAAATTGGAATTTTTCGGATATATCCTTTGAGGCCAAATCGGTTTTCTTAATCCTAGAACCTAGAGTTATCGTTATGCTATTTTATATTGATGTGGAGATTTGCAACATAGATTTTAACTTCCACATGTAATGGGAAAGTGATTGTTGATGACAAATTCTTCACTAGATCGAAAGATTGCAACATAGATTTTAACTTCCACATGTAATGGGAAAGTGATTATTGCTGACAACTTTTTCACTAGATCAAAAGATAACCTCACGAAATGGATTGGGCATCCAAATTTTGAACTCATTCGGCATGGTCACGGGGGTTTCATTAGAAGGCAATATAATACCACGTTCATTCATATTGCGGTATTAAATATTCATGAAAACCTAAAAATTATATTGCTTGTATATTAAGGGGCAAAGGTTTTTTATTTTATTTAATGTAACAATACAAAAATACTTTGGGGTCTTTTTTATATGGGCAGGCTCACAAATATCCGCCAAATGGAGATGGCGGGATCACGACCGGATGAGAAATCGGGTTGAGGCAAGGCTCAGGCTTACTAGTACGCAAGGAAATCGCGTCTTGAGGTATGCTTGAGGCCAGGGGGTTTCGTGGTGAAGTGGGTTTCTAGTCGATCATAATCGAGAGACAGTGGTCATTGACAGCCAATTGTTACCAATAGCACTCAACCACTTGTTACCAATAGCCTTGGGAGGCTCTAAGCCTCCAGGGCCTGTTATAGGCCCTTGATAGGCCTTGGGGGCTTAAATACCCAACCACTCATGCCTATTACAGGCCTTGGGAGGTTTAGTCAGCCTCCTAGAGCTTGTTACAGGCCCTGGGGGCTTGGATACCTAGCCCACAACAGGCTTAGTCAACGACTGGGGAACTGCAACATGAAATATAAATGTTGTACTATGTGCATTGACTCTAGTGACATACAAGAAGTGATCTCCTATCTCTTCATTAGACCATTAGATGTTGCAAATCATAATGATATGTGGTTGAGAATTGCATTGTGGGTGAATTAATGTGCATCCACAATATACATCGAAAGAAGCAAGGTGCATTGTAGAATGCATGTGGGGTCATAAGAGGGGTATCATATCAATATACTAGGTAGAAATATAAAGGGGTATAAAAAATGTTAATGAAAAAATTGATACATACAATATCTAGTGAAAATAGGGGTTTTTTTAAATTGGGAAGGCATATTGGGAGGGGGTTAAAAAAACGATTTTGGAAGGGATTTTCCAATATTTAGTGAAATTAGGGGTATTGTTTCATATGCCATGAACGAACGTGTTATGATAGCGGTTTATTGAGTAAATCCCCTGTGGGCATGGTATGCTCTTTCTCTAAACTCATTTGACATGCACTACTGCATATGTTCTCCCCATCCATGTGGTTTGTGGTTCATTTACTTAAGGATGGCTCATCCATTATGGGTGAATGTTGAATAATGTGGACAACACTAGGAAATTTTTTATCTGAAACATAAAATTATTGAGGATGAAACAAAGAACCAAAGAGATTAGGAATGTCTTCAAAAATTCCACGTCCAATGATTTTAGTAGAAATTTGGCCAAAATGGTGTTAGGCTATTCCTATACTCCATCCTAGTCCTAACAGCATTTTCATTATTTGCATTTTCAGTCATGCATGCACTTTTAGGGTTTGCATGCATCCCAGTCATCAGTCCCAGCACCTAGCCCTCAGTTAGCTAGCTCCCGGAGCTTCTTTCCACTAAGTTTCATCCCTCCTAGAGCTTAGTGTGCTCTCCTTTCACCTACTACATGAGAAAGGCGCCCTTCCTTACCTACCATTCAGTTATCTTCAGTTATCTTCAGTTCTCTCCTTGGTTTGAGGCTAGACTGACTCTCAACTGACTGTATCACTCCAATGGACCTCCGGTGAGACTTGACTGCCCATTCTGACTTTAGTTAGCTCCTAATGCGCCCTCCATTGAGCCTCCTTCATTCAGTTAGTTCCAGTTACATTCAGTTACACCTACCACACTCAATTAGACTTAGTTTAACTGATGGTTGACAGTTACTTGAGCATTGATGACTCCACTGATGATGAGATAGACTACTAGTTGTGTTCCGATGACACTCCAGTGATCTTTTGATCACTCCATGAAGGCTAATTCGAATTTCCACCTTAGGCATTCGAATCCTCATGCATTGTACTATTTATTTGTCCATATTGTGATTAATTAATTAGTGTGTGTGAAGTATTTTTGCTTTTATCCGAGTTCTACTGTATTATTATTATGTTGCTCATTATATTGCATTGACCACTCTTCTTCTATTTTCTTGCTTAATCAATTACTTTCTTGTGAGGTATACATCATCTCTTAGATTTGCTGTGAGGATTTTCACAAATGGCTTCTCTTATTATTCTAATGTTCAATATTTGCAACTTCTCTATTCTTGGAATTTAATGGATCTATATATTTTTTCTTCTTATAGCCTTAAACCATATTAGGTAGAGAAGCCAAATATGCCAAGGTTAGATCTAGGATCTGCATTTCCATGGATTGGATCCAAATCCACTTTAAATTTAGCAAGGATTCTGTTTTCGATGGAATGCAAAGTATATACTAGAGGGTCCCACTGGGATGTAATTTTGGTTGACAGACATATATTGCTTGTAGATCCTCCAAAAAATGACTAACGTTAATTAGAAAAAAAAATGGGGCCCTAAAAGTTTCAAATGTTTGTTTATTCTTAAAATTTGAATTTTTTTATGTTTTTGGTACTTTGTTTTTATATTTCGAGGAAATAATCTCACCGCACCCTCTCACACTTAATGAATAATGGATGTGTTGGTATTAGGCCAGCCCCTATGGATCTCTTCCCCTTCATACCTAGAATTTCTAGATGGAAGTTGGATCTACCAACTGCATAGGTGGTTGGTAACTCCAAAGGACTCGATGAGGTTTGATCTTATGATGTAGGCACCCAAGTGTTTTACTTCAACACATTGCAGACTTCATTGATTCAAATTTCAATAGTCTTGCAATGTCCAATAGTTGAATTGTCCTAATGTGTTTTTGAACAACCATAAATCAATCACTATATCATTCAGTGGATGTCGAATTAGATTGCAACCTCCCTGTATTGACCTGAAATTTGATGCCATAAAAACATACCTGGAAGAAGTTGTTTGTTGCCACCAACAAGAAGCTTGGTTAAGACAACCACAACATAGCCATTGTTGTAGGTTCCTGGCTCTTTCTATTCATATTTATCTCTCTCATTTGCAAAATTGTCATTATGATCATGGCCTCCAACAAGAGAACCAAGAAAAACATTGGGATCACATCCCCTGCTGCTAAACTAAGTGGGATAGTCCCCTTTGTAGCTCATGAATGATGGGTTTACTTTTTAAGATATGATAGATGAAGATCTCAGAGATACTTGACCTATCATAGGACTCCCCACCTCTCTACCTACTTGAATTTTAGACAATAGGCCGAGAGCTTGCTAAACTCAGAAAAATATTGCTCTCAAATTGTACATATATGACAAACAAAAAATGATAGAAACTACCACAATATTATCACACCAACATAACTGATAGGTAAAAATGGAAAATGAAGGAGTTGAAGGATGAGCACAACACATTTCTGTCTCTTCACTTCATTCTCCCTAACAATCTTGAATATGCTAACATAATTAAGCAAAATTAGGGCTTGGGGATTGGAGTACAATATGTTTGTGCAACAAACTATACAGATAAGTTTTAGTAGGGGTTACCTCTCTCTCCAAGGTTTGTTGGAAGGAAATGCACACAAAGGGAAATTAACTACTGGGTGATGGAAGTGTATCGACTTGTGAATGGAAATAAATGGAAAAACAAAACACATCTCTAATATTGAAACAAGGTATTACGACAACTCTACCAGACAAGCAATATTGAATCTCTACCTAACAAGGATTACATATTTGATCAATTTATTAGATAGATTTGAACATAGATGGTATATTGAGGAGCTGCTTGTATGTAGACAAAAATCAAAGCTTTGGAAAGGATTAAGGGATTTCATGTAAGGTAACTTGTAAGAAAAGGTGTATGTTTTATACATGCCCCCAAATATGGCCATACAATATTTGAACGGAGAGCTTGAGGTTCTTGACTATTTTCTTAGACTTGCTTGCTATCAATGTATAATATATGTGGTAAGATAGACCCTGAGAACTACAAGATGAGGTCATTGAATATGATACCACAATTAGAGAGTAATCATTTGCATACAATGCATTTAGATAGTAAGCATTTGAACAAAAAGATGGACAAATGCCAAAGATTGGCCTTGTTCACTAACAAAAGTTTCAAGATTAGTTGTCTTTCTAGGTGAACTATTGGAGGAGAGGACATGACCAGAGAAGGAGATGGTTTGGGTTTGATTATAGGTGCATGAATCACACCTTATATGCAATTAAAGAGAGGACTGGACTAGAGGATTGTATGCCCAAAGTTGTGGCTATTTCTGAAGCTTTGGATTCTAATTATGGGAAAGTGAGTAATAATAATAATGTGTCAGCCAATACTCAACCCTCATGTGAAGCTACTACAAATTCTTCATCTAGAGGGTTCATGAGAATTCCAAGTAAGAGGTAGAAGGTAATTGAATTGAGCAATAGGAAATTTCTCATGGTTACTAAGAATATTGAGTGCCAAAGCTAGGTAAGTGCCATTTTTAATCCTTAGGTAAGATTTTTAACGTTCCCTATTAATACCTTGTTAGAAAAGTTTTTGTTTTATTATGCAAGAAGAGGACAACAATGAGCTATTGCATTTGATACTCATAGGACTAAAAAAATGATGTCATTTCCTTGGCTCAATTATATCCCATACAAGAGAAAAGTAAGATTTATGAACCTCATAAGAAAATTTCAAGCAAATGAAGAGTGTTCTATGAAGGTTTTAATTTAAGTTGTTTATGTTGTTGAATTCATTTACCATTTTAGTAGTCTATGGGCAACTTAGTGTCCTTAGTCTCCAACCCAATATTCAATATGTCTAGATGTAAATTAGCAATTTTATGTAATGTCTTGTTTTTTACAAGCTTGGAAAAATTGAATATTTGATCAATTATTATCTATAGTGACTCAAATAGAATAATGTTATAAAGTAAATTTATTATAAAAAAAGGGGGAAATGTCAATGTGGCCTAGAAGAAGGGGTCAATGTGAAGTTAAAATATGAAAGGGTCACTTTCTCACTAAAAAGACATTTTATATTTAATAAATAAGAAAGGGGGAGAAAAGGAAGTCGAAGAGTCACAAGAAGGGAATTCAAAAAAGTCACAAGGAGTTATTTTCTCCTAAAATGCATCTTTGGTAGCAGCATATTTATTCCATTGCTATTGCTATTCTACTTTGCCACCAATCTTTAAACCAATCCTAAGATTTAGAAACGAACCCCTGGAGCCCCCTAGAAAGATATCCAGTGGACTCCGAGTCATTAAGTTCCTTATCACTTATAAGTAACCTCTAATTTAAAGAAACCTCATAAAGGAAACTCAGATATTGGGGTCATTAACCTTAGCTCATAAACAGAAAAGACTCTTCAAAAACATATATTCGAGCAGATTGGATTGTAGGTCCCGCGCACGCAGAGGCATAGAAGGCAGTATAACAAGCAGTCAAACTGCTTGCTTTGCTTCTAGTTCTCGGTCAATAGACTCTTTTTAATATTTTAATTAGAGAAAAGTCTAGAAGGAAGTCGAAAGGTCACAAGGGTGAATGAAGAATTATAAAAAGGGGAAGAGGGCTCATTCTTATTCATTCTTTTCTAATTGTATTTTTGAAAACTAGAGAGATTGTGAACTTGTCTTTCTCTTGGACAAAACCCTAAGGGAGAGGAATCAATTTCGGTAGTGCAACACATCTACCCTAGCTATTTGTATAAGGAGAGATTGATCAGATCTTTCATCTATGCATCAATGCCATTGATCAAAGTGTTCTTCATTTCCAGATCCTCACCATATTAGAAGTTTCAATGTTTATGGAGAGGGTGCATTTCTATTTTGGAGTTTCTTGTTGGTAGACAGGGTTCACTCTCGTTCATTCATGTTATTCTCATTTTGAAAATAGATTCTGGAGAGATCTTGAAGCTTGAGTCTCTTGGGACGAAAACCCTAGGAGAAGGAGAATAGTCTCGGTGGTGAGACAAATCCACCCTAGCTATTGGAAGGAGAAATCACTCAGATTTCTCACTTGTGCTTCATCACCATGGAAAAAGGATTTCACAATGATCTTCCCATCTGATTTTTTGAGGAAGTTTCAGGGGTTTATGATGGGGTCTCACTTGCTTGAAGAGGCTAACTATTTCCCTTAGATATGGTGGTCAAGGAAAGAAGAAGATCGATTTCTCCTTCATCAACCAATACATCATTTCTATTACCGTCAACCATTTTTGGTGAGGGCGCATTCACCTTCTTGATTTGTTGCTTATTAGAGGGGTGCATTATTCATTGAGAGTATTTGTTGAAGAAGAGAGGGTTCCCTTGCTTGATCACTATTAGAAGGGTGCAGCTCTGCACAAATATTTACATTCCTTTCTTATCAAGTCTGAGCCAAATCTTCACTGTATCTATGAGGACGAGTTGACCAATGGGTGAATTCTTGCAAACAACTAAAGGTGGGTCAAGTTTCTTGGGCAAGTAAGAGTTCAATTCTAAAGGATACAAGTTGTTTGTAAAGCATATATATTCACCCAATCCCTTCAGTCGTCCTAGCATTTATGAGTAAACTTGTGGTCATTGGAGTGCATAGTACAGTTATTCATAGCAACCGCAAATATATATTAATGAATGGAGTTTTAAACAGTCACCTACAGCTTATTTGCTTCATTATATATCAGCACATGTAATCTACGGGGGCGTGAAGAGAGGTACTGTGAATCTCTTTGCTATGTGTTTCCAATCTTATGCAAAAATAAAGCCATTCTTTGTGTTTTTGGCCATTAGTTATCTACAACAAGATGATTTTATAATTCTTGTTCGTTAGCTGTAAACAATCTTGACATTGAAAAATCATTATGTGCTTGTCTTTATACATGTTGTAAGGTACACTCACTTGGTCTATGAATAATCTTTGAATTGTGTAATAAATAACACATAGAAACATATAAAACAAACAACGTGTCTACCAAGTGCAAACAAACTCAATATATTACAGCAAAGATCACAAAGTATTTACCAAAACTCACAAGGTTAGAGGTTAAGAATAGTAAGTTACGGGACTCCTTGCTTGAAGGCTTTTCATACTCCAAATCTCTCTTCAAGCATATCAGTCATTAAGAAGTAGTCCTTATGTTACAGTAATAGGTCACAAAGTACTCAAGTGTTGGATCAAATCCATAGGTTGGATTTTTTTTTATCAAAGTTGGTTTGGGGTGTTATTTGACTCAACATTATTGTTCCACTATCAAAGTAATTGAAATTTTTCATACTCCAAAGTACATTAACAGTCAGTTGCAATTAAGTCAAATTTAGCATAGGATATTACATTTTATAATACTATACAAATCTCTCATAGAAAGCAATTTAGCACCCAATAATAGTGTGATTGGAAATAAAACTTGTAGTTATTTTCTGTAAAATAATGGTTGATATACTAGTGAGGTGATTGCCATTTTCCTGTTTGATTTAAATGATTTTAATGGGCAGATTTTGTGGCTGACAGTTCATGGTTGAAAGCTATAGTAACAAGTTAGGACAGTCTTTGCATGTCAGGATTACAAAGCAAACATGTTGAAATCATTCAAGAAGACTCTAGAGGAGGGGATTTTCACGTTTATAATTGGTATGGATGTATATATGAATTAGTTTCTATATCACCGAGGCAAAGGTCACGAAATAAGTGAGATTGATTAAAGTTGCAATTTCTAATATTCCATATTTTGTCCCCCAAATTGCCAGATATTCTCATCGTTTTAGATATTTTGATATAAGCTTAATGTTTTGAAACCCTTGTTGATACAACCCAATATCTATTTTAATCTAAATGTTAGTCTTTGACCGTCTAATTACTTCATACGTGATTGATTGATTATGTTTCCTTATATCCTGCCCACCTGAGAAATATTCATGTTATTATTTTGTATCTTATTTCAAGTTTATGGGAAGGAATTAGAGGAGTTCTTATAAACCCTTTGTGTGACAATCTTTGAGTAATTGTTTTATGAGAAAGGGAGTTGAAGGAAGATAACTTGATATTTGAGTGTCCCTCGTCTATGATGTTTTATACCAAACACATACTAAGTTTCTAGCCTAATATCACTATCAGTGTTAGAGGGATGTAGTTCCCAAAAGCTACTTTCATTTTCACTAACAAAAATGCAATATTTATTAGACAATTAACCCTTTTGTTGCTAGCATGTGTGCCTCATCTTAGTGGATGACCCCAATCTTTATGTAGCTAAATTTGCTTAGTTTTGGGCATTTGCAAAGTCATACCCTCTTTTCTCTCATTTATTCATTATGAATTTCTCACACGAGATTTATCCAAGAGTTGTAAAGTGTTGTTCTTATAGACTCTTGAACACTACAATTTTTATTTATATATAACACATGTTGAATAGACATATTTAACATGTGTTACTTACCATGCTTGGATGTGGTTTTAGAGTTTGAAATCTAGCACTAGTAGTTTTTTTGTGGATCAGCTAGAATCGGATTATCTCAAATTTTCACAGAAAACTTGTTAGATATATGAAATTATTAAATGAAAAATTAGAAAAGCTTACATTTACAATTTTGATGTCAATTATCTAAAGGATGTCACAACCTTATTTATGTTGAGAGAAAACTTATAAGATTTAAGAACTATATGGAAATTACAAAAACTATGTACTTCTTTAGAATGGTATTACCTAAAGAAGCTCTTCATGACATTTGTTTTATTATTATCCTTTTCATTTCATTGCATCTACTTCCATCTTTTCCTCTTTCAACGTCTTATTAGATCTTATGGAGAAATTACTAATTACTATATTAGAAATAACTTTCTAAAGAGAAGTAGAAAAAGTTCTAATATGATTCCCATTTTTCACAAAGAAAAAATTGTAACTTGCTATTAATCCAAAAGAGAAATCAAAGTTACATATACTCTTCCAAGAAAGTTTATAAAGAAACCAGAGGTCCTTAGATCACCAAATAACTTACTACCGTCTTCCACAAAAAACAATGCCCTATAATGACTATCTTTCATTACTAGCAAATTAAAATATGAGTAGATCTAGCTACCTATCTTCTCAGTTCAATATTAAAAAATGAGTTTAAAGGAGTTAGCTTTCTTAGAGTTCCAAAATTCAGGACTATATCTTTATACTTGTCCAGAGATTTGGACTCGGAGCAAAATGAAAGAGAACTAAAAGAGATGCTAAGTTCCTCTATCCACAATAAGAGAACCTATAAATTCCTTAAAATGAATAGACCCATCCATTTCACCAAGAACAAGTTTTGAAAGTCTCTCTGCTTCAAAATTGAGCTCCTTGAAAAAGTGAGTAAAAGAGATGTTAGAGAACCACTCTTTTAAGTCTTGAAGCCTGGTGCACCAATGTTCTAAAATGAAGCACCTTTCGATTTGCCTTGCCATTTTGCCAATCAGTTATGGTTTTTAAATCCCTGTAACTTACAAATGGAAAATGCCTTTAAACTTTACGAATCCCCAAATCAAAAAGAGAGGAATATCCTTAAATTTATCCTTCCTCATAAACTAGTCTTGCATGCAATCTTGAAAGTTGTGGGGCTCCCAGAGTCCCAAGCATCATAACAATTCATCATATAACTGGGTGAACAATAAATACCTTGTTGGCAAGCATTTCACGATTGGGTGCATATAGGTCATCGGATGTGAGGTACGAATAATAAGCAACTCACCAAGGAGCATTTAACATATCGACCGGGTGCATATAGGTCGTCAGATCAGGATGTAAGGCACCTCACATCCAACGGCGAAAGCTAAGCATTGAGCTACAGAGCATTAAATGCTGCGGTTCAGTGCTTAGGGTCACTTGGATCTGGAGAAGGAGTGAGCTGCAGAGCATTAAATGCGGCGGTTCAGTGCTTAGGGTCCGTTGGATCTGGAGATTCGGAGAAGCATTGAGCTGCAGAGCATTAAATGCGGCGGTTCAGTGCTTAGGGTCCGTTGGATCTGGAGATTCTCCAGATCCAACGGACCCTAAGCACTGAACCGCCATTCACCAGAACCAACGGACCCTAAGCACTGAACCGCCGCATTTAATGGATTCTCCAGATCCAACGGACCCTAAGCACTGAACCGCCGCATTTAATGCTCTGCAGCTCAATGCTTAACTTTCGCCACATCCAACGACCTATTTACACCCCCGGCTGGCACCTTAAATGCTCCCCAATAAAGTGTTTAGTGTTATGACTTCAGTCCATACATTTTTATAAAAAGTACAATGGCCAAACAAATGTGAGACATCTTCATCCCCTGCCCTACATAAACCAGCCCTGAGAAACCACGCTCCAGCCAAAGAAATACATTTTATCTTCATATTGTCGTTAGCCTGATTCCCATTATTTGTCGTTCTTAGTTAATGACCAAGAGGAAGACGTTGAAAATGCAACCTCGAAAGTCACCACATTAATTAAATCGTCCGACTGTGGACCAGCACCTGGCATGTCCGCCACAATTCAGATTGTTGGAATGCATAGGTTGTCATGTTAAATTTTAATATTGACGAGAAGACTACGAGCGCAATCTCCAAGATATTTAATATGAGTTGTCCTGATGTTCTTAATGTACTCACTGGTCATGAATACTGCTAATGGACTTGTCATGATGAACTGTTGCAGCTACCACTCCCTTAAAGGAGGATCAACTAATCCTCCAAGAAATTAAAAGCTCTATCAATTCCTGGACCAAAAACCAAAGAGTATCCATACGTGAACATATTGATGGGTGCCATGTGTTTGTGGAAAAATACTACGCATTGAACACTCAATTCTATTAATACAAAGCGATATCCTTTGAGGAGCCGTGTAAGCACGCTAGGCAATGGCTTCTGGAAAGAGCAACTTCAGTGTCTTGAAGAAAATCGCCTTGAAAGAAAATGATATCTGTGAAGAAGAAGAAGACGAACCAATGTCGCCGAAGGGAGCCATACTTCGCCATCCTTATGAAGATGGTTACATCTTAGTTATCATGGGTCTAGCTAAACAAGTCCATCTGCCTCCAGTGAAAGAAACTCTGCAATCAACTCTCATGAAACATAAACGCTTCTCCAGCATTGTCGTTAGTACTCTATCATCTTGTTTTGGTTTTGTCTGGTTAAATAATTTTGTTTTTCCTGTGTTGATCATGAATGGTGATTTGAGTTTATTATAAATGCAGAAGGGATGCAGAAATGGAAATCAGAAATGGGTGCAGCAGCAGGATGTTGATATAGATGAGCACATTATAGTGCCAAATCTGAGTGCCTCCTATACCCAGGGTCTGCATTTTGTTGAAGAGTATACAGCCTCGTTAGCTACTGCTCCACCTCTGGACCCTTTCAGGCCTCTGTGGCAAATCCACGTGTTAAACTACAAATCAGCAGAAGCCGAAGCCAGTGTAATTTTCAAGATCCATCACTGCATAGGCGACTGTGTGTCTCTCATGTCCCTATTCCTAGATTCAACCAGAAAGCATTCTCAGCCCGAATCAATGCCCACCATACCAAGTACCAATAGAGCCAGCAAAAACAAAATGCCACTGTGGTATCCAAGGGGCATCCTGCAAGCGATGTGGAGTGCAGTATTTTCGTTATGGTGTACAGTATTAGAGCTTCTCCACGCTCTGGCAACGTTCCTGTGGTTGAAGGACAGCAAAGTTCTCAGAAGTCCTCCTGAAGTGGTAGACCATCCAAAGCGTTTTGCTCATGTCACTCTTGATCTTCAGGACATTGCCATTGTTAAAAAGGCTGTCAATGGGGTAAGTAATACGTTTCCATCTTGGACAACTGCACTACTGTTACGTTATATTAATGAGTTTTCAGACAGGTAGTGTCAACATGCCCAGCTGATGATATATATATCTTCCACTTGCAGACAGTGAATGATGTAATTACCGGAATGCTTTCTGCAGGATTTGTGCGGTATTTTAATCGTTTACATGGTATGATTCTTTGTCGCTTTCTTATTCAGACTCATCAAAAAAATGTTTTCTTGGTTGTATGTGATGATGAGATCGGACCATGAGAATGAGAATTGGAATGAATGAAGCTTAGATATATAATTTTAATGAAAACTTTAAAATTTAGAGGTTTTGTTTATTATTTTTATATTAATAGGTGTATATATTTTAGAATTTGGGTTTGATTATCATTTATGTTTTCTTTATATTGAGGAGGATGGTAGAGTGTATTATTTAGATTGATTTTATGGTTGTTATTCAAAATTAGATTTAAAAAAAAATAGGCAGTTGTAGTTTATATATGCATGGATAACAAATAGTGACACAGATAAGGTATCTGAGTCATAAACGGCATGGGATAACTGGCACTCAAATTGCCCCGCTTTTCCGGCGAAAGCATAGTTCCAATCTGGCTATAAAAAGCATAGTTCCACCAATTTATTGCGGAACTATGCCATGGAACTGTGCCCCCGGGGGTTTTGGGCCATCTTAAGACGACCCAGATCGTCAAAATTCCAAAAAAATGATCAAAAGGGGGTGGAACTGTGCCTCGCCGGAAAACCACTCACCGGAATACCAGGGCGATTTGAGTGCCCCATATCACGGGCCGTCATAAACTACTGAGTCATAAACTACAAGTGATTACAGTTAAGTACAAATATCCATAACACTTAACAAACAGATAATTTATCTATAGCACTTAACTTGTAACCAATCTATATTCACGGACCACAAATTAAATTCCAGGACTAATTATATACTAAAATAAAAAACTTTATTAATTAAAAATTAATTTTAAATTTTAACTTTACAGGTTGTTGCGAAGAAAAATTACAGAAATATAAGCTCCATTGAAATATAAAAAGAAATATTTACATATTTTGAAGCTAACATAGATTTAAGTTTGCTATTTGCTGATTCATATTAAAATGGCATGCATTTTAACTTGCCATTCTCATCTATTATCCAATTATTTTTAACTATAACATATTAAAATAAATCACTAAAACATTAGCATATTAAAAGTTTTTCCACTGTAAAATATGGATTTTTTTCCACTGTAAGATACGGTTTTGGTTTTGAAGTACCTGGATCCATTTAATGTGATAGTACTCTCGTTTTACCTGGTATAGTACTCAAATCACTTACTGCAAACGGCCAGCACCATATAACCTACCACATTATTAAATGCTGGTGGGGTGGTGTACACCATTACAACTATGTTTATATACAATTTTCTGTATATCCAATTGCATCATCAAGTTTTATTTAATGCTTTGCAATAGGATAGAGGGGACCAATTTGGTCGTTCATGAGCGCTTAGAATCAAATTCAACCAAAATGCTCCGTTTTTTTTGGGTGATTTTGGGATAAAAACTACAATTTGAACTTTCTAAATTAAGATTTTGATAAAAATTGTGCTGCCGAATTTCTGTGTTTATGAATCAATTTAATTCCTTTTTTTTTTGGGTGATTTCTACCTTCAACCCTTAAATACAGAAATTAAATAACTAATTTATAATGACTTAATCTCCAGAAATTAAATAACTAATTTATATTAACATCACAAATAACAAATCCCCACATGAAATCTGCCCAAACCCCGTCACATGGAGGTTCCAGGCTTTAGATGCGAGCCCTTCGCTACCATGAAAAACTACTTAAAGTCGTTTGCGTATTACGGGTTATCAAGGTAGTGTTATATAAGGGGTAATGAAATGGTATCATAATTCATTTTAGGTGGTTTGATTTTTTTTTAAATTTTTTTTAAATATAAAAAAGTTAGTTGGTTTTAAAATTTTGGATTTTTTAAATGTTAAAAATTAGTTGATCAGTTTATTGATAAAATAGAATTTTTAATAAAAATATATTTTTAATTTAAGATCATTTTGGTATAAGAAGAGTTTTTATTTTACTTTCTAAATTTAAAGAGATTTAATTTAAAGAATGGTTTAGACTTTATATTTAATAATAATAATTATATTTATAGATGTTTATATTTTATATTTATAGATGTTTATAGTGTTGTATAAGGGGTAATGAAATGGTATCATAATTTATTTTAGTAATTCATTTTAAGTGGTATGATTTTTTTTTTTTCATTTTTTTTAAATATAAAAGATTTAGTTGGTTTTTAAATTTTGTTTTTTTAAATGTTAAAATTAGTTGATTAATTTATTGATAAAATATAATTTTTAATAAAATATATTTTCAATTTGAGATCATTTTGATATAAGAGTTTTTATTTTACTTTGTACCTTTAAAGAGATTTAATTTAAAGAATGTTTTAAACTTTATATTAATCATTATTATTATATTTATAAGTGTTTATATTTTAAATTTTGAGGTGGAGTGGTATGTTTTTCCTAAATTACAGATTGATGAGAAAAGTGTAGTCAATTTTATGAAGTGGTTCCAAATTTTATATAATAATTAAAAAAAATTCATAACATGAAAGATATCTTGTCTATATTCACCATCCACAAATTAATAATAATAATTTAATTTTAAAATCACAACTTAAACAAAAACAAAAAAAATATAGTCCACCAAATAACTCAGAAAAAAATTACATATTTACATATTTTTTATCCTACAAAGTATTCCTATTCATTTAATTCTAATTAGATATTGCTAAATTTATATTGCTCCATTACTTAAATCTCAGTTACAAAAGTTCACCGTGACTAAGAAATTTTGGATTTCCAAATCTACCGAAAACCTTCTCTGACCATAAAATTTTGTTTTTGCTGATATCTTAGTAATATTGCCGAAAACTGTAGGGTTTTGATTTTTCTCTGTCGAACCCTGCATGGGACCACCGTGCGCAATTAACTCTGCTGCCATAAACCCTAATCGCTAAGCACTAGTTAGGTTCTACCGTTTAGGGTTTATAGTAGATATTTAAGTTACGATTCGATTTTGTGAAATATCCAGCCAAAGATGGATCGCGGTCGAAGAAAGCATCCGACCTACGAATTCGGGCACTCGTTCCAGTGAATACAAGATCGTCCCCTGGACTCCATGTAAGAACAGATCATCAGCCATGGAAGTAATTATGCTGTAGATACAATAGCCATGGAAGTAATTATGCTGTAGATACAATATTTTGTTTTAGCAGCCACCGGAGTAATTATGCCTGTGGGTACAATTTGTTTGTCGCAGCCATTGGAATACATGATGGACAAGAATCAGCGAGACGCGAGATGGGGAAACGGATTCAGCTTGTGGACACTTCCCATCCCGCTGAACACACACGAACATTTCCTGGACTACTGCAGGGAAGCCAAGAGCAGATTAAACAGAAAGAAAGCATCGTTCGAGGCGCCATTTACCTTCATACTTACGTCCTTAATGGCGCGCATTTTTGGAATAAATGTATTATTGATTCTTCAATTTTAGTACTTATTCCTATTTGATGTTATATTTTTTTTTTTTTCAAGAACTAAGTAAATGTATTGGTTTATGGACAGCTTGCAATTCACCTTCCATATCAACAAGCCTTAAATACCACCCTGGTTTTCTCAAATGTACAGGGGCCAGTGGAACAAATTCAACTGCAGGGCAACTTAGTTACTCATATCATTACTACAGTCTCTAGAGTGCCTCAGGTCTGTGGTTATATTTTCAGATCACAATTTCTTCTTTTTTTTTCTGGTTCTGCAACGATCTATGTGCGTGACTATTTCTTCCATTTGTACATTTCCGTATAGAGTCTGGTTGTACATTTTCAAAGCTACGCTGGGAAGGCTGAACTTGCAGCAATGGCCGCAGAAGATGTTTTTCCGAATCCTCGCCAACTCTGCATGGATTGGGCTCACACACTCCACCGAATGAAAGAAGAAGCTCTAACTGACAGAGCTTAGAAAGTTTAGATCTGTTAGTGTTAGAGATAATGTCTAATTAATGCTATATATTAGACTTTAGGGATTGGTTTGGGTTGTTGGAGGATGTTGAGAGATTTTCTCAACGACTTTTTTATAGAATAAAATAAGTTGGATCTTACAACATTTATTAAAATAAAATAAGTTGGATCTTACAACATTTATTAAAGTATGATGTATCAACCACTCTCTCCTACTCTCTCCTGGAATAGAACAAGTTAGATTCACAACACTTATTTAAATGTGATGTATCTCTGTTTAATAAGTGCAATATAATCTGTGTTTGTGTGTCTCTATGCTCTCCTAATTTCGAAGTGTTTGGTGTTCCATATTCTACAGTTTAGTGTGACATAAATGTCCTATGCGTGTTCAGCACACACTAGTAATATTTAAAATATTTAAAGACAATAACAATGGTGGTAAATATTCAATTTGCTTGACCGATTTTAATCTTTCCAAATTTAAGATTAATTTAAGCGCTGCAATTCCATTTTCGTTCACACCCTTTTTACCTTGCTCGCTAATTACAGCGACACTAAAAATTAAGTAAAATTTATTTCATAATAATTAAAGATGACCTCAGCTTTTTATGTTATTTTTTAAAAAGTTAGTTATAGAATATTTGGTTATAGAAGGAAGATTTGAAATACTTTCAAAGTAAATTTATTAATAATAATGGTGATAAGCACATGGTTAAATTTTTATGAGGTATCCTGCTTTTGTAAAGGTGATTTTAAAGATAATAGTTAAGCATGTTAGGTTTGCATTACATTCCTATATCTTATAAATTTCATTATATCAAGCAACATATAGATGATTTTTCATGAGGAAATATATATAAGTAGATAAAATCCTACTCATATCCAGCAACATATTGATGATTCCTCATCATTCCTTGTATATTATTATCTTTAAAATTGAATAATATAATGAAATAGTAAGTTATGGTGTGTACTATTTTATATGTCCACAATTTTTGTGGATATCTTTCTCTACACTAGCAAGAAAAATGGTACTTTAGCTTCACATTAGCACCACTATTTGTAAAGGATTTGGGAAATCCTCAATTTTCAAATAGTGTTGCAAAAGTGGTGATGATGTGGGGATACCCAAGTGGTGCTAAGATTTATGGTGCAAAAGTGGAGTTTGTGAAAAAGTTGATTTTGGTGTTAAATGAATATGTGGCATTCCATAGTGTATGGTGCAAATCATCAAGACCAATGCTAGGTGGATTGAGATTTTGTGATGCAAAACACCAAAACCAATCCAACATGGATTGAGAATTTCTGGTGCAACACACCAAAATTATTATTATTTTTTAATATACACAAACTTGTATCTGATGCAAAACACCATAAAATAACAAGTAGTGCAAAACACATAAAATAATAAATGGTGAAAAAAAATATAAATCACATTTTATATATATATATATATATATTTACTTATTAACAAGATTAAAAGATGTGTATTAAAACAAATCTTTTAGTTTAGTTGGTTTTATTAGTCATTAAAAAATCAATAATTCAATACATTAAATAGACATAATAAAAACATAGTGGAGTCTCCCATGCACAATAGGGAAACCATCATTATGCTTCCAAAACCACATAAACAAACAATGATTAATATGAAGCTATTTGTTTTTTTATTTTGGATATCTTCTCGTGATGCTTTTTTTTTCTCCCTCTAATATTATATTAACCAAAATAAAATCATATCCATGCATGCAAAAGAGATATATATATATATATATATATCCATGTCTCTGCTTTGTGTAGAAGAAAAAAAAGGTGCAACAGAAAATAGATAGTTTAAACTACTAATGAATAATTATAAGCTAAGCTAAGACATACCAATTAGTGTACGTTATAAATTTTGCAAAAAATCAAACCATCATAAGAAAACAACAATATTCTAAACAAATATCGCACAAAACTCAACTAGCTTTAAATAGAAAGTTTCCAATGGCTCAGGTAAATAGCCATCTAAAACTTGGAGTCTTACAATGGAAAATCAAACAACCACCCAACCCAATATTCATATAGATACTGCATACAACACTAACCACCTCCAATAGGTCTCAGCTTGCAAGATCCTAAAGCTTAATTGGAAGTCGTTCTGACTGCAAGAAAAAAACCACAAGAACTGTAGACACTTCTGTGACCTGTGGAAACATCAGAGATGATCAGCACCTGTTTTAGTTGAATAGAAGGTCCCCTCGGGCATCCATTAAACTTAGGGCCTTTTGTTGCTACAATCTAGACATTTATAATACTTAATGTGTTCGGCTCTTGCAAGAGTGATCTTAACACATTGGACACTTCTGTGACCTGTGGAAACATCAGAGATGATCAACACCTGTTTTAGTTGAATAGAAGGTCCCCTCGGGCATCCATTAAACTTACGGCCTTTTGTTTCTACAATCTAGACATTTATAATACTTAATGTGTTCGGCTCTTGCAAGAGTGATCTTAACACATTTTTCCATGGAATCATTTCTCACAAAAATCACAACAGATCCAGAACTCAGAGGTATAATTTTCACCACAAGCTCCACAAAGTGTGTCACCATGCCCATCGTCTTTCTCTTCATCCAAAGTATCATCCTCATATTTAGGTGCTGGTAACTTTGATGACTTTGTTTGAGATTCTGATACTTATGGCTGAACAAAAAAATGTCATTTTTGCTTGAATAAGAAACTCATGCAGACAAAGATAGAACATAAATTAAAATCACGAGCAAAAGAACAAGAATGCATATAGTACCATTCACATCTCATGGATAACTATATCTAAATTGAGCAATTAATCTTGTCAGCTTGCTCACAAATTTACCATTGTGTGTTATTTATACTTTCTGTAAGAGAGAACAAGAGAGGACAATCTCATGATAAACAAACCTTGCTCTTGCTGCTACTATTGTTGGTTACAGTAGATTTTTCCTTTGATTGCCTTTTTGCAGCTCCACTAACAACTGTTCAAAATATGGGTAGAGACATGAACAAACGAGTTACAAGCACGAATGGCTGAACTATTTATCTCATATTATACATGAGTATATATATGTTACATAACTTTGACAGTTTAAAGCAATACCGGCTAACCGAATGTAGAACTGACTAACTGAATGTAACTAACAGAACTTAACTAAGAGATTAATATTTCTAACACTCCCTCTTAATCTCAAGGGTTACATTCTTACTAAACAAAACACTCCCTCGTAATTATGATACTCTAAAACATCTAAAATGCAAATCTCATAAATGCAAATGCTTGCTGGTCTATGTCTTAGCCAAGCTTACAAACACTTAAGAAATGGCCTACTTCTTTCATCTTCATCTTCAAAGATAGAATGTTCGCCTGGATCCCAAATTTGATGTTGTAGTCTTCCTCTTGCCTTGCTTAAGAAAGTATCTTCATTCAACTCATCTTTGTGATTGACTATATTCTTTGTCGCATTGTGTCTCCACCCAAAAATATTCTGCAAACACTTCCATAATTCTTCTATCTCAATGTTCATCTCTATTTCCTGCAAAATTTCTGCAATGCTAATTTCAAATTCTTGAAAATTAATGTTTTCATATTTTTCATCTGCTACAATATTCTGGTTCATGTCTTCTTCATCTGTTACAATATTCTGGTTCATGTCTTCACAAATTCTTAGATTTTCTATCCATTCTTCTAGCATTCTCAACTCTTCGTCATAATTTGTTAACACATCCAAATGATGTTTTTCTTTCATAGTACTTGCATAATCTGCAAACACACACAAATTTTTAGTTCCAAAAACATGAGATTCTTTGTTCTCGATTGATGCTTCAAGCATCTTTTCCTTGTGTAGGAATGGACTCTCCAAACACTCTACAAAATCTTCTTCTTGTTTCTCATCAAATACTGCTACATGGGCAGTTTTATCTTCAATTGAATTGTCATCATCAAAATCAACAAACTTTGTTTGGTTCATGAAGTTACTGTCATCAGCAATATCTATTGTTGGATTCACCAAAGTTTCTTCAACATCACAGGTTGCTACAATGGCAACTTTATCATCCACTTCATCATTCACTAAAGTTTCTTCATCATCAAAGGCTACTACAATGGCAGCTTTATCAACAACTTCATCATCCACTGGTGTATCTACACAGTGGGATTCACCTTCCTCTTCATGCTCTTCTTTACAAACGAAGACTTCAATCTTCTCCTCTACTTTATCAAGAACTTCTTCCACATTCTTTTCTTCATCTTCTTCCTTTGCTTCAAACACAAAAAGTTCTTCGAATTTACCAATATGCTGCAAAGCATTAATGTTTCTTCTCTTTCTACTATACCTCATCTCTAGAGCATCCCAAAAAGCTTTTGTACTAACAACTTGACGAAGTTTATAGAAAACACTATAAAAAACGTTTTCATCCACTGCTGACAAAATAAGAAGTCTTGCTACTGCATTTTTTCTGTTATGAGGATCTTCAAAATCTTTTTGAACAAAACGCCACAAATTTACTGAACAAAGCAAATCTTCCATTTTATTTGCCCAAATTTCCTAATCCATACCTTCGAAAAATGGCAAAATCGGCATAGATATTCTCAATATTTCATCTATCTCTTCATCTAGATTCGGTTTACTGTGCTCTAAATCTTCATTGATCTGCTCCATAACTAGAAATACTTTATATTTCCCCTCAATTTTTTCAGAAACAAATAGCAGCAATTCTTCACATCAAAAGAAATTATTTTCTTTCTCAAAATCAATTGATATTGATCAATATAAAGCTACTCATTTTTGTATATGAAGCTGCTCTCACCACACTTCACATAACTTTCTTAGAAATCAATTCCATTTTTTTAATCTTCACAAACAGAACTTTTCCAAAATATCAATTTTTTTTGTAATTCTCTAATTCTATTTCACCAAAATATTAACTTTTCGTAATTCTCTTTCCCTAATTCTCTTTCACCCTAAAAAAACGTTAGAGTTTCTTCCACACAAACTTCCATATTCAAATATTCAAACTTGACATTAATTTTTTATAAACCCAAACGCATCCCTTTAAGCTTTTTCTTCTTAAAATTTTTTTTTCTTGGTTTTAAAATTCCTTTTCACCAATATATATAATATATCAAGAAAACCTTTCAAAACTTCTTTATAACTCTCCTTTCACGAATCCACGGAATCTTATTTTAATAATATAAACAACCTTTGGTCAAATATCAAACATGTGCGATTCTCTTACTCGTTCCAATATTTGCTATCATCACGTGGACTTCGCGGGCTAGATATCCTTCAGTGTTATCTTTTTTTTCAAACGGACATGAACACCAACTTTCCTCCTCAGGGTCTACGCTCCATGTCAGATATAGTCGAACATTTTTTTTCATTCAAACTGGATAACATCTCTCTTAATACAGTCTGCAACACAACAGTTTGCAGCGGGCTTCTATTTCTTTACAACAGCGGAATTCTTCATAGTGCAGAATTCTTCAAAGCTTTCTCTTTACGGAACTGGACCTCATACTGGGCAGCACGCTTTCACACCAAACTTTCTTCACAAATTTTTTTTCTTACAAATGGAAAAACCTAGATGTCTTCAACAGGATTTTCTATCACTTAACAAATCCAACCAATGACCGGTGGCTTCTATGCTGGAAGGCTGTCCAATGATTGGCTCAACCTCAGCGAATCAAACAAAATCTGCTCATACTTCTGACATCATTTTCTCTCCAATATTTAAAGAGGTTCTCCATAAACTAATCCAACTTTCGATCAACAAAACACTCTAGGTGCAGAAAGCAAAATTTCCTCTGCATGTACAACAACAAATTTTAACAAACCTCCAAGGGCTCGACAAAACCTAACGGTTCAACAAAACCTCAAATCAATAAGAGGCTCCTAAATCCTTCTTGGATTGACCAACGGATTAACCAAACGCTCTGATACCATGTTCAAAATATGGGCAGAGACATGAACAAATGAGTTACAAGCACGAATGGTTGAACTATTTATCTCATATTATACATATGTTACATAACTTAGACAGTTTAAAGCAATACCGGCTAACCGAATGTAGAACTAACTAACTGAATGTAACTAACAGAACTTAACTAAGAGATTAATATTTCTAACAACAACCTCGAAAATCATTGGAATCTCATTGATGAGGCCAAAAAGTCATTTCTTGCCATTCGCTCACTTTAGTCAGCTCAAAGGAAAAAATGTACGGTAAAAAAAATGAAAAACCATACTTATTTATAGAAATCGAAAGAATAAACAAAACTCTCAAGCTAGATTGACACTTCAGATTCCAATATGTAAAAACTACGTCATGTGTTTGAAAATAAATCGAAATAAAAAATGTTTGAAAATAAATCGAAATAACATTTTTTATGGTATATATATATATATTGTTTCCAGCTTAGACGAAGCACAGTTATCATGCTCAACAGTAAAAAAAAAAAAAAGTTTAAATACACCCTATTTTGAGTGGTGTGTTCACACTAGCGAGCAGTGCATACAATGTGCTTGTTCGGATATCCATCATCTATTTCGGGATACATATCTATTTTAGGATCATCTATTTCGGGATACATATCTACTTCAGGATCTTGCATGATCTATTTCAGGATATGCAGTCCAGTCACCAGTTTGATGCCTCCAGCACCTTATCCACCTTCTTCTAGCACCCGGGAGCCACTTTCCACAGAGTTTTAGCCCTCCTAAGCTGAAAGGCGCCCTCTTCTCACCTACTGACAGAGAAGGGCGCAC
Source organism: Larix kaempferi (assembly GCA_027924585.1). NCBI lineage: Eukaryota > Viridiplantae > Streptophyta > Pinopsida > Pinales > Pinaceae > Larix > Larix kaempferi. The sequence goes on from BSBM01000029.1 coordinate 4,817,863, forward strand.
TTGTTCACCTACCACTGCAGATTCACTCCAGTTACATTCAGTTAGCTCCGATTCTGATTGATTTCACTCCGATTTCACTCCTGACTGACTGTTTCACCTCCGATTGACCTCCAGTTCGATTAGGTGACTTGTTCTGACTCCAGTTAGCCTCCCATGCGCCCCCACTGAGCCTCCAGATCCTATATCAGTGCTACACACTTCAGTTACATTTATTATGATCAGTTAGACTCAGCTTGACACCTGGATGACTGTTTGTTGTGATTGATGAGCAACACCGATGATTGATGAGGACTCCTAGATTGAGTCAAGCTACTCCATTTCAGTGATTCGAATGGCCTACTTAGTCAATTCGAATTGCCATTGACAGTATTGTAATGTATTGTAATTCATTCACCCTTTCTGGGATAGAGAGCACTGCTGCATGTTTTGCACAGTTTTGCACCATATTTTCTATGTTCATCTGTTGTGATTGATTTACTTGTTCATTAGATCTGCTGTGACTAATTTTACATGGTATCAGAGCCATGAAAGGGACAAGATTTCTTTTCTACAGGTGTTCTACATGAAGAGAGAGCAATCTTTGCTCACAAAGATATTTTCAGCAGCGGCATGCAAAATCTCATGTGCATTCGCTCATGTGCATGCAAGGCTGAAAACATAGTGTTTGTTTGTGTGTGATTTGCAGGTTTCTTACTTCCTCCATGTGCATTCACTAATGCAAAGATGGAGACTTCTTCTTCACAAAATATTCTTACTCCATTCAACTATGATGAATGGAAACCAAAGATGATTGCATTCTTGAAGAGACAATGTCTTTTTGATATGTGCATTGGTAATACAAGAGTTTTTGATTCTGATGAAGAGGAGAATGATTGGCTCAATGATTGTGACAGAGCTTTTGGAGCAATATGTCTTGCTATGTCTCCTTGTATGCGCTACCTCAATAAGACTGCTGAAAATCCAAGTGATCTATGGGTCCAACTTGACAGAGAATTTGGAAAGCAGGAAGAAGAGGATCATGCTAGCCTTTTGGAGAACAAGCCCAGTGAGATCTCCTTATGTGTTCTTTCCGATCATGTGTTGGCCTCAACAATTGTTCAAGATGAAGAAGAAACTGTAGATTCAACACTCATTCTCTCAAAGTCTTCTATTTCGAATTTTGAGCAAGATAAACAAGCTCATACTCTAGATTCCGAAGAGGTTCTTGAATCCTCTCTTTCACATGAGTTTGTCGGCATGCAGAATAATGATCTACTTGAAGTTTTGGAGGTAAAATCTGATTTTGGAGGTGAAGCATTCGTCCTCCTTGATTCCATGCCTTCTATAAACTTATGTTCTATCATTTGCAAAGTTTCTCAGAGTTTTAATGAAGATGAAGAGCACTACCATTCGCTTGAGTTCAATTCTCATGCACTTTTTGCTGATTTTGGTTTTGATCTCACCCTTGTTGGTTCAAAGGAGATCTCAAGAAACCATTCATCTATTTTTGGAGCTGATTTAACTTCTATTGATAAGAAGTTCAAGTTTCAAGATCTATTTTATCCGATTGGAGCTATTCCTACCTCACTTGGTTCGAATCACAGGTTCCAGGATCATCCTCATATTTTCAGATTTGTTCTCACCATTTTCGGTATGAAGAGCAAGTTCATAAAGTCTTCACATTTGCTTGCATCCACTGATGGAGAATTCAAGCACATGTTTTTGGAGCATAATCCATTTACTCCCAAGAGTAAGATACCTCCAGACATATCTATTTTAGTTTGGAGCAGTTAAATCTTTTGGTGTGTTACAGTTCATTTTGAGGGGGGGTATTTTTCCCATGAGGTTTTCCCCATTTCCTCGGTTTATTGACTGTTATTAGTTTGGATTATTATTGTATTGGGGTGACCTTTGGTCTTAGTTACCAGGGCCCCACATTATTTTAGTTGGCACATCATAGTCTAGCTTGAGGGGGGGTGTTCGGATATCCATCATCTATTTCGGGATACATATCTATTTTAGGATCATCTATTTCGGGATACATATCTACTTCAGGATCTTGCATGATCTATTTCAGGATATGCAGTCCAGTCACCAGTTTGATGCCTCCAGCACCTTATCCACCTTCTTCTAGCACCCGGGAGCCACTTTCCACAGAGTTTTAGCCCTCCTAAGCTGAAAGGCGCCCTCTTCTCACCTACTGACAGAGAAGGGCGCACTTGTTCACCTACCACTGCAGATTCACTCCAGTTACATTCAGTTAGCTCCGATTCTGATTGATTTCACTCCGATTTCACTCCTGACTGACTGTTTCACCTCCGATTGACCTCCAGTTCGATTAGGTGACTTGTTCTGACTCCAGGTAGCCTCCCATGCGCCCCCACTGAGCCTCCAGATCCTATATCAGTGCTACACACTTCAGTTACATTTATTATGATCAGTTAGACTCAGCTTGACACCTGGATGACTGTTTGTTGTGATTGATGAGCAACACCGATGATTGATGAGGACTCCTAGATTGAGTCAAGCTACTCCATTTCAGTGATTCGAATGGCCTACTTAGTCAATTCGAATTGCCATTGACAGTATTGTAATGTATTGTAATTCATTCACCCTTTCTGGGATAGAGAGCACTGCTGCATGTTTTGCACAGTTTTGCACCATATTTTCTATGTTCATCTGTTGTGATTGATTTACTTGTTCATTAGATCTGCTGTGACTAATTTTACAGTGCTAACAACTTAACACTACCCGGTGAAAGAGTGCATAGGGAAAAAAACACTTGGCATATGGGGATGAATTTGAGAGGAGATTCCCAAGGGGAACTTAGACCAAGTTTACATGCCCATCCAAAAGCTGGTGGACATGGCCAATGGTGATTGGAGATGGTCAGAGAACAATCATCTTCATGTGGTTGATAGGTGGAGGTTGTTGGATATTCTGTCCATTCATTTGTCTATGTGGTGACCACGCATTTATGGAGTAACTACATCACCCGTTGGACTAGTGTGGAGGAGCAAGCATTAAAAGATGCCTTGGCATTTTGGAAAGATATCTGGATAGATTTTTTCTTTCTGGAAGCTTGTTGATAAGAGACTAAGCTGGTCCAAGAGCAGCATCCATACTGCCTTGGATGATCTGGGCTGAGTTGACAACCATACTTTCTTAGGAAACTTTTTGTTATGTGGTTGGACCAGACTAATTATGTTTTGACTAAAATTCGCATCTGATGTTCAAATGTTGTTCTAAAATTTAACGGTGTTGTATTTCAAAAGATATATCTAGTGTATTTATTTTACTTCTGTTGATTTTCCTCAGTATCTGCTATGCTGCTACGAATTGTTGAATGTATTGTTGCACACCTCTGCATTTATTATGTTGGTTTCAGTACAAGCAGTGTCATAAAGGTAATTTGTGGGATCACAAATTCACATTCATAACAGATGTCAAAACTTGGTTTAATGAGATAGTATCACATTTCATCTTTAATTATAAACAAAAACCAAACAAGCAAAGTAATTATACTATCCTTGGACAGAAAATTTGGAGACCAAACATTCACCTAAGCCATTCAAGTTATTTTCCTTCACTCAATTTGGGGAATAATAAAGTGAACAAAAAGCAATAATAATTGCTTTCACAAAAATTGTAACAAATGTGCATTATTGAAGATATGCATATTTATGTTTTTATCAAGTCTGCAAATATGCAAGTAACATTAAATAGAAACCAAGTAGTATTTTTGTGAGTCCTCAATGCACTATGATTGTGCACTAATACACCACCACCCAGACTTTGTCAAACACAACCCTGGTATAAGGACAATGCACCCCTCTTAACTGCTACGTCATCATAAAGTTCTTGTAACATTTTTTTATTCCAATGATTTTTACAAACAAGCTAAGTCAAATAAATGTGTGTAGAAAAGGTTTTATCCATAACTAACCTTGCAAGGGCTTTTTCAGTGTTATTGAAGCTTGCTATATCATATGTCCCCATCTGTCTCAAAAAAAAAGATAGGTGTTAAATGCAATTATATTATAGAATAAAAATATTGATAGAATTAAATAAAACAACATATTCATATTAGATTAATCCTCACAGTCCACTGAATAGAAACAATTTACCAAAATATTCAATCCACTAAAGACAATACTCCTATTTTTCCTCTTGTTTTCACAACCCATATTGTATATTCATTGACAAACTAAAAAGCATGTTTCTTTCTTGACAATCAATGATAATCTGGGGTATCAAATTTCAATAATTGTATTGAAACTTGTTGCCAATTTGTTTTCAATAGTTTTCATTATTTGTTAATTTGGAAACCATTGAGTCGCACATATCATTGAGAAACTAAAAATGGCCCCCTCCACTACTTGCTTCTAAGTAGGGTTCAACTATCTTGTATTGTGTAACATCAACTAAGCCAATATGAGTGATTCCGGAAAAAGAGAACAAAACTTTCTAAAGAATGCACTGTCAATGACAGACAACTGAGCTAACTATAGATAGAATAAATATGTTTCACTCATAGTTGTTTCCAAGATTTCAACTTCTCTGCATGTCTCTTATCTTTCATGCGAGTTCCCTAATGATCCTAAGTATTCAAAGTTAGAGAACATTTTACAAAACTACCTTTGGGGCACACCAGCTATGATGTAGGGTCTACCTCTATTTTTGCACGACAACGGATAAAGAGGGTTTGGTACTGATTGGTGCACACAGCCAGGGTACAAAGCTATTTACTAAAAGGATCGCAAAGCCTATTCAGAGAAATTCCTATTGGGATGTTTCTCTTAGACATAATCAGTCTAGCATCCTATGGCTTTGATTATCATGAAAAACAACTTATATATATATAGACATCTAATGCATATATCATACCATAAAATCATTTCAACCAGCTAGATCATACCATAAAATCATTTTAGCAAAAAATCATAGGCACATAATGCCTAGAGAAAAATTTTGGACTGGGTTACCTAAATTGTATGAAGATTGACTTCATGACCATCCATTAGAAAATCCAACCCACAAATATTTAGGAAAAGACCTACTAAGAAGGAGATCATGATGGGAACCAAATTTCCCATGGATCAACATAAATAGCCAAGGGACATCCAGCAATTGAGAATACCCCATTATGTAAACTAGCAATACTTTCACACTATGTTCATTGGCATACCATGCAACTTAAATTTAATAGCTTGAAAACATATAGCAAAGAAACAAGAAAAGAAATTAAAATGCAATATCTATTATTTTTCCTTCATTCATTTGTCTGTTTATTTTTATTTGGATTGTAGTCAATCATTTACCTTGTATCTAAAAGATCTCAAACTATGTTGAACTAAACTCATTGAAGAGACTATTTATCCCTATCCTTTTGCAAGTTCTATTTGATAGCTTAATCACAATTAATGTCCTAAATCATAGCTTTTTCCATTATTGCTTTTCATTTTTTCCTAATATGCAACCTTGTTTTTAACAATCATCCACTGACAAGATATCAATATCAATCATGTAGATACCCGACTATGGTGGGAAAGAGGGATGTTCTTCTGCATCAATCCCATTTCTTACATAATCCCATTTGAAATGATAAATTGTGGGAAACGTTACATACTTGTAAACCCTATGGGGAAAGAATATGAATTTCTAGTCTCATACATTTTATGTACAACATTTCAAAACACAAGATAGTCGAGTTACCCTCCAAACATAATGCACACTTTGATAATGCTACAAACCAAAAAATTCCAAAGTGTCCACATATACATGAACATTTGAAATAAAAGATTGAAGAACAATTAAAAAAGCAGACGATATTAAAAAACCATAAATAAACAAATACACATTTTAATAATACTACAAGACATTGAAAGCTGAAGAAATGCCTCAAACTACTTCATATTTTTCTGTATCTAAACTAGAATTAATAAAACAATCATATACAAATGATAACACATTTTATCAAAGATCATTTTTATTCCCAAAGTTTCACGTGAATACTTCACCAATCTTCAACATAAACAACTGAAAATAAAGTGTTCACCCAAAATGTTAACTAAACCAAAATGTTGAGAACTAAATCACAGGAAACTCAACTTTTTGGCCATGTCACATGAACCGAAAGAGATAACCTTTTAACTTTAACCGAGTTGATAACCTTTTAACTTTAACCGAGTTCATCTGATGAACTCGGTTAAAGTTAAAAGGTTATCTCTTTCCCACTATGATGGCGTCTCATGCCCTTTCATTGTAGATTTTTTCACGCTGATGTATGTAACTCTTTCATTTAATAAATTTAAGTGCAACAAGGGTAACATAAATATATTTATATATTTAGGTAAGTCGAATATATAAGAAGCATGGAAGTTATGTCAAAGTGAAACTCGGGCAACCATCTTGCCGATAGCCCACAAGGTTGAACATTATAGCAATATGTCCCTTATATCCTTGAACATTTTGGCCTCTCAAGTACTTCATGGACAAATGACCGTGAATTGTTCAACATTCCTGTGTTTATAATAGTACACTAATATCACAATCCTCATTTAAAATACATCCTTATTGCATTATAGTATATGAAATTTTGAGTTATTGAACAAGGATTGATTTATTAATTATTATGATTCAAAAACTTGGGCTTTTGAGATTTGCAATTAATTCTAAAACTGGAGCATTATATGCATTCATATTGTCTTTGTAAAAAATTATATTCCTTATGTTTTGGACTTCTCATCACAATGTTGAGAAGATGAAGCTTAAGTCATATGTTTGAGAAATTTAGGATAGAGATTCCATAAATATTGAAATAATTATCAAAATGAAAGTATGTCAAGAAAAGGCAGGTCAAAAATAATATAAATGAAAAGAAAGACCATATAAAAACACATACATAAGATGAGACTAAAATTTTCAGGGCCCCATTGGTGACTATAGATCTGATGGCCATTGCAAAAAGAAGATCTGGCACAGAGAAAAACCAGTCATTTACCAATCAAAAACTTGGGCTTTTGAGATTTGCAATTAAATTATGAAATTGGAGCATTGTATGCATTCATATTGTCTCTGTAAAAAATTATATTCCTTATGGTTTGGCCTACTCATCACAACACTGAGAAGATGAAGCTTAAATAAAATGTTTGGGAAATTTAGGATAGAGATTCCATAAATATTGAAATAATCATCATAAAGAAAGTAAGTCAAGAAAAGGAAGGTAAAAAAAAAATGAAAAGAAAGACCATATAGAAACACGTACATAAGATGAGACTAACTTTGACAAGGCCCCATTGGTGACTACAGATATGATTTCCATTGCAAAACATAAGATCTGGCATAGAGAAAAACAAGTCATTTACCTTTAGAATACAATACCAATCAAGGGTCTTCCTATGTTGTGGCTTTGTACAAGAACAAGATGTCTTAGTTGCAGGAGAGAAAACTTCAGCTACTTATACTAGCACATAAACATCTTTAGAGCTAGGATGTTGGTGTTCAAGCTTCTCCAAAAGAAGGAAAGCATCATCGTATTTCCCATTGTCCAAATATGCACTTGCTTGGTCCAGAGCAGTTTTTAATTCTTCAAAAGCACTCTCTCCCATATTTCTAGATCCAACCTTAAATACTGATAATTCCAAATATCAAACAAATGCTTCATCAGAATAACATATGAAAATCTCAAAACCATAAAATAGAAATATTAGCATTCACCTACTTGTCAACACCCCTGCAACTAGTTGGAATTTTTGAACACATTTACATTTTCCTATCAGGAGTAAAGTCCAAATCAGCATTAGTTGTTTGGAAATTCTAGCTAAACTTTGAAAATAATGGTGACATTTTATAGTGTATAAGAGATGGCTTTCAGAACCATGTGATGGAAATATTTCCTCTAAACTAGTAATACATAAAATTCATCAGCTGAAAAATAAGTTGACAAGTCAAGAGCCCCAACAAGTATAATTTATATCCTGATGGTGTCAAGTTAAATTGATCCTAGAACATGTCACATGCATAATGCATACTAGGCATATAGTTAGGCCATGCTTTGCACCTCTTTCATGCAGCCCAATGTGCTTATCTGCTCATTATCCATGTCATAATTCTAGGGTGCAAAAGTCATGATTACCATTGAATGGCTCCCAACCAATTTAATTTCCCTTCCTCTATCGTGCATTCATACTATCTACTAGCATAAATCCATCTAAAGTATGAATCTATCAAGCACCAAGAGGGATTAAATATTTTGAGGTGCAATTTTTTTTATCATTTCATATGGATCTAGAAACACATTAAAAAATGGGACAACAATAATTCTATGTAAATATCATATTTATAGTATTTCTATTTTTCTGTAAATCTGGATCTCTCATTTCATCTATCTATATAGCATTTTTTATACAAGGTGTATATGTCAAATATCTCCCTTTCATATTTCCATATATATAGAGAGAGAGTTTTATTTTTGTTTATATCTATATTTGACTAACCTATAATATTATTATTATTTGTTACAAGTATTATATATTTTTTAAAGATGACATATAAGCAGTATTCATGTACATGACAACATCTCTATCATACTAGACTATAGAGCACCTTAGTAATTTCCCTGCAATGACCTATTGGAGCATACTAAGTAGATTTTTGGTAGTGTTTCTCATTGATCCAAGATCTGACATTTTCTGCCACAAGTAGTTGCTGAAGTCTATGGTTGGTCTTTCATTTGTGAATAACTTTATCCAGAACGCACTTAATTATACTGCCAATTAGTCACGAGGATTTCACCCAAACAATTCTTTTGGATGTTATATACAAATGTATGTTGCTAGGTGTGAAAATCCTCACAACACATCTAAGAGATGATGTATACCTCACAAGAAAGTAATTGATTAAGCAAGAAAATAGAAGAAGAGTGGTCAATGCAATATAATGAGCAACAGAATAATAATATAGTAGAACTCAGATAGAAGCAAAAATACTTCACACACACTAATTAATTAATCACAATATGGACAAATAAATAGTACAATGCATGAGGATTCGAATGCCTAAGGTGGCAATTCGAATTAGCCTTCATGGAGTGATCAAAGGATCACTGGAGTGTCATCAGAGCACAACTAGTAGTCTATCTCATCATCAGTGGAGTCGTCAATGCAAAAGTAACTGTCAACCATCAATCAAACTGAGTGTGGTAGGTGTAACTGAATGTAACTGGCACATGGAGACACTAACTGAATGAAGGAGGCTCAGTGGAGGGCACGTGAGGAGATAACTGGAATCAGAATAGGTAGCCATGTCTCATTGGAGGTCAATCGGAGTGATAACAGCAGTGAGGAGTCAGTCTGGCCTCAAATCAAGGAAAGACTAGTGGATAACTGAAGTAAACTGGACTGGTAGGTGAGAAAGGCGCCCTTCTCATGCAGTAGGTGAAAGGAGGGCGCATGATAGGCTAGGAGGGCTGAACCAGAGTGGAAGGAAGCTCCGGGGGATAGCTAACTAAGGGATAGGTGCTGGGACTGATGATTGGAATGCATGCAAACCCTAAGTGATGCATGCAAACCCTAAAAGTGCATGCATGACTGAAAATGTAAATGATCAAAATACTGGTGGGACTAGGATGGAGTATAGGAATATCCTAACACCCCCCCTTAATCCATCCCGGGCCCTGGTAACTAAGACCAAAGGTCACCCAATACAATGAATAATAATAGTCAATAAACCAAGGAAGTGGGGAAAATTTCATGGGAAAAATACCCCCCCCTCAAAACAGACTGTTAAGCACACATAAAAAATAAATGCTCCAAACTCAAGCAGGTGTGATGCTTGGTAATATGTCTAGAGGTATCTTCTTCTTGGGAAGAAGTGGATCATGCTCAAAAGGCATGTGCTTGTACTTGCTCTTCAGTTCGAATGTGATGAGAACAAATCCAAAAGTATGACAATGATCCTTGAACCTGTGATTCGAATCAGCTGAGGTAGGATCAAATCTTTGAATGTGCATATAGTCTTGTTGATGCCCCGAAGATCGCAACATCAAGCAGAAAGGGATTCTCCCCGGTAGACTATCCCAATTAGATTGTCCACTGTTTGGTATGGGGAATCCGTTCGATTAACAGTTCCGGCAACTGTTATATTTGGAGACTTGCTTCAATTACACCGGTTATGGCCCGATCCACCATTCTTTTTTGATTTTATGGTTTAAAATGATATGCAAGTGCCTAAGCTAACTTAATCTAAATGCAGAACTTGAAACAAATCTGTATCTAAAACTGAAATAAACCTAAACTATCCCTGCAAGGAGCAAAATTATAAGTATGAGTAATGTGCTGGAAGAAGTATCTGAAGATCAATAGACAACGATTAAATCATAAAGATATATCTACAGTAAGAAGGCAAAATATATTAAAAGATAGCTTCCAATTCACATATAACGCATTCCATTACTCATGTAGGAGAAAATTCATTTGCACAAGAAACAGTAAGATCATTCAATACAGAGAAATAATTCAAGATAGCAAAGAAAGATCTCACTGTAGAATATGAAAGTCACAAGAATAATCCAGCATGCATCCAACATCTATTTCCATGCAAAAGACGTCCTCTCCAGGCTCTTATTAGGCAAATTTCATTTTCTTGGAGCAAGTGCAAGATAGCTCGCACAAGTTAAGAAAAATATTTTCCCTACAAAAAGCCCCTTAGCCTATTCCCTAAGCTTCTATTTATATCTTTACAACATGCCTCTTGGGCTGCCACCTGGATCTTTACACTTGTCCTCTCTAGAATTTTCTCTAAATAAACAAATCGTGGCCCTTTTCTTAAAACAGAAAATTTCTCAAAATAGAAAAGGGACAGCTGTCTAGTGATTTTACGCTCTAAACATAGGGAGAACAAAAAATAGGAACAACGCCTCAGGATCAGCGTGTTCACCCTTGGGGAGGCGTTTCTGCTGAGATGGAGGTGCTTGGACTGGCTGCTGCTTTCTTTTCCTCCTCTGCAATGTAACTCAACCAGATGCCAGTGTCTCTGATAACCACATTTGCTGGTGAAGGGAGCAAGATCTTCTGAGAAGTTATATGCTTACCAATCTCTTCTTCAATACTGTGAATTTCTGCAATTACTGCTTGGGGGATTTCTTTCAGTAAATGGTTGTATACTGATGACCACCCAATATAGTGATGGAGATCATCAATGGCTAGGACATCAATCTTCTTTACATATTCTATTTGAATTTCTAGCTCTTCCTTCAAGTCTGATAGATGTTGCTCCTTGCTTGGAAACTCATCGAGGGACTGAGGGAAACTCAGCTTACACTTATCATGCACTTCATGAATCTTTTGATATAGGTTGTTACTCTTATCAATTGTTCCCTAGATCTTAGCCATTAGTTTCAGGCCACAGTTTTTGTAGAATTCCATGAGGGCCACATCTTCTTTAAAACCATCTACCGACTTGAAGGGGAGATGTTTGGGGAAATCAACCTTTCCTTCTCTCCATTCCATTTTGCTCAGAATGTTTACTTTAACCTGAGTGTACTTGCTTTTAAGCATATTGGCCTTTGCATTGACATCCTTCAATCTAACCATCATGGCTTTGAGCCTGCACACTTCCTCAGAAATCAGCTCCTGTGTGGCGTGCATTTGTCTCAGAATGTCACAGGACAGCTCATGAAAGGGAGACATATCTATTGCTCTGCTTTTTTCCTGCTCTAGTTGTTCAACCATTTCCTGCTTATCTGCTTCCAGATGAAAAACTCTAGCTTCAGAATCGTTCTTTTCTGCTTCTAGAACCATCATCTGGATTGTCAGGTGCTCCTTTTCTTCTTCTAAATGGCTGTACTTATCTAACAACTCCTTGTGATCAACAGACAGGCGATTATATTTATTCACTACAAGATCCCTGTAATCCTACTCACTAGCCAAAGTATGTTGCAACATGCGAGCTCTCCTCGTTGTTGACTCAAATTCTCTGACCATATCGACCACATTGTTCTTTGTTGGTTTTGCTGCTGACACAGCGGCGGATGCCATGGCTATGGGAGCCTTATTTGTATTTTGCATCACCGTGGTCTCCCGCTGGGTAACAATATCTTCTTGGAAGAGTCTCTTTATCCTCTCTTCCGACTTCAAGATCACCACCTTCCTCTTCTTATAATACACAAATTCATCCCATCGGGACACAGTATGATCTTCTGATGGGGTGTAAGGGATGATCAGGAGGTCTATCACATGCACTTTTGCCTCTATGGGTGGGGTCTGTACTGCTTGAGATGTGTCTGTTTCCACATTTTGGGTGCCGGAGCCACCTGCCTGAGATGTGTCTGTTTCCATATCTTGGGTGCCGGAGCTACCTGCCTGGGCATCTTCATTGATCTTAAGTTCTTCCTCCGTCTTTTGCTCCTCTTTTGTTTTACGCCTTCTTTCTTCTTCTTTAGCTTGCTGTTGATTTTCACTTTCCTTCCTCTGCTCTCGACCTTCTGATTCCTTCTGCTGTCTTGCTTCCTCAACTTCTTTCTGTATCCTTGCTTCTTCAGCTTCTTGTTGCAGTCTTGCTTCTGCTTTCAATCTTTGTTCTTCAAAGGCTAGGGCCTCAGCTGCTTCTCTCTCTTTCTGCAGACTGGCTTCTCGGGCTGGGGCAAAGCTAGAGCTAGCTCCACTGCTTTGACGACAAATCTGCAACTCAGTCATGTTGCTTGTGCCTCTGAACCCTTCTTCCTCTGCATCATAATAATGAGCATATTCAAAATGAGCATATACTTCCTTGCAATGCTCGACAACCTTGCTCCGCCTATCATTTCTATGGAAGATCATTTTACCGAAGTGGAAAACTTTCAGCTCTTGGACGTATTCCTCGGCTATTGCAACCCCTGAGAATTTGTAGGCTCCTATGCAAATGATCCGAAAACAAGATCTTTGCTACTCTATGACGTTAACATGAATTGCATAAAGAGCATGAACGAAGATCACAAATCCATAAGAAGAGAACCAAACAACATAGACAACACGCACATAAAGACAACAAGTTCATAACGGAGTTCGTCCAAGATGGACTACGTCTCCGGGCCTGCTTCTCAATAGGAAGGCCGATCTATAATCTGAGCATAAAGGCAAAATACATGGCAATGATACAATGATACCTTGGCGACAATGGCCAGGAAGAGAATCGCTGCCCAAAACACAACAAGACTGCTTCCAGCAACTCCGAAGCCTGAAGACGGTGTAAAACGAGTATAAACACTCGTACCTTCCTCCTGCAGAGCTACGCAATCTCCCTTCTCTCCTTTAGCTACAAAGTCTCTACTCCAAAGCATGAGTGGGAAATGGAGAATAAGGGGGTTTATATAGCTTGAGAAGACCCCCTTCACATGTTCCTCATGAATTCTCAATTACAACAAATTTGCCAAATTGGTCATATGGTTGAAAACCTCCAAGTTGGTTAGGCTCTTAAATTATGTAGTTCCCCTTTTAATATTCCAACCACATATTTGGTTATAGTTTAAAACTATACCAAGTATGGTTAAACTCATATATTATAATGTTTAAAAAAAAAAAAACCCACCAACGTTTTAAAATAGCACATGTGGAAACAAAAGGAACCATGACCAAAGTGTGCAAACCCACTTTAAAGCTTCAACACAAAGTTTGTTATGCCATGGTGGCGCTCCAACCCTATGGCATGTAACCCATGGCGCTCCAACCATATTAGGTGGTAGGTAATATGTTTTAAAGTTTGTTATAACACATGGTCATAACCAAAGTTATTAATGCACATGTGGTGAAGACCATAACCAAAGTTTTCGAACCCCTTTAAAAACTTAACCCAAAGTGTTAAATGACACATGTGTTTAAAGAGTGGCATGTCCCACGTGGTGGTTGTGCCAACGGGAGGGGAGTGAATCTTGTGAAGAGTGGTGAATACTTTTGCATAAACATGCATCAACCAACCGGGAGTTGCCACATGTCTCAGTCTCATTGGTCCATGTCAATACCTCGTCATCTTGTATGGATGCCACGTGTCACTCTGCTAGTGGTGCCATGTGGCACCCCCATTTTCCCTGTTTCATCAATACAACAACGCTCGATAACTTTCTCATACGGAGTCCGTTTGAGGTGAAACGAACGCCGTTGGAATCGTCTCGACGAGCCCTTCGATCTGGTGCTGGTTTTGCTAAGATTGGAGGACTTAAAAATTTTGCCTTCTTGGATCCTCCTGGATCATTCCTCCCCACTGAGAAGCTTTTGGCCTCCAAAATCCTTTACTAATCAACAGATAGGTGAGGGAATTGCTCCCTCACTTTCTCCTTCTCGATCCACTTGGATTTGCTTGGATGAGTGCCTCTGATGCCCACTCAAAGATAATCAACATCACCTCTGCGAGAAGTCCTTGTCCTTCTGTCCAAGATGACATCTTCCTTTAGCTCATCCATGTACTCAGGAGCAAATTCATCAACTGATGGCAATGAGACATTCTCCCTTTCATCCATGATCATGGGAGGCTCATAGAGTTTCAAGTTCTCCACATTCACTACTGAGTAGATCTGCATGTATGGCGGTAGCTCTAAGCGAAAAGCATTTGTCCCAATCTTCTCCAAGATGGTGAAGGGACCATATCTAATGGGCTTGAGCTTCTTGCCTTCTCATTTCATCCTCTCCTTGCTGATGTGAAGCCACACTTGATCTCCCACCTGAAACTGATGATCAACTCTATGCTTGTCATGGCGAGCCTTGTACTGGGCTTGACTCTTCTCCAACTGCTCTTGCACTGCTTGATGTACCTGTTGAACTCTCTGAATGAACCTGCGGGCTTTGTCTTCATCTTTGGAAGCGCTTGAATCAACCTCTCTCCCATAAGTCAAGTCCAATGGAGTCTTTGGAAAGTACCCAAAGCATGTCTCAAATGGCGAGCTCTGAGTGGAAGAATGCATAACCCTATTGTAGGCATGCTGCACATACTGGATCTGTTCATCCCATAACTTAGGATGCTTGTTGCAATAGCCTCGAAGCAAATGGACAACTGTCCTGTTGACTACCTCTGTCTGTCCGTCGGTCTGTGGATGGAAAGCGGTGCTCCTCTTTAGCTTGGTTTCCATCATACACCATAATTTTGTCCAAAACTCTCCAAGGAATCGGGAGTCCCGATCCGAGATAATGGACATAGGGAGTCCAAAGTGAACCCATACATGCTGAAATAAAAGAGAAGCAGCCTGCTCTGCACTGACCTGCTTTTTACATGGCATAAGAATACACATCTTGCTAAACCTATCCACGACCACATACAAGTAGTCATGACCCCTCCTAGACATAGGCAAACCCCCCACAAAATCCATGGAAATGCTTTCCCAAGGATGGGAAGGAACAAGAAGTGGTGAATACAGCCCCAATTTTCTATTAGTGGGCTTACAAATAGAGCACATCACACACCCCTTTACATATTTTGTTACAATGTCTTTCATGCGAGGCCAATACACAAGTCTTTGCAAATGAGCCAAAGTCTTACCTACCCCAAAATGCCCTGATACAAGAGAAGTATGAGCTTCTCGTATTACATGGACTCTTTCACTGATAGGAACACATAACCTGCCCAAATGATAGAGCAACTTTCCATGCAAATAGTAGTCTTCCACCTGTGTGCCATTGGTTAGCTTCTCATAAACCTCCTTGAAATAATCATCAGTAGCATACTGCTCAATATAACTTTCATGGGATAAAGAAGCATTTTTCAAAACAATAGATGCAACAATAGGAGGTCTAGAAAGCATATCTACCACTTTGTAACTAGTACCCTTCTTGTACTTGATAACCGCGGACAACCTGTACATGCCCACATTAGGAAGAGGGGCATCCTGCTGGAGATGAATCTCATGTTGAATCTCCCTTTTGGGAGGTAAACCTGTAGGTTCCTGAAATATTTCATCATAGTTAGCCACAATATCAATCATAGCCTTTTTATGAGAAGGATCACAACCTTTGAAAGCATCGGATGCTTCAGCATTTTTTGCTCTCACAACCATGAGCATGTATCTCTTATTAGTGTTGATGAGTCACTTCATCTGTCCTGCACTAACAAGAGAGGTGTTAGCCTTCATACTGTGAGCTCTCACAATGTACTCCACCCCATTTTTGGTGAGATGGTACTTGTTCTCATGACGGAAGAACACTGCTTTTCGATCATACAAGTATGGGCTTCCCAATACGATACCGCAGATGTCAAGAGGAACAAAATCTAAGTCCACCTCATCGATCAACTTTGAAGCAATAGCAAACCTTAACCTGCATTGCTTAGTCACCTGCAACTTAGCATTATCACATACCCATCCAAGAGGATAAGGCTTGGGGTGAGGTTTAGTCTGTATGCCCAACTTCTTAACAACTGATTCTGAGATCAAATTTACTTGAGAACCCGGATCAAATAATGTTTCAATCTTTGTATGCTTAGACACAACTCTGATGTGAAACAACTCACTTCTTCTTTTATCATATTCTTTAGAAACATGAGTAGAACTTGAACCAGTATGAGGAGTTTTGTTACCTTGCATTCCCACGGCTGTAATCATGGTTTCGTCACTTGAGTCGGAACCCAAATCTCGTTGCACTGTTGCAACGGTCTTTTTCTTCTTTTTGCCTCCATAATGCTTTGGCCTTTGTTCAGGATGCAACTTCCAACAACTTTCTTCATCATGTCCATCAATATCGCAATGGTTGCAATGGGGCTTTCCTCCTTCCTTCTTGGCAGTAGCTGTCTTCTTGCTCTTGTCTTTTTCCTTGAACTTGTGGTTGTTGTTATGCTTGAAAGGCTTCTTCTGATGGTCTTCTTGCAAATGCTTCCCCCTGCTCTCAAGATGAGTAGCCTGAACACTTGCTTCATCCACACTAGTAGGATTCAACAATAGCAAAGTATGGCGTAGATAATGATGAAGAGCACCAATGTACTTCAAAAGAGTGTCAGGAGAATCTAAAGAAATATTCAACTCTAGAGCTTTCTTTCTAAATTCTTCAGTAAAACTCTGAACACTCTGACCCTTGCCTTGTCTAAAACTTTGCCAATCCATCATAGCCTTTTGAACATAACCCAACGGATAAAATTGCTTACGTAAAGCAGAAATAAAGGCAGACCACGATGAGAGAAGATTACCCATTTGTTTGCTACCTTGCTGAAGCTTGCTTTCCCACCATACAAGTGCGGTGCCTGTCAGCCGAAGTGAAGCCAACTGAATCTTCACATCTTCTTCTTCGATATGCTGGACTCGGCAATAGACCTCAATTTGCCTTATCCAATTGTTTAACTTCTCTGCATTCGCTTCCCCATTGAACATGGGCAAATCAAACTTCACATCGAGCTTCAATAAGGGCTTCTTTTGAGGCTCTTTGTGAGGAACCTTGGAATGCTGAGAATGAGATGAGGAAGAAGCACTTGAACTTGTGCTTGAAGCTGAAGGTGAAGAGGGAGGCTCAGGAGGCTCTTCGCCACCTTCCCCTTGGTTAACTGAAGCGTTTCCTTCGTCCTTCACTTCTTTGTCTTCCTTCTTTACTTCACTGCCTTTTCTTTCTTTTGCCATGCGTTCTTCATAGTCTGCAAACAACTTGTCTACCTTGTCGGCCATCATATAGAAGACCTTGTGAAAGTTTGCCTCCATCTCGATGCGGGCATCATTAGCATCCATCTTCCTCCTTCGGTGTGCACGTCCGATCTCGGAATTGTAAGGCTCTAATGTACCCTCACCAGCTTGCAATTTAGCCCTCGTGAGCATCCACACTCACAATCCAACGTCAAATAGACCTGCTCTGATACCACATGATCCGAAAACAAGATCTTTGCTACTCTATGACGTTAACATGAATTGCATAAAGAGCATGAACGAAGCTCACAAATCCATAAGAAGAGAACCAAACAACATAGACAACATGCACATAAAGACAACAAGTTGATAACGGAGTTCGTCCAAGATGGACTACGTCTCCGGGCCTGCTTCTCAATAGGAAGGCCGATCTATAATCTGAGCATAAAGGCAAAATACATGGCAATGATACAATGATACCTTGGCGACAATGGCCAGGAAGAGAACCGCTGCCCAAAACACAACAAGACTGCTTCCAGCAACTCCGAAGCCTGAAGACGGTGTAAAACGAGTATAAACACTCGTACCTTCCTCCTGCAGAGCTACGCAATCTCCCTTCTCTCCTTTAGCTACAAAGTCTCTACTCCAAAGCATGAGTGGGAAATGGAGAATAAGGGGGTTTATATAGCTTGAGAAGACCCCCTTCACATGTTCCTCATGAATTCTCAGTTACAACAAATTTGCCAAATTGGTCATATGGTTGAAAACCTCCAAGTTGGTTAGGCTCTTAAATTATGTAGTTCCCCTTTTAATATTCCAACCATATATTTGGTTATAGTTTAAAACTATACCAAGTATGGTTAAACTCATATATTATAATGTTTAAAAAAAAAAAAAACCCACCAACGTTTTAAAATAGCACATGTGGAAACAAAAGGAACCATGACCAAAGTGTGCGAACCCACTTTAAAGCTTCAACACAAAGTTTGTTATGCCATGGTGGCGCTCCAACCCTATGGCATGTAACCCATCGCGCTCCAACCATATTAGGTGGTAGGTAATATGTTTTAAAGTTTGTTATAACACGTGGTCATAACCAAAGTTATTAATGCACATGTGGTGAAGACCATAACCAAAGTTTTTGAACCCCTTTAAAAACTTAACCCAAAGTGTTAAATGACACATGTGTTTAAAGAGTGGCATGTCCCACGTGGTGGTTGTGCCAACGGGAGGGGAGCGAATCTTGTGAAGAGTGGTGAATACTTTTGCATAAACATGCATCAACCAACCGGGAGTTGCCACATGTCTCAGCCTCATTGGTCCATGTCAATACCTCGTCATCTTGTATGGATGCCACGTGTCACCCTGCTAGTGGTGCCACATGGCACCCCCATTTTCCCTGTTTCATCAATACAACAACGCTCGATAACTTTCTCATACGGAGTCCGTTTGAGGTGAAACGAATGCCGTTGGAATCGTCTCGACGAGCCCTTCGATCTGGTGCTGGTTTTGCTGAGATTGGAGGAAGCCTTATGTTGCTTGTTAAGCACCCCTGCTATTCCATCAAGGAAAACTTGCCTGACTGCTTCCTTGAGGACTACATAATCAGTAGCGTATTTTGGCAAAATGTATGGCGCTTTGGTACCTCCAAACATCCTGATGTAGGTGCCCTGCTCTAAGAAATAAAAATCGCCATAGTTTTCCAGGACCTCCATGGCATTTTCTGATAGACAATTGGGCTCTTCCTTGAACATCTGCTCATACAGAGGCATGATGAACTCTTCGCAGATGAGCTTATAGTTTGCTCTGTAATTTTGAGCCCACATTATTTTATAGGCAGTGTAGACCGGGGTGTTGGCTTTATCCCATGTGCAACCTAGCCTGGGGAAAGAGAGCTTGGCTAAAATGTAGTCAATGAGATAGGAAGACATGTAAAATTCTGACTTTTTTAAGGCCAGACCTTCTCTTGCAGCGGCCACTGTGGATGCCAAACTGTCCGAAAGGATAGTATCCCAATCAAACACAGTTCCTTTGAATGCTATGAAGTGGATAATGGGAGCCCATTGTATCCTATATACAGTGCCATCGGGCATGCCGAAAATTCGGCATAACATCAGGGCGATTAATCTAAAAGGAGGTCTTAGGCTCTGAACATCATATTCATCATTATCTCTCTTCCTCAGTTGCTTGCCTGTGACCAATAATTTTTTGGCCATCTCAGTATTATTCATCTTATTTAACCATTCATCACTTAGAGCTTGCTGGTGATGTGAGAATTTGTAGGCTAATGCAATATACGCTGGATGGAATGAAGCGAAAGGCTCTCCCTTTCTGTCATGCAACACTCTTGTTTGCGGGTTGGCATGTTCTAGTATCCATTCGATCACTTCAGAGCATGGGAAAAATTCAGGGCGAGTAGAAGCCCTGGCTATGCCAAAAGTTCTGATTTTGAGGTAGATTTGTTCTTCTTCCAATAATACATCTGGGATATCCTGGTTCCTAATCATCCGGTAAACATCTCCCCAATGGACCTCGAGAGGAACGCCGGTGGTACACTTAGTGTCTTGGAAAATAGTTTCAGTTCTTAGTTGCACTGGCTCTGGTTCCATCACTTTAGCTTTCTTTCTACCACCTTTTGGCATCGTGGCTTATCCCTGCCAGCAACCAAATGTGAATCATTACAAGATTTGCAACACGTTATGAGAGTGTAACATAGAGTAGGACAATTTTAGCATGTTAATGATAAATATAGACAAAATTATAAAGTTGCATGCTAGGGAAGCAAACTAAACATAGATCATTCCAGAAAACAAAATATAGTCCTCAGACTTGATTTTTCTAGGGAGACAATGCCTAGTCAGGAACTTTTGGAATGCTTCGGAAAAGGCAAGCATATGACGCGGAAAAACCTACTTCCTTCCTAGTCCTTGGAGACAGGATGCTCTTCATCATAGCACTTCTAATGGCCAATGGTGGGTTGGCCTGGAGTGGAAAATCCTATGAGTAAACAATGAAAACAAGGAACCGTTTTCCACAGTCATTAACTGAGCTGAATAGGTGAGTGGTTGAGTATCTCAACCGACCACTACTGTTATTGATAATACTTGCGAAACGGTATGCATCCGGTAGGAAGTTTGAGTCTTGGTAGGAAATCGACCGGAACGCGGCCATTGAAAGAAAAATAAGCTCAGATGGCTCAGAGACAAATGGCCAACTGGGACCAATTTGGTCACGGCTATGACTCCTAGTTGGCAGTATTGAGAAACTTATGGGGGCACGGGGACCATAAGTTCTTTTAAAATAATACATACTACCAATGCCTACCAGCCACGTTATTAAACGGGAAAGCCGAAGAAATAACTCAACGTGAAGATAAGACAAAGATGACGGTTAAAAAGCCTACTTGGAGATGAAATAGTGGTGGAGTGAGGTGGACATGGTGGTGGATGCGCTGAGCTGGAGCGAGCCGACGCGGTCTTCCCAACGACGTTCTTTGAATAAAAAACTAACAATGGGACCAATGCAACCCCACCGCTATTATATAAAGTTAGACACGTGCGAGCATTTAAACGGGTAGGTGACGATTTAAAATGGGGTTTAATGCTCGAACGGCGCGGTCTTTTAAAGCCGACTTTGCATTTAAGCGCGACCATCGGTTGCGGAGCGGACTCACAAGTTTTATCCGCAGTTGCGGCCAGAATTCATGAGTTCCTCCTGAAAGGCGAGAGACTTTGGCAAGGCATTTTCTTATTGCGGGAGAGATGGAAAAGACGCTTCGCAGTGGTGGAAAATTTTGGCGAGTCGTTCCGACATTTTGGGAGCACTTTGTGAGTTCTTCCAAAATTCACTTTCCCGTAAGTTTATCATGGCCGATTTTTTTGAGTTGTTCCGAAGTTTCGGAAAGACTCAGTAAGTCCTTCCGAAATTCACGAATGAATTTGTTAAGTCTTTATCGAAAATATGAACGGTCGAGTAACCTGGGGAAAATACCAACTTACTGTGGCAACACTTGGCAAAAGCTTCCGCAATTTCGGCAGATAATCCCAAGTTCCTCTGCAGTTTCGGGTGAGTTCGCTGAGTTGATCCGCAGTTTCGGGAGAGAATTTTAAGTTTCTTTCGAAGCTTCAGAAACGCTAAGTATTTTTCGCAGTTTCGGGGAGCAATTTCAAATTTTTTCAACAGTTTTGGAAGAGAATCCTAAGTTCTTTCGCAGTTTCGAGAGAGAATTTTATGAGTTTTGACTTAGAAGAAAAACTTCAATTTCTTTAAAGGATATTCCTCAGTTGAAACAAAACCAAGTCCAAAGGTTTTCAAAGGAGACTTAACATTTAGGCAGTCTTTCTAGGAAAAAATAAAAGAGGGGCTCCAATATCTACAAAATTTGGGGAGGATGTTGCTGCAACAACAATTGGTGAGTCGCTGGCGAACACAGATCTCTTAAAATATCCCTCTTGTTGATCCGAAACCTTCTTAAAAGATATCCATCTTATATGCAATATTCAGCTGAGCACTTGAATCTCGATGAAGGAAAAAGTCATTTTATCTGCTGGCCATTTGGGAAAGGGGAGCTTTGATAGAGACATCTTTAAAACTTTCAAATGGCCAACATATGGGGTTCATTTTAGAAGATTCATCTTTCAGATGGCTACTGTTATCGGACTCCATAGGATTTGCAACACCTTCTCATGGACATTATTGTTCTTGTTCCTCATTCCCATGCCGCTTGCATCCTTTTTTGGATGTTTATACTTTTGACAGCTTTGTTGTTTGGGCCTTCCAAAAATATTTTCTTTTAGACATGATCTTTGATTTTGGCTCCTCCATCCATAATGTCCTTTTGTGTGAGTAAGAGATTTTATTGATGTGATCAAGCCTCACGGACGGAGAGGAGCCTAGCCTGAGCTAAGTCTCTTGGTCAGCCTTCTTGACTTACACTCTTTGCTTTTGTCTCAGCCATGCTTTAATTGAGGCGAGAATCTCTAGAAAACAGACCCTTGATTATAAGCCCTTTTGGCTGTTAGATTTGTATCATGGAGTCATTTCAATACCCTATGCCCTTGGGATGTGCTACTCTCCGTGGGTCCAACTTCAGTGACCTTGTTGAGATGCCCTTAAGTGTGAGAGTGGATGGAGCCCGAAGATAGTAATAAATATAGTCATAGATCTCTGCTATTTAAATAGGGTTAGTGTGACTAACAGAATAGGGTTCCTTCCTTTTGGAGAGCATTCATCAAGAGCAAAATACATAGATAAACGTTCATTCGAGGGTAGTTTCGGCTTCATGAGTTGTGATATTTCTTCGAGAGATCTATGTTGATGAGAAACCCGACCGCAGGTGTTTTCAGAAAACAATCTTTGTACAAAAGATTCAAATGATGAGAAAAGAAACAACATAGCTGAAAACAATGAAAACAAAGGGCTAAAGCAACATAAAAGAATTTTTTTATTTATGTACAGAAAGTCTCAGTGAGACTACGCAAAGTATTGTTTCAGGGCGAGGCCATTGAGAGGAAGGGCTACTTCCTCTCCCTGGAGGTCCGTCAACTTATAAGTGGATGGGCCGAGCTTTGCCGAAATTTGGTAAGGACCTATCCATAAATGTTGAAATTTTGTGTGCATCCCTTTGCCTTCATGATTATGATCCCATTTTAGGACTAAATCCCCAACTTCAAAACTTCTTTTACCAGACTTCCTCTTATCGAACCATCTCTTGACTATGTCTTGGTGTTGATGGAATCGGTCTTTAGCTTTCTGTCGGGCTTCTTCAAGTTGAAGCAAGGTATTGATCCTGGATTGTAAGACTTGGCTACTAGACCCTTGAGAGGCTTGGGACAACTGTAAGGATGGAAGAAAGATGTTGGGGGGGAGGATGGCTTCCTTGCCATAGACAAGAGTGAAAGGGGAGACCCCTAATGTGTTCTTTGGAGTAACCCTATTTTCCCATAAGGCATTTGGGAGAGTTATATACCAACTTCTCTGATTTTCTATCACAGTCTTCTTAAGAATTCGAATGAGGTTTTTGTTTGAAGACTCAGCTAATCCGTTTCCTTGAGGGTAATAATTGGCTGAATAATGCAGTTTAATCCCCCATTCATAAACAAATTCATTTATCTCAAAAGATGAAAAATAGGGAGCATTATCAAAAACAAGGGAAATTGGAACCCCAAACCTAGTTATGATGTTTTCCTTCAAGAAACTGATGACTATTTCTTCATTGATCTTGCATAATGGGATAGCCTTCGTCCATCTAGTGAAGTAGTCGGTAGCCGTCAGGATGTATCAATTGTTGTAAAGAAGAATTTGGATTTATCTCTCCAATAACATCTATACCCCACTGTTCAAAAGGTTCAGAGATAATAATCGGCTGCAAGGGTCCTGCTGCCTTAAGGTAATTTCCTGGCACTTCTTTGGCATATATCACAGTTCCGTGCATACGCATGGGCATCTCGGAATAGAGTGGGCCAATAATATCCAGCTCTAAGTATCTTGTGAGTTGTTGTCTCCCCTGAATAATGTCCACCAGTGGGGCCATCATGTAATTCTTTAACAACTTTACTTGCATCTTCCTTTTCTAGACATCTAAGAAAAATTTCATCATAATTCTTTCTGAAAAGTATCCCATCAATGATTTGATAAGCTGTTGATTTCAAACGGAGCGTCTTTCTTTGCTTAGAGCTCCAGTGCTCAGGTAGGTATCCTTGCTGCAAATAATGCACCAGATCTCTATACCATGATTGAGGAGTTGTGAAGGTAGGGCATACTTCAACTGAGTTTAGCTCAGCTTCATTCTTCCAATGTTGCTTTTCATCAGTCGGATTTCCTGTAAGCAATTTGCACAAGCCTTGTCCTTTGATGATAGTGGCCGATTTAAATTCTAAATCATATTCTTGAAGAGCTGTGACCCAGTTTCTCCTCCTTTCTCCTAGTTCCTTTTGAACGCAGAGGGATCTAACAGCTGGGTGGGGAACTATAACTTTAGTTCTGTTCTTAAGAATATATGGTATGAACCATTTGACTGCTTTGAAGACAACATATGCATGCTTGTCAACCACGAGATAGTTATCCCCTTGCAGACCAGTGCTCATAAACGAGATTGGGTATTCGTCCCCTAGCTCCACCTTTTGCGTGAGTACAGCCGCGAGGGATTCATCCGAAGCAAAGGTATACAAGATAAAATCCTTATCAAAATCTGGGCTTCTTAAGGAAGGAGCTTTAGCTATGGCTGCCTTAATGTCTCTAAACGCATCCTTTTCTAAATCTGTCCACTTGAACTGTATGCTTTGTTTGACCATTTGTTGTAAAGGTTTAACAATTTGTGCGAAATCTAGAACAAATATTCGGACGAAATTGATAGTGCCCATAAAGGACTGCATGGATTTTTTGTTATGAGGCATTGGAATTCTATTGATAGCTTGTACTCTTTCCTGATCTATTGACACTCCTCTTTTGGAAATGATATGGCCCAAAAGTTTACCTTCAGGAACAACGAACACACTCTTCTTGGGATTCAATGAGATACCATATTTCTGATAACGATAAAAAATATGCTTCAAATGGACAACCTGATCTTCCATTTTTTTGAAAAAACTGTCTCATCATCTAGATAGACAACAACACATTGACCACCCAATCCTCGGAAGGCAATATCCATTGCTCGTTGGAATGTAGCTCCTGTGTTTATCAGGCCAAATTCCATCCTCCTATATGTAAAAGTTCCCCACTTAGTGCGGAAAGTAGTCTTAATACGATCTTCTTAGGCTACTAATACTTGATTGTAGCCAGAGAAACCATCGAGAAGAGAAAATAGCTCAGATCCCGACACCATTTCAAGAATTTGTTCCATTGAAGGGACGGGATAGTTGTCTTTATCTGAAGCTCTGTTTAAATTTATGAAGTGCACACACAGTCTTATCTCTCCTAACTTCTTTCTTACAGGAACTAAGTTAGCAACCCACTCAGAATGCCGGACCTTAAAGATTATTTTAGCGTCCAGGAGTTTCTTCAATTCCTTTTGAATCAGAGGTTCCAAAGTAGGATGCATCCTTCTTAATTGCTGCTGAAATGGCTTGACACTCGCTTTCATTGGTATAACATGCTGAATAATGCGGACGTCATATGTTTTCAGATCCTCATAAGTCCATGCAAAAACATCCTTATATTGTCTAAACAGTTTGATGAACCTATCTCTTTCTCCCGGTGAACAACATTTGCCAAGGTTGACAAATTTTGGTTCAGCCTCGGTACCCAAATTAACTAACTCATGCTGCATTGATGAACTATTAGTTTTGGTATTCGCTGGCCTTTTGAACTTACTTCGAAGATCAAACAGCATTTCGAGTTACCTTACCCCTTTGGGGATGAAATTTCCTTAATTTGCATCCTTCTTTAGCAAATCAGAATCGTGTTCTTCTTCATCTATCACATCTCCTTGGAAAATGTCTTTGTTCATTAGAAAACGGATAATCTGTTTGTCATCATCGAAGACCCTGAAGTTTGTGACGTTGTCAGGGACGGAGGGCCTAAAAATTAATTCAATTGAGCATTTGTTATTAGATGGCACCAATCTAGAAGCGGATGTTGCTAACAAATCAACTGTAGAATTTTGCAATCTAGGAATAGACTTTATATTGAAAGCATCAAAATGCATAATTCAATCCCATACCTCAGCCTGATAACCTTTCAAATGAGGTGAGAGACAGTGAATGGTATCTCTTACCTGTCTCACAACTATTTCTGAGTCACCAAAAACCTTCAGGTATTTAACATTTAAATCGATGGTCTTCTTTAATCCGTGTACCAAAGCTTCATATTCCACAATGTTGTTAGTATAATCAAATTTTAACCTACAGGACAAAAAATAATTATTTCTTTCTGGATCCATCAGAACACAAACGGCTTCGGATCCTTCCAGAGTTTTAGAACCGTCAAAGTATAATGTCCAAAACAGATCTTTTGATTCAGCTAAGTTAGTATCTCTATGATCTAAGTTAGTGACTAAACTAACTATATTACAGTCAATATCATCAGTCTGAGAAAAATGAAGGAGATCGGACTGTTCATCTGATTCATGGCTGATAGTTTCAGACTGATAATTTCCCGGATCAATTTCTAAGAAATAATTCCCTAGAACTGAGGATGAGAAGGTTAGAGCCTCATTCTTTCCCTCTAGTTGAGTTACATTTTGTTTCATGTGCGGCTCTCTCAGGAATTTGATCTGATTCAGTCTATTTTGATAAGGCAACCACAGATGAGACCAATTAGTTGCAAAGTAACCATTCAGCTTTGTGGACCAATCCCTACTTAAGATCAAACCATAGGCCTCAGGAATATCAAATACCATTATGTCAATAAACTGACAAACTCTAAAGTCGGTTGATAATCTAATGAGGACATCTTTCATTTCCCCAATAACTTTGATAACAGTTCTATCTAACTGAATAATTTGGGCCGGAGATGGAATAGGTTGCCCGTTAATTTTTTTACAAATTGATAGTGGCATGACATTTAAAGATGCTCTGGAATCTACCAGACAATTTTGAACATTATGATTGAAAATTTCAAAGGTCAACAGGAATGGCAATGTTTGAGATTTAGATTTCCCGCCGATACTAGCCTCATTAATTTCGGGATCTTCTTGAGTATCTGTTAATGGAGTGCTGGGCTGGGATTGCAGAGCATGCAGCAGCTTATCTCGTTGCTGAGGCAAACTGCACATATCGAATATTGATACATTTGCTTTGACTTTCTTTATATCCTCAATAATGTCATATCCTATATTAGATTCTTTCCCAATTCTGGTCAGATGGTTTGTTTTATTCATTGTGACCTTCGGTTGTTGAACTATGGTGTCAATGTTTGGCTGTTTGGCCGTTGTTTGGTTAGCTTTAAGTTGCGGTGGAATGATTTCTATATGTCTTTTAGGTAGTTCTTTCGAAACTTTAGGCTTGGGAGGAGTCGAGTTTGGCATAGGATCCGTAATAGGACCTTTACTGCGAGTATTAATGTTCACAGCAGAGACTGAGCTTTCTACGGGATCTTCTTCTACTAATTCAGTTAAAGGTACCCAATCCCAAAGCACCATAGTGGTGTCCGGAGGTGGTTCTTCTAATTCAAGGCTCGATTCCTCAGGAGGATCATCTTGATCTGGAATCTGTGAATCCAACATTTGGTTCATGACTAAACTCATAGAGTTAATCCATTGTGGGCAGCTCTTTTCCGAGTGCGGTTCTTGATGAAAGGTGCAGAAGTTTTCCATCCCTATTTCATTGAGATTTAAAACAGGGGAAGTGTTCATGGGTGGATGAGGTTGATCGCTATCTTCCCTCTTCCTGTAAAATGGCTTGAAAGGTTTCCTAGATGTACTAGTAGCTTTATCTTTCTCGATATCTACAATTTTATTGGACAACTTCTGCATCATCTTAACTACGTTCTCCATGTCTGTTGATGACTCTTCTTTACTTCTGGTGAGCAGCAAGGTTTTTTTACTGGTTGTTGGTTTTGTTTCTGCATCTAAGGCATGTTTAGAAATGCTATCCGCTTCTTCTTCCACCTTTCTAGCTTCTTCGAAATTCTCTATCAGGGTGGTTTTCTTAGATCTTTTAACGAACATTGCTATGGGTCCTTCAAGAGCTGCTGTATAATATTCAACCAGAGATTTCTCTGCTGGTTTATTTGCTTCGCTGAAATTATTTAAGAGTGTTGTGAACATTTGGTTGAAGTCTTGAACCTTTTCTTTCTTTTCCATTCTCATGGACAATAATTATTTCATAAGCGTAGCTATAGTATTTTGGTTTCCATATTTCTTTAAGAAACATTTTTCAAATTCATCCCAATTTGAGATCGAGCTAGGTTGTAAGTTAAAATACCAAGACGAGACTTTCGTCTCAAATGTGTATGGAAAAAGCCTACAGACTACATCTTCATGTTGCACATTTAAAAGATTCATAGCTAAATAAAAACTCTTGAGATGATCTTCGGCAGAAATGGCTTTCCCTGGGTTGAATTTAGGCAAGACTTTCTCTAGATTTTTTGGAAGATTGTGGAATGGCCATCTAGATTCAATGCTCCCCTCGCTCTCCAAGCAGGTACAACCATGTCTCTGAGTGGAGAATCAGGTGGACAATTGTGTGGTGAATTCAATGGAGTGTTCTTTGGAGTAATAAGTTCTCCAAGACTTTCTTGATCTGAAATATTTTCTGGGTTTTCAAGATCGACTTTGTTTAGGGGTTCTGCAATTTCTTCCAAGGTTAAATTCACAAGTTCTTCAAAATTCTGCACAAGAATCGAATCATGGGTGTACTGTCGTTCTTTTCTAAGAGAACTTTTCCTAGGGAGGAAATTTACTGCGTTTAAACCACCTAGCTATCTAACATAATATCGTGTATGTCTCCTTAAATATTCTATTTCTACAAACGGCACGGCATACAATACCTCTTGAGGTTCAGAATCATAGATGAGGTTTTCTTGATTTGCTAATTCAAGACTTGGGTTGTCTAAAATTCCCTTTTTAAGCGGGTTTTCAGTAAAAATTTTTACAGTGGGAGATTTTCCTTTATCAGCCATGCACTTGCAGGCCCTCCTTCTAGCAACAAAAAAATGTTGATACCCTGAAGATCGCAGCATCAAGCAGAAAGGGATTCTCCCCGGTAGACTATCCCAATTAGATTGTCCACCGTTTGGTATGGAGAATCCGTCCAGTTAATGGTTTCAGCAACCGTTAGATTTGGAGACTTGCTTCAATTACACCGGTTATGGCCCGATCCACCATTCTTTTTTTATTTTATGGTTTAAAATGATATGCAAGTGCCTAAGATAACTTAATCTAAATGCAGAACTTGAAACAAATCTGTATCTAAAACTGAAATAAACCTAAACTATCCCTGCAAGGAGCAAAATTATAAGTATGAGTAATGTGCTGGAAGAAGTATCTGAAGATCAATAGACAGCCATTAAATCATAAATATATATCTACAACAAGAAGGAAAAATATATTAAAAGATAGCTTCCAATTCACATATAACGCATTCCATTACTCATGTAGGAGAAAATTCATTTGCACAAGAAACAATAAGATCATTCAATACAAAGAAATAATTCAAGACATTAAAGAAAGATCTCACTGTAGAATATGAAAGTCACAAGAATAATCCATCATGCATCCAACATCCATTTCCATGCAAAAGACGTCCTCTCCAAGCTCTTATTAGGCAAATTTTATTTTCTTGGAGCAAGTGCAAGATAGCTCGTACAAGTTAAGAAAAATATTTTCCCTGTAAAAAGTCCCTTAGCCTATTCCCTAAGATTCTATTTATATATTTACAAAATGCCTCTTGGGCTGCCACTTGGCTCTTTACACTTGTCCTCTCTAGACTTTTCTCTAAATAAACAAATCGTGGCCCTTTTCTTAAAACAGAAAATTTCTCAAAATAGAAAAGGGACAACTATCTAGTGATTTTACGCTCTAAACATAGGGAGAACAAAAAATAGGAACAATGCCTTAGGATCAGCATGTTCACCCTTGGGGAGGCGTTTCTACTGGGAGGGAGGTGCTTGGACTGGCTGCTACTACTTTATTTTCCTCCTCTGCAATGTAACTCAACCAGATGCCAGTGTCTCACATAACCACATTTGCTGGTGAAGGGAGCAAGATCTTCTGAGAACTTATATGCTTACCGAGCTCTTCTTCAATACTGTGAATTTCTGCAATTACTGCTTGGTGGATTTCTTTCAGCAAATGGCTGTATACTGATGACCACCCAATATAGTGATGGAGATCATCAGTGGCTAGGACGTCAATCTTCTTTACATATTCTATTTGAATTTCTAGCTCTTCCTTCAAGTTTGATAGATGTTGCTCCTTGCTTGGAAACTCATTGAGGCACTGAGGGAAACTCAGCTTACACTTATCATGCACTTCATGAATCTTTTGATATAGGTTGTTACTCTTATCAATTGTTCCCTAGATCTTAGGCATTAGCTTCAAGCCACAGTTCCTGCAGAATTCCATGAGGGCCACATCTTCTTTAAAATCATCTACCGACTTGGATGGGAGATGTTTGGGGAGATCAACCTTTCCTTCTCTCCATTCAATTTGGCTCAGAATGTTTGCTTTAACCTGAGTGTACTTGCCTTTAATCCTATTGGCCTCTGCATTGACTTCCTTCAATCTAACCATCATGGCTTTGAGCCTGCACACTTCCCCATAAATCAGCTCCTGTGTGGCGTGCATTTGTCTCAGAATGTCACAGGACAGCTCATGAAAGGGAGACATATCTATTGCTCTGCTTTCTGCCTGCTCTAGTTGTTCAACCATTGCCTGCTTATCTGCTTCCAGATGAAAAACTCTAGCTCCAGAATCATTCTTTTCTGCTTCTAGAACCATCATCTGGATTGCCAGGTGCTCATTTTCTTCTTCTAAATGGCGGTACTTATCTAACAACTCCTTGTGATCAACAGATAGGAGATTATATTTATTCACTGCAAGATCCCTGTAAGCCTGCTCATTAGCCACAGTATGTTGCAACATGCGAGCTCTCCTCTTTGTTGACTCAAATTATTTGACCATATCGACCACATTGTCCTTTGTTGCTTTTGTTGCTGACACAGTGGCGGATGCCATGGCTATGGGAGCCTTATTTGTATTTTGCATCACCGTGGTCTCCCACTGGGTAACAATATCTTCTTGGAAGAGTCTCTTTATCCTCTCTTTCGACTTCAAGACCATCGCCTTCCTCTTCTTATAATACACAAATTCATCCCATCGGGACACAGTATGTTCTTGTGATGGGGTTTAAGGGATGATCGGGAGGTCTATCACATGCACTTCTGCCTCTATGGGTGGGGTCTGTACTGCTTGAGATGTGTCTGTTTCCACATTTTGGGTGCCAGAGCCACCTGCCCGAGATGTGTCTGTTTCCATATCTTGGGTGCCGGAGACACCTGCCTGGGCATCTTCATTGGTCTTAAGTTATTCCTCCGTCTTTTGCTCCTCTTCTGTTTTACGCCTTCTTTCTTCTTGTTTAGCTTGCTGATTTTCACTTTCCTCCCTCTGCTCTCAATCTTCTGCTTCCTTCTACTGTCTTGCTTCCTCAGCTTCTTTCTGTATCCTTGCTTCTTCAGCTTCTTGTTGCAGTCTTTCTTCTACTTTCAATCTTTTTTCTTCAAGGGCTAGGGCCTCAACTGTTTCTATCTCTTTCTACAGACTGGCTTCTTGGGCTAGGGCAAAGCTAGAGCTAGCTCCATTGCCTTGACGACAAATCTGCAACTCAGTCATGTTGCTGATGCCTCTGAACACTTCTTCCTCTATGTCATAGTAATGAGCATATTCAAAATGAGCATATACTTCCTTGCAATGCTCAACAACCTTGCTTCACCTATCATTTCTATGGAAGATCATTTCACCGAAGTGGAAAACTTTCAACTCTTGAACGTATTCCTCGGCTGTTGCAACCCCTGAGAATTTGTAGGCTCCTATTCAAAAGGGAAAAGGAGGGAAGGAAGCCTTATGTTGCTTGTTAAGCACCCCTCCTATTCCATCAAGGAAAACTTGCCTGACTACTTCCTTGAGGACTACATAATTAGTAGCGTATTTTGGCAAAATGTATGGCATTTTGGTACCTCCAAACATCCTGATGTAGGTGCCCTGCTCTGAGAAATAAAAATCGCCATAGTTTTCCAGGACCTCCATGGCATTTTCTGATAGACAATTGGGCTCTTCCTTATACATCTGCTCATACAGAGGCATGATGAACTCTTCACAGATGAGCTTATAGTTTGCTCTATAATTTTGAGCCCACATTATTTTATAGGCAGTGTAGACCGGGGTGTTGGCTTTATCCCATGTGCAACCTAGCTTGGGGAAAGAGAGCTTGGCTAAAATGCAGTCAATGAGATAGGAAGACATGTAAAATTCTGACTTTTTTAAGGCCAGACCTTCTCTTGCAGCGGCCATTGTGGATGCCAAACTGTAATGTCCCCATTCAAATAAGTGCATAGTAAGACAATCCCATCAATCCTACTAGTTTCCTAGGTTGGATGGGCACATGTGGGATGGTAATAAGGAAAATAATAAATGATATTTAGACATTAGAAGGGTTCAATAATTTAATAAATATGATGAATAAATAAATTCAAGAGAAATTCTAGGTGGCAAGTGGTTTTGGAGACATATGGAGGTGGTGGGACCCACACTAGCTTGATTTTTCAATGACACATGGCAGCTCTCTCTTGCCAATTCGAATTCATGGGAAGGTGAACACTCTTGGGTGAGTTGGTAAGTCATAACACATGGCATTGAGCATATTAGGTCGAAATTGGAAGGAATAGTAACCTCCATGGGAGAGGAAGAGTCAAATTGGAGACTAGTGGACACATGGGCTAGATTCCCTAGTTTTATGACAACAATAATGAAGCATCTATGACATTTTATGACAAAATTCAGACCTGACTTCTTACACCTGACCATTATGACATTTCAGCCCCAAAAATAGGCTCAAGAAGGCGCTCATGGAGTTGGAGGAATCTAAAGAGACTCAAATTCGAATTTGGGAGAAGATGGAAGGTTGGAACTAGGAGACAAGTGGCAAATGAGGAATATTTTCTAAATGGAAAATTATTGAATCTATTGAGAGGATTTCGACCCCTTGAAGGCTAATTTTGGTTATAAAATGTAGAAATCAAGTATGAGAATGGCTTTTGATGATTTGAGAAAAATTGCATTTGTGAAGAGAGAGCTAGTGGATGACTAGTTTCTTGCCTTAGCCAATTTCGAGGGTGAAAGATTCCCATCCAAGTTGGTGTTTGGAGAGGCCACTCAGGTCTTTCATGGTGCTTTAATGGAGTTTGTATTTGCAGGTAGCAGCTACAGGAAGTTTCATGGTTTGGTTTAGTGCAGCACTTTCTCTCCACCGTTTCCAGTTTTGAAGGCATATTCGTGCTCCTTGAGGGAGGGCGTTTTTGGTGAGCTATTGTACTCTTTTGGGGAGCTTCTAATGCCCCATTTATTTTGTAATATGAATTAAATACTCTGTTCTTCATCTCCAAAAATTTTCAGGTCGAAATTCCAAGTAGAAATGTATAAATCTCATTTTTAATGGAAGAACAATGCCATTTCCCCACTACCTTGTTGTGAGCCAATGTATTGATGATGATTTCAAATGTATGGATGATTCTCTGATATATTTGTGATAAATATATTTCCATGGATGTCTTCTACAAGTTTCATGTACTTTACTTGAGCATTTGAAGCATTTTTACTCAGTTTAGTTGTATTGGGAGGTGAAATAGTGCCATTTCCCCAAGGGTCGAATTGGGGGTTTTTGCTGTTGAATGTGAGAGAGTTAGAACAGTATTAAAAATCAATTAATTGTGCATATGAGACCTTAATCACATACTTAACACATTATATACCTCTTTTCATAAATTTGTGGGAGTTTGGAGGCATTTGGAAGGCCATTTGCAGTGTTACCCGAGGGGGATTTGATGCACAAATTACTAGTCAAAATTACATATATTGATCAGAATACAAATCAAGTTTGCAGCAGTATTTGGAGGGACATAAAACATCCCTGAACCTTATATTCAAGTCTAAATACCATTCATACACTCCTACAGAAGATTTGGGAGCATTTGGGTTGATTTGGAGGTCAAAACAGTAAAATTAGTCAAAGGTCGAAATTGGGAAAAAAAGTGGAAAATTGGGCATTTTAATCAAATTTGAAAAAGGTATATTACAAGTGGTATCAGAGCATGGTCTTGGCACCTGATGGTATTCACAAGAAGCCAAACAAATAAAACACCACCCTTTGAATCAGTAGTTGAAGAAGTTTTGGTTGAAGAAGAGATAGTAGCAGAAAAAGAGTTCTTTTCTAAAACAATGGGTAGAGAGGAGGAGGAAAAATTAAGACATAAGGAGGAATTTATTGAAGCCTTAAAACGATGTTTTGAAGGACTTACCATGGTTATGCTAGATATGAATAAAAAAATGATGAAAGGTTTCGAATTGTTGGGTAGCCAACTTTCAGGCAAAGGGATGATAGGAGATAATAGTGGTTCACACTCAGGGGAAAAGATGAAAGGGAATGAGCATATTTTCTCAAGTACAGGACCTCATAATAGACCTGATGAATTTCAAAGCACACAAAGGCATACTGCACCTAAATTTCTCACACCCAAAGAAGAACCCAATCTTGAATTG
Source organism: Larix kaempferi (assembly GCA_027924585.1). NCBI lineage: Eukaryota > Viridiplantae > Streptophyta > Pinopsida > Pinales > Pinaceae > Larix > Larix kaempferi. The sequence continues at coordinate 4,852,599 of BSBM01000029.1, forward strand.
GATTACAAGAAACTAGTAAATGATTGGAATGATTTGAATGAAGAGTGTAAAAGAGGTGTACCACTCAGTGACTACATTGATGCTATGCAAAAGATTAAAATGAAGGGAGACAATAGGAGTCCATTCCAAAACAAAGAATTGAATAGTGATATTGGAAAAATGTCACTTCCTACTTTTGATGGTTCTTCTCAAAATTCTGCTAACACTTGGGTGCAAAAATTGGATGTGTATTTTCAGCTGAATCCTATGTTGGAAGAGGATGCATTAAAAATGGCCATTTTACATTTGGAAGGAGATGCCAATGAATGGTGGTTTCATGGGCTGAAAACCTTGGGTCATAATCAGGTTAAAACATATGGAGAATTTGTTGACAGGGTACTAGAAAGATTTGAACAAAAAGATCCAGAATTGCCTTTCAAAGAACTAGCTCAATTGAAGCAAACTGGGTCCCCTACCGAATATATGTTGGAATTTCAAAAATTATCAGTCAAGGTGGCTGATGTATCTATAGGAATATTAGTATTGCTGTTCACTGAAGGTTTGGCTGAACCCTTAAGAGGTTTGGTCAAATCCCACAAGCCAACTACATTAAAAGATGCAATGAGCTTGACTAGGGATCTCCAAAATGTGCTTCCTAGAACGAGATTTCCTCCTAAGCCTAGCTATAAATTTGAAAAGAAACCTTGGCAAAGGGATGGATATGATAAGAAACCTTGGCAAAGAGAATCATTTGAGAGGAATAAAAAAGAGGGACTAAACATGGATGAACTTAGAAAAAAGAAACTATGCTTCACATGCTTCCAACCATGGACACCGGGGCACAAATGTACCAAAGGAAAGGCTCAATACATAGAAGTATTTTCTGATAATGAGGGGTATGATGGGGGCATGGATGAAGATGGACATATTTCAGATCAAGAAGAGGCATATGAGACAGCAGTAGAAGAGGAAAGACAAGAAGAAAATCAGCCTTCACCGGACAAAGCAAGAATGGCAGTGCTTTCAGCAGTACCTCGCTATCATACTATCTGATGCAAAGGTGTGGTACAAGGACAAAGAACTTCAGTTTTGGTAGATGGAGGAGCCACTCATAACTTCATTGATGCAGAGATGGTAGAGAAAAGAAAGATACCTATTGAACCATTTGATGGCTTCACAGTTGTCATTCCCGGTCACAACACAATGCAATGCAAAACATGGGTTCCAAAGCTGCAAGTCACCGTAGGTAACTATACTTTTGTTGATAGTTTTTATGTGGTTGATGTTGCTGATACTAATGTGGTTTTGGGAGTGCAATGGTTGTATTCAATAGGAGAGCATACAGTAAATTATCAAATTCCCGAAATGAAATTCCAAGATTCAAAAGGAGTACAAAGAGTTGTGAGAGGGCAACACACTTATCCAAATCAAGTAGTGACTTGCAATAGCATGAGATCTATATTGAGGCATGGGGATATAGAATGGGCTGCTGAATTTCATATTACATCTCCCAAGCCAACTATAAATATTTTCAAACACCCAAAGGAGATAGAGAGACTTTTGCAAAAATATGAAAAGGTTTTTAGAGACCTTCCACATGGTAGGCCACCAGATAGGGGGGTTGAGCACAGTATTGTTTTGGAGGAGGGTACTTCACCCATTCAAATACCACCTTATAGACATCCTAAAAGGTTTAGAGATGAGATTGAAAAAGCTATCCAATAACTCCTAGAGTTGGGGCTCATTAGACCAAGCTCTAGCCCTTATGCTTCTTCAGTAGTGCTAGTGAAGAAAAAAGATGGAACATTGAGAATGTGCATAGATTTCAGAGCCTTAAACAAAAAGACTATCAAGAATAGGTATCATATTCCTAGGATTGATGAGCTCATGGATGAGCTACATGGGGCCAAATACTTCTCAAAAATTGACCTTAGATCAGGGTATCACCAAGTTCGAATGAAAGATGAAGATGTGCAAAAGACCGCTTTTCGATGTCATTTTGGCCACTTTGAATTTCTTGTCATGCCTTTTGGGTTAACTAATGCTCCAGCCACCTTTCAAGCATGTATTAATAGGATATTTTGCAAGCAACTAAGAAGGTTTGTTTTTGTTTTCTTTGATGATATTCTCATTTACAGTAAAACATGGGAAGAGCATTTGCAACAGTTAGAGATTGTGTTGAAAATCTTGCAAGAAGAGTCCTTATTTGCTAAATTATCAAAATGTGAGTTTGGGATGAAGGAACTACTGTATCTTGGGCACATTATTGGGCAAGAAGGAGTGAAGGTACACATGGAAAAAATCAGGGCTATCTTGGAATGGCCATCACCAAAAAATATTACCGAATTGAGAGGCTTTATTGGCATATGCACCTACTACAGAAAATTTGTGAAAGGGTTCTCCAAGTTGACTTCTCCACTCACTGATTTGACTAAGAAGGATGCTTTCAAGTGGGATGAAGAGGCTGAAAAAACATTCCAAAAAATGAAAGAGGTAATGAGTAGTTGTCCCATACTTGCACTTCCTGATTTTACTAAACCTTTTGTTGTGGAATGTGATGCTTCAGGTGGAGGAATAGGGGCTGTCCTAAAGCAAGGCCAACACCCCATAACCTTTGAGAGCAGAAAGTTGCAGCCTCATGAAAAACTTTACTCCATCTATGATAAAGAAATGCTGGCCATTATGCATGCATTGGCCAAATTCAGACAATACTTGGTGGGCAGCAAGTTTGTGGTGAAAACTGACCATAATAGTCTAAGACACTTTCTCACCCAAAAGGATCTAAATGAAAGGCAACAAAAGTGGGTAAGCAATATTCAAGCTTATGATTTTGATATTGAATATGTCAAAGGAAAGAATAATATAGTAGCAGATGCTTTGTCAAGAAGGCCTTCCTTTTCTCTCATGGATATTGCCAAGGATTGGAAAAACATGCTACTAGTTGAATATGCCAAAGACAAATTTGCTTGTGATGTGTTGGATGGAATCAAAGGGGATGATAATTATAGGATTTTGAATGGACTGATATATTATAAGGGAAGAATTTATTTAGTTCATAACTCCAAGCTCAAGTACCGAATTTTGCAAGAAGCACATGATTCCCCACTAGCGGGCCATCCGGGGATCTTCAAAACTTATAGACAGTTGAGGCAAATATTTTTTTGGAAGGGGCTGAAGGAAGATGTTCAGAAGTATGTGAATGAATGTAAAGCATGTCAACAAAACAAATCAGAACTTACATGTCCAACCGGCCTATTACAACCATTGCCCATTCCGGAGCAAAAATGGGACAGTATTTCCATGGATTTCATCACCGGATTGCCTAAATCCTTAGGTAAGGATTGCATCTATGTGGTAGTTGATAGGTTGAAAAAATTTGCTCATTTCTTTGCTGTTACATCATCTTTTAGTGCTGCACAAGTGGCTGATATTTTTTTCAAAGAAATCTTCAGATTGCATGGTCTCCCCAAGAGCATTGTCAGTGATAGAGATAGTAGATTCATGGGTGCTTTTTGGCAAGAACTTTTTAGATTGGTAGGCACTCAATTGACTCCAAGTACCAGCTATCATCCACAAACTGATGGACAAACAGAGAGGGTAAACCAATGGTTGGAAGGATACCTAAGAAACTATGTGGGAGGGCAGCAAAAAGCATGGGCAAAATGGCTACACTTGGGTGAGTTTTGCTACAACACCACTTATCATATGTCAATAGGAATGTATCCTTTCAAAGCATTATATGGTTATGATGCACTTACATTTGCTGACATTATATTTGGTGATAGTAGAGCCCCAAAGGCTAAAGATTGGGTGGAAGAGATCCAAGAAATTTTAAAGCTCTTGAAAGACAATTTGCAGGTTGTTCAAAATCAACAAAAACAATATGCTGATAGACATAGAGAAGAGAGAACCTTTCAAGTCAATGATTTAGTATATTTAAGGTTGCATCCCTATAAACAAACATCTCTCAAAAAGAATGGAGCAGAAAAATTAAAACCAAGGTACTATGGGCCATACAAGGTAGTGCGGAAGGTTGGAGAAGTAGCATATGAACTAGAACTTCCGGAAGGGAGTAAAATCCACAATGTATTTCATGTTTCTTGTCTTAAGAAATCTCTTGGTCAGAAAATCATCACTTCAGAAATACTTCCTCCTTTGGATGATGAAGGTCAGCTCACACTTGTTCTGGAAAATATTTTGAAGACACGGGAAAGAAGGTTGAGGAGTAGAATCATCAAAGAATATTTAGTGCAATGGAAGGACTTACCAAATGAAGATGCCACATGGGAAGAGGAGAAGATTTTGCAGCATCCAAATTTGAAATTGCTTGAGGACAAGCAATCTTGGGTAGGGAGGACTGTAATGTCCCCATTCAAATAAGTGCATAGTAAGACAATCCCATCAATCCTACTAGTTTCCTAGGTTGGATGGGCACATGTGGGATGGTAATAAGGAAACTAATAAATGATATTTAGACATTAGAAGGGTTCAAGAATTTAATAAATATGATGAATAAATAAATTCAAGAGAAATTCTAGGTGGCAAGTGGTTTTGGAGACATATGGAGGTGGTGGGACCCACACTAGCTTGATTTTTCAATGACACATGGCAGCTCTCTCTTGCCAATTCGAATTCATGGGAAGGTGAACACTCTTGGGTGAGTTGGTAAGTCATAACACATGGAATTGAGCATATTAGGTCGAAATTGGAAGGAATAGTAACCTCCATGGGAGAGGAAGAGTCAAATTGGAGACTAGTGGACACATGGGCTAGATTCCCTAGTTTTATGACAACAATAATGAAGCATCTATGACATTTTATGACAAAATTCAGACCTGACTTCTTACACCTGACCATTATGACATGTCAGCCCCAAAAATAGGCTCAAGAAGGCGCTCATGGAGTTGGAGGAATCTAAAGAGACTCAAATTCGAATTTGGGAGAAGATGGAAGGTTGGAACTAGGAGACAAGTGGCAAATGAGGAATATTTTCTAAATGGAAAATTATTGAATCTATTGAGAGGATTTCGACCCCTTGAAGGCTAATGTTGGTTATAAAATGTATAAATCAAGTATGAGAATGGCTTTTGATGATTTGAGAAAAATTGCATTTGTGAAGAGAGAGCTAGTGGATGACTAGTTTCTTGCCTTAGCCAATTTCGAGGGTGAAAGATTCCCATCCAAGTTGGTGTTTGGAGAGGCCACTCAGGTCTTTCATGGTGCTTTAATGGAGTTTGTATTTGCAGGTAGCAGCTACAGGAAGTTTCATGGTTTGGTTTAGTGCAGCACTTTCTCTCCACCGTTTCCAGTTTTGAAGGCATATTCGTGCTCCTTGAGGGAGGGCGTTTTTGGTGAGCTATTGTACTCTTTTGGGGAGCTTCTAATGCCCCATTTATTTTGTAATATGAATTAAATACTCTTTTCTTCATCTCCAAAAATTTTCAGGTCGAAATTCCAAGTAGAAATGTATAAATCTCATTTTTAATGGAAGAACAATGCCATTTCCCCACTACCTTGTTGTGAGCCAATGTATTGATGATGATTTCGAATGTATGGATGATTCTCTGATATATTTGTGATAAATATATTTCCATGGATGTATTCTACAAGTTTCATGTACTGTACTTGAGCATTTGAAGCATTTTTACTCAGTTTAGTTGTATTGGGAGGTGAAATAGTGCCATTTCCCCAAGGGTCGAATTGGGGGTTTTTGCTGTTGAATGTGAGAGAGTTAGAACAGTATTAAAAATCAATTAATGGTGCATATGAGACCTTAATCACATAATTAACACATTATATACCTCTGTTCATAAATTTGTGGGAGTTTGGAGGCATTTGGAAGGCCATTTGCAGTGTTACCCGAGGGGGATTTGATGCACAAATTACTAGTCAAAATTACATATATTGATCAGAATACAAATCAAGTTTGCAGCAGTATTTGGAGGGACATAAAACATCCCTGAACCTTATATTCAAGTCTAAATACCATTCATACACTCCTACAGAAGATTTGGGAGCATTTGGGTTGATTTGGAGGTCAAAACAGTAAAACTAGTCAAAGGTCGAAATTGGGAAAAAAAGTGGAAAATTGGGCATTTTAATCAAATTTGAAAAAGGGATATTACACAAACTGTCCGAAAGGATAGTATCCCAATCAAGCACAGTTCCTTTGAATGCTATGAAGTGGATGATGGGATCCCACTGTATCCTATATATAGTGCCATCAGGCATGCCGAAAATTCCGCATAACATCAGGGCGATTAATCTAAAAGGAGGTCTTAGGCTTTGAATATCATATTCATCATTATCTCTCTTCCTCAGTTGCTTGCCTGTGACCAATAATTTTTTGTCCATCTCAGTATTATTCATCTTATTCAACCATTCATCACTTAGAGCTTGCTGGGGACGTGAAAATTTGTAGGCTGCTGCAATATATGCTGGATGTAATGAAGCGAAAGGATCTCCCTTGCTGTCATGCAACACTCTTGTTTGCGAGTCGGCATGTTCCGGTATCCATCCGATCACTTCAGAGCATGGGAACAATTCAGGGCGAGTAGAAGCCCTGGCTAAGCCGGAAGTTTTGATGTTGAGGTAGATTTGTTCTTCTTCCAATAATACATCTGGGATATCCTGGTTCCTAATCATCCGGTAAGCATCTCCCCAACGGACCTTGGGAGGAACGCCAGTGGTACACTTAGTGTCTTGGAAAATAGTTTCAGTTCTTAGTTGCACTGGCTCTGGTTCCATCACTTTAGCTTTCTTTCTACCACCTTTTGGCATCGTGGCTTATCCCTGCCAGCAACCAACTGTGAATCATTATAAGATTTGCAACACGTTATGAGAGTGTAACATAGAGTAGGACAATTTTAGCATGTTAATGATAAATATAGACAAAATTATAAAGTTGCATGCTGGGGAAGCAAACTCACAAGTTGCAGAGTGGACTCACAAGTTTCGTCTACAGTTGCACCCATAATTTATGAGTTCCTACCGAAAGGAGGGAGACTTTGGCGAGGCATTTGCTTGTTGCGGGAGAGATGGAAAAGACGCTTCGCAGTGGCGGAAAATTTTGGTGAGTCGTTCCGACATTTCTGGAGCACTTTGTGAGTTCTTCCGAAATTAACTTTCCCATAAGTTTATCATGGCCGGTTTTGCCGAGTTGTTCCAAAGTTTTAGAAAGACTCAGTAAGTCCTTCCGAAATTCACGAATGACTTTGTTAAGTCTTTATCGAAAATATGAACGGTCGAGTAACTTGGGGAAAAGATCAACTTACTGTGGCAACACTTGGCGAAAGCTTCCGCAATTTCGGGAGATAATCCCAAGTTCCTCTGCAGTTTCAGGTGAGTTCACTGAGTTGATCCACAGTTTCAGGAGAGAATTTTAAGTTTCTTCCGAAGCTTCAGAAACACTAACTATTTTTCGCAGTTTCGGGGAGCAATTTCAAGTTTTTTCCGCAATTTCGGAAGAGAATCCTATGTTCTTCCGCAGTTTCGAGAGAGAATTTTATGAGTTTTGACTTAGAAGAAAAACTTCAATTTCAATAAAGGAGATTCCTCAGTTGAAAGAAAACCAAGTCCAAAGGTTTTCAAAGGAGACTTAACTTTTAGGCAATATTTCTAGGAAAAAATAAAAGAGGGGCCCCAATATCTACAAAATTTGGGGGGGATGTTGCTGCAACAACAAGTCTTTTGTCTTCTCCTTCGAACCACCATGGGTGAGATTATGCCAAAAAGAACTATTACATGTTTGCTTGAAATCAAAATCAGATTTAAGACTTAAAAAACAGTTTCTTGACATCTCCTTTGAACTAGCAAGGGTGAGATCAAAACCATGATATGCAAGAGAAATTATCCCAAGTAGTGATTGCTTGGAATCCAAATTAGATCCAAGACTTGAATCATGGTTTCTTGAGATCTCCTTTGAACCATTAGAGGTGAGATCAAAACCAGTAATTGCATGAGAAATTATCCCAAGTGAATTGTTGGAGCATAGGCCACAGCTAGGGTAAGGCTGCCAATTTTGGGGAAAAAAGCACTAAGTTTTGAAGGAGAAGTGCTAATTTTGAGGAAAAGCACCATTTTTGGCGGAAGTGAACAGTGCGCGGTACGGTGCCAGATGGACGAGCTCACCTCAGAGTGCGGACCGGGAATCACGGAGCTCGCGCACACAAGTCAAAGAAAGGAGTAAATAAGGTGGCCGAGTAGAAAGCTCAACCACCACAGTAAATGAAGGAAGCGACGGAATAGAGGGCTCAACTACCCTCATTTAAGGAAAAGTACAGAAGTTATGGTTGCTCGGACCAAGGAAGAGCAACGGGACGAAGCATTGAAGACAAAGGACACGGAGCAAAGAACGATGAAGCGGCGCCCATACCCACGATCTGCGCCAGAAATCCCGGAGCTTGCAGGAAGCTACGACGCGACTGCAAGAGGCATCTAAAGTACAACTAGCCGTCAGTGGTTAGGGTTTTTGGGGATCACTGTTGGGAAAGGCCCATAGTTTTGTAAAGGTGCGACCCTCAGGGCCACCTATATATATGTGTAATTGTAAAAGGAAAGGGGTTAGATGTTAGATGTGTCAGAGATAGATTGGCTAGAAGGTCATTGTAAGTTGATATCTGAGTTTGCAGACAGTCTAAGTTGATGTCTAAACCATTGTAATCTCTGTAGAAGAAGAGAATAGATCTAAGAGAAGGGCTCCCAGCTGTGTGTGTGGAGTTTCCCAGAAAGATCTATGGCTGCAGCTGTGTGTGCAGCGTAACTGTGTAATTCCCATCTCAAGATAATATAAGATTCAATTTCCGAGGACGTGATTTCCCCGTGGAGGCGAACCACATAAGTCTTGTTGTTATGGTAATGTTTTACGTGAATGCATGTATGTGTGTTGCTATCTATGTTTACATGAATGTTTCGTTATCTTTATGAATGAGTATGGAAAGTAAGTCCTTGAAGCTCCCTTAGAAGTTATACTCGTGCATTGTTGGAAGAGTCGGTAAGAGCACTATCGCCGCAGCGTGAGAGGAGCGTGTTCCGATGCTGTGGTGCAAGGGCAGGGATGATACATAGTGTATCAGACGTAGCGGGTGAACGCCTGGTGCGCAAGTGCGGGGATACCGCGCAGCTAGGCCGGGAAGGGTGAGTCCCAGCGCAGTGGCGCCGTGAGGCCTGTAGATGAGTAAGACGTTCTGTTCTGAAGTTACTGCGTAAGAAGGGAGTAGAGAAGACTGTGGATTCTGCACCACTCCGGTTAAGGAAACCTGATTCCTTAGCCCCCCATAGCCACTTCGGGTGAGACCTCGGGCTGCTGCGCAGCCCATTGCCGAAAGGGCCAGTGCGCCAAGGGGTGTTTGTTGCTGCGCCTCCTGAAAACCCGGCTCTGTCCATAAGCAGCCAACAAATGGTTCCGTTGCCTTAAGACTTGTTATTCCGGTGACGTGCGAGATTGATGCGAAACCCAGACAAAAAGGAAGCTAACAAATGGTTCTGTTGCCTTGAGACGTGTTAAGCCAACAAATGGTTCCACCGCCGGCTTTAACCCTATTATCCTGAAGGCAATGTGGTGTTGGAATCCTACAGCTAAAGAAATTCAAGAGTGGTTTGATTCAAAGGCTAGAGAGTTCGCTGAACGTGAAAATAGAAGCCCTAGGCTTCAGGCAGAAGACTGGTTGCAGAAGTATATTTATACTAACCTTTATGAAATCTTCTTTGCAACATTTTCACTTGAGTTGCATGAGTGGGTATCCAAGCTAGCAGACACTCAACCCACTGTACATGTTGATCGATCTATCGCTTGGACGCTTGAGCTAGTTAGCACTGTGAAGCGGGTAGACAATCCTGTGTCTCGCACAGTAGACTTTTGGTTGAACAGTCTGCTGGAAGGCTTCATCACCGAGTTTGCAGTAGATACGAGAAAGAGCTTCAGCGAGGCTGAGAGGAGCTTCTTCAAAGCATACAGGGGTAAGTTCTTAAAATATTTGAACCTGTCAATTAAAATGCTCTTATATGAAAAAGGAAAACTATGTATAGCTTCCGATGAATAGCATAGACAAGTAATGTCCTCAGATTCTGATAGTGATTTTGAAGCTATTGGTTGCACTCGTAGTGGAAAACGGTATAAAGTAGGCCTCGACCAGCATTCTTTTGAGTCTACCCCAGAAGATAGTCGAGCTCGTAGAGCGAGCCATATAGAGAGACAAGGCAGTGTTCATATCCCTTACCACCCTTTTACACCGCAAAATCCAGACAGGGCTTAGCATAACCCCGCAGTAACACCCTCTAGTAGCCCGCACAGTACTTCTAGTACCTCGGCTCCACCTTTGTTTAACCATCCCGGAGGCAGTGCCGCAACAACCCCACATCAACCTAGCGCAAGAAGGATGGGTGATGACATGAAGCTACCAACCTTTAGAGGAACAGGGCTAGAAGACCCTGAGCAGCACTAGTTTCTATGTGAAGCCATTTGGACGATTAAGCAAATTAATGATGATGCTGTTAAGCTAGTTCAGTTAGCAACCACACTAAGAGAGAGAGCCTTAACTTGGTTTATGAAATACTCAGCAGCACAGAATAGGATGCTTGCTGAGGTAAGAAATGCTATGATTAAGGAATTCAAGAAACCTAAATCAGAATCACAATGTATAACAGAACTCAAAGACATAAAACAGTTACCTATAGAGTCAGTATGGGACTTTGACCAGAAATTCAAAGCCTTGATAGATCAAGTAAGCTTTGAGTTTGCACTGCAGCAGCACAAGGAATGGTTCATTGCTGTGCTGCTTCCTCACATTAGACTTCCTCTTATGCAACAGAATCTCACTACACAAGAACAAGCTCTAAAGATGGCTATGAAACTAGAAGCTTCACCAATTGCTGGAACAAGCAACGATATTGCGCAGTTGCAGAACCAAATAGCAAACCTAACCTTGCAAGTGCATGACATTAAGAAAGGAAAGGATGTAAAAGAAGAAATTTGGTGTACAAAGTGTAGAGCACAAGGACATTCAAAGGACCATTGTCCTGTCTTCATCGATTATATTGCAACTGGAGCACCTAACCCTTTACCACAGGCACAGGGGCCTTGGTGTGAAATCTGTAGAACTAGAGGCCACAGACCACAAGAGTGTCACTTGTTACAGGAATATGTACAAACTCCAAAGAATCTATATTGCAATTTCTGTAAATCAGTAGGCCATGATGAAAACAATTGTAGATCATATGACCTTATGATAGAAAGAAAACATGATGTCTATAGAGTACAGTCAGAACCACAAGGACCCACAGCAGAGCGCAGTATGACCAAGCTCGCGAAGGCAGAGGAGGAAATTACAGGGGCCATGGACGTGCAGTAGGTTTTGGACGAGGAAGAGGACAGATCACTTGTTATAACTGCGGAGCTCAAGGCCACTATGCAAGGGATTTCCAAAATCCTACAACCCTCTGCAGATACTGTAAATCGTATGATCATGTCATTGAAGAATGCCCTCAGTTGATGGCCAAGATACAAGAAAAGAAGCCACAGGTTAACTAGAATATCCAGTTGATTGGAGCAGAAAAAAGAGAACCAGATCCTCCAATTAATATAGTGACGCGCAGTGGAGTAACCACTGGTGCGCCAGAGTTGAGAACTGGAAAGTCAACGACGCAATGGGTGCACCGCGCTAACACTAAACCATCCCCGCTTGACCTACAAAAGCAAAAAGAAGCATTCAAGCAAGCTCAGGAGTATTTCTCAGATCCGTGAGCTTCAAGCTCTGTCGCAATTCCACATAATGATATCAGACCGCATGTGCCGCATCAAGAGAACCTGGTGCGAGAGTAGGCCACTACATCTGGAAGGCCTGATGAGGAGGATGCACTAGGCAGTGTTCATGCTTTCATGAGAAACTGCCTAAAGTTGTTGTGCAATGAAAAAGCAACTATGGAACTCCAACACTTGTTGGATCAGTGTCAACAATCTGCTTCGATGAATACACCGCAGCGTGTTGTTCATCAGATTGGGAGTCATATTAGAACGGGAAGAGAGATGAGACTCACAGCGCAGATTGGAGCATTTGAAATGGACGAAGTCATTTTGGATTTAGGCTCAGAAGTTAATGTTCTCACTATGCAGACATGGGAACAGATGGGTAGCCCTCAGCTTACCAGATCTCCTATCCAGTTAAGACTTGCAAATCAGCAGCGAGTTTCTCCATTGGGCAGATTACTCAATGTACCCATTGATATTGAGGGAATAAGAAATTCTGCAGACTTCGAAGTAATCAAAATTCTGGATGATAGTAGACCTTACCCAGCACTTTTAGGCATAGACTGGGCATTTGATAATTTGGCTGTCATTAATTTGAAGAAAATACAGATGACCTTTGAGGATGACCAGATTAGGGTCATTGCACCGCTTGATCCCCTTCAAGGACCACGGTATATTGAACCAATTCAAGCAGAAGAAGAAGTGCACCACATGGAAATTTTGTACCAAATGACTACTAATCATAATGATTATGTCAATCCCACAGCGGACGGCCATATCAGCTAGCAATGTGATAGTTCGCGCACATCAGATTCTGAAGCAGGATTGGAAAACTGGCAGAATCGCTTACATGAGGTTTCTGCAAGGCGTTGCGCCATGATGACTAAATCCATTCGATGGATTGGCATAGAATTGAGTAACACCCCAATCTTTGATGGTTTAACTGAAATAAGTGAATTCATACATGAATATGAACAAGAAATCCCATATGAGCAGCGCATACAAGCATTGGATGTAGCACTGCGCGCTACACCCGCGAGATGGTGGGGTGCGCATAAAGAAAATATCGACACATGGCAAGACTGTCGCAGGTTGATACTGCACATGTTTCAAGAGACTACAGCAGGAGTTTTGCACAAATATGATGGACAGAGTGACCCCAGGACACACGTGGAAGCACGTATTCAGCAATGGTCAGATATTCCAGAGGATGAGTGGGTTCACCTATTCATCCACACGTTGGATATAGTTCCAAGGAACTGGTACACTGAAACAGAATTGCGCAGAGGCACTATCACTTGGCCTCTCATGATTGAAATTTTTCGACTCACTTTCAGCTTTGAGTCAAAACATCCAAGCATCGATCAGGCTTTAAAGTGTATTAAAAATAAGGTATTTGAACAATGTCCGTTACCAGAGTATTCTTAGCCAGACTGGGCTGTCCAGATGGAACATGCCATGGAATGCTATAATTTCGTCACTACAAAAGAGGATGATGATCCTCGCAACATCAATATTCCAGAGTTAGAAGGGACGCGCAAAGTTGAAGGCCCTCAGCTTGATATCCCTGTCATTACAGAACACATCAAGCTCAAGAAAATTAACATTGGTACAGAAGCCGAACCCAAGGTTGCCTCTATAGGAGATTATTGGGATGATGAAACTGTTGACCACATTGCAGATTTACTACATGAGTACCAAGACATCTTTCCTACCAAGTCTACAGAAATGAAAGGCATCCTAGGAGACTTAGGAGTTATGCGCATACCTTTGAAAGCGGATGCTAAGCCAGTCAAACAACGCCCGTACAGGTTGAACCCGCGATATAAAGAAAAGGTCAGAGAAGAAATTGATAAGATGCTTGCAGATGGTATCATTGAGCCAGTAGAGGGAAGTGATTGGATTAGTCCTATGGTGGTACAAGAGAAAAAGGCAAAAGGTGAAATAAGAAACTATGTGGACCTGTGCAAGCTCAACGATGCATCAGTGCATGATCCATTTCCTACGCCCTTTACAGATGAAGTGCTTGATAATGTTGGAGGACAAGAGGCTTACTCCTTCACTGATGGCTTTTCAGGATACCATCAGATCAGAATCCATCCAGAGGACCGCCATAAGACCACTTTTGTGACTGAATGGGGCTCATTCCACTATACGGTAATTCCCTTTGGTCTTAAAAATGCTCCTGCTATCTTCTCTCGAGTCGTTGTTGCTGTTTTTAAAGAATTCATTCATAAGTTTCTAGAAGTCTATTTTGATGACTGGACTGTGTTTGGTTTACTAAAGAACCATATAGGGAATCTAAGGATGATGTTAGAAAAATGTAGACAGTATCAGATTTCCCTTAACTTGAAAAAATGTATATTCTGCGCTCCTTTTGGTATTTTGTTGGATCACATTGTATGCAGACAAGGACTCATGAAGGATCCTGCGAAGGTTGCCATCATTGCTAACTTGCCTACGCCCAACTCAGTCAAACAATTTCACACTACATTGGGACATACAGGATACTACAGGAAATTTATCAAGGGTTATGCAAAGATCACTGCACCTATGGAAAGACTGCCGAAAAAGGATTCGAAATTCCAATCGACAGAAGAATGCCAACAGAGCTTGGACACACTTAAATAAAAGATGATCACAGCGCCTATTCTAGTTTTCCCAGACTGGAGAAAACCCTTTCATGTTCATGTAGATGCTTCTTCCATAGCATTGGGAGTTGTACTTACACAACCGAGAGAAGGAGGTATTGACCATCCCATTGCTTACTCTAGCAGAAAGCTGTCCACAGCCGAGAAGAACTACACCACTACATAAAGAGAAGGACTAGCTATGGTGTATGCCTTACAGAAGTTCAGACACTATCTATTGGGTGCTCATTTTAAAATGTATACTGACCATTCTGCTTTGAAGTACTTGGTCAATAAGCCATTGTTAGGGGGAAGAATTTGCAGATGGCTACTCCTCTTCCAGGAGTATGATTTTGAGATTATTGTGAAGCCAGGTAGATTGAATGTAGGACCTGACCACTTATCTAGGATAGAGTTAGGGGAGGAACCTACAAATTTGGAGGACAATCTGCCTGATGCGCAACTGTTCTCTATTCAAGTAGCAGATGAATATTATTCCGATATTCTTGAGTTTCTCACTACAGGGCAAGCACCAGTTGAGTTCACAATACAGCAGAAGAAACAACTTGTTGTCAAAGCCGCAGACTTCACTTTGATAGCAGGCCAGCTCTATAAGTTGGGCCCTGATGAAGTTTTGCGCAGATGCATTTTACCGCATGAGAAGAACTCCATAATCGCAGAAGCGCACTCAGGAACCGCAGGAGGCCATTTCCCAGGAAAGTCGACTGCGCAGAAGATCTTAGCCGTAGGTCTTTGGTGGCCAACATTGCACAAGGATACTAAGGAATTTTTCAAGTGTTGCGATGTGTGCCAGCAAACAGGAAAACCTTCAAGAAGAGATGAAATGCCGCTAAGACCCCAGATAACAGTGCGTGCTTTTGATAAATGGGCCATTGATTTCGTGGGACCTATCAACCCACCAGGAAAGAGAACCGGTGCAAGATACATCATCACAGCTACTTAATACCTCACCAGATGGGCTGAGGCAAAGCCAGTTAAGAATTGCGACGCTGCTACTGCTGCGCAGTTCATTTTTGAGAATATTGTCACTAGATTTGGATGTCCACTAATTCTAATGAGTGATCAGGGCACACATTTTCTGAATGAGACTATAGAGGCCCTTACTGAAGAATTCCACATTAGTCACCACAGGAGTACACCCTACCACCCTCAAGCTAATGGTACGGTGGAGGCATTCAATAAGATTCTGGAGAATGCCCTGACTAAGATCTGTAACCAACAAAGAGATGATTGGGACCTTAGAGTCACAGCTGTGTTATGGGCTTACAGAACCACATGCAAGAAACTAACAGGTCACACACCTTTCATTTTGGTGTATGGACAAGAAGCAGTTATGCCCATGGAATACATTGTTCCCAGTCTCAGAATTGCTCAAATTACAGAAATGGCAGACACTGATACTATGAGTGAAAGGTTGTCACAATTGGTTGCCTTAGAAGAAGACAGACTTTTAGCTGGATTCCATCAACAAGTGCAGAAGGCAAGACAGAAGGCTTGGCATGACAGGCATATTAATAACAAAGTATTTCAAGAAGGAGACTTGGTACTCCTCTACGATAGTAAATTCATCAAGTTTCTAGGCAAGTTTCATATACATTGGTTAGGCCCTTTTCAAGTAATGAAGATAACTGAAGGAGGAGCAGTTCAGCTTGCGAAGCTTAATGGAGAATTGTTGCCCACAATGATCAACGGGAGTTGGCTCAAGCTTTACCGTGACGGCCACTCCACCCTGTCGACCTAATCAGCTGCTAAAGTAGTGCAGATGTCCAGTGTAGTTGAAAGAGGCATCGCACTTCAGTATACACAAAAGTCACGAGACATTTTCAGTCTCTGGCTTCCCGCGCAGTTCCTCGAACCATCTGCGCAAGTAATAGAGCCTGTCTGAGTAAGTCTATTGTCGCTCTTGCAGAGTCCCCCCCAGGTTGTTAAAATTTTCGCTCTTGCGGAGTTTCCTGTTGTCTAATTTTGTTTTCTCTTATGGAGTCCTCGCTGTGGACCCCTCCATATGCATAGTGACCCATGCTGAAGTAACCCGCTGAAAATTTGAAATCTGAATTACAAAAGCTCCGTAGCCGCGTCTGAGTCGTAATGAAGGACGAGACCGCAAATTAATTGTATTTGCTCTGACAGATTCGGCTGTATTTCCCGAAGATCCGCATTTAATTAAGGAGCGGAAGGCCTTAGCTTATCTCCCGAAGGTTGTCAGAACCCGTCCATCACATTTAATGCACCGCAGAGGTGTGGGGGTAGGGGGGGTTGTCAACTCATATGCATAGGCGCCTACGGTTATTAGCGCACTCGTCCACATCTACTACCGCCTTTAGCTATAAATACCCCTCATTCCTATATGTTTGGGTTACTTTCCTTAAGTTGTGTATTCGTCTTGTTTGAGAGCCAAGTCATTGTTTTTAGAGCCGTGTCGTGCAGAGTGCCCCCTGTGTTTTCAGAGTTTTTATCCTACACTGTTCCGCCCTTCTCTGATCAGTGATTAAGTCGTGTATGTAAGTTCATGACGGAGAACCTGTCAACTGAAGAGTTCGTCTGACAGTTTAGACGCAAAGGTTTAGATTTTGGGATGGGTACCCCGATCAAGATTGTCGAGCTTCCTGAACCCAGACAGTCCCCAGGCACAAGGGCATCTCAACTGCACCAGCCAAAGGAACCCGTTCCAGAGCCCTTAGCCACTATGGTTAACTACATTCCTCCACGGCCAGATGATGCACCTGAGGTGCATATTCCCAAGAATGCCAAGTATCTGATTCCGTTACCACCAATGGCGGAAATCGTGCACGAAGAAGGATCCCTGCTCGGAAATCTTTCGCTTGTTAATTTTTCCGACTATAATCTGGGAGATTATAGAACGTATCCACAGTTCGCATCAGCTCATTATCTGATAGTGGTCCATAACCCTACTAAAACATTTGACGAATTCGTCCCGCAGCAATTTGCAGTAAATCTGGAGAGGCCTGGCCTATTGAACCTGTTGAAGCTACCGCACTTCGGGCGTAGCAATGAAGTAAATGCTGTTGTTAAGGTCCTATTATCCTGTGTTCATGGTGGTTATCTTTGGCTAGGGAGGCCAATTGATTTGAACGTGGACCTGATCCACCGAATTACCGGCCTATCTAAGGTTGGTAAGGACCCCAATGTCCATTTTGTTGGAAAAGACAGAGACTGAAAGCTTGCTGCACAGGTGGTGCAGAAATACAAATTGTCGAGAGGAGGTCGGGCCTATGACCTCACTATAGTTGAAGATGAGGCACTGAGATTCACAGGCAGTCTGCTCGCAAGCAGACTTTTAACGAAGTGCCGACCCAAAGAAGTCCCTGGAGCTGTTGTAGAGCTCGCAGTCGCAGCTGCGGAAGGAGAGCAGTATAACTGGTCTCTCTTCCTTCTGAATACATTTTGGAGGACTTCCGCAGCGTTTAGGACATCGCTAATCAGCTGTTCCATTTTTCTTGCCTCCTGATCTTGTGTGCTTTTGTCGGGTGGAAGGAACCGCCCAACACTCAGTTTCTTCCGCGCCGTTCAGGAGAGGTTACAGGGATGCGTTATGTCAACCTCTGGGATTCTAATAATCCCGTGAAGCGCAAGATGAACCATGCTGTATTCTTTGAGTACTACAATCTCCTCAGGGATACCATCCTATAGATGCCGAGGCTTACTGAGGAGACGACAGAAATTTATGGAGCAAAGTTGGTCTTTTCTGCCAACTTGCATGAAATCTATTTCCGCCCTCGTGGAATTCAGTCAAAAGAATGGGCCGTAGGGCTCTACCGAATGACCACTCAGGATGTCAAGGACACTATGAAGTCCTGGCCGGATGAATGGAAGCAGGCCGCTGACATCGCTACCGCGATGCCACCCACTGTGGTTCCAGAAAAAGATAAGGGCAAGGAAAAGGCCACCCAGAAGGACGCTGAAGGTTCGTCAGGACCGCCTCCCAAGAAGCAGAAGGTGTCGCACCCCGCAGAAGCGACAGGAGATCCCTCTGAGACCCTTGCCGCGGGGCTTGACCAATATTTGAAGGAGCAATTTCACGAGCTGTGGACCTCTCAGGCCAAGATCAGAAGTGCTCTAGACCTGCAGCTCGTGGAGTTGAAAGGTCTCGCAGGACGAGTTGCACAGACCCATGCGCCAGCATCTGGCTCGCAGGTGCCACAAGCGTCAACAAGCACCGAACGGGTTGAAGTACTTGCTAATAGGCACACTGTTGTACATATCCCGCCTGCAAGCATGACACTCCCAGATCCTTTAGCTGCACTACAGGTAAGCGCAGTTGGCGCTGTTGAAATAAACTTGTCACTTATTCCGTTGGAAACTCTCCATTTAGTTCAGGAGCAGGTTTCTGCTGAGCTGAGAGCTAGGGAGCTCTCCACATTCCATGCCAATAAAAGACTGCAGATGCAGGAAGCAGAGTTAAGGGTAGGTTATAAGGAGATCTCTGCGCAACTTGAACTTCATGAAGCACAAGACACTGGGGTGAGAAATGCTGTTGATGAAATCGCCTAGGAGCTGCCAGCCTGCCAGATTCAACCAGACCTTCCATTAGAGTAGAAAGTGCAACGCATCGGTAGAAGGGCGCAAGGCCTAGAAAAGCAAGTAGTTGCTATGGCTGAGGACCATAGAAAACAGCTCGCCAAGTTGGAAGCTCATGTCGCAGCGCCTCCCGTGGATGAGACGCAAGAACGACTGGAAGCACTGCGCATCGCTTCCATCCAGATGCAGCACAAAATAGATGAAGCCCAACAGTTAATGACGCAAGCCATAGAAGCTTGGGTGGAGCTTGAGAAGCTCCCTTCTAAAGTTGCTCTTGTAGAACAGGTCGAAGTAGCAGAACAGTCCCTAACTGTTCTGAATGAAGAAGCTAAGTCCTTGGAAGGCTTAGCCAAAATGAGGAAGATGAGCAAAGTCCGTAAAGTCCAGCAAGAACTGCACAAGCTTAGAAACAAAGATGCTACTCTTGCCAACACCATTCAGCCGTTTATGGATGAGTATGCTGAACTTGCTGCCCAATCAGAGGCCAAGGTCAAAGCATTTACTGAGTCTCAAGATTTGGTCGACGACATAGAAGGAGAAGAAGCTACTGCAGACATGGTGCAGACAGCTGCGAGGTGTGTCAAAGACATGGACACCGCTATTGCGCAGTGGAAGCAAGACTTCGCTACGACTCGAGCCAAAACAGATGCACAACTCAAGCGACCACCAACTAGTGTGGGTGGCTCGAGGACGAGCCATAAGTAAGTGTTAGGGGCCTGTTGGAGCATAGGCCGCATCTAGGGTAAAGCTTCCAATTTTGGGGAAAAAAGCACTAAGTTTTGAAGGAGAAGTGCTAATTTTGAGGAAAAGCACCATTTTTGGTGGAAGTGAACAGTGCGCGGTACGGTGCCAGATGGACGAGCTCACTGCAGAGTGCAGACCGGGAATCACAGAGCTCACGCGCACAAGTCAAAGAAAGGAGTAAATAACGTGGCCGAGTAGAAAGCTCAACCACCACAGTAAATGAAGGAAGCGACGAAATAGAGGGCTCAGCTACCCTCATTTAAGGCAAAGTACAGAAGTTATGGTTGCTCGGACCAAGGAAGAGCAACAGGACGAAGCATTGAAGACAAAGGACACGGAGCAAAGAACGATGAAGCGGTGCCCATACTCGCGATCTACGTTGAAAATTGCGGAACCTGCAGGAAGCTGCGACGCGACTGCAAGAGGCGTCTAAAGTACACCTAGCCATCAGTGGTTAGGGTTTTTGGGGATCACTGTTGGGAAAGGCCCACAGTTTTGTAAAGGTGCGACCCTCAGGGCCACCTATATATATGTGTAATTGTAAAAGGAAAGGGGTTAGATGTTAGATGGGTTAAAGATAGATTGTCTAGAAGGTCATTGTAAGTTGATATTTGAGTTTGCAAACAGTCTAAGTTGATGTCTGAACCATTGTAATCTCTGTAGAAGAAGAGAATAGATCTAAGAGAAGGGCTCCCAGCTGTGTGTGTGGAGTTTCCCAGAAAGATCTATGGCTGCAGCTGTGTGTGCAGCGTAACTGTGTAATTCCCATCTCAAGATAATATAAGATTCAATTTTCGAGGATGTGATTTCCCAGTGGAGGCGAACCACATAAGTCTTGTTGTTATGGTAATGTTTTACGTGAATGCATGTCTGTGTGTTTCTATCTATGTTTACATGAATGTTTCGTTATCTTTATGAATGAGTATGTAAGTAAGTCCTTGAAGCTCCCTTAGAAGTTATACTCGTGCATTGTTGGAAGATTCGGTAAGAGCACTATCGCCGCAGCGCGAGAGGAGCGTGTTTTGGCGCTGTGGTGCAAGGGAAGGGACGATACATAGTGTATCGGATGTAGCGGGTGGACACCTGGTGCGCAGGTGTGGGGATACCGCGCAGCTAGGCCGGGAAGGGTGAGTCCCAGCGCAGTGGCGTCGTGAGGCCTGTAGATGAGTAAGACGTTATGTTCTGAAGTTACTGCGTAAGAAGGGAGGAGAGAAGACTGTGGATTTCACACCACTCCGGTTAAGGAAACTTGATTCCTTAGCCCCCCATAGCCACTTCGGGTGAGACCTCAGGCTGCTGCGCAGCCCAGTGCCGAACGGGCCAGTGAGCCAAGGGGTGTTTGTTTCTGTGCCTCCTGAAAACCCGGGTCTGTCCATAAGCAGCCAACATGAATGGCAATGGCCATAATCTTCAATAACCTTCTGAAAGCATGAATTAATGATCATATAGTAGTAAGTAAGAGGTGAGTAATCAAGGAGAGCGAATGCATTACCTCCAATGGTTGAATTTACCTCTAAAACATTCATAAGATCATGATGCAAACCAACAGAATTTGGTGCAAGATAGGATTTAGGACCTTCTACAATATCTAGAGTGTGAGCTGGCACAGAAAGAGAAGAAAGTTGGAGCATGAGTGTTGAATTTGCAAGTTCTTTGTGGACAACTTCAATATGAGATGATACTGGTTCATGATCTAAGATATAATCAAGGAGGGAGAATGCAACACTTTGCTTGCTCTCGAATGGATTTGGACCAATCCCTTCATTCTGTCTGCCAAATCTTTCATCCAGGTGGGCCCATATCTCTTTTGGAGATTCAACATCATCAAGGGAATAGAATGCCAAGCTTCGAGACATAGCAACCATGATGGCTGCAATATCTCTTCCACCTTCATTTAACTAGTTAATCTTTTCTTCATAGGATTCGAACTCTCTTTCAAAACAATAATCAAAGAGATCATGTCTCTTCAAATATGCTATCATTTTTTGTTTCCATTCAACATAGTCGAATAAATAAAGAGGAGGAGCTTCTGAAAACATTGAAGCTTTAGAAGACCTACAAAAACAATAGAGAATATCTGCAACTGCTGCACTCGAAATCTTGGTAATAACCTACAAAAAACTCTCAAGAATGGAGACAAACAATACTCTCAACATGCTTTGATACCATGTGCAAATCCTTACAGCAGATCTAAGAGATGATATATACCTCACAAGAAAGTAATTGATTAAGCAAGAAAATAGAAGAAGAGTGGTCAATGCAGTATAATGAGCAACAGAATAATAATACAGTAGAACTCGGATAGAAGCAAAAATACTTCACACACACTAATTAATTAATCACAATATGGACAAATAAATAGTACAATATATGAGGATTCGAATGCCTAAGGTGGCACTTCGAATTAGCCTTCATGGAGTGATCAAAGGATCACTGGAGTGTCATCGGAGCACAACTAGTAGTCTATCTCATCATCGGTGGAGTCATCAATGCACAAGTAACTGTCAACCGTTAGTCAAACTGAGTCTAACTGAGTGTGGTAGGTGTAACTGAATGTAACTGGCACATGGAGACTCTAACTAAATGAAGGAGGCTCAGTGGAGGGTGCATGAGGAGCTAACTGGAGTCAGAATAGGTAGTCATGTCTCATCAGAGGTCAATCAGAGTGATAACAGTAGTGAGGAGTCAGTTTGGCCTCAAATCAAGGAAAGACTGGCAGATAATTGAAGTAAACTGGACTGGTAGGTGATAAAGGCGCCCTTCTCATGCAGTAGGTGAAAGGAGGGAGCATGATAGGCTAGGAGGGCTGAAACTGAGAGGAAGGAAGCTTCGGGGACTATCTAACTGAGGGCTAGGTGCTGGGACTGATGACTGGAATGCATGCAAACCCTAAGTGATGCATGCAAACCCTAAAAGTGCATGCATGAATGAAAATGTAAATGATTAAAATACTGGTGGGACTAGGATGGAGTATAGGAATATCCTAACACTAGGAATGCAGAGCATTGTAACCAATTCATGTTTAAAGCTGCATTTGTTAGCTTATAACCCTCGTTCTTTAAATTTCTTGTATTGACCCGGGTTTTGTGCAGTTGTGGTCTAACAAAACCATTCTGTGTTGGAGAAAACTTCCTATGGCTTGGGGTGGACCACAACAGACAGCTGAATACCAGAAATTAACTCAATTCCCCATGATATGCTAGGTAAATGACAATGCTAAGATAATGAAGAAGATAGCCAACCTCGATCCAAACGTTTGATGTAGATCCCCGTTGGAGCTTTCAATCCGTGCACTTGAACCTGCAAATTAGTCTTAGCAGCCAATATACAACTAGCACATATAATATATAAATGACATTAACATCATCAATAGAAATGGTCCATGATATTATAAGTAAATGCAACCCAATGTAATATAAACAACATTCACAACATTGATGGAGGAGAATATGAGTATTTCTATTAATAAATAATAAGAAGTACAATGTGATACTACCTGTTGTCGGCAACCAATCTGAACCAAGATCCGGGTCAATCCACTTGTGCCTCCACCACTTCAATCCTCCATGGAATGGCAAACTCAAACCATGATAGGAGTTTGGAAGGTTAACATAAAGGGTTCACAGCTACAAGGATCAATGAGTGTAGACTCAAGATAGGGCAAAAATACAGTAGAGTTCTCTTTCTCTCCTTTATCCTCCCGTCCATAAGCCATATGTGCTCAATATATAGTCCTCTCAAAGGTAGGTGAAATGACACATTGAGGCATTTCTGGGGCAAATGGAGGGCCAAAGGTCACCCTAAGACCGCTTTTTGGGAGTAAAAAGTAATTAACTAGTGATTTTTACCATTTTACATGCTACCAGTGGGCTATAGTGATGCAACTCGCGGGTACGCCCACTGTAATGATGCAGCTAGCATACAGGGGAAAAAATAGGGACAAAAAGTGTCTCTGGAGGATAAAAAGTGGATCTGAGTCAGTAAAATGGATCCTCTAGGCCAAAGAGTGTTGATGCTCACAAGGTGGAGAATTACTTTGTAACAGATTCCCCCTAATGTTTGAGGTCAGAGACTGATGCTACGATGGCCAAAATACATTATAAATCTCAGAAGTGGAGTGATGGAGACACAAGTGGAAGGAGCAACTCACTTGTCATAATCATTAGAGAAATTTTGAGGTCAAAAAATGGCCTCAAAACAAAGAAAATGTACTATAAAATACAACCAATCACATTCTAGTAGATGACATCATCCCCCTTGGTGAGGTGGCATTGCATGAGTTAAGAATGCTTATTTGTCAAATTTTCTATGGTGGATGAAAACACATAGTTAACCAAGGTAGTGGTGTAAGTACTTTTAAGTCATAAAGTAAAGTACTCATAATGATAGTCTTTTCATAAAATAATATTATTGTCATTTTCAAGTAAAATACTCATAATGAATGTATTTTCACACTTTCTCATAAAATAATATTATTGTCATTTTCAAGTGAAGTACTCTTAATTCATAAAGAAAGTCCTTTCACATTTTTTTATAAAATAATATATTATCATTTTTATGTTTTTAATTTTAAATTATATATTCACTCCATTCTATTTAATAACATAATGTCAAACTAATAAAGAATAATAATAGATTTAATAAATAATAATAATAATGCAATGTGGATTATAATAATATTATTGACATTTTACATGTAAATAAATTCTCAATTAAATTACATTATTAAATTCATGAGAAAAGTACTAAATATAAAAAGTCAACATAAAATTAAAAAAATAGCTCTTAAAAATGTTTTTTATTATTTAATTTCATTTGCAAGTTCAAGACAAATAAATGCTAAAGGACAATAAATTTTTGGGAATTTACAATGAATCTTAGTCACATCAATGTAGACTTATTTTATTAATTTTATTTCTATTGAATTTTGAAAAGTAACTCAACCATGGTTATTTATATTGTGCATAGAAAATAGTGTGGGAGGTGACTTGTCATATATACCTACCCCATAAAACCCCCAATTCATAATATTTTAATATATTTCATATTTTTGTAGTTCATCTCTTAGGAGGCCATTTTTTTACCTCAAAATCTCTCTAATGACAATAGTGTCCCTAAGTACATGTCGGTATAGTACAACAATATGATACAATGGCCATGAATAGGCAGTACATATGTCATAAGTGATCATAGCCATGATCCCTCTACGGTAAGATATGGTCTCCTGCTGAAAAGGAAACAACTGGTGCAAAATGGAGGTACAAACTGCTGATATCTGAGAGGTGATATCTCAGATGTAAAGTCATAGTCTTAAGTAGCATACTGAATGCCACTATTGCCTGGGGTCTTCTACACAAGCCTTTGACGGTGCACGTACCATCAAGTGAATAAAGGAGTTGAGGTCGAACTTGATGTGACATCATCTAATTACCGATCAATGATGTATACCGTTAACAGACGCGATATAACCCACCAATAATGAAAATGGGCATCAAGGCACATAGCACAATCATCAAAGTGCGAATAGATGTGTTGAGGTCGAACACTAGGATGAATCCATCGATCATGGGACATTGATGTATTCCCAAAACTGTCGATGGCGAGAGAACTTGCCACTAATGACTGCAAGCCTTAAGGTACTCAACCGAACTCTAAGCCTCAAGTTCTGGAATAAATGGGTTGAAGTCGACGAAACGAGACTCGCTGGAAGGAGGGAATTAAGGCAACCCCCATCAACCAACACAAGGTACTAGCTACGCTGAAAGATTTGGAAGAACTCAGGTGAAACGGACTGACTCAATAATGATGGCCGACATGCAATAGTCAAGAGATCTGAGGAGTGGCCGACTCTGGTTTCAGACTTCTTTTGAACAAGAGCATGAGCAAATGGATAGACTAGGGCAACATAGACTCAATATAAAATGTGCGATGCAGGGGGCATCACAGAGGGCTTCATAATGATTGGAAGCTTAACCAATCGGTGGAGTAAACTGAGAAACAAGTATAGCTCCTAAGGTCCAACTTTAGTCCCGACTCATAATGTATGGAGTGGAATGAATGCTCTGTTCAAAGGCGACACAACAGCTGCCAACAAAAAGTAGTAACCGTAATCCCGTTCGGCTTTTTGGAATATTTAATTTTTTGGTCTTTTTCATATTTGGAAAAGCTTGAAAAAGAATAAAATTGCTTATAGTACAACAAGTGAGGGAATGAGTGTCAAATAGCGAGCAAACTAGTTCCAAGTAGTGGAACATACCTATGATCAATGCAAGGAAGCGTGTACAGGATGTGGACACTCAGGGGGAGATGTTCCCTTAGGGTCAAAAGGTAATCAAATTGCGGAGGGAAAATGTAAGCTCTTCAGGGCTCGATAGGGAAAGTGCTCAGGCACCAGGCTAATAACGAAGTAAGCGGGAGTTGGCACAAGGCTCAAACTGCAAGCAGGATGATGCAATGCAGTCACAACTTGATATAAATGGGGGAGTCCTTATGGAAGATGGCCAGCATAAGACACAGTAGAGTATGAGTCTTTATCGCAATGTCATGGTGTAACTACAAAGGAATCCCAATCCTAAGGACAAACAACGGCATGGGCACCAAAATGCAAAAAAGGGTTCTAACTAGGGTACCCATGTTCGGAAAGGCCCTACCGCCACATAACGACACTTCTATAACATTGTGAAGGTTCCGTGTTAGTTAAGAAGCGGCCTCGCACCTAGGGTTTATGAAAGTGGTCAAAAGGTCAAATTCATAATGCATGTGAAAATGACATCTAACCTATATGCCAGGTGTGAAACATACCTGCCGTAGGGGTGAAACGTTCGGAAAAAAATTTCGCTGGTTAAAATTTTTGTTTGGCCATGCCCTACATGGTCACGGCGCTACCCGCGGTCTATAACCATGCGGGTCACTGGTAGGGCTGCGTACGCGCAGTCAACGCACACGTTGACTGCGGGTACCTGCCTCTATGAGCACAACTGCCCACGGGTACGGCCGTGAAGCTAGATTTTTAAACAAAACTGACTAAATTCTTGGGTTTTTCTCTTTCCAAGATGGTTCTAGAGTGGAGAGAGAGAGAACATGACCTAGTGGATGAGGCCGTCCATAATGATGTTCATGCACAACAGGCGCTACAAGCATGTGGTTTATACAAATTTTGGAGCATAGGGGGTTTGAGCGCTCAAAACCTATTGCTCCACCGTTTGATAGACTATTGAGATGTCGATGCACAGAACTTCAACCTAGACGGGCAAATACTCTCACTGGAAGTGGAAGATATCTACTTTATTACAGGTTTGTCTCGCCGAGGTGAGGTGGCAAGCCTTCGGTCTTGATCTGTGGGTGGTGGGATCACCATCCCTGACTATATAGAGAGGTATTGTGTTCCAAATACTCGGGAAGTGGCGAGTCAGGTGCCCATCAGAGCCATAGTAATCCTGAGCATGAAGGTTGTCGTGGCAACTTTAGTGCGGATTATTGGTTCAAAAGCTCTTCACTAGGCATCCAAGCTAGTTATGTTATATGAATCGCAGTGTATGCATCCTATGATATTTGACTGGTGTAATACGCTACTGGGGTCCATGAAGACCCAACTGACAGAGTGCAAGCAGGGGGATGCAAAAAACTTCGGATACGGCAGTATTTTGTGCAGCTTCCTCTTTGAGCGAGTTCTGGGGCTCAGTCTGAGGATTGAGGTCCCTCCTCATAATCTCCGCAAGCTAGCCATGACCCGGTGGGCTGAGGTATTGACGCAACAGGGTGGTGGCCGCCAGGCATCACCATATACAAAGGAGTTCTTTCATTGGTGGGACCGACAGGTCATAGCGATAAAGGACTACCCCTATGCAAGGATAGACTTCTGGCAGGATCGAGACATGCGGCTCCCACTAGATGCAGTGTTCAGAGACATTGGTGAGTACTCTTTTTAGGTTTTTGGTATATTAATTTTTTATGGATTTTTTATTGTATATGTAAATGCAAAAATATTTTTGGGGGTAGTATCATGTATTAATGTTTGACTGTTTGCTCGCAAATAAGGGCCCAATGAGACCTGATGGTTTCCCGAGACATCGTCGCCGGGGCAGGGGTGATGAGATGGTAGGTCCTGCAGCAGAGCAGACTCTACATGCTCTGCAGGACAACCTATCATGGATGACTGCCAGGGTACCACATGTAGAGGTGGCATAGCTACCAAAGGATATGCAGTGCCAGGTAGTGGGGGTGTCGGGCAACTGGGTGTGACTACTGCAGCGTGTCGCAAATGCAATGCTTTATTTCTATCAGACACATCCTGTCGAAGCAGCAGCTAGGCCTCCTCATAGGGATTAGACATCTTGGGTTCCCATTTTGTATCGATATGTATATTTTGAGAGCTATGGGATCCAGTTTTGTATCATGACACTACCATTTTTGGACATATTATTTATAAAACTTTGGCTCACCGGTTCTACTATATATGTGTATGTACAAATGTATGAATGTATCTTTTATTTGTGTGCTTCATTGGGAATGTGACAAATGCCAATCTAATACATAGTTAGCGTATGCATCAGATATATGATTAAAACTTCTCAGAACATGAATGTCTGTAATTGAAACAAAACGTCATTCCAAGAGTCTTACCTTTAAGAATTTCCGTAGTAACGTAGGATCCCTCACACGGTACTGACCATTCGGCTGAGACACAACTAGCTGTGAATCCAGGCGAACTTTAAAGACTGGATACCATGTGAAATAGCATCCCAAAGTATATCAATGACAACACTATACTCAACCACATTGTTAGATGTAGGACCTGTTGAAATATTGTAACTTCCAAGAATATTATATTTGTATTTTATTATTCCGGAGATGGTACATTCCTCCGTGGCGACCTTATTGTATATTCGGAGATGTTTATTCCTCCGAAAGAATGTGTTAACTAGGGTTATTAGATCTCCCATGTGAGGTCAGCCCCGAGTTTACTATTTGGGGGTTATTAGACTCTCCTGGGAGAGGTCGGCCCCATTAGGGTAAAAGGTCAGTCGGGAGATGAGTATAAGTAGAGGAGGATGTTCCTCACTTATCTCATTCATTCACTCACTTAGGAGTAGCGCACAAGTGAGAGAGAGGTCTGCATAGGAGGAGACGGATCTCTAGTCTTGGACTACATCTTGTAATTGGGGTATTATCTATATTGAGGAAAGCTTTGCTGGGTTCTCTACCCCATGAGGGTTTCCCAGGGTAAATCTTTGTCTATCTTGTGATTTTGTTTCTTTCCGTGATCTTGTTAGTCAAATTAGGCTACACTTAACATGGTATCAAAGCTAGCCTAAATAGGACATCTTTCACAAGGTGAAAATACCTTTCCTCCTCCGGTGAAAATTAGGGTTTCTGCAAAAGTTGAAATTTTTAGATTCTGATTGCATGGCTGGATAACCCTCCTCAAAATTGAAGTTTTGAGCCTTGGATTGATATTTTTGGTTGGGTAGAACTCCAGGAAAGTCAAACCCTAGTTTGACCAAAATTGCAGAAAACCAGAGAACCAGAAAGGCTGCGCACCCGTGCACCAGTGAACCAGAAAAGCTGCGAACCTATGCACCAGAAAACCAGAAAAGAGAATACCAGGAAACCAGAAATTATGTTGCATATCCAGAAGGTGAAAAGTTGAAGTTTCAAGAAGCAGAACACACACCAGAAATTTCAACTCAATCAAGCACACCTCCTGGTAAGTGTTATTCTATCTCTTGAGAAACTTCAATCTCTTTGACCCCTGGATAAGATGGCTCCAAGCACTAAGCTTGAAGACAAGCTAGAGGGTATAGAAAGTTTTCGAGCATAGAAATACAGAATTGGTCTCATTCTTGAAGAGAATGATCTTGTCCAATATATCAAGGATGAGGTTGCAGAACCTGAAGAAGATGAAGCCAAAGAAAAGTATAGGAAGGACTTGATTAGGGCAAAGAGAATCATTGTTGATTCTATCAAAGACCACTTGATTCCCCAAGTGGTATCCAAGAAGACCCCAAAGGAAATGTATGATGCCCTTTCCAGAATGTATGAGGGAAAGAACATCAATAGGAAGATGAATCTAAGAGCTCAATTGAAGAGCACCAAGATGAATAAAGGAGAATCTATTCAAGATTATTTCTCAAGGGTTTCCCAGTTCAAGGAACAACTAGATGCCATTGGAGATACCCTTGATGAAGATGAACTAGTCATGACTGCTCTAAATGGTCTCACTAGACCTTGGGAGTCATTCATCCAAACTATGTGTGCTAGGAAAGAAAGTATGAAGTTTGATGTGGTATGGGAGGATTGCATTCAGGAAGAAGCTAGGGTAGCCAATAGAGAATCCCTTCTCAAGGAGGATGACCAAGCTTTGGCTACTCACACCAGAAGAAGAAGAAGAAGGAGTCATTTCAACTCCAAGAAGAATGGTCACAAGGAGTCACAACCTCCTCATAGATTTAAAAGGAAAGGGGGAGTAAACTCAGAAATAGATCTCTCCTCAGTTCAATGTTATAGTTGTCACAAACTAGGACACATTGCTAGAAATTTTCCTTCAAAGAAGAAGAAGAATATCCACAAAAGACATCAAGCACATTTGGTAGAATATGATAGTGAAGAAGAGGAAGAGGAAAGGCCTCAAAAGAAAAGAACTAAAATAGAAAAAGAAGATGCGGAAGAATATGTTCTATTCTCTGCACTCTTTGGGTCTGTGACACTTGGAGAAGATACATGGCTCATTGATAATGGTGCTTCAAAGCACATGATAGGACAAAAGAAGACTCTCTCCAGACTTGAAGAGAAGACCTCTCCACAGAAGGTATCTCTAGGAGATGACTATCAATATCCCATCAAGGGAATTGGTGAAGAAAGCTACAAGCTTGATTCTGGAACCCCATTGAAGATGAAGGAAATATTATATGTACTAGGTTTGAAGAAGAACTTACTCTCTATCTCTGCTTTGGATAAGAAAGGCTATAGGGTTGCATTCATATATGGGCAAGTACTAATGTGTCCCAAAGGAAAATCAATTGAGGATGCAATTTTTATTGGTGATGAGGAAGGAGGTCTATACAAACTCAAGGGACATCCAGAAGCTGCCCTTGTTCATGAAGCCACTAGCCCAAGTGAGCTATGGCATAGAATGCTTGCTCACATTAACTAAAAAGCACTACCTCATGTGAGCAAGGTACTTATAGGATTACCAGACTTAAAGATTGATCATGATGGCACTTGCAAGGGGTGTGCAAAAGGAAAGAATGTCAAGAACCCATTTCCAAAGAGTGATACAAAGACTAAGAATACATTGGAATTGACTCATTTAGATGTATGTGGACCAATGCCATCCACATCCTTGAGTGGATATGAATACTATCTTACTTTCATTGATGAATACTCAAGGAAGACTTGAATATATTTTCTGAAGGGAAAAGATGAAGTCTTTGGAAATTTCAAGGAATTCAAAGCCTTGATAGAAAACCATTTAGAAAAGAAGATTAAGATACTCAGGACAGATAATGGTGGAGAATATACTTCAAAATATTTTGAAGTCTTTTGTAAAGAATCTGGAATCAAGAGGGAACTAACCACTCCCTACAATCCCCAACAGAATGGTATTTCGGAAAGAAAGAATAGAACTATTATGGAAGCAGTAAAAATAATGATACATGATCAAGACCTACCCATGTATCTATGGGATGAAGTAGCCAGGACATCAGTCTATGTGCAGAATAGACTAATTCATAGTGCTCTTGATTTCAAGACCCCAGAAGAAGTGCTCACAGGAAAGAATCCTGAGGTAAGTCACCTCAAGATATTTGGATTCCCAGTGTACATTCACATTCCAAAAGAAAAGAGGACCAAGCTAGATCCTTCTGGGAAGAAAGGGATATTTGTTGGATATTGTGAAGCATCCAAAGCATTCAGAATATACATCCCAGGATTCCATCATATGGAAATAAGTAGGGATGTGACATTTGATGAAGAGGCAGCCCTCAAGAGATCTAGGAAGTGCCAGCATGAAGAATTATATGAGGAAGAGGCACCTTCCAAAATCACAGAAGCTGCACACACTCGTGAAGAGACAACACCTGAAGATCATGACATATTGGAACCACAAGAACCCCCTGTCATGAACTTTTCAAGGAAGAGAAAACCAGCATGGGCAAGAGACATTATACTAGGAGCAAAAAAGTATGGAGCTCCTAAAGGCTCCACTAGGGTGAACAAGAAACCAAAGAAATTCTCCAATTATGTGGCCCTGATGTGTGATCTTGTAGATCAAGAACCCACCAGTTATGAAGAGGCATCTCATAAGAAAGAGTGGGTGGAGGCAATGACAGAGGAATACCAATCAATAATGAAGAATGATGTTTTGGATATAGTTCCCAAACCAAAGGATAAGATTGTGGTATCCTCCAAATGGATATACAAGATAAAGCATGTTGCGGATGGCAGCATTGAAAAGTATAAGGCAAGGTTTGTGGTCATAGGATTCTCTGAGAAATAGGTAATTGACTATGAAGAAACATTTGCACCAGTTGCAAGGTACACTTCCATTAGAACCATCATGGCACTTGCATCCATGATGAAGTGGGAATTACACCAGATGGATGTGAAGACATCCTTCCTGAATGGTGTGATTGAGGAGGAAGTGTACATAGAACAACCACAAGGATTTGAGGTTGAAGATAGAAGAACCCATGTATGCAAACTGAAAAAGGATTTGTATGCGTTGAAACAAGCTCCCAGAGCTTGGTATGGAAGAATTGACAGTTTCTTGACGAGCTTGGGCTTTACCAAGAGTAAAGCTGATCCTAATATTTATCTCAAAGTTATGGATGATGAACCTGTCATATTGTTGCTATATGTGGATGATCTATTTCTGACTAGAAATGAGAAACAGATTATCGAGTGCAAGAAGAATCTCTCTTCAGAATTTGAGATGAAAGATCTCGGATTGATGCATTACTTCCTAGGTCTGTAATTATGGCAAGGCCCAAGAGGAATCTTCCTCAACCAGGGAAGGTATGCTGTGGAAATCTTGAAGAGATTTGACATGTTGGAATGTAAAGCCATGGCCACTCCCATGGATTCCAACTTGAAGCTATTAGTTGATGACTCGTCATAGTTGGTGGATATGACTCTGTATAGACAGATTATTGGGTCATTGATGTATTTGACAAATACCATACTAGATATATGCTTTGCTGTGAATACCTTGAGTCAGTATCTAGTGGAACCTAGACAAGTTCACTTGATAGCTAGAAAGCATATGATGAGG
This sequence comes from Larix kaempferi, assembly GCA_027924585.1. Classification (NCBI taxonomy): domain Eukaryota; kingdom Viridiplantae; phylum Streptophyta; class Pinopsida; order Pinales; family Pinaceae; genus Larix; species Larix kaempferi. The sequence goes on from BSBM01000029.1 coordinate 4,885,525, forward strand.
TACCTAAAGGGTACGATAGACTTTGGTCTATGTTATCTTGGAGATCATGATTTCAAATTGCATGGCTACACAGATGTTGATTGGGAAGGAAGTGTATCAAACAGGAAAAGTACATCAGGAGGATGTTAGATCTACCATGATATTGTGGTTTAGCAGGAAGCAGTCTAGTGTGGCTCTCAGCACTGTTAAATTTTGAGCATTAATTCACAATACTCTAGGATCTTTGCTGACAGAATTACATATACAGTATATCAATGCATGACAATCACAATAAGCATGACAAGCATCACAAGAATCAAAAGCATGAGAGACAAGAGACACAGATTTTCTGTGGGGAAAACCCTAAGGTGAAAAACCCCACAACTTCCTCAGAGATAGAGAGAGCAATGGCTCAACCAAAGTACAACCAAAATACACTGAGATAGTCTCCTAGTAGTAGATGATCCTCCTCCTCACTAGTGCGCCACTTTCTGAGTGAGAATGAGATACTTTTCCAAGTGATCTAAATAGAGATCACCTAATCTCTATTTATACTAATCTGTTTTCCCAGTGACCTTATGGGGCCGACTTGTCTAGCTAGGTACATCCACATTATAATATATATAATTCAGGGCCGACCCCACATGGTGGTCTAATAACCCATCGGCAAGTACACACACTTGCGACACTTGTCAATCCACATGACGACACTTCCTTATAGAGGAATAACACATCTCTAATAAGGGTACAATAAATACATATGAAATACATAGATGAAATACATTCCAAAGTTACATATACATCAACACTCCCTCTTAACTAGGAAGGTATTTCTCGACACAGATCTGCTAGACAAGTATTCTTCTCGGGATCATCATCATCGATGCATCGTCATCGTCATCGTCACTGCTACTGCTATCTCAACCAATCTCTGACTCTACTCGTCATAGGAAGTTCTACAGAGCCAGTCTTTTTTCATTCTGGATGCAGGCCCACTACTTGCAGGTCTTCGTCATCACTGGCCATACTGTGGAATCCTTAAGACTTATTATGTGCGTCACAAAACCTTGAAAGAGCATCCCAGGATGTTACGAGCACATGGCTCTACCTATAGGATCTCCCAGGGCCATATTATATGTGACCTCACCACAAAACCTCGCAAGAGCATCCCAGGCTGTTACGAGCACGTAGCTCTACCTATAGGATCTCCCAGGGACAGATTATATGTGGTCACCACAAAACCTCGCAAGAGCATCCCAGGCTGTTACGAGCACGTAGCTCTACCTATAGGATCTCCAAGGGACAGATTATATGTGGTCATGGCAAAGCCTCGCAAGAGCATCCCAGGACTTATTACAGGCACACAGCCCGACCTATCGGATCTCCCAGGGACAGATTATATGCCATAGGACAAAACCTCGAAAGAGCATCTGCCAGATATCCCAAGGCACGAATTACATGCCATAGCAAAAACCTCGAAAGACTATCTGCAGATCTCCCAAGGCCAAATTATATTTCCTCCCAGAGCAAAACCTCGAAAGAGCATTTGCCAGATATCCCAGGGCCAAATTATATGCCATAGGCAAAACCTTGAAAGACTATATGCAAATCTCCCAGGGACAAATTATATGCTCATCTGCACAACCTGATCCACGGCCATAGAGTATCAACCTGATACTCACCATACATCATCCTGATGTACACATGATCATCCTGATCATCATCACTGCAACATCCTGCTGCATGTCATATGGAGCAACATCCTGAAGCTCGTCATCCATGATCATCATGATCATACAATGCATCTACCTGATGCATACCAAGTATCTACCTGATACATATCATCATACATGATCCACCTGATCATACAGTGTATCCACCTGATACAAATACAAATACATGATACATATCACCATACATGATCCACCTGATCATACAATGTATGCACCTAATACATATACAGATACATGGTCCAAGCATCCAACGTGATGCATATACAAAATATATACAAATGATCCTACTGATCATATCCAGCATCCAACATGATGCGTACATACATATACATATAAATGATCCAACTGATCATATACAGCCTCCAACATGATGCATACATACATATACATATAAATGATCCAACTGATCATATCTAGCATCCAACATGATGCATACATACATATACATATAAATGATCCAACTGATCATATCCAGCATAAACCAGAACATCATCCTGATGCTCATCATCCAGCGCTTACATCCACAGCCATGTGAAGGATCCTCCTTCCAACATGCTTGGAATGGCTTCAGCAAATGTGTCCATCACTTCTTCCTCGAAGTGTCATCAATCCAAAGAACACCAAGCCTCTCCCTGAAGAACTCGAACTTCACCCTGGTTAGTGGCTTCGTCGGTACATCTGCAATATGCTCGTCCGTCGCAACATACAAGAGCTTCACAGCTCCTCTCTGCACCATATCCCTGATATAGTGATATTTGATCTCTATGTGTTTCGACCTGTCATGAAACACTGGGTTCTCAAATAGCTTCACACAAATTTGGTTATCACAGAAGATACCAATAGCATCCAACAGGAGATCAAATAACTCAGACAGTAGCTTTCGTAGCCATACTGCCTCACAACTAGATGAACAGGCTGCAACATACTCTGCCTCAGCTGTACTTAGTGCTACACAGGACTGCTTCCTGCTAAACCAAGAGATCACACCTGATCCCATACTGAAGCAGCACCCAGATGTGCTCTTCCTATTTGCAGCACTGCCTGCCCAATCTGAATCAACATAACCCTGCAGGTTAAACTTTTGATTCGCTTCATATCTGAGCCCATAATCCACTGTACCCTTCAGGTACCTCAGAACATGCTTTACAGCAACCAGGTGAACACTCCTTGGATCTATCAGGAACTGACTCAATGTGTTCACAGCAAAGCAAATATCTGGCCTTGTGTTCGTTAGGTACATCAAGGACCCAATCATCTGATGATACATAGAGACATCAACCGGCTCAGATGAAGCATCACACAAAAGCTTCAGATTCAATGCCATAGGTGTGGTCATGGCCTTGCAATCCATCATCCCGAATCTCTTCAGGATATCTATTATGTACTTCCCTTGACCAAGGAAGATCCCACCTGCATTCTTCCACACCTCCATACCTAGGAAATAATGCATCATTCCCAAATCTTTCATATCAAATTCAGCAGTGAGCTTCCTCTTTGTATCACACCAAGTTCTGGGAGCTTGCTACAAGCCATACAAGGCTTTCTTCAATATGCACACATGTGACTCCCTGTTAAGTCTTGGGACTGCATCCCAAACATCTTCTTCATGATCGACGGATCATGGCATTCCATTTCTTCATCCCAGATCCTGGGAACTTCAATATCTTCAATAGATATCTTTGTTGCTGGAACAAATGTTGTAGTCCTTCTTTTGTAGGTGAAGATATACGGTCTTTCCTACAAAACAAGTTAAATTGCATGATTAGAAACATTTCATAATTTTCAGAACAAATTCTTTACACATAAAGAAATATGTCATGCAGTCATGTAGTTATCTTAGCCAATGCTTCAATACAACATTTATCCATGTTCCACAAATTTCTAGATGCCTTCCAGTCTCTACCAGAACATTGTTAAGAGTTTGTACTACTCCCAACATGTCAGCAAAGAGGTTTCATTCTAGATAAGTAGCACTAGAATGTTGTACAGTGCCATAGGCCACTTACCCATCACATGCATATTAGTAGTATCCTATTCATTAATGCAATCATTCCAATATGCACAATACATCTCCTAAGCATAATATTATTTAAACAAAAATAGGCAAGAAATGATAATTGAAATACTTATCTTTGTTTGTTTGTTGGGTGGACTCCCTCTCAGTCTTTGCTTCCTGGCAGGAGCTGCTAAAGTAGCTTCTTCTACACCTTTCTGTTGTGGAATGTAGGAAGATGGTCAAGTCCCTCTGAAAATCTGCATCCTTGCAGGAGCTGCTGGAGTGTGCTCCCTCTTGATCTTTGCTTCCTGGATTACCTGTCCTTGAACTTATATTCATCCTTGCTGACATCAATCTTCTTGAACCCTGGAAAGTATAATCTATAAGCCTTCGAGCTTTCACTGTAACCCACAAAGATACCCTTCTTTCCTGAAGGATCTAGTTTGGTCCTCTTTTCCTTTAGGACATGAGTGTATACTGGACAACCAAATATTCTGAGATGACTGACTTCAGGTTTCTTACCATAAAAGACCTCTTCTTGTGTCTTGTTGTCCAATATCTTGTGGGGTGTTCTGTTCTACACATATACAGCTATTCTAGCTGCTTCTGCCCATAGATGCATAGGTAGATCCTGGTCATGCAGCATTGCCCTTACTGCTTCCATGATAGTTCTGTTCTTCCTTTCTACAACTCCATTCTGTTGAGGATTATAAGGAGTAGTCAACTCCCTCTTAATCCCTGAATCACTACAAAGCTTCTTGAAGTCACCTAAGGTGAATTCTACACCATTGTCGGATCTGAATGTTTTGATCTTCTTGTCAGTTTGATTCTCCATCAAGGTTTTGAATTCCTTGAATTTATCAAACACCTCATCTTTGTTCTTTAAGAATACCCAAGTCTTCCTGGAGAAGTCATCAATAAATGAGACATAGTAAACATACCCACTCAGAGAACTGGATGACATAGGACCACATACATCTGAGTGGATGATTTCTAGGATGTCTTTTGCCTTGCTTTCACTGCTTGGGAAAGCCTTCTTAATGTTCTTACCTTTTGCACATCCTTTGCAAACACCTTCATGTTTAGTCCTGATTTCAGGAAGACCCTCTACAGCCTTGCTTGCAATTGGAAGTGCTCTATAGTGCATATGAGCAAGTCTTCTATGCCAAAGTTCACTTGGTTCAATGGATTCCTGGATCATGGCATGTTCAGGTTGACCCTTCAATTTATACAAACCTCCCTCTTGCTCTCCAATCACTATTGCATCATTGATTGTTTTACCCTTTGGCCACATTAGGACTTGGCCATCCACAAATGCAACCCTCATACCTTTTGCATCCAATCCAGAGATGGAGAGTAAGTTCTTCTTGAGCCCAGGTACATAAAGGACTTCTTTCATCTTCAAATATTTTCCAGAATCTAGGTTGTAGGAGGCTTCACCACTTCCTTTGAATGGGTATTGATAATCATCCCCAAGTTTCACCTTATGGGGTGATTCATGTTCAGATAGATTCACAAAACATTCCTTAAACCCAGTCATGTGTTTGGAAGCTCCACTATCAATCAACCAATCATTAAAACCATGGGATATGGTACCTGTGAGAGCAGAGATTAGAACATACTCTTCTTCACTTGATGAGTCAACATCACTATCATCACTTTCTGCCCTCGCCTTCTTCTTTGGAGGTTTATCATCCTCGGCAGCATGACCATGAAACTTTCTTTTGCTGCCCTTCTTCTTCTTATTTGAGTTGTTGTTATTATCCCTTTTGTTCTTGGGACAATCTAAAGCAAAGTGACCCTTCTCATTGCATGTCAAGCATCTTAGATCCTTCTTATTCTTTTGATAGGATCTCTTTTGGTGAGAGTGCTCCTTCTTGGGCTTGCTTCTTTTGGTGTGAGCTGCAAGAGCTTGATCTTCACCTCCCATCTTTTCCTCACGAGCTATAAGTCTAGCTTCTTCTTGAGAGCATTCTTCCCGCAATCTGTTGAAGGAGATCAACTTCTTCCTTGCACAAATTCCTTAAATAAAGGAATCCCATGACCTGGTTAGGCCATTTAGAGTGGTCATCACCACTTCACCTTTCTCCACTATTACATCCACTGCTTCTAGTTGTTCCTTGATCTAGGAGACCCTTGAAAAATAAGATTGAATGGTTTCTCCATTCTGAAACTTTACTCCTTTCAATTGGTTTTGCAGGGTCATCTTTCGATTTATGTTCTTCCCTTCAAATAGCTTGGTCAAAGAGTCAAACATCTCCTTGGGTGTCTTAAGAGAAGACACATGGAGTTTGAGATGGTCTTTGATAGAATCAGCAATGATTCTCTTTGCCTTTACCAAGTTCTTCTTATGCAATACCTTGGCCTCTTCATCCTCTGGGATAGGGACGTCTTCTTTTATATATGAGTCCAACTCATTCTCTTCCAGGATTAACCCAATCCTATACTTCCAGGCTCGGAAGTTATCAGCCCCTTCAAGCTTATCCTCAAGCTTGGCGTGGAGAGACATCTTAAAGAGTACTTCAAATGGAAATAGAAAAGATTTAGGTCTTACCACTTGAAATGCTGAAAACTGGATCTGGTCCCGGATTAGGGTTTGTCGGAAAAACCCTAAAAATTCAAAATGTGAATTTCAAATTTCTAAAAGGATAGAAAGATGCACTTTGATGAGCTGATCAGCCTGGTGCATTCAGAATTTGAGATCAGTAAAGTTTTACCCTTCATATTTGACTTTTTGTCCTCCCGGGTTCACTAGGGAGAGCCCTGAATTAGGGTTTGAGTTTCCCAGAGATATACCCAGCCAAAAATCTCAATCCAAATCTCTAAACTTCGATTTTTGCAAGGAGCTTCCAGTTGTGTCTTCAGATTCCAGAAATTCCTATTTTTGTGGAAACCCTAATTTTTAGGGCCAAATATGAAAATGCTCAGAATTGAATTCTAATTGGACAGATAGATGCGCCTTGATGAGTAGAGTCAATCTACTATACTGTTTTTCCAAAATATGTGGAGAGAAACCCAATAAACAAGAAACTCAAGTTTTCGTCACTGTAAAATGTCTTCTTCTCAGGTTAGTTCTGATACCATGTTAAATTTTGAGCATTAATTCACAATACTCTAGGATCTTTGCTGAGAGAATAACATATACAGTATATCAATGCATGACAATCACAATAAGCATGACAAGCATCACAAGAATCAAAAGCATGAGAGACAAGAGACACAGAGTTTCCGTGGGGAAAACCCTAAGGTGAAAAACCCCACAACTTCCTCAGAGATAGAGAGAGCAATGGCTCAACCAAAGTACAACCAAAATACACTGAGATAGTCTCCTAGTAGCAGATGATCCTCCTCCTCACTAGTGCGCCACTTTCTGAGTGAGAGTGAGATACTTTTCCAAGTGATCTAAATAGAGATCACCTAATCTCTATTTATACTAATTTGTTTTCCCAGTGACCTTATGGGGCCGACTTTTCTAGCTAGGTACATCCACATTATAATATATATAATTCAGGGCCGACCCCACATGGTGGTCTAATAACCCATCGGCAAGTACACACACTTGCGACACTTGTCAATCCACATGACAACACTTCCTTATAGAGGAATAACACATCTCTAATAAGGGTACAATAAATATATATGAAATACATTCCGAAGTTACATATACATCAACAAGGACAGCTGAAGCAGAATATATAGCTGCTTGCTCTGCTAGTTGTGAAGCAGTATGGCTTCGAAAACTATTATCAAGACTATTTGACTTAGAGATGGACCCCACTGTGATCATGTGTGACAACCAGAGTTGTATCAAGATGACAGAGAATCCAATGTTCCATGATAAGTCAAAGCACATAGAGATCTGATATTTTTATATACGGGATATGGTGTAGAAAGGATCTATCAAGCTCGAGTATGTGAGATGATATATTGACCAAACCTCTGTCTCGAGTAAAGTTTGAGTATTTCTAAGACAAGCTTGGTGTAGTTCAGAAGGACCCTCCTTGAAAGGGGGAGTGATGTGATCACTGATGATGAGATTGCCTGCATCAACAGTGAGGTCGATGATGTGGATACCTGTATTGGTGATACTGATAATGAGGTTAATGAATGGTGTTAAATTTTGAGCATTAATTCACAACACTTTAGGATCTTTACTGAGAGAATAACATATACAGTATATCAATGCATAACAATCACAATAAGCATGACAAGCATCACAAGAATCAAAAGCATGAGAGACAAGAGACACAGAGTTTCCGTGGGGAAAACCCTAAGATGAAAAACCCCACAACTTCCTCAGAGATAGAGAGAGAAATGGCTCAACCAAAGTACAACCAAAATACACTGAGATAGTCTCCTAGTAGCAGATGATCCTCCTCCTCACTAGTGCGCCACTTTCTGAGTGAGAGAAGTGTGAGTTTCCGAGTGATCAAAATAGAGATCCCCCGATCTCTATTTATACTAACCTGTTTGCCCAATTACACTATGGGGCCGACTTGTCTATCTAGGTACATCCACAATATAATATATATTTCAGGACCGACCCCACACATGGTGGTCTAATAACCCATTGCCAAGTACACACACTTGCGACACTTGTCAATACACATGACGACACTTCCTTATAGAGGAATAACACATCTCGTATAAGGGTACAATAAATATATATGAAATACATTTCGAAGTTACATATACATCAACACTCCCTCTTAACTAGGAAGGTATTTCTCAACATAGTTCTGCTAGACAAGTATTCTTCTCGGGATCATCGTCATCAATGCATCATCATCATCATCGTCATTGCTGTTGCTATCTCAACCAATATCTGACTCTACTCGTCATAGGAAGTTCTATAGAGCCAGTCCTTTTTCATACTGGATGTAGGCCCACCACCTGCAGGTCTTCATCATCACTGGCCATACTGTGGAATCCTTAGGACTAATTACGTGAGTCAAGAAAACCTCGAAAGAGCATCCCAGGACTGATTACGAGCACACAGCTCAACCTATCGGATCTCCCAGGATCTTTTACATGTTACTGCACAACCTGTCCATAGCCACAGAGTATCACGAAGCACAACCCAGATGCACACACACAACACTTACACTCAACGGCATGGGAGGACCAACCTACCACCATCCATGAAGGGCTCACAGCACTTACATCAACGACCATGGGAGAACACATCTGCCACCATGTCGGAAAGGCCCTGCACTTACATCAACGCACATGGGAGAATGCATCTACCACCATGTCGGAAAGGTTCTGCACTTACATCAACACACATGGGAGAATGCATCTACCACCATGTTGGAAAGGCTCTGCACTTACATCAACGCACATGGGAGAACGAATATACCATCATGTCGGAAAGGCACTGCACTCACATCAACGCACATGGGAGAACGCATTTACCACCATGTCGGAAAGGCTCTGCACTTACATCAACGCACATGGGAGAATGCATCTACCACCATGTCGAAAAGGCACTGCACTTACATCAATGCACATGGGAGAACGCATATACCACCATGTCGGAAAGGCACTGTGCATTTGTGTCTTCGGAACTCATCACACATAATCCAACTGATTATGTACTGTATCCACCTGATACATATGATCATCCTGATCATCATCACTGTACCATCCTGGTACATATCATCTGGAGCAACATCCTGAAGCTCGTCATCATGATCATCCTGATCATACAATGCATCTACCTGATGCATACCAAGTATCTACCTGATACATATCATCATACATGATCCACCTAATCATACAGTGTATCCACCTGATACAAATACAAATACATGATACATATCACCATACATGATCCACATGATCATACAATGTATCCACCTAATACATATACAGATACATGGTCCAAGCATCCAACATGATGCATATACAAAAATACATACAAATAATCCAACTGATCATATTTAGCATCCAACATGATGCGCACATACATATACATATAAATGATCCAACTGATCATATCCAGCATCCAACATGATGCGTACATACATATATAAATGATCCAACTGATCATACAAAGCAGAAACCAGAACATCATCCTGATGCTCATCATCCAGCGCTTACATCCACAATCATGTGAAGGATCCTCCTTCCAACATGCTTGGAATGGCTTCAGCAAATGTGTCCATCACTTCTTCCTCGAAGTGTCCTCGATCTGAAGAACACCCAGCCTCTCCCTGAAGTACTTGAACTTCACCCTGGCTAGTGGCTTCGTCAGCACATCTGCAATATGCTCGTCTGTCGCAACATACAGGAGCTTCACAGCTCCTCTTTGCACCATATCCCTGATATAGTGATATTTGATCTCTATGTGTTTCAACCTGTCATGAAACACTGGGTTCTCAGACCGTTTCACACAACTCTGGTTATCGCAGAAGATACTAGTAGCATCCAATGGGAGATCAAATAACTTAGACAGTAGCTTCCATAGCCATACTACCTCACAACTAGCTGAACAGGATGCAACATACTCTGCCTCAGCTGTACTCAATGCTACACAGGACTGCTTTCTGCTAAACCAAGAGATTACACCTGATCCCATACTGAAGCAACACCCAGATGTGCTCTTCCTATCTGCAACACTGCCTGCCCAATCTGAATCAACATAACCCTATAGGTTGAACTTTTGATTCGCTTCATACTTGAGCCCATAATCCACTGTACCCTTCAGGTACCTCAGAACATGCTTTACAGCAACCAGGTGAACACTCCTTGGATCTGTCAAGAACTGACTCAATGTGTTCACAACAAAGCAAATATCTGGTCTCGTGTTCATTAGGTACATCAAGGACCCAATCATCTGACAATACATAGAGATATCAACTGGCTCAGATGAAGTATCACATATAAGATTCAGGTTCGATGCCATGGGTGTGGCCATGGCCTTGCAATCCATCATCTCGAATCTCTTCAGGATATCTACTATGTACTTCCATTTACCAAGGAAGATCCCACTTGCATTCTGCCACACCTCCATACCTAGGAAATAATGCATCATTCCCAAATCTTTCATATCGAACTCAGCAGCAAGCTTCCTCTTAGTATCTACAATCAATCTGTCATCTCCTGTTACAAATACGTCATCCACGTACAGAAGTAGAATCACAGTATTTCCTTCCTCAACCTTGTAGTAAAGGTTGGAATCTGCTTTACTCTTGGTAAAGCCTAAGCTAGATAGGAAATTGTCCATCCTACCATACCAAGTTCTGGGAGCTTGCTTCAAGCCATACAAGGATTTCTTCAATCTACACACATATGACTCCCTGTCATGTATTTCAAAACTGAGTGGCTGCTCCACGTATACTTCCTCTTCAACTACACCATTCAAGAAAACAGTCTTGACATCCATCTGGTGTATTTTCCATTTCATTGCTGCAACCAGGGCAAGTACTGTTCTGATGGAAGTATACCTGCCTACAGGTGCAAAAGTTTCTTCATAATCTACTCCCTCTTTCTGAGAGAAGCAATGAGCTACGAATCTTGCCTTGTATTTCTCTACACTGCTATCTACAGCATGCTTGATTTTGTAGATCCATTTGGAAGTCACAATAGACTTCTCTTTAGGTCTTGGGACAACATCCCAAACATCATTCTTCATAATTAATTGGTATTCCTCAATCATGGCATCCTTCCATTCTCTCTTTTCCGCTGCTTCTTCATAACTGGAAGGTTCTTTGTTCATAATGTCACAGAGTAAAGAAACATAGCTGGTATGTGATCCAGTTCTCTTTTTTGCTCTGTGTTCTTCTTCTAGAATGCCAAAACTTTCTGCATCTTGAATGAGCTCTCTAGCCCATGCAGGTTTCCTTTTGTGAGAGTTATCCTCACGGGGTGGATCTACAGGTTCTTGCGGATCTTCAAACTCACGAACAACTTCTGCAATTGCTTCAGTCATGGTAGTGTCTTGAAATCTAGTTTCCTTAGGTTCTTCATAAACTTCGATAGGTGCCTTCCTTGATTTGATGAATGCTGAGTTTTCATCAAATGTTACATCCCTGCTGACATCAATATTCTTGAACCCTGGAAAGTATATTCTGTAAGCCTTCTAGCTTTCACTGTAACCCACAAAGATACCCTTCTTTCCTGAAGGATCTAGTTTAGTCCTCTTTTCCTTTGGGACATGAGTGTATACTGGACAACCAAATATTCTGAGATGGCTGACTTCAAGTTTCTTACCAGAAAAGACCTCTTCTGGTGTCTTCTTGTCCAATATCTTGTGGGGTGTTCTATTCTGCACATATACAGCTGTTCTAGCTGCTTCTGCCCATAGATGCATAGGTAAATCCTAGTCATGCAGCATTTCCTTTGATGCTTCCATGATTGTTCTGTTCTTCCTTTCTGCAACTCCATTCTGTTGAGGATTATAAGGAGCAGTCAACTCCCTCTTAATCCCTAAATCACTGCAAAGCTTCTTGAAGTCACCTGAGGTGAATTCTCCACCATTGTCGGATCTGAATGTTTTGATCTTCTTGTCAGTTTGATTCTCCATCAAGGTTTTGAATTCCTTGAACTTATCAAACACCTCATCTTTGTTCTTCAAGAAATATACCCAAGTCTTCCTAGAGAAGTCATCAATAAATGAGACATAGTAAACATACCCACTTAGAGAACTGGATGACATAGGACGACATACATCTGAGTGGATGATTTCCAGGATATCCTTTTCCTTGCTTTCACTGCTTGGGAAAGCCTTCTTAATGTTCTTACCTTTTGCACATCCTTTGCAAACACCTTCATGTTTGGTCTTGATTTCAGGAAGACCCTCTACAGCCTTGCTTGCAATTGGAAGTGCCCTATAGTGCATATGAGCAAGTATTCTATCCCAAAGTTCACTTGGCTCGATGGATTCATGCACCATGGCATGTTCAGGTTGTCCCTTCAATTTATACAAACCTCCCTCTTGCTCTCCAATCACTACTGCATCATCTATGGTCTTTCCCTTTGGCCACATTAGGACTTGGCCATCCACAAATGCAACCCTCATACCTTTTTCATCCAATGCAGAGATGGAGAGTAAGTTCTTCTTGAGCCCAGGTACATAAAGGACTTCTTTCATCTTCAAATATTTTCCAGAATCTAGGTTGTAGGAGGATTCACCACTTCCTTTGATTGGGTATTGATAATCATCCCCAAGTTTCACCTTATGGGATGATTCATGTTGAGATAGCTTCACAAAAGATTCCTTAAACCCAATCATGTGTTTGGAAGCCCCACTGTCAATTAACCAATCATTACAACCATGGGAGATAGTACCTTTGAGAGCAGATATTAGAACATATTCTTCTTCACTTGATGAGTCATCATCACTATCATCACTTTCTGCCCTAGCCTTCTTCTTGGGTGGTTCATCATCTTCAGCAGCATGAGCATGATATCTTTTCCTACTACCCTTATTCTTCTTGGTGTTGTTGTTCCTTTTGTTCTTGGGACATTTTGAAGCAAAATGACCTTTCTCATTACATGTGAAGCATCTGAGTTCTTTCTTATCTTTATGTTGATGACAGTGTGAATATTTCTTGGTATGAGAGTGCTCTCTCTTTGACCTTCCTTTCTTGGTGTGTAATGTGAGAGCTTGATCTTCACTTCCCGTCTTTTCTTCTCGGGCCACGAGCCTTGCTTCTTCTTGAGAACATTCTTCCCGCAATCTGTTGAAGAAGATCAACTTCTTCCTTGCACAAATTCCATGAATAAAGGAATCCCATGACCTGGGTAGGCCATTTAGAGTGGTCATGACAACTTCACCATTCTCCACCATTTCATCTACTACTTCCAGTTGTTCCTTAATCTAGGAGACCCTAGAAAAATAAGATTGAATGGTTTCTCCATTCTAAAACTTTACTCCTTTCAATTGGTTCCACAGGGTCATCTTCTGATTTATGTTCTTCCCTTCAAATAGCTTGGTCAAAGAGTCAAACATCTCCTTGGGTGTCTTTAGAGAAGACACAAGGGGTATGAGATGGTCTTTGATAGAATCAGCAATGATTCTCTTTGCCTTGACCAAGTTATTCTTATGCAGTACTTTAGCCTCTTCATCCTCTGGGATAGGGATGTCTTCTTTTATATATGAGTCCAACTCATTCTCTTCTAGGATTAACCCAATCCTATACTTCCAAGCTCGGAAGTTATCAGCCCCTTCAAGCTTATCCTCAAGCTTGGTGTGGTGAGACATATTAAAGAGTACTTCAAATGGAAATAGAAAAGATTTAGGTCTTACCACTTGAAATGTTGAACACTAGATCTGGTCCCGGATTAGGGTTTGTCGGAAAAACCCTAAAAATTCAAAATGTGAATTTCAACTTTCTGAAAGGATAGAAAGATGCGCCTTAATGAGCTGATCAACCTGGTGTATTCAGAATTTGAGATCAGCAAATATTTACCCTTCATATTTGCCTTTTTGTCCTCTCGGGTTCACTAGGGAGAGCCCTAAATTAGGGTTTGAGTTTACCGGAGATCTATCTAGACAAAAATCTCGATCCAAATCTCTAAACTTCGATTTTTGCAAGGAGCTTCCATCTATGTCTTCAAATTTCAGAAATTCTTATTTTTGTGGAAACCCTAATTTTTACGGCCAAATCTGAAAATGCTCAGAATTGAATTCTGATTGGACAGATAGATTCTCCTTGATGAGTAGAGTCAATCTACTATACTGCTTTTCCAAAAACGGTGGAGAGAAACCCAATAAACAAGAAACGCAAGTTTCCGTCACTACAAAATGTCTTCTTCTCAGGTTAACTCTGATACCATGTTAAATTTTGATCATTAATTCACAATACTCTAGGATCTTCACTGAGAGAATAACATATACAGTATATCAATGCATGACAATCACAATAAGCATGACAAGAATCACAAGAATCAAAAGCATGAGAGACAAGAGACATAGAGTTTCCGTGGGGAAAACCCCAAGGTGAAAAACCCCACAACTTCCTCAGAGATAGAGAGAGCAATGGCTCAACCAAAGTACAACCAAAATACATTGAAATAGTCTCCTAGTAGCAGATGATCCTCCTCCTCACTAGTGTGCCACTTTCTGAGTGAGAGAAGTGTGAGTTTCCGAGTGATCAAAATAGAGATCTCCCGATCTCTATTTATACTAACCTATTTGACTAGTTACACTATGGGGCCGACTTGTCTATCTAGGTACATCCACAATATAATATATATTTCAGGGCCGACCCCACACATGGTGGTCTAATAACCCGTCGCCAAGTACACACACTTGTGACACTTGTCAATACACATGACGACACTTCCTTATAGAGGAATAACACATCTCTTATAAGGGCACAATAAATATATATGAAATACATAGATGAAATACATTCCGAAGTTACATATACATCAACAAATGGTCCATAGTCTAGGTCTAAGTTGACAAGTGGATTGTATCATCCTTGGACACATGTTCTAAAAGAGATCTGTAGACATATGTCTCCGAGAAAGAAGTCCCTAGTGGACGAGAGGGATTGCATCATCCCTGGACTTCAGTCCCCTAAATTGATCCGTAGACATATGTCTCTGAGAAAGAAGTCCCTAATGGACGAGAGGGATTGCATCATCCCTGGACTTCAATCCCCTGAATTGATCCGTAGACATATGTCTCCGAGAAAGAAGTCCCTAGTGGACGAGAGGGATTGCATCATCCCTGGACTTCGATCCCCCGAATTGATCCGTAGACATCTATCTCCGAAAATTGATGATAGGAATGCACCGTCCCTGAACGTTTGGTTCAAAATGTACATGATAAATCCTAGATCTGATCTAGTTCACATCTAGTATGAAAAAGGACTGGCTCTGTGGTGGTAAATCCTAGATCTGATCTAGGTCACATCTAGTATGAAAACGGACTGGAAATGTGGTCGGAAGTGCATCATCCCTAGACATGGATTTGTCTTAAATGGATCAAGGACTGCATCGTCCCTAGACATGGATTTGTCTTAAATGGATCAAGGACTGCATCGTCCCTAGACATGGATTTGTCTTAAATGGATCAAGGACTGCATCGTCCCTAGACATGGATTTGTCTTAAATGGATCAAGGACTGCATTGTCCCTAGACATGGATTTTTCTTAAAAGGATCAGGATTGATCATCCTGGGAATTGGATCTAGATTTCATTGTCCATAGACATGAGAGGTGTCTTAAAGTGAGAGGGATTGATCATCCCGTAATTGGATCATGTGTGTTGCAGATGATCCAAATGCTGTAGATCGAGATGATCCAGATGCTGCTGATCGTGATGATCTAGATGACGATGTTGTTGATCGTGATGGTCTAGATGATGATGTTGTTGATCGTGATGATCTAGATGACGATGTTGCTGATTGTGATGGTCTAGATGACGATGCTGCTGATTGTGATGATCTAGATGACGATGCTGTTGATCGTGATGGTCTAGATGACGATGCTGCTGATCATGATGATGATGATGTTGATCGAAGGCTCCATTTGATGATTTGATGTTGATGATTCTATTATGATGATGATCAGTAGATCTAGATGATGAGGCTGTTGATCGAGAGATCCAGATGATGATGTTACTGTGGTTGTTCGAGTGCTGCAAAAGATGAAGACTCAGTACTAAAGATGTTGATGTTTCAGTATTGATTATGTTCCAGTAACTGTTTGAGTTACTGATGATGATGTATGAAGAAAGATTCCAATGATTTATACATGTATCATGTACCATGTAGTTGATGACTCCTTGCTCCTACAAATGTTGTTATAATATCCTTCTCGTTAAGGGGGAGTGTTGAAATATTGTAACTTCCAAGAATATTATATTTGTATTTTATTATTCCGGAGATGGTACATTCCTCCGTGGACACCTTATTGTATATCCGAAGATGTTTATTCCTCCGAGAGAATGTGGTAACTAGGGTTATTAGATCTCCCATGTGAGGTCGGCCCTAAGTTTACTATTTGGGGGTTATTAGACTCTCCTGGGAGAGTTCGGCCCCATTAGGGTAAAAGGTTAGTCGGGAGATGAGTATAAGTAGAGGAGGATGTTCCTCACTTATCTCATTCATTCACTCACTTAGGAGTAGCGCACAAGTGAGAGAGAGGTCTGCATAGGAGGAGAAGGAGCTCTAGTATTGGAATACATCTTGTATTTGGTTGATTATCTATATTGAGGAAAGATTTGCTGGGTTTTCTACCCCATGAGGATTTCCCAGGGTAAATATTTGTCTATCTTGTGATTGTGTTTCTTTGAGTGATCTTGCTAGTCAAATTAAGCTAAACTTAACAGGACCAAGACAAGCACCTCCTGAGGACACAACTAGGTGGTCAGGTGAGAAAATAGCCTAGGTAGAAAAAGCAAGCTACTGCGTATGACGGATATCACCATCCGCGAATTCTAAGAACGTAGGAAACTCCACTAACATCTGTCAATCAAATGGAAGCTAATCAGCAGACCCGAAAACCAAAAGAAAGCTAAACTATGTATAGAAGTAACTATACAGTAGTATACAAAAGTATTAGCCTGAACCAGAGGTTCAAGCGTAATACCGCTTGAGGTAGAGCCCATTTCTAGGCTCCTTCAAGTCAGTCCCCTCATAGTCTTCTAATTATTAGGCTCCTTTTTCCAGGACAAGCCTCACAATGTAAGGACCGTGCCACATGGGGTTGAACTTGCCTGCCCCCAGGGGTTCTTTAGCTTGGTCATATAAGAGGACCAAGTCACCTTCAGCATATTGCCGGGGATAGACAGACCTATCGTACTGAACCTTAAAACGATGTTTATTGGCATCTATAGCCACAACAACATCTCGACGCTGCTCGTCAAGTTGCTCAAGGTGGATTAAACATTGCTCAAAACCCGTCGTATTAGGGAGAAGCTCTATGGCCAGTTTAAGCAAAGGGATTTTGCATTCAATTAGTAAAATCGACTCCACACCGTGTACTAGCTGAAATGGTGAGAACCCGGTGGCAGTCTTGACCGTGGTTCGATATGCCCACAAAGCAGGATATAACATAATGTGCCAATTGGTCTTGCTTTGTTGGATGGTATGTTGGAGAATGGTCTTTAAAGACTTATTGACTACTTCAACTTGAACATTCGCTTGGGGATAGTAAGAGGATGAGTGTTCTTGACGAAACCCAAGCTTGAGAGACAAATCCTCCGTCATTTTGTTCTGAAAGTGACTGCCATGGTCGGTGACAATCTCTTTCGGAATACCAAACCGAGTAACAATCTGATTGAATACGAAATGGGCTACTGTAGCACCATCGGCTTTTACGGTAGGCATGGCCTCAGCCCATTTGGAAAAGTAGTCCACGGTCACTATAATATGGTGATGCCCCCCAGTTGAAGCTGATTTGCAATCCATGAAATCCACCCCCCACTTGGTGAAGGGACCAATGGTGACGACCGGATGAAGGGGCGTTGGATGCGAGTGTATATTTCGATAAAACACCTGGCAAGGGTGACATCTCTTCACAATGTTTATACAATCCTTAAATATTGAAGGCCAAAAGTAACCAGCTTGCATAATACGTTGGGCTGTAGCAAGCCCGGATAAGTGACTGCCACACGCCCCAGCATGGAAATCATTAAGCACCCATTCTGCTTCTTCATGATTCAAGCAACGACGGAGAATAGAATCATTTCCTCGACGATACAAAGTGTCACCGATGATAGTATAATATTTAGCGTGATGTTTCACACGCCGTCACTCGTCTTGTGAATAATGCGGAGGAAGCTTCAAAGTTTGGTGATATACAATGACATCCCCATACCAAGGGTCCTCGGACGAGATAAGAAATAAGTGTTCATCCACAAAGGAATCTTCATGGATGACATCCTCATCAAGTCTCGGAAGGTCCAACATAAGCTCAGCAAACACCAACGATTTCACCGACTTCACCGAAGCAAAATCTAGATCGAACTCCTAAAGGATCACAATCCATTTATTGTACTTCCCCCCTATAAGGCATCATGATAGCATGAACTGAAACAGATTGATATGCGCTACAACTGTGGTTGTTCTAAGCAAAATATAGTGTCGTAATCGTTGGACTACATGCACAGTCGCAAGTGCCAACTTTTCCACATGAGTATATCTCAGTTCAGCATCTACTAGATTTCGACTGAGGTAATAGATGACATGCTTGATGAGTGCATCATCAACCTGAGCCAAGATCATGTCAATCGTCTCTTGAGACGCAGCCACATAAAGTATGAAATCTTGTGCGAAGTCTGGTGGAATAAGCACAGGGGCTGATACCAAATCTTTCTTAAGGGCATAGAAAGACTGTTGGGCTCACTCATCCCAGATAAATGGTGTGTCTTTCTTCAACAAACACACGAACCTTTGGTAAGATTAGAATAATTGACTGCAAAACAACGTAGAAAAGTAGCTCTCCCTTGGAGGCTCTGAAGTTGAAACAAGTTGCATGGAGGAGGCAACCGAAGTATTGCCTCAACTTTAAGAGGATCGACTCTAATACCCTCTTTTGAAACTATGAATCCTATAAGGCCACCTAAATTCACCCCAAATATGCATTTATTGGGATTCAATCGGATCTTGTAGTGTATACATCGCTCGACGATCCAACGAAGGTGCTTGGGGTGGTCCATTCTCTTACGAGAATGGCCGGCAAGATCATCCAAGAAAACCTCCATTATACTTTTAAGGTCATGAAAGGCATAGGTCATGGCACGTTGAAACGTAGCTCCGGTGTTTTTAAGGCCGAAGGGAATTTTTTGATATGCAAACGTACCCCAAGAACAAATGAATGCAGTCTTATGTTGGTCCTCGAGTTTGATTTGAATTTGGTTATACCCCAAAAAGCCGTCCATGGATGAAAAAATCTCACTTCCCACACAAGCATCCGATATCTGATCAATGAATGGCGTGGGGAAGTTGTCTTTCAAACATGCACGATTCAGGTCTCTAAAATCAGTGCATATGCAGATCGTTCCCTGCTTATTATCCACAGGAACGGGGTTTGACACCCATTCGGTAAGGGGAACGAGGTAGATAAAACTAGCTTTGAGCAGTTTCTCCACCTCTGCCTTCCTAGGGTTAATAGCATGAAGACGTTTCCGAACTGGTTTAACATGAGGATACGTCCTTATCTTGTGTTTGACAATACTAGAGTCTATTCCTGGCATCTCCTCATATGACCAGGAGAAAGCTTCCCGAAGTTCAGTAAACAATTCAGTGTAGATGGAAACCTCCTCAGAAGAGTAATCATCACCGATGTAAACGTTCTCAATCTTTATGGGAGTGGGAGAGATGTTGATCGGTTGAGTCGGGGAAATATTAGCCATGTCCCCTCCGCATAAATCTCATGTGAACCCAAAAGAGTCACAGGGTAACCAACCATCTCTGCAAGAGTCGTCCTAAACTCTTCTTGCTTGGTGAGATCAAGGTTGGGAAGGAAATAAGAGCAATGATGCATATCCTTCCAAGGTCTCTCACTACCACACATGGCCTCTATAATAGCTTCATCTGAAGGTAAAGTACCATCAAGGAAATCATTCGAACAAGATTTGTTGACTGCCCCAAACTGGCCGCGTAACGGGATCTTCCTCATCTGTACAAGGAGAGGGGAGATCTGGCTCTACAGTGGCTTGTTGAATATCCTGATAAGCAAGCTCAGCAGCAGAGAGTGGCGTAGACATCCCGACGTGTGCAATGTCTCCAGACGTAGAACCCGTGGATGGTAAAGTCCATGGATCATCAAAGTATGAAGTCCGGAACGATACATTATGTAAAGGAGGAGGCGCATTGTCAGAAACGGTTCCAATAAAGTTCACGGGTGCAGGGAAATCATAAGATCCCATCAATGAAGGGTACATACCAACACCCATGCTCCCAGTTGTCGGTCGGGAGTCTGTAACTTGTGGGACTACTGATCCCGTAGATGATGTGGGGGGATTAATGAAGTCCAGCTGATCGATGGTCACAATCCTGCCTTCGTCTGGAAAGAAAATGATCCTGAATGCAGTAGACGCGACAACTTTCATAGCGTACATCCAGTTCCGACCCAATAAAAGGTTGTAGTCGATGGGCACATCAACCACTTCGACTTCAATAGGCACAGGTTTACCTCCCAAGGGAACAACAAGGGAAGGGATTATCCTATGTGGCTTAAACGACCTACCATCAAATGCAATGAGCATGGTCCTAGACGTGAGTAGAGGAGGAGAGCCAAGAGCTTTCCAACAAGCTAACGACATCACTAACGCGGAAGCGCCTTCGTCAACCACCGTTCATTTGACAAAATTTTTAAGGCACTCCACATGGATTTGAAAAGCCACGTGGTAAGGTAAGCGAGGTTGCACATCAGTAGTGTCAAACTTGATAACATTGGGACTCCCTCCTTCCTGAACTCCTAATGCACACAAAAGGGCATGCTTTTGAGAAGGACACACCTGTAAAACTTCGAGAGCCGACATAGCACACAAAGTTTGGCCCAAATATTCTATAATGGAGTAGTTATGGGCGGCTCGAGCATTGGGATTATGCGTAAAGCGCTTAAGCACACCTTTCGGTATCCGCAGCATAATAAAGGGCTTCTCGATATGCAAGGAATTATCAGGAGGAGGGGGAGGCTCATTCCCCATATTAGGTTGTGGTGCACCATAATCGCGTTGACGAGTAGCAAAACTAACCTCCGATTGGACCATATTCACGCATCCATAACCACTAGTATTGGAAGAAGATGTAGGAGTCTCATTAGGTCCATAACCAGCGGCGGGAGCATGTGAAGCCATGATTTGATGATGATGAGGAAGGGGATCCTTCAACACAGCTGGGCTCTATGCCAAATGCTTCGATGCTTCCTCGATTCGAGGACACAAGTGAGTAAGATGATCTTCCCCACAAAGCTTACAAGGAAATTTCACCTTATGCCTAGGTTTACAGTCCTCACTAGCATTTCCACCTTCCCGAGGAGGGTTGGCATTCTCCTTACAAGGGGTATTGCGATTTCTATTATTGTTCCCGTTGTTTCCACCCTTACGATTATTTCTCCCCTTCTTCTTACCACCAGGCTGCTGGTTACCTGATGGTTTAGTCGTTTGCATAGTGTGTAAATCGTATGATGGGGTGGAAGTGGACAAAGTGTGAACCTATCCGGGAGTATACTGGTTTAGAGACAAATTTTGCATTTGATTAGCCACCAAATCTACAGGGTGAATACTTGCGGATCCCACAATACCATCGGCATGTGGTCCAGGAACTGTCTTGGGATCATGTCTTGTTCGTGGTGAGTCAGGGATGATGTCATATAAAATGATAGACTGAGAGTATAGTAAATATAACTACTGGACTTTTAAGATGGCTTGTTCCTCAGTCATAATACCAAACATCGAAATGTCCTTAGCAATATATGGGAGTAGAGACTTGAGGAACCATTCCAACAGAAACTCTGGAGGAATGTTGGCTTTCACTAGTCGCTTCCGTCGACGCCACTCTTGAACGTGGTTAGAAATATGCGTGGCCTTATTCTGACGGAAAGTAGACAAAAGTTCAATACCGGTATCGTAACGAACCGACAACTAGAAATGATCCAAGAAAACCAAAGCGATCTCATTGAATCCCCTATAAGTGTTCCCAGGAAACTCAACATACCACTTTGCAGCTGCCCCCGTGAGGGTCCATTGCAATAGTCGTAATCTAACGGAATCATGATTCAATGAGTTGGAAGAGCACCAAAGGTGAAACATCGTGACATGATCACCCGGATCCTCACCACCTTTCCCCTCAAACTTAGGAATGTCTGAAGGGAGCTTGGTAGGAACCGAAGGCCAACTAGGGTCGTGACACACCGGATCATTCGTGAGCTTCGAAAGATCCGGAAGATTCAAACGTGCAAGGAATGGGAGTTGTGGCTGGAAAGCTTGATTATAAGCTCCCATAAAAGGTTGGTTATAAAAACCTGAAGGATAGAAAGGACCAAATGCTTGACCATGAGCATTAAACTGTTGATTATATGGACCTGTCTGACTATAAGCTGTTGAAATATTGTAACTTCTAAGAATATTATATTTGTACCTTATTATTCCAGAGATGTTCCCTTCCTTCGAGGTGACCCTATTGTATATATGGAGATGTTTATTCCTTCGATGGATTGTGGTAACTAGGGTTATTAGATCTCCCATGTGGGGGTCGGCCCTGAGTTAATTTATTAGGGGTTATTAGACTCTCTTAGGAGAGGTCGGCCCCATAGGGTAAAAAGTCAGTCAGGAAACAAGTATAAGTAGAGGAGGATGTTCCTCACTTATCTCATTCATTCATCACTCAAAAATTAGCACACAAGTGAAAGAGAGGTCTGCATAGGAAGAGGAGGAGGAGCTCTTGTTTGGTTTCTACATCTTGTATTGGTTGATCATCTATATTGAGGAAATATTTGCTGGGTTTTCTACCCCATGAGGGTTTCCTGGGGTAAATCTTTGTCTATCTTGTGATTTTGTTTCTTTCAGTGATCTTGCTAGTCAAATTAGTATAAACTTAACATGGTATCAGAGCTAGCCTGAACAGGCCATCTTTCACAAGGTGAAAATATCTCTCTCTCTTCCTCCGGTGAAAATTAGGGTTTTTGTAAAAGTTGGAATTTTTGGATTCTGATTACATGGATGGATAGACCTCCTCAAAATCGAACTTTTGATCCCTAGATCGATCTTTTTGGTTGGGTAGAAATCCGGGAAAGTGCGGAAAACCAGAACCAGATTTCTACAATAGGTCTGAAGTTCGCTGGTCAAGTTTGGAGGTTGAAAAATTGAAGTTTCCAGAAAGTAAGTACATCAATCACCTCACCTCAGTCAAGCCAATCTCCTGGTAAGGTCATTTTTGAAATTTTTGAAATTTTCAATTTTTGGTAACCCCCTGGGCAAGATGGCCCCAAGCACTAAGCTTGAGGACAAGCTAGAAGGTATAGAGGATTTCCGTGCATGGAAATATAGAATTGGTCTCATTCTTGAAGAGAATGATCTTGCCCAATATATCAAGGATGAAGTTGCAGAACCTGAGGAAGATGAAGCCAAAGAAAAGAATAGGAAGGATCTGATTAGGGAAAAGAGAATCATTGTTGATTCTATCAAGGACCACTTGATTCCCCAAGTGACATCCAAAAAGACCCCAAAGGAAATATATGATGCCCTAGGAAGAATGTATGAAGGGAAGAACATCAATAGGAAGATGAACCTAAGATCTCAGTTGAAGAGTACCAAGATGAACAAAGGAGAATCTATTCAAGACTATTTCTCAAGGGTTTCCCAAATCAAGGAACAACTAGATGCCATTGGAGATACCCTTGATGAATATGAACTATTCATGACTGCTCTAAATGGTCTCACTAGACCTTGGGAGTCATTCATTCAAACTATGTGTGCCAGAAAAGAAAGCATGAAGTTTGATGTGGTATGGGAGGATTGCATTCAAGAAGAAGCTAGGGTAACCAATAGAGAAGCTCTTCTCAAGGAGGATGACCAAGCCTTGGCTACTCACACCAAAAGAAGAAGAAAGAGTCACTTCAATAAAGATGACCACAAGGAGTCTCAACCTCCCCACAGATTTAAAAGGAGAGGAAGAGAAAACTTAGAAAGAGACCTCTCCATAGTTCAATGTTTCAATTGTCTCAAACTAGGACATTTTGCCAGAAATTGTACTTCACAAACAAAGAAGAAGAAGTTTATTCATAGAAGGAATCATGCACATATGGCAGAAGATGACAGTGAAGAAGAAGAAGAGGAAAGGCCTCAAAAGAAAAGAACTAAAGTAGAAAAAGAAGATGCGAAAGAATATCTTCTATTCTCTGCACTCTCTGGGTTTGTGACACCTGGAGAAGATACATGGCTCATTGATAATGGTGCTTCAAAGCACATGATAGGTCAAAAGAAAACTCTCTCAAGACTTGAAGAAAAGACCTCTCCACAAAAGGTATCTCTAGGAGATTATTATCAATCTCCCATCAAGGGAATTGGTGAAGCAAGCTACAAGCTTGATTCTGGAACACCATTGAAGATGAAAGAAATTTTATATGTACCAGGTTTGAAGAAGAACCTACTTTCTATTTCAGCATTAGATAAGAAAGGCTTTAGAGTTGCATTCATAGATGCCCAAGTACTTATGTGGCCTAAAGGAAAATCAATTGAGGATGCAATTGTTATTGGTGAAGAGGAAGGAGGTCTATACAAACTCAGGGGCCATTCAGAAGCTGCCCTTGTTCATGAAGCCACTAGCCCAAGTGAGCTATGGCATAGAAGGCTTGCTCACATTAACTACAAAGCCCTACCTCATGTGAGAAAGGTATTTATAGGACTACCAGACTTAAAGGTTGATCATGATGGCACATGCAAAGGATGTGCAAAAGGGAAGAATACCAAGAACCCATTTCCAAAGAGTGAAACAAAGACTAAGAGTACCTTGGAGTTAATACATTCAGATGTATGTGGACCAATGCCATCCACATCTTTGAGTGGATATGAATACTACCTCACATTCATTGATGAATATTCAAGGAATACTTGGATATACTTTCTAAAAGGAAAGAATGAAGTCTTTGGAAAGTTCAAAGAGTTCAAAGCATTGATAGAAAATCATTCAGAAAAGAAAATCAAAATACTTAGAACAGATAATGGCAGAGAATATACTTCAAAGGATTTTGAAGATTTTTGTAAGGAAGACGAAATCAAGAGGGAGCTAACCACTCCCTATAATCCCCAACAAAATGGGGTTGCGGAAAGGAAGAATAGAACCATCATGGAATCTGTAAAGACAATGATACATGATCAAGACCTACCCATGTATCTATGGGATGAAGCAGCTAGAACAGCATCAATGTACAAAATAGACTATCCCACAGTGCTCTTGATTTCAAGACTCCAGAAGAAGTGTTCATAGGAAAGAATCCTGAGGTAAGTCATCTCAATATATTTGGATGTCCAGTGTACATTCACATTCCAAAAGAGAAGAGGACCAAGCTAGATCCTTCTGTGAAGAAGGGAATATTTGTTGGATATTGTGAATCATCCAAAGCATTCAGAATTTACATCCCAGGTTTTCATCATATGGAAATAAGTAGGGATGTGACATTTGATGAAGAAGCAGCTCTCAAGAGATCTAGGAAGTGCCAACATGAAGAGATATATCAAGAAGATGCACCTCCCAGAACTACAGAAGTTGTACCCATCCCTGAAGACATAACACCTAAAGACCATGACATACTAGAACCTCAAGAACCCCCAATTTCAAACATTTCAAGGAAAAGAAGGCCAGCATGGGCCAGAGACATTATACTAGGAGCTGAAAAGTATTGGGCCCCTGAAGGCTCCACTAGATTGAGCAAGAAACCAAAGCTATTATCCAACTATGTGGCTTTCATGTGTGATCTGGTGGATCAGGAACCTACTAGCTATGAAGAGGCAATTCAGAAGAAAGAGTGGGTAGAAGCAATGACAGAAGAATACCAGTTAATAATGAAGAATGATGTTTGGGAGATAGTTCCCAAACCAAAAGACAAGAGTGTGGTATCCTCCAAATGGATATTCAAGATAAAACATGCTGCGGATGGTAGCATTGAAAAATATAAGGCAAGATTTGTAGCCAGAGGACTCTCTCAGAAAGAAGGAATTGACTATGAAGAAACATTTGCACCAGTTGCAAGGTACACTTCCATCAGAACAATCATGGCACTTGCATCTATGATGAAGTGGAAATTACACCAGATGGATGTTAAGACAGCTTTCTTGAATGGTGTGATTGAGGAAGAAGTGTACATAGAACAATCACAAGGATTTGAGGTTGAAGATGGAAGAACACATGTATGCAAACTGAAGAAGGATTTGTATGGATTGAAGCAATCTCCGAGAGCTTGGTACAGAAGAATTGACAGTTTCTTGACAAGCATGGGATTTACCAAGAGTAAAGCTGATCCTAATCTTTATCTCAAAGTTATGGATGATGAACCTGTCATATTATTGTTGTATGTAGATGATCTATTTCTGACTGGAAATGAGAAACAGATTATTGAGTGCAAGAAGAAGCTCTATTTAGAATTTGAGATGAAAGATCTCGGATTGATGCACTCCTTCTTAGGTCTGGAAGTATGGCAAGACCCAAAAGGAATCTTTCTAAATCAAGGTAAGCATGCTGTGGGGATTTTGAAAAGATTCGATATGTTGGAGTGCAAAGCCATGGCCACCCCCATGGAATCCAACTTGAAGTTATTAGTTGATGACTCATTAGAGTTAGTGGATGTGACTCTATATAGACAGATTATTGGGTCATTGATGTATTTGACAAATACTAGACCAGACATATGCTTTACCGTAAATACCTTGAGTCAGTATCTAGTGGAACCTAGAAGAGTTCACTTAATAGTTGCAAAGCATGTGATGAGGTATCTAAAGGGTATGATAGATTTTGGTCTATATTATCTTGGATATCATGACTTCCGATTGCATGGCTACTCAGATGCTGATTGGGTAGGAAGTGTCTCAGACAGGAAGAGTACATCAGGTGGATGTTATTGTCTTGGATCTTCCATGATCTCGTGGTTTAGCAGGAAATAGTCTAGTGTGGCTCTCAGTATAGCTGAAGAGGAATATATAGCTACATGCTCTGCTAGTTGTGAAGCAGTATGGCTTCGAAAACTGTTATCAGGACTATTTGACTTAGAGATGGAGCCCACTGTGATCTTGTGTGACAACCAAAGTTGTATCAAGATGACAGAGAATCTAGTGTTCCATGATAATTCAAAGCACATAGAGATCCGATATTTCTATATACGGGATATGGTGCAAAAAGGAGATATCAAGCTCGAGTATGTGAGCACTGACAAACAAGTTGTTGATATATTGACCAAACCTCTGCCTCGAGTAAAGTTTGAGTATTTCTGAGACAAGCTTGGTGTAGTTCAGAAGGACCCTCCTCAAAAGGGGGAGTGATTTGGTCACTGAAGATGAGATTTCTTGCATCGACAGTGAGGTCTATGATGTGGATACCTATATTTGTGATGCCGACAGTAAGGTCGATGTATGGTCCCTAGTGGACAGGTGGGGATTGTATCTTCCCCAGACTTCGGTCCCAGAATTGATCCATATACAAATGTCTCTGAGAATGAAGTCCTTAGTGGACAGGTGGGGATTGTATCTTCCCCGGACTTTATTCCCAGAATTGATCCGTAGACAGATGTCTCCGAGAATGAAGTCCTTAGTGGACAGGTGGGAATTGTACCTTCCCCGGACTTCGGTCCTAGAATTGATCTGTAGACAGATGTCTCTGAGAATGGGTCCTTAGCGGACAAGTGGGGATTTTATCTTCCCTGGACTTCGGTCCCAGAATTGATCTGTAGACAGATGTCTCCAAGAATGGGTCCTTAGCAGATGAGTGGGGATTGTATCTTCCCCAAACTTTGGTCCCAGAAATTATCCTTAGATAGATGTCTCCAAGAATGGGTCCTTAGCGGACGAGTGGGGATTGTATCTTCCCTGGACTTTGGTCCCAGAATTGATCCGTAGACAGATGTCTCCGAGAATGGGTCCTTAGCGGACGAGTGGGGATTGTATCTTCCCCGGACTTCGGTCCCAGAATTGATCTGTAGACATTTGTCTCTGAAAATTGATGATAGGACTGCATCATCCCTGGACATTTGGTTCAAAATGTACGTGATAGGATTGCATCATCTTTGGACTCATGTCCTAAAGTGATAAGGATTGATCATCTTGGAACTTGATCTGGATTGTATCATCCATTGACCTATGTCCTAAAGTGAGCAGGATTGATCATCCTGTAATTGGATCGTGTGTATTGCAGAGTATGCTACGATGATCCAGATGCTGTAGATCGAGATGATCCAGATGATGATGATCGTGTGATGACGATGCTGATGATCGTGTGATGATGATGTTGATGATCGTGTGATGATGATGCTGATAATCGTGTGATGACGATACTGATGATTGTATGATGATGATGCTATAGTTGTTCGGATGCTGCAGAAGATGAAGACTCAATACTGACGATGCTGATGTTCCAGTATTGATTATGTTCCAGTGACTATCTGAGTTACTGATGATGATGTATAAAGAAAGCTTCCAATGATTTATAGATGTATCACGTACTATGCAGTTGATGACTCCTTGCTCCTGCAGATGTTGTTATAATATCCTTCTCGTTAAGGGGGAGTGTTGAAATACTGTAACTTCTAAGAATATTATATTTGTACTTTATTATTCTGGAGATGTTCCCTTCCTCCAAGGTGACCCTATTGTATATCCGGAGATGTTTATTCCTCCGATGGATTGTGGTAACTAGGGTTATTAGATCTCCCATGTGGGGTTCAGACCTGAGTTAATTTATTAGGGGTTATTAGACTCTCTTAGGAGAGGTCGGCCCCATAGGGTAAAAAGTCAGTTGGGAAACAAGTATAAGTAGAGGAGGATGTTCCTCACTTATCTCAATTCATCACTCAGAAAGTAGTGCACGAGTGAAAGAGAGGTCTGCATAGGAAGAGGAGGAGGAGCTCTTGTTTGGTTTCTACATCTTGTATTGGTTGATCATCTATATTGAGGAAAGCTTTGTTGGGTTTTCTACCCCATGAGGGTTTCCCAGGGTAAATCTTTGTCTATCTTGTGATTGTGTTTCTTTCAGTGATCTTGCTAGTCAAATTAGTATAAACTTAACATAAGCATGACCATGGCCATAAGGTTGATAACCTCCCCCAACCTCACCCGTATGAGAGTAAGCAGGTATATATGTGTTTTGCGCACCATATTGAGGTGGGTTGTACCGATGGCCAGCACAGACTATATTGTAGTAAGGGTTGCCACCATAAGTATGGGGCATATACATACTATTCGTAGTGGTAACCGTGTTGTAACAACCAGGATTATAGGGTATGTTCCCACCCCTAGCGTAAGTGTTAGGATTAGCATGAGCAGTTGTGTGGTGACCATAAGCATGAGATGTATTCCCAGCCCCAACATTCGTGTTACTAGTAGCCAGAATGGTGGCATTATGACCATGTGGATAAGGTATGTTCCCAACTTATACATTAGCATTACTAGTGGCAGCAGTGGATGTAAAAGTATGCGATATATGTCCACCACCATGGTTGGGAGGAGCGTTAACATTTTCAAAAGTGGTCGTAGGTTGACAACTAGCGACATGTGTAGTAGGTGGTAGATGGCGAGTCGGGTTGCGAACAGTGTTCCTAAAAGGTTGGGTAGTCTTAGGAGGCGGTCATCTTCCAACATTAGCATTGTTAGGAGGAATGCAACTGGTCCCCATACTATGTGTGTGAGTGGACAACGTGGTGCCCCCGGCGAGGGTATTACCCCCAATGGGTGCAGTATGGCTAACACCATGACTAGTGCCAGCTTGACTGTAGCTAGGGTTTTACCCCTAGCTTGTGCAAATGAGCACCTACTAAGGAGAAGGGACTCCTTAGTAGCAGTTCAGTAAATGGAAATTATTATGCTAAAACAGAAATGTAAATTACTCTAAACATGTGCATGAAACAGAAAAAACAAGATGTAAATAATGGTTTTTGTATTAAAGTTACCTCCAATGTGAAGGTTGGTGAAGCTCTTGCAATGATCCAAGAGGGTTGCTCCAAGCTCCAACTTGCTCCTTCTCTTTCTCCAATGGTGGGAATGGGCCAAAAGGGGCACTCAAGGTGAAAGTAGCTCAAGGGTGAGCTAGGGTTTCAAGAGTGATTTTGGCAGAGTAAGGGTGCATATGATTGTGGATGTGGAATAAGGGGTCTCCATCACCTATTTATAGTTTTTTGGTGGTGGAGTGCTGGCCCATGGTTTTGGGAACCATTTGGTTTAGGGAAGCTGTATAGGGTTTTTTCCTCCTTTTCCTCATTATTTTATATTTTTCTTCCCTTTTTAGGGGGTTTTTGCTATTTTTAGAGGAATTTTGGATGTTTTTGGAGGAAAAAGGGGTTTTTTAGCCTTTTTGAGGCTTTTTTTAGGGTTTTGTGGCCTTTTGGAGGCATTTTTGGCCTTTTAGAGGCTTTTTAGTGGGATTTTTAGGGTTTTTAAGGGAAATATGGTAGGAAAATAGACAAATGAGCCATGTAATGAGGTAGATGAGGTAGTGAACACTTTTTGGGTGTTAACAGATTGCCCCCTGATGTGCGAGGGCAGGAGCTCATCGTATGGCCGATGGACATCATAAGTCATGTATGGTTTTCCTGGGGTGTGGAGAAGAGAAGAAACAAACTGAAGCCCAGAACAACGATCCCGAACAAACTGCAAGAACTAAAACTACATAACCTCAATAATGGATGAGAAATCATCTGATCATATGGATGAGGCGGGCATTCCCATGCTCGTATCAAGATATAACATAACAACAACAATGGGGTCCAAAATATGGGGACCTGAAATATACATGACCTCAAATACTGACTGAGGAATAATCTCAATATATGGACGAGGTGGGCATACCCATGCTCGTATCAAGATACATAAAATAACTGTGAGGCCCGAAAAGGGGGACCTGTAAGATACATAGAGAACCACTGTGTACATCATAAGAGTCCAGAGGGGACAACAAATCTGGCACATACTGCTGGGCTGACCACGTGTAAGCTGAAGAACTGGTGCACTGGAATGACAGCAGTGCTACTAAATATGGTACCAACGGAACTGATGAGCTGCTGGATCAGAGTGACAAGGGTCATACTCTCAATGGTACACTGAACTGGAACTGATCTGGGACGGAAATGGGTACTCAAGGAAGCATAGAACTGGATGGCTTCCGAATACAATCGCCAATGCAGCCCGGACATCCACAGGAACATATAACTGGGCGTTCCGAAGTGACTCACCAATGTGCTAGAGTCGGGGGAGATCCGGGGTCTTCAACAAATAATGGAAGGGATGTAAATCCTGCGCGATTCTCAACAATGCGATCAAGGTGCTGAAGTCGAGCATGTGAGAAACAACCATTCGGAGAGGCAATGATGACTCCTCCCAAAATGGTCCGTAGACACTCACCACAGATGGTGATGGGTCCAAGGCACAGGGGCCGCTGGGTCTACCCATGATGCGGTCAGCAGCGTTGCTGCTGAACTGACTGATCAGTTTCTGGGAGCTAGACATACAGGCCTTCATAGTGCAGGGTGAGAGGGTGGACCTCACCCTGACAGATGTGTACTTCTTGATGAGGTTGCCCTGTCTTGGTAGGGTTGCAGACACGCAGCCGCGGGTATCCGCGGACATAGATATGGAGGACATGCTGGAGAGGTACTGTGGTCCAGAGGCGAGGGTGCATAGGAATGCACTTCTGGTGAGGGACCTACAGGAGCCATCAGTACAGGCCCTGGAAACATGCGTGGTTCTCGTCTTGGGGTCCCAGTCACCTGAGAAGGTGTCTGGGGGCCAGATGCAGCTGGTGGAGCGTGTACTGGGCGATGTTTACTATGCGTGGGGCTAGATGTTCCTCACCTGCGTTCAGCGACAGCTGACAGCAGCGAAGGAATCTGGCAAGGGGTTTTGCTATGATTCTTTCTTATGTGCCTTTTTTATGGAGAGGGTACCCACACTGCGGCTGCGGGTGCCGATCAGAGCAGGAGACTTGAGGGAGCCGCGGATGGTGCGGTGGGGCGAGATGATGCGCCGTCGTGGTGGCGGCGATGTTGGCAGGTATTTTACGCAGGAGTTGTACCTGCAGTGGCTCCAGATACCATTGACACTTGATGACTTGCCGTATAGGGACATGGACTACACCAGAGACCCAGAGGCACCACGGGCACCAGGACAGGCGTGAGGACCCGATGGTACATATGTTTTTGCTTGCATATTATGGATGTCAAGTTTTATATATGATAGTTGATTGATATACTATTACTGACACATGGGTGATCTGCAGATGTGGGCCCGAGACCGCTGGCAGGACATGTGGCACGGAGGGGGATTGTGGCTGTTCCAGCTCTGCCTGGGCGGGGGGAGGTGCGTCGCCAGGATGCGGAGGGGACGCTAGAGTCCGTACGGGCACTACTAGACCGTTTGCTGGTGGGGGTGACCGACGAGGGGTGGTGGGACGTCGATCCGGATGTGGTTCAGGATTGCATGAGGGCACCCTGAGAGTTCAGATCCATTGCCATCCGGGTGGCTATTTTGGTGGACAGGCCACGGGCACAGGATCCCATACGGGATGAGGATTTTCCAGAGGAGGAGCGAGGGTAGGAATCAGAGGCAGCCGATTCCGGCAGTGATGCAGGGTATGACTCTCATTAGGGAGTGCAAGGGACTCCCCCCGAGTTTTGTAGCTACGGCATGTATTTTATGAGGCTTTAGAGATGTATAGACATTTTTTGTATAGCTGAGTACAGGGGTACTCAGGACATGTATAGCACTGTGACATGTATTTTTTGATATATATATATATGCACATGGATGCACCTTCTGATGATGTTGTTTTAGTTGTATGCACGTGGATGCGCTTTATGATGTGTGATATGTTTGTATTGCACGTGGATGCAAGTAGCATAGGATGTTGGGCACGTGGATGCCCCTTGTGTATTTTATGTGATGCGACATGATGTATGTATGATTAGGCACGTGGATGCCCCTATGGATACAAATGTGGTTTTATGGTTTATGTACATGGATGCAAATGTTGATGCGATGCAATCTTTTTGGGTTTTTATATATTTCTTATGAGATGTTATGGGATGATCATGCATGATGTAGGTGTTACATGGTGTGATTGATGTGCCAATCTAGGATGTTGTTTGCCATTTGATCGGCGACACTATTGTGAGCTCACGGGACATGAGTGAATGTAATGGATTCAAACTGTCCGCTGAGTTGTTTTGTGCACAGGAATTTTCTAAAGAGACAGGGATCACGCACTTGGTAGCAGTTGTTGAGCTGGGAGACAAGTAGCTGGGAGTCAAGGAACACATGAAGGTGACATATGCCCATCTGGAGGGCAGCAGTCAGGAGACCGGTCACAGCATCATACTCCGCCTGGTTATTGGTAGCAGCGCCTATACATATTCCGTCAAGGTGGATCATCTCGTGTGAGGGGGAATATAAGACCCATGCTGCATAAGCCAGGTTTGGAGACCAGCGGCTTGCTCCATCACCGAAGCCAGTGTAACAAGGTGGAGGATGGTCCATCTGTGGGCATGCAAAAATGATGAATGTGAGTAGATGGTAAAAAAGGTGAAAAACAAAAAGAGAGCAAACTGTACAATGTGGACCAATGAGGCCGCGGTTTCATTTATGGGTAAAAACGCTTAAGATACAACCCATTACGGGGGTTGCGCAAAGGGTGACCTTCGGAGTCGGCTAAAATGTATTCCCCCTTGCCGAGGAAAGTCTGCACAATGTAAGGGCCCTGCCACATGGATTCAAACTTACCTTTACCGGTTTTGTCGTGGGCTTGGTCATATGCGAGGACAAGGTCCCCTTCATGGAAAGTTCGAGGGTGTACATGTTTGTCATAACCAGCTTTGGAGCGGTTTTTGGCAGCTTCAATGTTCTAGAGAGTGGCACGACGATCTTCATCAGCTTGTTCAAGAGATAGCAAATGCTGCTCGAGGGGGGAAGTGTCGGGGAGAAGCTCAATGGCGATATGTAAGGCAGGTATCTGACACTCGATGGGGAGGACAGACTCTACGCCGTGAACTAAGTGAAACGGGGTAAAACCAGTGGCGGTCTTAGTGGATGTGTCAATGTGGTGTTCTATAATGGCGGGGTCGAGACCAAGCATTTCAGTATAGGACCAGGCAAAGACATCACGGAACTCTCTGAAGAGTTTTTTGTATTCCTCAATCTCTTGCTGACTGCAGAAGGCTCCTAAAGTGATGAGTTCAGGGGCACTTCCGGGAGCAGCGATATCAATTTGGATGACAGGTGAGATGTTGGCCATGTTACCTTCCTCAAAGGCATCAGGAGCAGGAATAGGGTCCTTGAACCAGTCGACCTTGGTGGGAAGGAAGTCTTTGAATTCAACCGTGAATTGGGTAGCTGTGCGAGAGGAGGATTCTTCTGGGATGAAGTAAGAACGATGATGCATATCATCCCAGGGATAATCCGGGGCAGTGAGAGCCTCGAGAATCTCC
Organism: Larix kaempferi; assembly: GCA_027924585.1. NCBI lineage: Eukaryota > Viridiplantae > Streptophyta > Pinopsida > Pinales > Pinaceae > Larix > Larix kaempferi. The sequence goes on from BSBM01000029.1 coordinate 4,920,312, forward strand.
TCGTCAGTACGGAAAGTTTGAGTCGTCAAATCGGTTTACGAGGGAGTAGTGGTTGAAGAGATCATATAAATGGTATTAACCTCTCCTGAAGGGGAGGAGACTGGGGGGTGGATCTCCTCAATGGTGGGTGGTGCCGTATCAAGATCCAGATTGTTCATCTCATAGAGAGCTGCTCTGTAATCGGGGAGATCGGGACAGTGATGTGAGTAATGCCCGTAAACACCGCATATGGCACAGGGGTGGTTGGTACGCAGGGATTTATCTTTAGGCTTAGGGGTGGGGTCTAGTTTGACAACCGGGATATTGGGGTCATCGTCAAGCATCTGCATGTGTTCCTGTAATGCCGGTAACTGTGGAAATTGATGAGTCGCATGGCCTAACTCATCGCACAACGAGCATTTGGGAGGAGCATGAAACACTGGGGGGTTTTTTACTGTCTTGGGAGGTGGTACAACAGTGTAAGGTTGGGGGCCTCTGCCCGCAGTGGATTTGGGAGTAGGAGGGGGATTCGTGGAGGACGAAGGGGGTAGCGACACTGAGGGGCGGTTGAGTGGCAGTAGCCATGGGTTGCACCGGTTGGAGGATGACACTTGGTGTCGGCGGGGGAACGGGAGGCGAAAGGTACCAGACGGGTAATCCCAAGGTTAACCCAGGGAGGCTAAGGGTAGCCATAACCGGGGTGCTTACTACTCCCGATGGAGGGACTAGGAAGGGGATTGTGTGGATAGGTGTAACACCAATGTGGCTAGGTACCAATGGTGGTTTAGGCAACAAGGGTGGTTGATTATTAGGAGTTTGGTTATCGTGGGACAAGGTACATAAGTCAGACACGTCGAGCGTAGACGCCGGGGGAGGAATGGATTGGAAGGTGGAGGTCATCGGCGCATCTGAGTAAACTTCGGGCCCCGTAGAAGAAACAAACGAGGTGGTTGTACTAGAAACAGGTTGCTCAACCATGGGGAGAACATTTTCGGGTGCCGCGGGGGCATTGGAATCATAGTAGGTGAGTTGGTCAACCTTGACCATGCGTCCCTCATGGGGGAACATCATGGTGCGAAAAACAGAAGAGGCAACCGCCCACATGGCATACATGTAGCTGCGGCCAAGTAAGAGGTTATAATCCAATTGGGCGTTGATTACCTCAATGTCAATGAGTACGGTTTTACCACCTAACTGGATGGGGACATTGGCGAGGAGGCCTTGGGGCTGAGCCGAACGACCGTCGTAGGCGCGTAATGCAGTGGTGGACTGCTGGAGAGTAGGGGATCCCAACTTCTGCCATACGAATGTAGACATAACGCATGTGGAGGCACCTTCATCGATGATGCACCAATGGATGACAAGATTCCGAATGGAAACAGAAACTTGGAATGCTAAGGTGGAAGGCAGGCAGGGTTTGGACTAGTCCAAATCAAATGCCATCAAATTCGAATCATTTGGGTCAATAGCCCCAATGGCGAAGAGTAAAGTCTTGCGCTGGGAAGGGCAGTTTTTCAAGACTTCTAACGCAGACATGGTTGTGGGAGATTGGGCTAAGTCATCTATGATATTGTAGTTGGATGCAGCGCACGGATGAGGGTTATTGTTGATACGGCAAAGTGGGAAACGAGGTGCTTTGGGAGCGCCATCTAGTGGAGGTGGAGGTATACGTAACGCCTGATCAGTGGGATGAGCGTTAATGTTTTTATTGGCGGGAGGGGCTTCAGCGGTGGAGCCATATTGGTTCCGACGGGTCTGGAGGTTGACATCAGCGGATGACATCATCAACAGGTGGTGGGTCCCTGAGTCAAACATGGGTTGATCAGGAGCAGCGTAAGTGATCTGTTGTTGGGGAGGCGCATTGGCTTGAGGGGGAGCCAACGGCTGAGTGTTCACTACGCCTTGGTTTGGTAAGGGGTTTTGTAGCACCAAAGGTGGCTGCTGAGGTTGTGGGGGGTTGGGCGGTGCTTGAGGAGCCGCATGCCCTTGACGATGGGCATCATCAAACCAAAGTTGTCGAGCTCGCTCCAAGTGTGGGAAAGCATGTGTGTAGTGGCCATAGACCCCACAAATAGAACAAGGATGGTTTGTTCGCAAATTGGGGTTTTTAGCCTGCTTGGGCGGGCGATCAGGGTTTTGGTTAGCAGGAGCCGCATTATTATTGTCGGGGGGATTAGGAGGTTGAACAGCTTGGTCTGTAGGTTGGTTGTTCCCACAATTAGGGCCCTGGTTGCGTTGGTTGTTTTGGTTTTGCTGTGGGTTTTGTTGAGCGTAAACTTGCCCTAGGGCAACAAGTGGATTCTGAGGTTGTGCAAGTGCTGGAGCAGGCTGCGGTGGATGATATGTAGGTGGGGGCTGCGTAGGTGCAGCAACTTGAGGGGGTTATGGATATGGCTACAGAGCAGTTTGTGGGTTTGCCGCAGGGGCTACCTGTGGCGGGTAATAAGCGGGTTGGGCTTGTGAAGGCGCAGGAGCTGGTGCAGCCTGCTAGTGGTAGTAGGGTTGAGGTGCGACTTGGGGGGCGTAAGCGGGAGTCGCATGACCGAAGCACTGAGGTGGACATGAGGGTCCATGGGAATGGTGGTGATGTGTCATTGGAGCATACGAGTTGGTTGCTCCAAACTGTGAGGTACCCCGCGAAAGGTCAGGGCCAGGGTTAGGACGTGTTATGGAAAATGGTTGGGGATACGAAGAAACACGGCCGATGATGCCGTCTGCAGCATGGGATGCCCCCGACGCATCATGCTGGGAGGAATCTCCGCGAGGGGCGCCAGGTATAATGGTATAGAGATAACCCAACTAAGCGTAAATGAGGTCGAATTGTTGGGCCTTAAGGATGGCCTCTTCTTCAGACTGGGGTCTTTCTGATGCCACATCCTTAGCAATAACAGGCAGAAGGGACTTGAGGAACCAATCTAGGCAGATACGGTCGTCTAATTTGATCTTACATAAGCTATGGCATCGACGCCACTCATGAATGTGGTCCGTGATGTGGGTAGCCGTGTTTTGTCTGCAAGATAGGAGGATCTCAACGCCTGCGTCATAGCGGACAGGTAACTAGAAGAACTGCAGGAAGGTCAAGGCAAGGGAAGCAAAGGTGGCATGGGTCCCGTGGGGTTGCTCGATATACCACTTGGCTGCAGAGCCAGTGAAGGTGCGCTGTAACAAACGGAGGTGAATAGAGTCATCCACTATGGAGTTGGAGGAACACCATAGATGGAAGGACATAATATGGTTTTGTGGGTCCTCACCTGCCTTGCCCTCGAACTTAGGGATATCAGAGGGGAGCTTGGTGGGCAGGTGAGGCCACGCAGGGTCGTGTCGGATAGGGTCGTTGGTCAATCTGGCTAGGTCGAGCAGGTTGAGGCTAGCCATGAATGGCAAACTGGAAGAAGGATGTGACACAGTAGTGGGTTGGACCAAGTGGGGGCCAATGCCCCCAAGTGGAGGGGCAGGGTTTGGGATGTTGCCCCCAAGTGGGGGAACGAAGGTGGTATAGGAGGGTCCTGCACCACCATGGGTAGTGTGAGTCACTGGTGGAGTGCTAGTATGTATGCCAGCTACGGGAATGGGTACGGTAACCGGAATGGTGGTCGTGGCCCCCATCGAGGGTATACCCAAAGCAGGTGTGGTAACTGGTGTAGTGGTGGATGTGCCACCAATGGTCCCTACAAAAAAAGGGGTGGAAGTCGTGCCAGCCATGGGGCTAGTAGGGGCAGTGTAAATGGGGTTCTCAGACTCTGCCTCAGAATCGGAGGTAAAGTAAGGGGCGTCAATATCTGGTGACGGAGTCCTATGCCGCTGACGAGTGGAGTCAAGTGATAAGGCTCGAGATCTATGATAAGTAGGATCAAGTGATGATGATCTGTATCTATGACGAGTGGTGTCAAGTGAACCGTGTTGTGGGGGCTCACCCCTGAGGTGCCGAGAATGTCTCGGGGACTCAATGGTGACAGATGGTGTCAAATCTCTGTGGGTTGAGGTGAGTAAAAAACATCTCAAAAACCCTAATGCAACCGAGTGTGCAGAAGGAGAGCTTCAAAAAATAAGGCACTCAGGCCAACAACCAACTCAAAACACCCACTGCAATAGCTGTGCTACAATAGGTGGAGTGTCAACAGAAATGGTCAGAATACCAACAAGCAGCAGGTTTCCTAAAAATAAAAAATGGTGGACTCACTAGACCAAAAGGAGGTAAGGGAGCATGCAAACACCTAACTAAAAAGTATTCTGACTCAACTAGACATATCCTCTGTAAAGTGATGAAATCCAAGTCAGACAATATGAATAGGAAAGCCAAGTGGCTAAGATATCCCCCTACCGGGAGGGACATCAGGTAGTCAATCCTAAAAGAATGGCAACTAAGATACCCCGTTCATGACACATCCAGAAAGGTGAATCTGTCGTTTGGTCCTTTTACCGCAATACCCCTGTACAGGGATATCCCGAGAACTGCGAAAGGTAGCCCTTCGGTTACTGAATGGAGTGCGGTATTCCACTCAGGCCTCCGGAACCAGTCTCGCGACTTCAACCCTCCTAGGGGAGAGGCCCTCTAGTAAACTGGTCGTGACCGTGCCAAAAAATACTAGCGGATTTTGGTTCCCTAATTGGACAACAGCTATGTCTCAAGTGTAAGTAACTGAGGGGTGTTATTGGAAGCCTATCCCCCCGATCCTACCTAACTACAAAGATTCTTTTGTGTTCCCCAAGTGGGGTTAGAATATTGGTTGACTTAAGTAGTTTTTAAGGCTCACTTGAATTATGTGACAGAGTGTGTGCTCGTGAGGTGATGAACCCAAAATAGAAGTGCCACAAGGGGGGCAACTTCCTAACAATAATACTGAATTCAAAACTTTAACATGCAAAATTTTCTGAATTAAAATACTGAAATTTTAAAGAGATTCTGTAAAGGGAACATAAATTATGTTGCAGAAAAGGCTGTAGGGAAGTAGGGCTGCAGGTAGGATAGATGGTTGTGTAGAAAATATTGCAGCAAAGGGGGTTGGGTTCAAACCAAGGAAAAAAATGCAGAAATCAGATCGCGGGTTGGTGGCGAAACTGAGCAGGCGGACTGCGGGTTTGATGGAAACATGCGTGGACAGGTCGCGGCTTTTTGGCTGACAGAGGTAGTCGGACCGTGGGAAACAGGGAAAAAGACGCAGTCAGGTCACGGGAAAAAGACGCAGTCAGGTCACGGGAAGGAGATAGACGTGTTCGGGTCACAGCAAACGGGCTGAAAGCCGCAGTCGGGACGCGGGAAAATGGCCGACAGGCGCAGTCAGATCGCAGCAAACAGGCTGATTAGCCGCGGTCGGATCGCAGGTAACAGACTTGAATCCGCCGGTAGGGCACCGAAAACAGTTTGAGAGCCGCGGTCGGGTCGCAGGTAAAGGCCTGAAAGACACGGTCGGGACGCGACTGCAAAGGGAAAAGATGCGGTTTACGGCAGCCGAAAGGGACAGCCGAAAGGAAAAAAATGGAAAATTATTGCAGAAAACTAAAAAAAATTTAAACGGAAACCAGAAATTCAAACCAAGGGGAGTCGCCAAAACTGTAGCTAGGGTTTTACCCCTATCTTGTGCAAATGAGCACCTACTAAGGAGAAGGGACTCCTTAGTAGCAGTTCAGTAAATGGAAATTATTATGCTAAAACAGAAACATAAATTACTCTAAACATGTGCATGAAACAGAAAAAAACAAGATGTAAATAATGGCTTTTGTATTAATGTTACCTCCAATGTGAAGGTTGGTGAAGCTCTTGCAATGATCCAAGAGGGTTGCTCCAAGCTCCAACTTGCTCCTTCTCTTTCTCCAATGGTGGGAATGGGCCAAAAGGGGCACTCAAGGTGAAAGTAGCTCAAGGGTGAGCTAGGGTTTCAAGAGTGATTTTGGCAGAGTAAGGGTGCATATGATTGTGGATGTGGAATAAGGGGTCTCCATCACCTATTTATAGTTTTTTGGTGGTGGAGTGCTGGCCCATGGTTTTGGGAACCATATGGTTTAGGGCAGCTGTATAGGGTTTTTTCCTCCTTTTCCTCATTATTTTATATTTTTCTTCCCTTTTTAGGCGGTTTTTGCTATTTTTAGAGGAATTTTGGATATTTTTGGAGGAAAAAGGGGTTTTTTAGCCTTTTTGAGGCCTTTTTGAGGCTTTTTTGAGGGTTTTGTGGCCTTTTGGAGGCATTTTTGGCCTTTTGGAGGCTTTTTAGTGGGATTTTCAGGGTTTTTAAGGGAAATATGGTAGGAAAATAGACAAATGAGCCATGTAATGAGGTAGATGAGGTAGTGAACACTTTTTGGGTGTTAACAGTGACTACCAAAAGTAGTGGAAGGATCAACTGTGTTGTAATTAGGCATACCAAAAGAGAATGTGGTAGGGTTGATCGTAGGACCTGTGTCGTCATGTAACTATGGCATCCCGTATATATAATTATATGGAAACGAAGGATCGAACAGGTCATCCTCAGGCGGATTTGGACCAAACAAACTAGGTTGAGTCTTGGGTGGATCCGGACCAAACAAACTAGGATGGGTCTCAGGTGGATCACCCCCCACGCCTCAGGAGGAGTAGGGGTGTCTGAAGTGTGCTCGACTCTACCCAATGGAGTCGTAGGGATTTCTTTAGTATCAGAGTGTGTAGTAGTCATGACGTCTAGGACGTATGTCTCGTAAGAATCTGAAGACTCAGAGGGAGCCCACTGGCATCCCCTAGTAGCACGATGTGAAAGCTCGACTGGTTGTAAACCAACCAACCGACGGGATCGGCAGAGAGTAGGAATCCATGCCACGATATCTATGGAGAGAATATAAGATCACAGCGTCTCCTAATGGCCAAGCTATCGATCAAAAATAGTAAATTAAAAGCACACACCTAGAGAAACTACAGCCAAGAGCAGACAAACAAAGTGGCTAAATGAGCTCCCAAAACTAGAGCCAGTATGTCTCGCCTAGGAGAGGCTTGAGACTCCCAAACGGTAGCCAGAGGTAACATAATCAGTTATAGAGGAACCTAGGCTTCACTGAGTGCAAAGAGCCGTAACCCTTGGCAACAAACAACTGTGTTCTCCAACCTCTATCTAACTCAGGACACAAACAATATAACCACTGCAAGTACCCTATGCGATACCTAGGTAAGCAAACTATGGTCACCGCAGTATAACCAATTCTCAAGGGGACATTCGCTGGTGGGATCCGTCGTATGGGCAGGGTATCCAAGCCCAAAACTCAAGAGGGTCAAATCCCCCAAGAGTCCCCAGATATGCAAACCCTGGAAATATCTCCCACGTTCAGCCGGTATTGGAGGGATGTCTCCGTAACCAACCTCCCGTGACCTCGTGCTTAACTCTGGTTTGAGTAGAGCTTCCTGAGAACACTGATGTATACCATGGATTTCACCACTCCCTGATCAGACACATAATGTTTCGGCTAGTAGTCTTGGATTGTTTACTCACAATGATATATTCCAAGACTCTAAACCTATGCTAGTTGGTGTACCCTATCAATAAAATCGTTCTAATCAATTTTAGATTAAGTGTTAATTTTAATGGTTGTGGTTACTCAAAGGATATGGTCGTGAAACTAGTGATGTATATGAGTCAATAGTATGCAAAATCATCAAACTATAGACTCATCTATCCAATAAAAACAATGCCACTAACATGCAAAATCAATCCAACAATTTCAAAATAAAAAATGCAACTCTTTTATATTTTCAATGCACAAGCAGAACCTAAATGAAAGTAGCAAGCACTCAATGCAAAATGCAGTACATGAAAGTAAATTTTTTGTATTTTCACTTATAAACGAAAGGAAAATGCAAAACTATGTTTTTATATTTTTCAATATAATGAAATGAAAAATGCAAGCAAAATCCTACTATTCAGTTACAGAAATGCAAGGGAGATCACTAAGACAACCTAGCAGATCCTAAACAGTAATACTTAGCCAATGGAATGAGCTTACAAATAAAAAAAGGGTAAAAACCAATGAGGCTCAAAACCAAGAGAAAAGAGGACTTCTGGTCACAAACAAGGCTTGGAACGATCAGGAATAAGGCCAAAGAAGACTCAGGAACACTCAGAATCAACTCAGCAACAACCAAAGGTCATGAAGCAACCAAAGCCGTAGTTGTACGCTACTGTTGAAGGAAAACCTATGGGCACCCGTGGGCTATAGTTCAGACAGAAGTGGGTAGACGCGGGCAGAACTAAGCTCACCTGTGGATAGGGAAAAGAAAATGAGCAACCAAAGAGTCCAATGGCTCAGAAAAAAGGGTGTTTTCTATAGAGTATCCTGATGGCAAATTAATGACACAGAGCTTTGACAAATATCAACTCTAAATAAGGACTAATGCTCAAAAATACCCCAAAATGGATGTTCTCCCCAGTGGAGTCGCCATTTCTGTGTTGGAGAAAACTTCCTATGGCTTGCGGTGGACCACAAAAGACAGTTGACTACCAAAAATTAACTCAATTCCCAATGCTATGCTATATAAATGACAATGCTAAGATAATGAAGAAGATAACCAACCTCGATCCAAACGTTTGATGTAGATCCCCGTTGGAGCTTTCAATCCGTGCACTTGAACCTGCAAATCAATCTTGACAGCCAATATACAAAAAGCGCAAATAATATATAAATGACATTAACATCATCAATAGCAATGGTCCATGATATTATAAGTAAATGCAACCCAATGTAATATAAACAACATTCACAACATTGATGGATGAGAATATGAGTATTTCTATTAATAAATAACAAGAAGTACAATGTGATACGACCTCTTGTCGGCAACCAATCTGAACCAATATCCGGGTCAATCCACTTATGCCTCCACCACTTCAATCCTCCATGGAATGGAAAACTCAAACTATGATAGGAGTTTGGAAGGTGAACATAAAGGGTTCACAACTACAAGTATCAATGAGTGTAGACTCAATATAGGGAAAAAATCCACTAGAGTTCTCTTGCTCTCCTTTCTCCTCCCGTCCATAAGCCATATGTGCTCAATATATAGTCCTCTCAAAGGTAGGTGAAAGGACACATCGAGGCGTTTATAGGGCAAATGGAGGGCCAAAGGTTACCCTATGACCGCGTTTTGGGAGTAAAAAATAATTAACTAGTGATTTTTACCATTTTACATGCTACCCAAGGGCTATAGTGATGCAAGTCGTGTGTACGCCCAATGTAATGATGCAGCTAGCATACAAGGGAAAAAATAGGGAAAAATAGTGTCTCTGGAGGATAAAAAGTGGATCTAAGTCAATAAAATGGATCCTCTAGGCCAAAGAGTGTTGATGCTCACAAGGTGGAAAATTACGTTGTAACACCTTCTTCACCGACCCTTTTGGAAATAGCTTGCGAACAAGCTGAGGTCTCACCCGAGGTGACATTTATGGGGGATTACAGAATCAGGTTTCTGCAATCAAGTGATGTGCGGTTAACAGACTGGGGGACTGTGCAAAGTTTCAACTACTTTGTGGCTATCACTTATGCTATGACGCACACCGAGACAACGCGCTTTGGAACAACCACTTAAACACTAGGACAACACAACTCTAGAATGCGTTGTTTCTTAACAATTAAGCACCTTAAAGACTTCGCTGACTTAGTGTTTTATGCATTCAACACAAGGGATTGTGCACTTTGCTAACTCATGCAATACGGTGAGATACAATGCAACCACGCACTTCCAGTGCTACGCTTTCAAGGAATAGCACTTAACACAGACTTCGATGACTTAGTGTTTAACCAGATAACTCATGCATTCATCATATTCAGAATTACTTGCACATTCAACATTCAAGCATATATGTTCATCACTTAACATATTATTCTCATCACTCATTCATATGAAGAATACATACAAAAGCGAAGATACATATAATTGTAAGCATGTACTTAACCATATACAAAGAAAACACACATATTCAGTCACACAACACGGTATTTACGTGGCTCACCCCCTGGATGGGAGCTATGTCCATGGGAACTGTTGATTATATTAATGGGAAGGGTTCAACATATCCATTCTGCACACTCAGTTGCAGACTCTTATCTCTCTACAATAGGTCTCTGCACACGCAGCTGTAGATCCTCTTTCTCTCTTCAATGGGTCTCTGTGCACACAGTTGCAGAGCCTCTTTTTAATGCTCAGTCTCTCAATAGAGATCAACAAAAAAAACTTAGAGATCAAAAATCAACCCTTCCCTTACAAATTTCCCCCCTTTTCTATATCATGCCCTTAGGTCACGTCTTTACAATGCATATGGGCCAAAATCCCTAGAGTAACCAAAACTGGTGCGGTTACCCTGCCAACCCGGCTTGTCGTAGTCGACAGCTATTCCACTCGCCTCTAGCCGCTTTGCTGCGCCACTCGTGGCTCTGACGCTTTTCTTACAGCCGCAGTCCTCATGAAACGGTTCTAACTGCATAGTGGTGTGTGGCTTTCCGCCCCTCTAGCCTTCTTGTCGCTGTCGACCCATGGGTTTGCTTCTAGCGGTTCCCACCACTCTAATTGTCAGGTCGCTTTCATAAGCTTCCACGCTGCTCCTTACCCAACTCGCGAGAATCATGGAGTCACTTACCCAAAACGGGTTGCTTTCGACCGCTTCCTTTATTTATACTCTTGGCCCAAAATAATTGTTGCGCTGGAACTGCACATCAACAAAACTGCGTTGTGCTTAGACTTCGCACTCCCCACTGCGCCAACTGGACTTCACAATCTGAACTGCGCTACTGACAAAACTGTGCTTCATCAAAATTGTGCCAACTTGGGCCATGCCCAACAGGCCCCTAACACTTACTCGTGGATCATCTCTGATCCACTTGGTTCTTGCTCTTCATCCTAGGGAGGGCTCAATTTCTCAGTGAATCCCTGAAGAGTTGTGCTTAGCTTCACAACTGCTTCCTTTGTTTCTTGCTCTAAGTCCTTAACAGTCTCCAACATGTCCTCAGATACTTCTTCCTGAGCAAACTCCTGGACCGTCTTCTCCGTGGTTCGGATTTCCTGTTGTTTTTCCTCGATTGCATCAGTGAGAGCAAGTGCCTCTTCTTGCATTGGTTGTAGTCTCGCCGATGTCTCAGTCTCCTTATCCCACAAAACTTTTAGTTTTTTTGTTAAGTTCTTGACTTGCGCAAACTTTTGGATTTTCTCCCTAGGTGTCAAGGTCTTCATGGCCGCATTCACAGTGTCTAATTCTGCTTGCCACTGATGTAAGTCATCTTGAATTTGTTGTAGGGAAGTATCCTCTTGCAGCGTAGCCCATACCTTCATAGCCTCTTCCAGCAAATATTGACATTTTGCTATTTCGGCAAAGATAATCTCTACTGAAGCTTTTAGTGTTGTGATTCTTCCTTTTCCCATATCTTTTGGTGTAGTAGGTGGCTGCTGGGTTGCGAGGTTAGAAACCTCTTCCTTGTGGGAAATCTCCATGTGCTCCATATCTGCTTTCAAATTTCTTACAACCTTTACAATCTCTACTATTGTATCTTCTAACTCTGGCTACGCTTCGCATTCAGGTATCTATGCGCAGATAGTAGCAACTGTCTCTTCCAGCCTTCTTCGCTTTTCCTGCGCCTTGGTTAGTTCTGTGGTCTTCTCCGCACATTACTCTGCTAGTTGTTTGTAGCTCTCCTCTAGGTGTACATTCTGGTTGTAAGAGACGATGTCTCTATCTCTTATCTCCTCGACAACCTACAGATGCAGATCATGTAACCCCTCAAGAGGTATCATGCCAATGTTAATGTCAAGGTGCTCTACTTTCTTCTCACCTTCAGCCATCTCCTCAGTCGGGAAAATGATGTTGAGTGGATGCATTCTGACTAGATGGGGCTTCATTGTCATGGCCGGTGGCCTTCTCCTTCATTGACTAGGTTCACCTGTCTCACCTTCTGAATCAGATTCTCGAACCAAACCCTGCTAAACTTGTTCTATCTTTTCAACCATAAGCTTGAGCTTTGAGAGCTTCTGGTTCAACTGCACTTGCACCTCTTTGTTCTTATTGTCTTTTATACTGAGCGCCTATTCTAGATACTCATTTACACCCAGAGCAATGCAGTCGTAGTCGTCTTCGTGCAACTATGCTTCTGAGTCGGTCTTGTTTGCCTTACTTTTCTTCCTTGGTCCTTTTTCTGGCACCACACTTTCAAGATCCTTTCGCTTTTCTCCTTTCGGCACTTCAGTAGTGTCTTGACATGTTTCCTCTTCAATGACTCGAACCTTAATGTTGCTTTCATTTGATGTAGAATGGATTTATAGTGGCACATCTACCTTCCACTCTGGTGGCCAGTCTTCTATAGCTTGCTCCATCCTTTTCGCATCCAACTAGTAATCCATAGGGAACCATAATGGGTTCTGTTTCTTGGCTCTGGGATGAATGTAAATAGAGTGCAAATCAGCCTTAAATAACATCTTCTGAAGAAAAATTGTTGTCGTATCTTTTGAAATGCACAGAGTGTGAAGTATTACTTCACATAGTTGGCCATAGTAAGTGTGGGACTGCTCATTGTTTACACGATGTCGTTCTCGTTGTGTGTTTTCCCACATATTGGCATACTTCACAGCTCGACAATATTCCGTTATCATTGGAAGATTGTGCTGATACAGTGGCTCCTTCCAGCCTATAAAAGCAATCAATATCATCAGCCATGTGTAGTGGAATGTGCTGCCCGTATCCTGGGTTTCACGCACATCCTCCAGAAATTTATTTAGCATATAACTAGCCCAATTGTATGAGTTCCCATCTTTTGTCTTTGCAGCGAGAAGAACTACTATGGCCAGCACTTTCGCTGGTCTACACTTTCACAAAATTCTGCCTGCGAGCAGCTGGACGGTGAACTTTGTGGCTTTGTCTTCAATTCTATTTGTAACAAAGCCTCATTTCCCCTTCACTAGTTTATATTCATCTTTCATTTGCTTTGCGAGCTCTTTACCCTTTGTTTTTCCCACGAACTCCCCTACAACATCATTGCCTCACTTACTGAGATGAGTGATATTGTAGATGAGGTCAACATTGATGTCAATTTTGTGGTCAAGACATAGGAATCCCTGGTGCTTGCACGATATCAGAGGGCACAACACCACAGTACATTCAGGACTTCACTCAAAGTTGGTTATACGCAGGAGATGCAACAAGCCATAGGGCACCAACTGCTTAGCCCAGTCCTGCGGAACAATGATGGGTTTTCCAGATCTTTCATCCTCCCTTCGGCACATGTACTAGTCAGCTTGAAACTGAGGATATTTTGGTTCTTGCGGGTCTTTTGCTTCTAGGATATTATGGTATGCGAACTTTCATCCTTCTACTTTGTCGAGTAAGCTCCCCTGAATCTCCACATCACTGAAAATCGACGGTACTGGAATGTCATATTGCGCATTCTTGAAAAGGGTAACTGTTGGCGCGTCTAGTCTTCTTGGTGGGATATATGCATGTGTTAGGTAAATGGGGATGTCCCATGGTGGAAATGGTGGTCCAGAATTCAGCTTTCCTGGTGCCTTCGGCTTCTCCTATTCCAAAAGGGGTCCCTTATCCTTTCGTTGCATACTCGCTATATTCTAGGGTGAGCTTCTTAATGCGGAAACTCTCTCTGAAAAAGATTTCTTAATGGGCGTTTTCATCAACCCCGAAGCATTTAAAGTCCTTCACAACCTGCTCAACTATAGATTGCTCAGACATTCACTTGGAAGTCTATCTATATGCTCTCGATATTGCTTGACACTCATTGTTAAAAACTAAAACTGTTCTTTGCAGAGAAAATTGAAAACTTGCGGTAAAACCCGTGAGTCTTGTCTTAGCGGTATTTATAGACGTATTTAGGCTTGATCTGCGCCCATAAACGGATAGATGAACATTAAATGTCATGACCGTTGGCCAAATCCACCAAGGATCTTGGTCCTTTCCTTCATTGAATGCATCAGAACGGATAAATTTGCATTAAATGCGCAAGCGAGCATTGGTAAAAACACTGTATAATGACTAGTTTTCCGACTGACATTTTAACGGCTAGTTTCTTTGAACTGCGCTCAAGGCTCGGAAAAAGAATTTTTGCATGGTTCCTCTGCACATTTGTTCTCCTTCATTTTTAACTTCGCAGCTGCACTTCTTCTTGGTACTTCGCATCGCAGCTTCCCATGTGCACTTCACATATGTGCTTCCAACGTGCACTGCACATCCAACTTCACTCTTGCACTGTGCATCCATGATTCATGCGACTTCATATTTCACCAAAATTGTTTGTAGACTCTTTATTCTGTCATTCTTAGTGTCCAATTTCAACTACACTTGACACTTTGAATGTTCTTCGTTTGTGATCACTGAGGGCTTAGCGTAGTAGGACTATCCCTGTAGGGTTTTAGTCTACTTCCATTAATAAGACTTGGTAGGTTTTCTCCTACTAATGTGGCTAGCTAAACTGCACCACTGTTAGTAACATGCATAACAATATATGGCCCTAATCAATGCATTTTAAATTTTCCAGAAAACTTCATGAATTTACTATCATAGAGGAGGACAAGGTCTCCTACCTGAAAGAATTTGTGCTTGATATGGCAATCATGCCATGAGTTTTTTCTGTCTTTCTGCACTTGCTGGTGAAAACCTACAATGAATCGATCTTCCTACAGTTCAACCAAGTGTAATAGCCTTTCCTCCAGTGTCTCTTCATCTTCCATGCCCGTGAATGCTGCAATTCTCAAACTTGGTACTATGTATTCCATCGGCATCATAGCTTCCTGTCCATATGTTAACCTGAAAGGTGTATGGCATGTCAACTTCTTGCAAGTTGTCTTGTATGCCCATAATACAACTGGTATTCATGGATCCCAATCATCCTTGTTTATATTGCATACCTTAGTCAGCGCATTTTCAAATACTTTGTTGAAATCCTCAACAGTGCCATTAGCTTGTGGATGATATGGTGTGATTTTTTTATGGTAAATCTTGAATTCTTAAGTCAGGGCTTCAATAGTTCTATTCAAGAAGTGTATTCTCTTATCACTCATTAATATCTTTGGACATCCAAACCTTGTGATGATGTTTTCAAAAACAAACTGCACGGCAGTAACTGCGCTACAGTCCTTTACTGGTTTTTCTTCTGCCCATCTGGTGAGATAATCTGTAGTTGTAATAATGTATCTCGAACCAGTTTGCTTTCCTGGTGGGTTAATAGGTCCCACAAAATCAATATCCCACTTATCAAAGGCTTTCAATGGAATCTCATCTCTGCGAGATGGCTTTCCTGTTCTTTGGAAAACATCGCAACTTCGACAATATTCCTGTGAATCCTTATGGAGTGTAGGCCACCATAGTCCTGCTCTTAAGATCTTCTGCGCAGTATCCCATCCTATGTAGTGGTCTCCTGGAACCCTGGAATGTGCTTCAATTAGTATCAATGCTTTCTCATGTTCTAGCACACATCTGCGTAGTACTTCATCCGATCATAGCTTGTATAATTGCCCTTCAATTATGGTGAAGTCTATTGCTTTAACTACTAGTTGCTTCTTTTGCTGCGTATTAAACTCTGTAGGTTCCAAACCTGTGATTAGAAATTCTATAATGTCCTTATAATAGTCATTTTCTATCTGGATAGAAAACAACTACGCATCTGGTAGACTGTCTTCCAGGTTTGTAGGTTCTTTGCCCGAGTCAATTCTAGAAATATGGTCAGGTCCTGAGTTCAGCCTTCCTAGATTAACAACGATTTCAAAATCATACTCTTGAAAGAACAACAACCATCTATAGATTCTTCCCCCTAACACTGGTTTATTGACTAGGTATTTCAAATCTGAATGGTCAATAAACATACAAAAGTGCGCACCTAGTAGATAGTGCCTGAACTTTTGTAGTTCGTACATGATAGATAGACCTTCTCTTTTTGTTGTTGTATAATTCTTTTCTGTTGAAGATAAATTCCTGCTTGAAAATGCAATAGGATGGTCAATTCCTCCCTCACCTGGTTTCACTAGCACAACACCAAGTGCAATGGATGAAGCATCTGCATGTACATGGAATTGTTTGCTCCAATCCGGAAAGACTAAGATAGGCGCAGTTACCATCCTTTATTTTAGTGTGTTCAGTCCTTTCTGGCACTCTTTAGTCCATATGAAATTTGCTTCTTTCTTCAATAATGTTTCCATAGGCACAGTTATCTACGCATACCCTTTAATAAAATTCTTGTAATAGCCTGTGTGCCCCAATGTAGTGCATAGTTGTTTTACTGAGTTAGGTGTTGGCAAGTTCACAATAACTGTGATTTTAGCTGGATCAACCATCAGCCCCTGTTTACAAACAATGTGTCCCAGTAGAATTCCATAGGGAACACAAAAGATGCTCTTCTTCAAGTTTAGGGAGATCTGATGTTGTCTACACTTCACTAACATCAGTCTTAAGCTAGCGTAGTGGTTCTTCAGTAACCCAAATACATTCCAATCATCAAAATATACTTCTAAAAATTTATGGATGAAATCCTTGAATGTAGCAACAACTACTCTTGACAAAATGGCAGGTGCATTCTTCATACCAAAGGGCATAACTATGGAAATGAGCCCCATTCTCTGGAAAAAGTGGTCCTATGCCTATCTGATGTGTCAATTTTGGTCTGATGGTATCTAGAAAATCCATCAGTGAAGGAGTATGCCTCATTCCCTCCAACATTGTCTAATACTTCATATGTGAATGGAGTAGGAAATGGGTCATGTAGTGATGCATCATTTAGTTAAGATCTACGCAGATCCTGATTTCACCTTTAGTCTTCTTTTCTTGAATAACCATGGGACTTATCCATTATGATTCTTCTATAGGCTCAATGATTCCTGCATCAAGAACCTTATCGAGCTTTGCTTTTAGCCTTTCTTTGTATCTTGGATTGAGTTGATAAGGTCTCTACTTAATAGGCTTCGTATCCGACTTGAGAGGTATTTTCATAATGCCCAAAATACCTTTCATTTTGGAAAACTTCATAGGAAATAAGTCTTCATATTCACAAAGTAGATCTGCGATCTACGCAACTGTCTCTTTTTTCCAATAATCTCCTATAGAAGCGAACTTTGGTTCTTCAGTGGTTCCAATGTTCACTTTCTGAGTTTTTACAGTCTCACTTAGATCCGTAATTTCCAATGGAGGTACTTCAACTTCGCGCTTTCCTTCCGACTCAGGTATATTGACATTGCACGGCTCATCATCATCGCTTTCCTCTTCTTCCTCATCTAAGGAAAAGTTATAACATTCCAGGGCATGTTCTAGCTGTCTTTCCCATTTTGGTTGGTGATACACAGGTTCTAGTGTGTCATTGAATATTTTCTCTTTGATAACCTATAATGCCTCGTTTATACTTGGAAATTCATCTTCGAAGCTAAATGTTGCTTGGAAGTTCTTAATCATAACATACCATTCCGTCGTTCCTCTGCGCAATTTTGTTTCTATGTACCAATTCTTCAGAATTTGCTCTAATGTATGTACAAACAGATGAACCCATTCTATCTGCGGTATATGTGTCCATGCTTTCAAACAATGGTCTATGTGATCCCTTGGATCAGTTTGTCCATTAAATTTCATTTGTACAAGATCTGTTTCTTCCAGAAATCTGATCTCCGTCATATTCTTGCATTCTTCCCATGTAGTCAGATTCTATTTGTACGCACCCCACCATCTAGTAGGTGTAGCGTGCAGTGCTATATCCAATGTCACTATCTTATGTTCATTCGAAATCGATATAAGATATTCTTGAAAAAATGTATGGATGTTAGTCAAGCCATCATAAGTAGCGATTGGGCTTACCTCTGTTCCAATCCAGCGCAGTGATCTCGTAAGCTGCGCACATCTCCTTGCTGATACTTTGCACATTCTGCTTTGCCAGTTCTCCAGTCCTGCATCTGAGTCTGATATGCAAGAACTATCACAGCGCCAACTCAATGTTCCATCATTGGTTGGGTTAACATAGTTTGCCTTATTCGTAGTCATCTTGTAGATACGATCCAGATCTTGAGCTCTGCATTCTTATCTTATTGGCTTAGTGTATCTAGGTCCTTGTGAAGGGTCCAAGGGTGCAATGACCTTTACATATGCCCCTTCAAATATCATCTGCTTCTTTTTCAAGTTGATGATTGTGAGGTTATCCATGTCCCAATCTATCCCCAATAGTGCAGGATAAGGTTGGCTATCATCTACGATCTCAATGAATTTGAAGTCTTCTCTACTTCACACTCCATCAATGTCAAAAAGAACATTTTCTAATCTCCCAAAGGGTATCACCTTTTGCTGATTGGATAACCTCAACTATATTGGTGACCATGATAACTTTGGCTGCCCCATTTATTCCCATGTCTGCGTTGTCAAGAAATTAACTTCTGAGCCTAAGACAAGGATGATCTCATCCATTTCAAAATCTACGATCTGCGCACTCAATCTCATCTCTCTTCCAGTTATTTTATGGCTCTTGATATGATGAACCACTCTGTGTGCTTCATTTACTCTATTGCGTTGCTCATAATTACTCAGTGGGCTCTGTAACTCTGCTAAAGCATTCTCATGCTTCAACATCTTCATGCAGATTTGTAACAACTGCGCAATAGGACTCATTGTGTCCATTGCAGTACATCTATGATCATACGAAGCTGGCATATCCTTTACAGGAGAAGTATCACTTCGCAACTTAGTTCATGGAGTGATAGGTTCTAGTTTTTTTAAGGATTCCCTTGCTTCCATGAAGACTTCTTTTTCTTTGTTCAGCTCAAAAGCATGTGTTTTTCCAGTCGCTTTCCTTATACAAGTCCCTTCAATTGGCTTTTGCTTGGCCTGGTGATAATCATAATTCGAAGCTTCCGCTCTTTGATCTGCACCTGTCGTAGCTCCACTTCGTGACACAGCATGAATGTTACAATTTGTATTCCTTTTCTCAGATGCAATCATCTGTATATTCTAGTTCTGCGCTTCTTGTCTTCTTTCTTGCATTTTTTCCTGCAAGACAGGGCATGCCTCAATGACATGATCAAAAGACTTACAATATTTATAGGTAGTACAAGCATTCATGCAGTCTATGGATAGATGTCCAGGTTGAGCGCAGTTATAGCATACTATCTAACCTCTTCCTCTTCCTTGGCCAGTGTTTCTTCCTCTGCCTCTGAATCCACCATGTCCTCTGTATGTCCCTTGATCATACTGCGCATTATCATTGTTATGCGGCGTTTCTTCTTGAACTAGGTAGACGTCATGCTTTCTTTCCATCATCATTTCATAGGCTCTACAGTTGGAATCGACATGACCAACTGATTTATAGAATGTACAATATAGGTTCTTAGGTGTTTGCACATACTTCTGAATTAAATAACAATCTTTTGGACGATGTCCTCTACATCATCAAATCTCACACCATGGTCCTTGTTGCTGACTTAATGAGTTTGGAGCTCCACTATTGATGTAATCTTTAAATATGGGACAGTGTTCTTTGGAGTGACCTTCTCCCTTACACTTTGTATGCTAAACCTCATCTCAGATTTCTTTTCCTTTCTTCATGTTTTGCAATTGTAATGTCAAATTTGCTAGTTGGGTCTGTATCTTAATCATACCTGCGCTAGAATCTCCTATCGGTGAAGCCTCTAGTTTCATCGCAATCTCTAGGGCCTCTGTTTGTGAAGCAACCTTCTGTTGCATCAATGGTAATCTAATGTGTGGAAACAACGCGACTATGAACCATTCTTTGTGCTGTTGTGGTGCTATGTCAAGGCTCACCTGATTTAACAATGCTTTGAACTTTTGATCAAATTCCCACACTGACTTAGTCGGTTTCTGTTTAATTTCTTTAAGCTCTGTGATACACTGCAATTATGAATTAGGTTTTTTAAATTCTCTGAGGAGCACAATTCTAATATACACTAGAGTCCTATTCTATCCAACGGAATACTTCATGAACAATGTCAAGGATTTCTCCCTGAATGTGGTAACTAACTGTGCTTTTCTTATAGCATCATCATGGAATTGTTTAACATTCCACATGGCTTCACACAGAAACCACTATTTCTCAAGGTCTTCTAGACCTGTTCCTTTGAATATCGGCATCTTGATGTCGTATGTCATTCTTCTTCTAAGAGGCACAGTGTTCTGTGATGTGTTAAGTATACTACTGCTCAGAATGTTCTGAGTACTTTCTCCTGTGACGTTACTACTACTTTTGTTCTGTGGGTTAGCAGTATTGCTATCGTCAACTTGAGGATTCTGCGGAGTGATGGGATGATAGGGAGCTACTCGAGGTTCTGTTTCGCTATCAATCTCAACTTGTAACTCGGTTTCTAGAAGCATGCGAAGTTCGTGTTCATTAGGCCTCTTCTATGTACTAGACTTGTATCTTTTACCACTTTGTAATGTGTGAATGTTTTCCTCTGTATCACTGCCTCTATTACCGAACATTACAGACTCACAACTTCTAGGGATCTTATTGCATTCTTAAGACACCTTTCTCTGCTAACAACATTTTAATTTATAGACTAAGATTTTTCAAGTACTTACCTCTAAATCCTTTGAAAAACTCTGCCTCTATTGCGTTGTAACACTTCAACGTGTCCACAAAAAATTCTGTAACGTAGCCTTCTAGTGTGCTATCGAGCCAGAATTCTACTGCTCTTGATATTGGGCTATCCACTGCTTTAAGTCTCTAAATCAGTTCTAGAGTCCACACCATAGGTTTCTTTACCTGATAACAATTTTTTTGTTCTGCTAGTCTTGACAACCATTCATATAGGTCGTTGCTAAAGAATGCGAATAAAACTTCATAAATGTCTGCCCACAGGTATCTCTGCAACCATTCTTCGTCAGAGAAACGTGGATGTTTTTTCTCCTTTCTTGCAAACTCCTTTTATGTCTTATCCACTGAGTTCTATATTTTTGTTCTCTCGGGATTCCAATATTCAGAACACATCACCAGTTCAAGCGCGGAAACAGAACCATTTGTTGGCTTATAACCCTCGTTCTTAACTTTCTTGTATTGACCCAGGTTCTGCGCAGTTGTGGTCCAACAAAACCATTCTTCACCGGCCCTTTCAGCAACAGCCTACGAACAAGTTGAGGTCTCACCTGAGGCGAAGTTTATGGGGGATTACAGAATCAGGTTTCTGCAATAAGGTGATGCGCGGTTAACAGACTGGGGGATTGCACGAAGTTTCACCTACTCCACGGCTATCACTAATGCTATGGCACACAAAGAGACTGCGCGCTTTGGAATGACCCCTTAAACACTGGGACAACGCAAATCCAAACTAGCTTCTTCTTAACAATGATTCACCTTAAAGACTTCGTTGACTTAGTGTTATTATGCATTCAACACAAGGGACTGTGCACTTTTCTAACTCATGCAATACAGTGAGATACAATGCAACTGCACACTTCCATTGCTGCGCTTTCAGGGAATCGCACTTAACACAGACTTCAGTGACTTAGTGTTTAACCAGATAACTCATGCATTCATCATATTCAAAATTACTTGCACATTCAACATTCAAGCATATATGTTCAACACTTAACATATTATTCTTATCACTCATTCATATGGAGAATACATACAAAAGCGAAGATAATATAACTGTAAGCATGTACTAAACCATAAACAAAGAAAACACACATATTTAGTCACACAACACGGTATTTACGTGGTTCACCCCCCGGATGGGAGATATGTCCATGGGAACTATTGATTATATTAATGGGAAGGGTTCAACAGTTCCAGTTTGCGCACTCAGATGCAGACCCTTCTCTCTCTGCAATAGGTCTATGTGCACGCAACTGTAGAGCCTATTTCTCTCTTTAGTGGGTCTCTATGCACACAGCTGCGGAGCCTCTTTACAATGCTCAGTATCTCAATAGAGATCAACAAAAACAACTTAGAGATAAAAAAATCAACCCTTCCCTTACAAAGTTGCCCCCTTTTATATATTATGCCCTTAGGTCATGTCTTTACAATGCATATGGGCCAAAATCCCTAGAGTAACGAAAACTGGTGCGGTTACCCCACCAACCCGGCCTGTCGTAGTCGACAGCTGCTCCACTCGCCTCTAGCCGCTTTGCTGGGCCACTCGTGGCTCTAACGCCCTTCTGACAGTCGCAGTCCTCATGAAACGGTTCTAACTACATAGTGGTGTGTCGCTTTCCACCCCTCTGGCCTTCCTGTCGCTGTCGACCCGTGGCTTTGATTCTAACAATTTCCACCACTCTAACTGACAGGTCACTTTCATCTGCTTCTACGCTGCTCCTTACCCAATTCTCGAGAATCATGGAGTCACTTACCCAAAACAAGTCGCTTTTGACCTCTTCCTTTACTTATGCTCTTTTCCCAAAATAACTGCTGCGTTGGAACTACGCATCAGCAAAACTGCGTTGTGCTTAGACTTTGCACTCCCCACTGCGCCAATTGGACTTTGCAATCCGAACTGCGCTACTAACAAAACTGTGCTTCATCAAAATTGTGCCAACTTGGGCCATTCCAAACAGCAACCCAAACATGGAACTATGTAATCATATAGGAGATTAAACACAACAAGTTTGTATCTTGTGAGCTATTATGTGTAAAACTAGAAACAAATGATTGAGCAAATGTAGAGATGAGGGAAATGCACATATACACATTCCTATTATCAGTATGCAATGATAAACTATGTAACCAATCAATGCACACACAAACCACTGAAAAGAGATATCATGTGGAAAACAAATGAAGACATCGAATTGGAGAGAATAAAGTTTGTGTTAAACAATCCAACTATACAGACACAAACCCCGCCCTCTTAATATCCAGACTTCAGATCTCACATAGTTAAGTGTCACATTAGTATTTTTTACATATTAATAATCATTAGTGATTCAACCGGTACACAAATATTGTGTTACCTCTGTCATGTACCCACCCCTGGAACCAATGCAAGGCAGGAAACATGATGCCAAACTCAGGGCTTTCACATGATCTCAGCCCATTGTTAGATTCATATAAATAATAAATGGGTGTGCAGATGTAAAACAATCAATTATGTACAGCGGAAACAACATCCACACACTCTTCATATGCATTCAACATATCAATTTCAGTCATTAATAAAACATTTCAGAAGTAAATACATAGACAGAAACACTTATCTTCATTTCAATTGTCCCAAGCAACTAGCTATGTCACTGCAACGTTCCACCCAACCATAGGCTCTTCGACAGCTTATACTGAGTCCGTACGAAGGCCACCCCCGAGCTGGGCATGATTCTCACAAGGAAAAAGGGGACATTCATGCTCACACACAGTCCCTTAACCATTTTATTTTAGCCAAGCAAGTCTAACTGGGTTTATCAGGCTACACTTGCACAATGGATGCTTATTCCCAAGCTCAAGCCAGAACAAGGGATTACCCATCACCCATACCCGAATTACTCTTCTCTCACACAGCATGCACAAACAGGGGCAGGGATATATAGTAGGATTTACAAATGAGATGGCCATGGGTTTTCCCAAAAACGTTCCCAACCAAAAACGGGTCATAGGATGGGGCAAACAACCACAGGGAGGAAAACGATTTCTTCCCCAATGTCTCAGCCTTCAACAGCCCAAAACGACCTCTATTGAACCCCCATTCGATTTCCCTCCTTCCCCCACTGGTATACAACACGACAACGCCCTTCTCTACAGGGAGAATGAGGAAAAACGCAGCAGACCTGCCTGGAAAACGCCCAAGTGGTTCTAAACTTGTGAGGGAGAAAGAATGATGGATGCATAATGGCTTGGGGAAGAAAATCCCTGGCTCTTTCTTGCCCAAGGAGACAAAACACGTTTTTCCATGAAGGGTGGCTTTCCCATACCCGAATTTGGACAGCCATACCTCTCCATTCCCAAGGCATTAACTCCCTCAACCCACTCTTGGGAGAAATCAATGGTTGGGTACAAAAGTCAACATGGGTAGTTGAGGGTTTGATGGGTTCTCTCATTGACACTTGGCTTGACTCTATTGGTTCAAGGGTTTGAATGTTTTCCCTCCCAATTCCTTGTGAAATCATTCCCCCATCTCTTTGTTGCATTGCATAGCTAGTTGTGGGTATTTTTATTAAAATGCATATTACATGATGTTGAAATTCCAATGTGCCTGGCTAGCACGCAAAGCATATGCATCAATAAATCGATGGCGGGGCCTTGGCCTTGAGCTCCTCACCATGATCTCATACAATATTACATCAATTACGTTTGAATGTAATGGGGTCAATAATGGGGACGTGACAACCTCCCTTCTGCTTTGAGCTCGAAACCTCTTCACAAGGATATGGGTCATTTTCCTTTTCATCAAAACCCACCCAAATTTTGGCAGAGTGAGATTACTCCAGAGATATGCCTCTTAGAACACGACCCAATGGTCAAACAACGATATCCTGCAAGGTATATTGAACCTTTATTTGACACGTGCATACACTTGACTAAATCTGACATATTTGTAGCAGTCACAGACAAAGTGTCACAACCAATTTAGACTTGGTATATGGCATATTTTTTCGAACACCTTTTAACAATGCAATCAATACATAACCATGATAATAGTTCACCACTAAAATTAAGAATTGTGTTCTATGAGAGCATGGGGATTGATATTATGTCCAAAGAATGACGAACTTTAAAAAATTATGGTCGGGTGGGATCTGAGTTGAGATAAGATTATTTTATTTTATTAATGTCCAACCAGAAAAAAAAAAATAGGTTAAAGGTACTACTACCTACATAGATGCCCTGGTGGGAACCTATCTGCTAGCGGCATGTTTAGAGGATTTGGGGTATGATCGATCTAGAAGCGTATGTCACATGGGACTCTGTATGTTTCTTACATTCATCTACCATCAAGATAGGATGGAAGAAATAAATAATCAATAAACAAATTTTTTTCTTGGGTGGACCTTGCAGAATTTGTCTCCTAAGATCTAGTTCCTCCATTAGAAACAGAGTTAGAAACATTTGGTCTAGGGAACTAAGGAAAGCAGTGAGGGATCTCTTTGACTTTCTGTAGAGAAACGAAACTCCCCCCCCGATATCATGTTATACTAGGCAGCAGAAGGTAAGTTAATGATGTGTTTAATGTGTTACCTTCCCAACAAGTTCCACGCTTCTTCTTCTCTTGACTGCTTGAAATCCATCACTATCAACTGTAGTGGAATATGCATTAGCCCCTCCGGTGAAGTGCGTTGTTTTTTTTATTCTTCTTCTAGTTTTTGGGTCACTTTTGGATAGGCTTCCATTAAGTAGCCATATTCCTTACAAATATGGATTGGAATGCTATGTGTTTATAGTCTAAGAGTTGATATCAAGACGCTCCTTAGCATTCTAAGACAAATATTGTAGTTTAACCTTTACTTATGTCTAATTAAATTACCCTAAACCTATCTAGTAACAGGATGCCCCGTTGTAGTTGCCTCTCCAAAGACTTCTCGTTCCATAATATGGTGAAACCCCAATGGTCTCTTTCCCTTTCCCTCTCCACGTTGTCCCCAATTCGATCCTTATTGATGGAAAGGTTCCTAGAGAAGTCAATTGACCTTCCATATCTTTATATATCCATGTCTTTCCCCGCTCCCCTACAAACTTTGACCTATATAACTTCACAAAGACATTTAAAGTCCAGTGCAATAGGGTTTTCTTTTATTATCTAGCGGCAAGTCCTAAGGTTAAACCCTCCCAAAACCCAACAACTTTGGGATAACATTTTTTAACAAAATAAATCCTCTCGTATCCAAAATAAAGAACCCTTAGTAGGTTCCCGTCATCTACTGTGAAATTGGCCCAGGAATTTTCTGGTCCGGTCATTTTATTGAATGCCTTGTGAGTCTCTTGGGAATCTTATTCAATATCAATATTAGCGGAAAAAAATTGTTGAATAAATATTGACAGGGAAGGAACCAAACATCTGTAGTTTTTCCTAGTTCAATGAATTGAAGAAGGATTGCTTCTATCTGCAGGGAAATGCTGTGGACATTACTTGAAAACGTTGTCAAACTCTGGAAGGTAGCGAGATCGAATCCAAACTCTAGACGGTAGGGAGATCAAATCCTCGACATCGAAAGTGTTTTTGGGGGGATCCAAATTGAATGAAAATGGAGCCAAAGAAGTTTAGCTAGTGTTTGGTTTATTTCTATAATTTGGTATTTGGTGCATGAAATGGATTTGTCCTTTTTTTCGAACTCCCTAGTATGGATCACCTTTCTTCCATATTGGAGGAGATTGAAATGCAAAAGTAAAAAAAAAACTCTAAGACGAATGGTTAACGTATGGTTTACCCTTCTTCCATATTGGAGGAGAGTGAAATGCAACAGTAAGAAAAATTCTAAGAAGAATGGTTAGCGTGTTGGAATATCTATGCATTCATATGGAAAAACAAGAGAATAAGCAAGAGGGTATGGTAAGAAGTTTGAAAGAGCAACATTTGAAATATGACTAGATTGTAACTGACTCATAAATTATCTTGGAATTTGCTTACGGTTATTAATTTTTTGCTAGTTATAGTCACCAATTGTCTTTATTGACTCACCAAAGGATAGGGCTATTGAGGGGGAAACAATACAAGTGACTGGTGTAGCATTGAAAAAGAAACCAAATTTTCAAGGAGATCGCGGTATACATTGATATTTTGTGTCCATAGAAGAAGCCCACTCAAATCATAAATTTAGTTAAATTATCATGTGTTTATGGTTTTTACTTGCATATGGTTACTTGGACAATATGCATGACAATATAGTTTTACATTTTGTAGAAATGTTTTTGGCCATGTTTTTCTTTTTCCACTTTGGAAGAACCATATATGATATTTCAAATCAGTAGAGAAATGTCTTTCAAGAACTCTATGTATCTTTATGCTATGTGTGTTTTCCACAACCCCTTTATACTATAAATTCTACCAACCTTGTTTAAAAAATAAAAATAAAAATCAATTTTAAATGACACTTCTATCCATGTTTACGTCATATTTTGTTAGGATAAAAAATTTACTTTTCATTTCTCCAAGTTATTATAAGTAAAATTAAAAAGTTTCATTTTTATATTCTATGCTTTCCTCATTTCTTTCTTTATGTTTTATGTGTGAGTTGTACAAATACCTGACAAAACTAAAGACTTAGACTTTCTAAATGGCTAAAATTTGATTTAGAGCATGACATCGTGAAAATCTTTGAGAAAATTGTAAAAGGATAAAAGTAACCAAGAAAATGAGAATACCAATCTTGGTTTACATTGTCATAGTTTCAACAATTAAATGCATGTAACTATGAATGAACTTGGTGGTTAATACCTTTCAAATTAAACTGAATTCATGGTAAAAGTATCCCAAGCATCTTCTAAACCATAGGATTTCTAAGCATTCCCAACATCAAGGCTATCCAATTTCAAACTACTTTTAGTTCCCATACCCATAACACCAACACCTTTATTATTTCCGTGTTGCATGGATAATAGAGATAATCATCTCAAATTTAATCAAAAAAATTCCTAAAACTGTTTAAATATATATGCTTGATATTAAATAAACTAAAAGTGTTTGACAACATCACCAACATAGATCTATCTTAACTCTACTCTACAAAGAATCGAGAGGGATCAAATCCCTTGATGTGAAAACCTAACACCTCAAGGCATTTGATCCCTCTTGGTAAATATGAGTTGCATAATTTAGGGCCTACAACCTTATTTTATGTTCCAAAAACATGAGAAAGAATGTGAGAACAATATGCATAAGAAAAATCATAGTAATGCCCCTATATGACACATGTAGGCCAAAGGATCACTTTACAATGATTATGTGGTGGTATTGGACCTTATGCATGGTCTATGAGCCATAAATATATTTCAGGAAGGAGAAGTTGGTCTTCCTCATCCAACCATGCCTAAGTCTTTGAGTCTCATTCCTTAAGCTCAAAACGTACTAATGGTGTCCATATTTCCACTGGAATACTTAAGATATCCTAGACCAATGTTAAGTGATCGATTGAGGCCTTGTTCATTGTCTTGATCCCTAAATTCTTACTTTAGAGCCTGAGGCTAGGACTTCCTCTCCCAAGGCTCTAGGAAACCTTCATAACTCTATAACCACTTGATGGCACCGACATCCTAAATCATAGGCATGTGGTCCAATTCCTTAAGACCATAAGATCCAAACACATAACCTATAGATACCACTCCAAAATATTGCATGGTGCTTTGAGGGAATGTTCATGGCTTGAATTCCATGGCAATTTCTTTAGGGCCAAAGGCATGGTCTTCTTTCCTAGAACAACATTCCCAAGGCCCTGAGACACCTACATACTACTCAAAACAACTTGTTCTCGCCGATACCATAAATCATAGGCTATAAATACACTCAAGCAACCATCTATGGTTGGTGGAGCCCAACTTCTTAGACTTAGATGGCTAGAAGTTTCCTTTAGGGATTGAGGTCCAAGTTTCCTCTACTGACCATGTCAAAGGACACAAGGAAAAAATGCTATATACATAGTGAAAATTCGAACAATCATGCTTTGACTATGCATTGAAACCCTATTGAAAATATGCTTGTTGAATGAAGACGAAGCCTTGGCTTTACGAAAATTGCAGGAGATTTATGAGAAAAAATCTATTTCTTTACAGGAATCCCATGATTGAATTTAATAGGAAGTTGTTTCCTTGTAGGCTACTATTACCTTGTTGCAGACAGAGAATGAATGACTAAAGAATCAATCAAAGAATTTTCCTTTCTTGCTTGATGGTGAATCTGCTCTTTTCCAGATTGTTGTTTTGCAGAGAATGGATGAGAAATCTACGAAGATTGTTGCTTTGGAAAACACTAAGGAAAATATTTTCCAAAATATTGTAGATGAATTTGAAGACTAGACCGATCTCATTAATGATCTGGAGGTCAAAGTTAAAAATGTTTCTCATATAGAAAATGTTTCCTTGACAGAGAAGATTTGTAGACTAGAGAAAGATAACACCCAGCTAGCTAATGAGGTTGCTAATTTGCACGCCTCTATCAATGAGCTTCGTGAAGAAGTTGCTCCTCTTCAATAAGATAACAACTGCTTGTTTGATTAATATCAAGCTTTGAAGAAAGATTATGATGCTTTGTTTTTGCAATTGACAAAGAAAGATGAAACTGTTAAGGTTTTGTAGGAGTGCAAGTAGAGTCTTGAATTAGAGATTATCTTATTGCAGGAAGATGAGATGAATTTTGTTGATTTTTTTGAGCTTCCCAACTCACCTATTTCTTCTTCTTCCTTTGATAATCTTGCTTGTATCCCAACTATTTGTGAACTAGCTAACTATAACAAAATTGTTGATGATGTTGTTATTTTTTATTAAGAGAGTGATTATCCCTACTTCACTTTCATAAAATTGTTGAAGGTCTCGTACTTCATTGCCCTAGTTTTTAGTGTGACCCCTAGTTTGTAGTCTAGACCATAGTTTCTAGTATAACCTCTAGTTTGCAATGTAAACCATAGTTTGTAGTCTAAACCCTATTTTGTAGCGTAACATTTACAACTCGTGAAACACCATCATTAACCAATGACTAACATCAAATGCAATGTCGTTGTTGACCGATATATACTATCAAACAAAAAATTAAAGGTCAATTTACAGATTGCATAAGAAAAACCAACAAAATACATTTTAATATATGATCCACCTTTACAAACACAACAAATCTCAATAAACTATCCCAGCAAGATGACATGCACTATTGTAGTTACCAAAGGAATGATGCAAACATGAATGTCAGAAGATAAGGGAAGTCATCACACTACCTCTATAGAAACACCATGCCAAAACCACTTAAACCCAGTTTAGCCACAGATTGCACAATTTGCAAACAAGAGGCAGGAGGGTGACATATAACAAACAACACTCTCATGTACTGGATTTGAACCAAACCTCAACTATTATTTTGGTTTCTCGAGCTTACCCTATAAGTGGATGCAATGAAATCAATAGTAAAAGAATACACAATACCTTTTTTAAACCAAGTTCAACTATGGGATAAGTTATGGAAAAGATGACTTCTATGCCCCTCCATATGTTATTTATGTGAACATGTCAAGGAAACCCTAGTTTGTAGAAACCCTAACTTGTAGTCTAATTCCTAGTTTGAATTATAAACCCTAGTTTATATTATAAACCCTAGAAACCCTAGATTGTACCAAAAATATATTAGGCCAAGATGCATGTTCATTTAGGTTTCCCCATAGTTGTATGTTGCTTATGAATATGCCAAACCTCTCTGCTAACCATATCTCCTAATAAAATATAGATTTATTGTACAAGCATGTATATCTAGTGTCCCCTACTGAGTGAAACCCTAGTTTATGAAATCATCATAGAAGGTGGTCATAGGGACATGGAAGTACGGGGGAGTCCCCCCTTAGGTGGAATACAATGTCACAAGTCCAACGGAATCGATGACTTATATCAAGTCGAGCATATTCCAATCAACTTCAGAGTCGACCAAGCAAACAATCTCAATGAAAAGCAAACAACGCAACACAAGGGATGCCTTCAAGTCTTATTCAATCAATATTTTAAAGGTCCAATACAAAAAAAATGTAAATATTGTGTCATTCAATCCTTAGTTGGCTAGATGCCAAATAGTCGATGGATTAATAATTCGATCACCCAAAGGAAACTATTCGATGGCTCCAGAATTCAACCAAAAAGGAATTGCATAGGGAAACAAAAGTTATACCAATGTGTCAAATCTCTGGTTGGTCACACCTTGAGGTAGCCAGTCAATCATATACCATATCATATCCAGTCGAACAAACTATCATTAGTCGATACTGTGTCGACTAATACAATTCAACCATAAGTCGATATACCTCATAAGTCAAGCATCATAATCAAGGTAACCAATAAAACACCCAATCAAATAACAATGTTATGTCAAGCTAAGGCATCATGTGTCTAGAAAAATAACACTAAAGACATTTCTAGATCTCATCATCTAGGGCACACCATAGTTCATCATTCTTTTGAGAATAATAATCCAGTCAACGGTTGCATATTCATGCCCATATAAACTGGCTCAACCAAATCAGTGAGCACTCTAGATATGCCAATAGCAATGCATTGAACCTGAAATACCCAAAGAATTTAGGTCATGCCAAAATTAGGGTAAGATGGTCGAATTCGGTGATTCGCCATTCTCAACGACCCAAATAATGCACCTCATTAAATCACTAGCATCTAATCAAACTCAATCACTCCGCCAAACCATTAATCACGAACCAACTAGTTTTGATACCATGTTGGATCAAGTAGATAAACAATATAAGTGACAACAAATTTTACAAGAGAGTGATGGTGTCAATACACACCATTTGCACTTAAGCATAATGAGCCATGATCCAATGTGTGGTATGATAGACCGATCTAAGAGACCATCTATAAATAGGTTTGGATTTGGACCAAACCAACATCCATGGGACCACATTATTTATAATTATCCATAGAAAGTGGATTTGAAATCCAAAGTGGACAAAATTTAGTTAGCGATCGGCTCCTTAGAATGGTTCACTGCCTTCTTCTGATAAGATGAGGTTACCAACGAACTATAGGTTCCAATAGACTAACTATCTTACTCTAGGGAGGAATAATCACACACAAAGAGCATGAACCTACTCCGATACCAATTGAAGGGTGTGGACAAGTTTACTAACTCACAACATATACAGAAAATAACACACAGAGACACACACCAGAAGAGAAAACACTATGTTCAACTTTTTCATTCACCCCTCTCTTATTAAAAATAAAACATTACATATGTATTTATACATAGAACAAACGATTTCATGGCAATTAGAATTTCAGGGTCTGGTCAAAAAATATTACTAAGACAATGAAAATACACTGAATAAACTATGTTCTGATTACCCATCGAGCCCCTATAGCAGCGATCCAAAACTGCGCTTCCATATTTCTAACCTTCGATCCAAAAACTCTGAAATCATGCCACATGTCACACTATGACTGATCGTCAGTCATTTTCTATAGACCTTTCCATTGCGATCACACATTATGCACACCGATACAAATCTATGTTGTGTTGACACATGTCCTATCAGGACTCTCCGCGGCCTTAAAATTCGTTGCACCTTATTACTTTGTCGATACATCTTTTCAATGATCAGTTGGGGTTCCTCCATTGTTCCTTGCATAACGGGAACCACTTTGCAACACCGATATGCTGACCCAAATAACCACATGTATGTGTCTGATTCACTGTCATACTTTCCCCATCGGACTTCCATCCGATGTGTATATAAAACTTTGTTGATAGGTTGGATCTGATACACTATCATACTTTTGTTTCTACATGTCCATATTTGATTTGTTGTGAGGATGATTTCATTGGACCTTTTGAACTCCTGTATACTTAGCCAATTTTCATCTCTTCTCAAAAATTTCTACTAAAGGATTATGATGCGACTCCAAATGGTGGAAATTAATATGATGGATGTGACCTTATCTATCAAACAAAACATAATGTGGCGCCATTACTACTATCTACAAAATTCTTCTGAGGTAAGTATCAACCGCCTCACCAATTGAACATATTCTAATCTGACTTAGATGACCTCAAGCCTTGCTAGTGCAAAACAATATTAACTATGTCGAACTTACCTTTGATTCACTATTATGTTGTGAGAGAAAAAATTATATCCAACAATAATACATTTCATTTTTTAAGAAATTTCTCGATCAAATCCCTTGAAGTGGTGATCATTTTGCTAAATGACCAAATTCCCATGATTTCGGGATTTTTAGTGGTCGAAACTTAAATTTTCAAGTTGTTTTGGTAAATACTTGTCCTGGAAGTTGTAGTGGAGATGAACGAGTTTATGAATGGTTTAAACAACATCCAATGGATTTTATTTTGTTATTTGGGGGAAAATAGCCTAGGTTTGATCTTGATTTTAAGTTGTCTAATGTTGAAGATTGATCCTAAGACGCTAAGTAGAGCCAAATAAGGCTTTGAACGGCCTAAATGGGTCCTTGTTATCATTGGTTATGTTAACATTGTAAAGCTAGAGATAATAAAAAAAATTGTGACCATAGTTTGATGAGATTTGGGCTTGAAATGTTTAGGTTTTTCCTATCCTTTAACAAGCTTTAAAATGGAAAATTTCCTTTATATGGAGATATATGTAACTATGTGGCAGCATTGAGGGGATTGGAACTTAGAGCCTACATGCAACACCACTAAGGGATCAAAACTCAAATCCTTTTTGTCGTGGATGTTTGACTTTGAAGGAAACTATCTTCTATCAACAAAGAAGTAGGTTTCTATACACACATGACCATTGGGATTGGCATCACCAATTTCAGATGTTGAATCAAATTATTTTTATTTTTTGTTGATTCAACCGTGTTCTCTCATATTCACCTTTGCATGTTTTCTAAAGTTGCAATTTGTGGGTTAATGGCAACAGGAAAAAATACGAATTCTAGTGACTGAGGGAGTTGGCTTCATTGGATCTCATTTGGTAGATCAATTGATGGAATCTGGAAATAGTGAGGTATACTCATTTATTTAAAATGAAAATTCTTCATTTAAAAAAAACTTAGAGCTAAAATAGAATTAAAACCTTTATACATAAAACATGAATTCTAACATCCTTGCAGTGATATGGAACATCTTTTCATCGTTTCTCAATACAATATTTGTTTTTGGTCTTTGGAAAATTGGAATTTTGGGGATATATCCTTTGAGGTTAAATCAATTTTCTTAATCCTAGAACCTAGGGTTATCGTTATGCTATTTTATTTTGAAGTGGATATTCACAACATAGATTTTAGTTTCCACATGTAATGGGAAAGTGATTGTTGCTAACAACTTCTTCACTAGATCAAAATATAACCTTAGGAAATGGATTGGGAATCCAAATTTTGAACTCATTCGACATGGTATGCTCTTTCTCTAAACTTGTTTGGCATGCACTAATATTGTGTCTCTTCTCCCCATCCATGCACTTTGTTAGCCCATTTACTTGAGGATGGATCATCCCTTATAGGTGAATGTTGAATAGTGTGGACAACACTAGGCAAAATTTTATCTGAAACATAAAACTGTTGAGAATGAAACAAAGAACAAAATAGTTTAGGAATGTCTTCCAGAATTCTGTGTCCAATTATTTTAGTAGAAATTTGGCCAAAATGGCCTCTCTTCTTGTTCTAGTGTTCTAAGGGATATAACTTCTCTATTCTTGGAATTTAATGGGGCTATATATATTTTCTTCTTATAGCCTTATACCATCTTAGGTAGAGAAGCTAGATCTGCCAAGGCTAGATCCAGTATTTACATTTCCATGGATTGGATCCAGATCCACCTTGAATTTAGCAAGGATTTTTTTCGGATTGGAAATGCAAAGTATCTGTTGGAGGGTCACACTAGGATGTAATTCTATCTTTCCAAACATATTCCTAGCGGATCTTCCAAGAAAAGATAAACATTAATTAGAAAACTAAAAAAATTGGGGCACTAAAAGTTTCAAATGTTTTTTTTATTCTTAAAATCTTTTTTTTGTGTGTTTTTGGTACTTTTTGTTTTTATTTTCTGAGGAAATAATCTCACCCCACCCTCACACACTTAACGAATAATGGAGTTGTTGGCTCAAGGCCAGCCCTTGTGGAGCTCTTCCACTTCATCCCCAGAATTTCTAGATGGAAGTTGAATCTACCAGTTACATAGGTGGTTGGTAACTCCAAAGGACTCAATGAGTTTCGATCTTCTGATGTACACGCACAGGTGTTGTGCTTCAACATGTTGTAGAATTAATTGTGTAAGTTGTCAATGGTCTTGCAATGTTCAATACTTGAATTGTCCCAAATATGTTTTTTAACAGCCATAAATCAATCACTATATCATACATTTAATGCCAAATTAGATTGCAAGATCCCTACATTGACCTAAACATTGATGTCATAAAAACATATCTAGAAGAAACTTGTTATTTCCACCAACATGAAGCCTTCCCAAGACACCCACAACAAGGAAATTGTTGTAGGTTCCTGGATCTGTCTGTTCATAGTTATCATTCCCATTTTCAAAATTATCATTCCGATCAAGGCCTCCAACAAGAGCACCATGAAAAACATTGAGATCGCTTCCCTTGCTACTAAACCGAGTGGAATAGTCCCCTTTGTAGCTCATGAATGATGGGTTTACTTTTTAAGATACGATATATGAAGCTTTGAGAGGTACTTGACCTTATCTTAGGACTCCCCACCTCTCTATGTACTTAAATTTCTCACAATAGGCCGAGAGTTTGCTAAGCTCGGGAAAATATTGCTCTCAAATTGCACATATACAAAAGACAACAAACCATATAAACTACCATAATATATCACACCAACATTTAACTGATAGGTAAAAATGGAAAATAAAGGAGTTGAAGGATGAGCAAAACACATTTATGTCTCTTCACTTCATTCTCCTTGGCAATCTTGAATTCATTGGCATAATTAAACAACATTAGCAGTTAGGGATTGGAGTACAATATGTTTGTGCAACACACTATATAGACATAGTTTAGTAGGGCTAGCTCTCTCTCCAAGGTTTGATGGAAATAAATGCACACAAAGGGAAATTAGTTGGCTAGATATGGAAGTGTATCGACTTGTGAATGGAAAGAAATGGAAAAACAAAATACATCTCTAAGATTGAAACAAGGTAGTACAAAAACTCTACCGGACAAGCAATATTGAATCTTTTCCTAACAAGGATTACATATTTGATCAATTTATATCATAGCTTTGAACATAGATGGTAGATTGAGGATCTGCATGTATGTATACAATATCAAAGCTTTGACAAGGAGCAAGGGATTTCCTATAAGGTAACTTGTAAGAAAAGGTGTATGATTTAGATAGACCCCAAACAAGACCATAAAATATTTGAACAGGGAGATTGAGGTTCTTGACTATTTGCATGGACTTGCTTGTTATTAATGTAGAATATATGTGGTGAGATCGACCCTGAGAAATCCAATATGAGGTCATTGTCTGTGATACCACAGTTAGAGATTAATCATCTACATACAATGCATTTACATAGTATGCATGTGAACAAAAAGTTGGACAAATTGCAAAGACTGGCCTTGTTCACTAACTAAATTTTCAAGATCAGTGGTCTTTCTAGGTGCATTAATAGAGGAGAGGACTAGACTGGAGGAGGACATGGTTTGGGTTTGCTTATAGGTGCAGGAATCACACCTACCCAATTCAGGAAAGGACTGGACTAGAGAAGGAGATGGTTTGGATTTGATTATAGGTGCAGGAATTGTACTTTCCCAATTCAAACAAACCATTAGTTGCATGATATAAAACCAAATATATCCAATCATTGGAGCGGTCTTCCATTATCTTCTTATACTCTCGCTATTGCAAGAACTAATGCAGAGGATTGTATGCCCAAAGTTGTGGCTATTTATGAAGCTTTGGAGCTTGATAATGGGATACTGAATAATAACAATAATGTGTTAGTTGATACTCAACTTTCACGTGAGGATGCTACAAATTCTTCATCTGGAGGGTTCATGAGCAGTCCAAATAAGAGTGAGAAGGTAATTGAATTAAGCAAGAGGAAAGTGCTCATGTTTACCATGGGTATTGAGTGCCAAATCCAAGTAAGTGTCATTTTTTATCCTTAGATAAGATTGTTAGCATTCCCTATTAATACTTTATTACAAAAAAATTAGTTTTATTGTGCGGGAAGAGGACAACAAATGACGTCATTTTCCTTGGATCCATTATATCCCCTACAAGAGAAGTGATTTATAAACTTTGGAAGAAGATTTCAAGAAAATGAAGAGCATTCTACAAATGTTTTAATTTAAGTTTTTTTTTGTTGAATTATTTTACCATTTTAGCACTCTATCGGAAACTTAGTTTCCTTAGTCTCCAACCTAATATTCAATATTTCTATATGTAAATTATCAATTTTATACTACCATACAAATCTCTCATAAGAAGCAATTCAATGCCTAATAATAATGTGATTGGAAATAAAACTTGTAATTGTTTTGTGTAAAATATTGGTTGATACTAGTGAGATGATTGACATTTTCCCTTTTGATTTAATTGCTTTTAATGGACAGATTTTTTGGCTTATAGTTCGTGGTTGAAAGCTATAATAACTGGCTAACATAGTCTTTGTATGTCAGGCTTACAAAGAAAGCATGTTGAAATCATTCAAGAAGACTCTAGAAGATGGGATTTCATGTTTATAATTGGTATGGATGTATATATGAATTAACTTCTCTATCACCAGGTAAATCTCATGAAATAAGTGAAATTGATTAAAGTTGCAATGTGTAATATTTCTATTTTCTCCCCAAAATTGCCAGATATTCTCATTGTTTCAGATATTTTGATATAGGCATAATATTTTGAAACCCTTGTTGATACAACCCAATATCTATTTTAATCTAAATGTTAGTCTTTGGCCTTCTAATTGCTTCCTACCTGATTGATTGATTCAATTGCCTTATATCCTGTCCACCTTAGATATATACATTTTTATTTTATTTTATTTTAATTTCAATACAATGTATCTAGCGCCCGATAATGCGGGGACGTCATAGAAGCCTGGGCATGGGGTTCGATCCGGGGTGGGGACGGCCACAGCCGACTGCCCCCGCCACCCCGCCTGTTCGCAGGACCCCCTATCTTATTTCAAGTTTATGGGAAGGAATTAGAGAAGAGTGTTCTTATAAAACCTTGATGTGACAATCTTTGAGTAATTTTTTTATGAGATTTAGGAAGTTGAAGGAAGATAACTTGATATTTGAGTGTTCCTCATTTATAGTGTTTTACACCAAACACATGCTAACTTTCTAGCCTAATATCAGTATCAATGTTAGAGGGATGTAGTCCCCACCAGCTACTTTTATTTCCACTAACCAAAAATGCAATCTTTCTTAGAGAATTGACCCTTTTGTTGGTGGCATGTGTGCCTCATCTTAGTGGATGACCCCAATCTTTATGTAGCCGAATTTGCTTAGTTTTGGGCAGTTGCAAAGGCATACCCTATTTTCTCTCATTTATTCATAACGAATTTCTCACACATGAGATTTATCCAAGAGTTTTAAAGTGTTCTTCTTATAGAATCTTGAAGACTGCAATTTTTGTTTATGTATAATGTATTCTTGAATAGACATATTTAACATGTGTTACTTACTATGCTTGGATGTGATTTTAGAGTTTGAAATCTGGCACTAGTAGTTTTTTTGTGCATTAGTTAGAATCAGAGTATCTAATAAATCCTTCAAATGCAAGAGTCATAACATAGATTTTGGTTCACATTTGATTAATTTGTTGAAAATGCACGTTGTTGTTCACCAAATTATCTTTTTTTAAATTTTATATTTGTGTTTGTGAATACATATAAACAATTTTAAGGTATTAATTCCATGTCCAAATCTCCTATGTAGTAAATTGTATAGATTTGATAGTAGATTGTATAGATTTGATAGTAAAAGCAAGAAATTAAATACAAAAACTTTGTTGAAAGGAGAATGCCAACCACTAGAATCTGCTCATGTTTCCTTCAACAGAATGTGACTCCTTTGAATAGACAATTAAGAAATAATAAAATGAAATTCAATAATAAAATAGAATAGAAATTTCATTTTGTTTTTTAGTATTCACATTAAACTTGTAGGATCTAT
Source organism: Larix kaempferi (assembly GCA_027924585.1). Lineage (NCBI taxonomy): Eukaryota > Viridiplantae > Streptophyta > Pinopsida > Pinales > Pinaceae > Larix > Larix kaempferi. The sequence continues at coordinate 4,958,978 of BSBM01000029.1, forward strand.
TAAATTATTTGAAAATTACAAAAACTTATATTCACAATTTTAATCCCAATTCTTATTTTAAGAATGCACAACCCTATTCATGTTGAAAGAGAACTTAATAATAAAATAGAATAGAAATTTCATTTTGTTTTTTTAGTATTCTCATTTAACTTGTAAGATCTATTAAATTATTTGAAAATTACAAAAACTTATATTCACAATTTTAATCTTAATTCTTATTTTAAGAATGCACAACCCTATTCATATTGAAAGAAAACTTTATAAGATTTAAAAATTATATAAAAATTACAAAACCCATATGCTTCCTTAAAATTATATTAAAGAAACCACACAAATTCTTTTTCATTTCATTACATCTACTTTCATTTTTTTCTCAATTCCGCATCCCATAATCCATTGCACCTTCTAAACCAGACAGAAGTAGAAAGAAGTCAGTCGGATTCCCATTCTTTGTCGTTAGTCGATTCCCATGAATTGTCTTTCTTCAGTTCAGAAACTTATGTAATGAGACGTTGAAAATGGCAACCTTGAAAGTCACCACATTAATTAAATCGCCGGACTGTGACCTAGCACCTGGCACAGTGGCATGTATGCCACAATTAAGATTGCTTGGAATTTATGGGTTGTCATCTTAATATAACTTTAGCTTTCTGTGACGAGATGTCTACGAGCGCAATCTCCAATATATTTAATGACTTGTCCTAATGTTCTTTTCTCCAATCTCAAAGGAATTAGACAAGAGTGTTATTTTCAACTACGGTTACGTTTTATTAATGAGTTTCTGAACTATGTTAATATGTCTAATTTATATATATATATCTTTCATTTAACTTGTAGTCAGGTGAATAAAGTTTAGTTGTAATCACTTTTCAGTTGTAATTATTTTTGTTTATATTTGAGTTACATGTTATCTTTTTTAGTTAAATAAGTTGTATTTGTTTATCACTATGTGTTATCCATGCATTATATCCATGCATTTGCTACCAATTATTTTTTTATAATTATTTATTTCTAATTGTGAACTACTTCCATAAAATCAATTTGGACATTACAATTGTCCCATCTTCCTTCAATCTAGGAAAAACATAAATAATAATGCACTCCAAATTCTAAAATATAAACAATTATCCCTATAAATATTTTTATATTTTAAAGCTAACATATATTTAAATTTACTTGTTAATTCATATTAAAATGGTGTGTATTTTAACTTGTCTTTCTTATATATTATCTAATTATTTTTAATTATAACATATTAAAATAAGTCACTCAAACATTAGCATCTAAAAGTTTTTAACATAAAATATGGAGTTTTTCCACTGTAAATATGGTTTTGAAATGCATCGATCCAATTAATGTGATAGTATTCTCGTTTACTCTGCTAAAACTACCTGGTATAGTACTCAAATCACCTATGGCCAGCACCATACAACCTAACCATACAACCTATATTAAATGTTGATGGGTTGGTGTGTACATAATTTCATATATATGTTTAAACTTTATACACAATTTTCTCCATAGCCAACTGCATAATCTCCGTATTTAATGCTTTGCAACAGGGCGGATAGTGCTAGCCATTACATCAGTGACCAGTACCATACACACTCCATTGAAATATAAAAAGTACTGATTTATTTTGAAGCTAGCATAGATTTAAGTTTGCTATTTGCTGATTCATATTAAAATAAAATGATGTGTATTTTAACTTGTCGTCCTTATCTATTATCCAATTATTTTTAATTATAACATATTAAAATAAATCACTAAGACATTACCATGCTAAAAAGTTAAATTCCAGTGTAAAATATTGTTTTGAAGTGTGCCTACTCCAAATAGCCAGCACCATACAACGTACTGCATAGTATTAAGTGCTGGTGGGTTGGTGTGTACGATCATTACATCTATGTTTATACACAATTTTTTCCATATCCAACTACATCATCTTAAGCTGTATCCAATGCTTTGCAACAGGGTGGATAGTGCTAGTCATTATATCATTGATCAGCACCATACACATTTTTAAGCAGCATTAAATACTAAGTTGTTATCAAGTTTGTACGAAGATAAGGACCATTCTATTCCTGGGTGGTTCTCACTCTCAATCCATGATCTGCAGGAATTAAACAACTAACCTATGGTGACTTAACCTCCACTCCAAGATAAATATATTTATTATTAACATCACAAGTAGCAAGTCCCCGAGCTAAGTAGGTTTAGTTACACTAATAGGTGTTTATATCTTAGAATTTGGGGTGTACTAGCATCTATGATTTTTCTAGATTGCAGGAGGATGAGATAAGTGTACTTTCCAGATTGTAATTCATTTTTAATTTGAGATGATTTTGGTTCAATAAGAAGAGTTTTTATTAGAGGGTGAATAGGAAAAAAAAGAAGTTTTTATGACATTTTTATTGATAAAATAGAATTTTTAACCAAATTCATTTTTAATTTGAGATGATTTTGGTTGAATAATAAGACTTTTTTATTAGACAGTGAATAGGATTAAAAAAAAAGAGTTTTTATTTTACTTTGTAAATTTAAAGAATGTTTTAGACTCAATATTAATAATAATTATATTAATAGGTATTTATATTTTAGAATTTGGGGTGGAGTACTAAGTATGTTTTAGATTGTAGGTGGATGAGAAAAGTGTACTGAATTGATTTTATGGGGATCATGCCAATTTTCATACAAACAATTTTTTAAAAAAATACATGACAGTGAGAAATGTCTTTTTCCATAATCACCAGCCACAAATTAATAATAATAATTTAATTTTAAAATTACAATCTAAACAAAACAAGAAAATACCCTTCACCCAAAAAAAAAATCCCAAAAAAACATATTTATTATGTTACTGATTATTCCTTTAGAACATAATAGCTAAATTTATATTGCTCCGTTACTTAAATCTCATATTTATTATCTTACTGATTATTCCTTTAGAACATAATGGCTAAATTTATATTGCTCCATTACTTAAATCTCAATTAAATAGGTTCACCGTTACTAAGAAATTTTGGATTTACAAATCTACCCAAACCCTTCTCTGACAATAAAATTTTGCTTTTGCTGATATCTTAGTAATATTGACGAAAATTGTAGGTTTTGATATTTCTCTATCAAACCCTGCATGGGACCACCGTGCGCAATTAAGTCTGATGCCATAAACCCTAATCGCCAAGCACTAGTTAGGTTCTACCGTTTAGGGTTTATTGTAGATATTTAAGTTACTATTCGATTTTCTGGTTCTGCAACGATCTATGTGCGTGACTATTTGTTCTATTTGTACATTTCCCTTTAGAGTCTGGTTGTACATTTTCAAAGCTACGCGGGGAAGGCTGAACTTGCAGCAATGGCCGCGGAAGATGTTTTTCAGAATCCTCGCGAACTCTGCATGGATTGGGCTCATGCACTCCGCCGAATGAAAGAAGAAGCTCTAACTGACAGAGCTTAGAAAGTTCAGATTTGTTTGGTGTTAGGTATTCTACAGTTTACTGTGACAGAGATGTCCAATGCGTGTTCAGCACACAAATCGTAATATTTAAAATATTTAAAGACAATAACAATGGTGGTAAATATTCAATTTGCTTGAAGTTTTTAATTCTTCCAGGCTTAATTTTAAGCCCTGCAATTCCATTTTCATTCACACCCTCTTTAGCTTGCTCTTTTTTTTCACATGAAAAAAAAAACTTTTATTAAATAAAAAAGTTATATCAAAATATATAAACTGTCAAGGAGAGCGATGCACGCTCCTTAGGGGATAACCAAAAGTTAATAAAGCTCAAACAAAACTACAGAAAGTGCAGCATCCCTACTAAAGACATTAACTATACTGACAAATGTTCTTATCATAAGATCAAAATAAAGCCATTGTATGCACATTACTAAAAAACGACATTCGACAAAAATGGAGTGTTCAACCTGTTAGAAATAGTAATCTCATCAATTAAGTGTGTTAGTTACATTCCGTTATTCAGTTCTAAGATCTGTTGGTCTGTATTGTCTTAAACCGTCAAACTATGTAGCATATATATACTAATGTATAATATGAAATATACAGTTCAGCTATCTGTATTTGTAACTCTTTTGTTTATGTCTCTACCCATATCAAAGCGTTTGGTTCATTTGGTTAATCCGTTGATCAATCCAAGAAGGATTTAGGAGCCTCTTCTTGATTTGAGGTTTTGTTGAGCCCTAGAAGGTTTTGTTGAGCCTTTAGGTTTTGTTGAGCCCTCGGAGGTTTTGTTGGGCCTTGCTGCACATGTAGAGGAAAGTTTCCTCTCTAGTGAAGTTTGTTGAAGCCGCTACTCAATGCAAAGTAAAATCTGTTGTTGAAGTTTGTTGAACACGTAGAGTGTTTGGTTCCAAAATTGGATTATTGTCTGGAGAACCTCTTCAAAGATTGAAGAGAAGATCCTGTTGAAGTAGGAGCAGATCTGTTTAAATAGATTTGTTTGGAGAAGTTTGAGAAAACCGTTGCCGTTGGACAGTGCCATCCAGCAAGAAAAATTCGCTGTAAGAACGCTTTTTGTGAGGAAAAGAAATTCGGTTCGAACTCCATCTGTTAGAAGCAAGAGAGTTGATGAGATCGTTGTTTTCTGTTAGAAATAGAAATCGCTGCATTCAAATTTTGCAGCCCATTGGTAAGAAGTCCAACGTAGTCAAGAAAGTTGTGAAGAATTCTCGCTGAAGAATTCCGCTGTTGTGAAGAAATAGAAGTCCGCGAGGAAGGAGAAAGCTTTGGAGGATTCCGTTGTTGTGAAGAAACCCCAGCGAAGAGAAGCCTGCTGTAAACTGTTAAGTTGCCAACTGCATTAGCGGAGATGCTATCCAGTTTGAGTGAAAAAGAAAGTTCAAATGTATCTGACATGAAGCATAAAAGACCGTGAGGAGGAAAATTCGTGTTCGTGTCTGTTTGAAGAAGCCCGCGAAGAAGATAAAATCTGCATGGAAAATCCCAATCCACGTGATGATAGCAATAGCAAATCTTGGAATGAGTAAGAGTGTAGATGTTTGTTATTTGGCAAAAGGTTGTTTAAATTATTAAAAGAAGATTATGTGGATTGGTGACCTTGTTTAAATTATTAAAAGAATATTATGCTTTTGTTTAAATTATTAAAAGAATATTATGCGGATTGGTGACAAAGATTTTATATTTATATAAAGAAAAGCCAGCGGCAGTAGAGTTATAAAGAAGTTTTGAAAACTTTTCTAGATATATTTATATATGGGTTAAAACGAATTTCTGAAGTCAGTGGTGAAAAGTTTGAAGTTTTGAAAAGTTTTCTTGATATATTTATGTATTATTTATGTATTCTGGTGAAAGAGAATTATGAAAAGCTAATATTTTGGTGAAAGAGAAATATAAAAAGTTCGTTTTTGGAAGATAAAAAACTGGAATTGATTTCTAAGAAAGTTTTGTGAAGTGCAGTGAGAGTAGCCCCCTTATGTGAAGTGTGGTGAGAGCAGCCTTATATACAAAAACGAGCAACCTTATATTGATCAATATTAATATACGTTTTTTATTGTGTTTTCTATAAATTTCATAAAGTTGTTAGTGCAAAAGCTTTTTGGGATGCTTTAGAGATGAGGTACATTAAAAAGAGAAGAAACATTAATACTTTGCAGCATATTGGTAAATTAGAAGAAGCTTCTATGTTTGAAGCAAAGAAAAAAGACGAACTTGATAAAGTAGAGAAGAAGAATATTGAAGACCTTGTGTGTGCCATAGAGCATGAAGAGGAAGGTGAATCCCACTGTGTAGATACACCAGTGGATGATGAAGTTGTTGGTAAAGCTACCATTGTAGCAGCCTTTGATGATGAAGAAACTTTGGTGAATCGAGCAATAGATATTGCTGATGACATTAACTTAGTGAACCGAACAAAGTTTGTTGATGACAATTCAGTTGAAGATAAAATTGCCCGTGTAGCAGTATTTGATGAGAAACAATATGAAGATGTAGAGTGTTTGGAGAGTCCATTCTTACACAAGGAAAAGATGCTTGAAGCATCAACCGAGATCAAAGAATCTCATATTTTTGGAACTGAAAATTTGTGTGTGTTTGCAGATTATGCAGGTACTATGAGAGAAGAAAAACACTTGGATGTAATGCTAATAGATTATGATGAAGAGTTGAGAATGCTAGAAGAATGGATAGAAAATCCAAGGATTTGTGGAGACATGAACCAGAATATTGTAGCAGAATTAGCAGATGAAGAATACGAGAACATTAACTTTCAAGATTCAGAAATTAACTTTCAAGAATCAGCAATTAGCATTATAGAAATCCCCCAAGAAATGAAGTTAAGTAACATACACATGCAAGGAATAGAGCTGAACATTGAGGTAGAAGAATTATGGAAGTGTTTGCGGAGACACAATGAGACAAAGAATATAGTCGAACACAAAGATCAGTTGACTGAAGATGCTTTTGAAAGCAATGCAAGAGGACGACAACAACATCAAATTTGGGATCCAGGAGAGCATTCTATCTTTGAAATTTTGTTAAGTGTTTGTAAGCTTGGCTGAGACATAGACCAGCAAGCATTTACATTTATGAGATTTGCATTTTAGATGTTTTAGAGTATCATAATTATGAGGGAGTGTTGTGTTTAGTAAGAATGTAACCCTTGAGATTAAGAGGGAGTGTTAGAAATAGTAATCTCATCAGTTAAGTGTGTTAGTTACATTTCGTTATTTAGTTCTACGATCAGTTAGTCGATGTTGCCTTAAACCGTCAAACTATGTAGCATATATATACTAATGTATAATATGAAATATATAGTTCAGCCGTCTGTGCTTGTAACTCTTTTGTTTATGTCTCTGCCCATATTTTGAACACAAACTAGTCAGAGTTCCATCTCTGAATTCCTCCAAGCAGATAGTACCATCCATAGGACCCAAAAATCTCTTAGAGAGAGTATCAGCTTCCACATTGTGCGATCTAGAAATGTGATTGAAAGTGATAGAGGAGAAATCTGAAATGAGCATGGATATACGCTTCAACCATCCATCCAGCAGCACCATGTGTAAAGTATCTCTACCGCAAGCCCAATTGATCACACAAAGGGAGTCTCCAAAAATATGAATGGTCTGGAGTCCCTTGTGTCTAGCAAACCATAATAAACCCCAGAGAGAAATGAGCTCTGCTCTAGTATTAGTACAGCTTCCAGCTTTCAGATAGAGATGAAAAGTATGATTATGAGTGAGTTTTAGGATCATCCCAGCTCCACATAGTCCAGATGGAGCTGCCCCATCAAAATACCCCATAGGAAAGGAATGATCCAACTCAGAGAAAGGTTTTACCATATCGTTCTTCGAAGGACCACGGACAGAGAAAATTAACAGAAGTTTTATGATTCTAAAAAATAATAATGTTGCGTGCTTGCCACACTTCCCACATCACATAGCAAATAAGTGTTGGATCCACTAGATGGATATCAAACCAAAGCTTTAAATTACTCTCAAAGGTGGATCGAGCCCAAATAAAGTGGCGGTTACATGACCATTCCAACTCCTTCCAAAGGGTTTGAAAATAACTACAATTCACAAATAAGTGATCAACCTCTTCCAAACTAGCGAAACATAACATGCAACAACCAGGACCAGTGAAACCTCGCTTGATAAGATTATGCCAAGTAAGGATCTTGTTTTGTAGCACTAACCAGACAAAACACTTGATTTTCAGGGGACATTTAACAGTCCAGATCTTCTTCGACCACCAATTTTGAACACTGTCAGAAACCATATCTATTAAGCAAGAATAGGAAAGGTGAGTAGTGACCATGCCATTCGAAGTGTTGTAAGACCATATTAGTTTATCCTCCTCATGAGACAAAATAATACCAGCCTGAATTAAATTGTTCACATGCAGCTCCCACTTTGAGTGATGACCTGTATCTAACTGAATATCTGACGCAGAAAACCAATGCTTAAAACCACCAATCTAAGGACACGCTGCGTGCTTCAACACAAATATATTTCTCCTAAGTAAAGCTAAAATAAGATCCAAAAAAAGCTTAAAAACCGAACCAACCCCATCAATTGGAAGTATTCCAACATAAATTTGGGTCCCCCGCCCCACAGAACAATAGATGTCATGATTTATGATCAGAAAATATTTAAGTAAACTCCTCCATAGATAAGAGCCATAGGGATCTTTTTTACTATTTTGTATCCAGTAAACTTGAGACATACAATTGAAATAATTTTCTCTCACCACTTTCCCCCATAATCCAGGGACAAAAAAGCTACGCCATAGGAACTTTGCACATAGAGATAAATTGAAGGCATGCAAATATTTTATGCCCCATCCATTCAAATGTTTTGGCCAAGAAAGGTCAGCCCAAGAAGCAAGATGGTATTTGAAGATGCTTGCTCTTCCAACCCAAAGAAACTGGAAAAAAATACTTCTCAAGGTATTGATAACAGCTTGTGGAATGATCAACAGCGAAAGGACTGCGCTGCCGCTAGGGTTCTGCCGCTCTGGGTCTCCGCTCTCGGGTTCGCGTCTGCAGCCGCCAAGGCTGTGCCTGGGGGAGGGTCCCCCCCTCCCTCCCCTTACTTCTCTGCGGAAGAAGCTTTCAAGCGTCTTACTAACCCGCGTGGTAAGAAACTGATGACAAATGAGATCCCCAAATTCATCAAGAAACTGGAAGAGATACCTGAAATCGAACTCCCTCCTGAAAACGCCATTAAAACTGCTCTCGCCCTCTCATCTCGAGGACTGGTAGGCCAATTCATGGGCCTGTGGCCATCGGCGAGAACTACAGATGATTGGATACAAAGGAACTGGAGACCTCATCTGAAACATAGCGTCACGTGCTATCCAGTAGGAAGAGGATTCTACATCTTTGAATTCATTTCAAAAGAAGACAGAGACCTAATCTTCAGAAATGGCCCTTATTTCATGGGGGCTCAAGGACTCTACCTCAACAGATGGACCCCGGATTTTGATCCAAGCATTGACGTTCCAAAGGAGGTACCGGTCTGGGTAAGGCTTCCAAACCTGCCTGCACACTGCTGGAATCCTGATTCGCTGGAAAAGATTGGAAACCGCCTGGGGAAGTACATAGATAAGGCTGACCCAAAGGGGCAATACTCGTGTGCCCGAATCTGTGTGGAGGTTGACCTAGAAGCAGGCCTACCAGAAGTAATCAAATTATCGATCGGTCCCTGGAGCCATTATCAAAAACTGGATTATGAGCAACTGCCGTTCAAGTGCAGACTCTGCCATGAGCATGGCCACTTTCAAAGATCTTGTCCAAAAGCCCAGTCTCAGGAGGAGAATGAGGGTTGGCAACAGGTCAAGATATCTAAAACATCAGCCAAGATTCCTGAAAAAGACCCATGAATACTGGACAGAACCCACCGACTAAAGATCCGCTCAAATCCAAAGAATCAGAAAAGGGGAAAAAAGCAGCTGATCAGACCAATGCGACCACATCAAGCAAGGTAAACCACTCTCGGGACTCAGATATAGAAATAATCGGCCTGGTCAATCCAAATGCCAATCATGAAGATAGCCTTGAAGCTGGAGAAATCCCCCAAGATTATAACGTGGGAAAACCATACCATGATCAAACAGACAATCAATCTCCGAACTCCCCGAAACTCCTATCTGATCCAAAGACCCCAAAAGATCTGGATCATGAACCCGCCATACTGGATTCTGAATCAGGGGGGTGCACAGATGAAGAGGACTCAGATGCTAGCAGCTCTCATGCTACCCCCAATCAGCCTGCCAAAGCTCTAGGTCGCAAATCAAAAAAAAAACACAGGGAAGAGAAAGCCATTCAAGATATAAACAAAGGAGCACAGCAAACCATCGACTCTATGATTACCAGATCAAAGCAAGGCAAGGGCCGCAAAAGGGCCCCCACTCCCAAGAAAGTTTAAATGCGACTCGCCTCCTGGAACTGCAGAGGTCTAGGCTCCAAAGCTAAGCAAGATTCTATGAAGGACATCATCAAAATCAACAAGCCTGACATCCTCTTAATCCAGGAGACGAAATTGGAGGACTCAAGCCTCCATCAAGCCGCTCTTAATTTCTGGAAGAAGGGTTCTGGAAAAGCTATCAGCTCAAGAGGAGCATCGGGAGGAATTGCCACCCTATGGGACGATACCAAGTTCATTCTCATCACTGATCACTGCAGCTCGCACTGGATCTACACCAAACTTCAGCATATTGACTCTGGAATACAAGTAAGTCTGTTCAATCTCAGTGTTCCCAATCTGGCCCCTGACAAAGCTCAATGCTGGGAGTCACTGGATTCCTATTTATCCATGCATGAACCAAATAATATTATCCTAGCAGGAGATCTTAATGTAACCCTGTCTGCTGACGAAAAGAAAGGAGGATCCCCAATAAGAGACCAATCCAGAGAATGGGTCGAGGACCTTATTATGGGTTGGGACCTCTTAGATATCAAACCATTGATAGGAAATTTCACATGGACCAACAAAAGAATCGGCCCGGGTCACATAGCGGCAAGGCTTGACAGATTCCTAGTCCACTCTGACTTCCTTTTGCTTGGTCTGTTAGCAACCTCCAAAATCCTTCCTAACTGCATCTCGGATCACAAACCAATCCTGCTGGAGTTATCTTCTGAAACTAATCTGGGCCCTATACCTTTCCGGTTTAGCCCTCTTTGGCTCCACCATGAGAATTTCCATCTTGTCGTCCGCAACTCTTGGTCAATCCCTATCCCTGGTTCTCCGTCCTACTCTTGGGAACAGAAAATCAAAAGACTGAAATCAGACCTTAAAGCCTGGGCAAAGAGTATCACCTCTCCTACCACTCGCAGAATTGATTCCCAAAAAGTTCTGGAAGACCTTCAACTCTCCCTGGAATCATTCAACCCCACCCCTCAGACCCACGTTGCTGAAACGGAACTTCAAAAAAACTTCTTCCAAACTTGCAGGGTAGAAGAAGAATATTGGCGTCAAAAATCTAGGAGTCTGTGGCTGGAATGTGGTGACAAAAACACCTCATTCTTCCACAAACAAGCGGAGGCCACAAAGAACTATAAAGCAGTCAAAGAGATTAACTATCAAGGAACCATCTACAATAACTTCAAAGATATCAAAAAAGCCGCCTTCAATACCTTCAAAGAACTCTTCTCAGCTCCTATTGAACAACCCCCGAATCCCCTTGATTACCCATTTGACACCATACCATCCCTGGTCCAAAATTCTGACAATATCTTCCTCACTGCGCCAATTTCCATGAAAGAACTTAAATTAGCCCTCTTCAGAATGAAACCTGACAGCGCTCCAGGCTCGGATGGCTTCACTGCCAGATTCTACATCAACTGCTGGGACCTGATTAAATTGGATCTCCTTAGAATGGTGAGACACTCGCAAAAAACCAACAAATTAGGGGGAAGCACGAACTCTGCCTTCCTAACGCTGATTCCTAAAGACAAAGGGGCCACTCATTTTGCCAGATTCAGGCCTATTTCCCTCTGCAATATGAGCTACAAAATTGTAACCAAAATTATTGCTAATAGGCTCAAAAAAGTCCTCCCTCGTATTATTCCTGAAAACCAAGGAGGTTTCATAAAAGGCCGACAGATTCAAGACAATATTTTACTGGTCCAAGAAGCCATACACTCCAGCCATCACTCAAAAGAAGGAGGCATGGTGATCAAGCTTGATTTAGCAAACGCCTTCGACAGAGTCAACCATAATTTCCTGCTCCTGGTCATGAAGAAACTTGGGTTCTCAGATTCCTTTGCTAATTGGATCCAAGGCTGTATAAGCTCCCCTTGGATTGCTCCCCTGGTCAATGGCCGTCCCACTGATTTCTTTCAAGCCTCCAGGGGCCTTAGACAAGGCTGCCCCCTATCCCCTCTGCTCTATGCAATCCAAGCCTCGGTCCTAAGCTTCCAACTGATCAAAGCCCAGCAGCGGAATGTTCTCCCAGGTCTCCATTTGGCAACTAATGTGAACAAAATCAACCATGCTCAATTTGCAGATGACACTCTATTGCTGGGGGTAGCTAGTACCCATGTAGCAAGAAGATTCAAAAATGAGCTGGATACCTACAGACAGATCTCTGGCAGTAAGATCAATTTCCAAAAAAGCAAGATTTATGGCTGGAATTGCACCACTAGGGAGCTGGGGGATATAGCTCGAATCTTAGAAATGGAAGCAGTACATGATTGGGATTCCATCACCTACCTAGGGGTCCCAATTGCTAAAGGCAACCCCAAAGCATGCCAATGGAACCCTATTCTGGACAAAATAAAGAATCGAATCCATAACTGGGGCTCTAACTGGCTAAATCAAGCCGGAAAACGGTCCTTTTAAAATCGGTCCTGATGAGCATTCCGATTTATCAATCTTCCATTCTCCTCGCCCCTTCTCTGATCATTGGGAAAATGGAGAAACTAATCAGGAAATTCCTATGGGAAGGAGGAAAAGGAAACAAAAACAGACTTCATCTCGTAGGATGGGACAAAATTCAAAAGCCCTACAGGGAAGGAGGACTTAACATCAGAAGTATAGCTAGACAAAATATGGCCATGGGAGCAAAAATTCTATGGAATCTTGTGTCTGGCCGTGAGACTTGGAGCAAAAAAGTATTAAGGAAAAAATATTTCCCTGGCTCTAGACTAAACTGTCTCGATAAGCCTTCTCAAAGACAGAAAGGATCCCCAATTTTCACACTCTGCAACAAGGTACGGGATCAATTTGCCAGCCTCCTTTTCTGGATCCCTGGCAATGGGAAAAAGATAAACATTTGGAAGGACTCTATTATGGGAGACCAACCCATAGGTGAAGCAAATGATATTGAAAATCTGAAATACTGGATGCAGCACAGAAACATTGACACTCTTTGGGACATTTCCAGTTGGGAGGAAGAAGGGGAAAAAAATTGGATTGACTGGAACCTAGGCGAGGTCCCTGATAACCTTCTTGGAGAAGCTGAGATGCTGTTACATTTGCTTCATGGGAAAGCCCCCATTTCTGAGTCTGCCAAAGACAAAAGAGGATGGGGCTACGAATCTGGTAGCTATACAGCTGCCGAAGGGTATAGGTCTTTCCAATCGTTGCATCAAGCACCCAATAATCCTGCCAAGTGGAACTTCATCTGGAATTCACCACTCATTCCAAAAATTGATCTTTTCTGCTGGACGGTGGCACATAACAGCATTTTAACGGGTGACACACTAAAGAAAAGAGGTCTGAATGGGCCTTCAAGATGCCCCCTATGCCTTTCTGATGAAGAAACAATATCTCATCTTCTGCTTATGTGTCCTTTCTCCAAAGAGGTCTGGCATCAAGTTCTCTCTGGTCATGGAAATATCGACAGATTTAAAAACCTCCCGGATCTTTTCAGCAACTGGAGCAAAAACTCCCCTTTTGATCTTCTTAAGAAAAACCGCCTCAAATCCCTCTGGATGTGGACCCCTAAAGCTATATGCTGGAAAATCTGGCTGGAACGAAATAGCCGCTTATTTAGAGATAAAGCAACCTCAAGCTCCAGGGTAGCTACCACTTGCGTGGCCCTGTTGGGGGAAGCAGTGGACTCCAGAACAATCACCAACACTAGAAGTCTCAGTCCTGCTGAGACAAGCTGGATAGCCAAATTCAATCTCAAAGATGATTCCAATGCAATCTCAACCACCTCTCATGAAAACTGGGAAATCAGAATGAATGCAACCGAGTTCAATAATTGGAGATCGACAATTAAGGAGCACTGCCTGTTCTTTGATGGGGCCTCTAAAGGCAACCCTGGAAAAGCTGGAGCGGGGGGAATCCTCCTCAACCCTCACAATGAAATCCTCACCTCCTTTGCCTGGGGCATAGGAACGGACTCTAATAATAATGCGGAAGTGCTGGCTCTATGGCAAGGGCTTAAGCAAGCCACTGATAAGGATATTCCCGAGCTCACCGTTTTCGGTGATTCAAGGATTATTATTCAAGCCCTGAACTCGAATAAGCCAACCCATCAGCTTAACCTCTCTCGGGTCCTGCGCAGAATATTCCTTCTCAGGTCCAAATTCACCAAACTAAGCTTTTATCATGTTTCTCGTGATCTCAACGGTCCGGTCGATGCAGAAGCCAACAGAGCCGTGCTCCTGGGCAGGAGTATTCTGTCGATTAATGATAGCGAATCTCATTGCTCTATTCCTTAAGACAAATAGTATCATGACATCGATCTTCTGCAGGATTGCTAAGATTCTCGCGGATCTGATTAGCGAGATTGTCAAGATAGCCTTCGAGGATATCCTCCACTTCAGACTGCTCCTCCAGGACGGTGACTCAGAGACCCGTGACCAGCCAGAACGCCATTTCTCCTATTTAATCAGGCCGTCTGGGAACAGACCTCTCCAGTGCGCCAGCTCTAGTAATAGAAGTAAGAGCTTGAGTAGAAATACCAAGAAGATCAGGATCCGTCTGCGAATTTCAGAATGGCGTCGGTGGGCTCAACTTCAGGAGGCAAATCGCTGGAAGAAAGACTGGATGACCTGCAAAACTCAATCGACATTCTCAAATCCAAGTCTGAGGAGAACGAAGGCAGACAGAAATCCCACAACGCAGAGGACTACCAGAAATGGAGAAAGTTCAATAAGGATCTACAAGGCATCAAGGAAGAAATCAAGGATTCCAAAGGAGAAGTCTCCTATTTTGAAGAAGTGGTGTACACCCACTTCAAAGACCAGGCAAATACTGAAGGGAATTTCGGGAACAGAATTGCTGCACTGGAAGCAGCGGTCCAGAAGATCCTGGAAAAGCTTAATGGCGCTTAGACCCTGCTCTGATCTCTTCTATGCTCTCTTTGCTATTTCTAGTATCAAAAATCAGTCCACTGTAATTTTGCTTCTCAATTCTGAAACCTCTGGGCAGCCTAAGCCTATGAATTTTGTTGTTTCAGATACTGATATTGATGTAATCAAGCACACGGTGGCTGATTCACCGGCTTTTAATTAATCTTCCCAATGCTTTTGTCTAAAAAAAAACAGCTTGTGGAATCATAAAAAGAGAGAACCAAAAGAATGATATACTCTATAACACAGAACTGAGCAAAGTGAGTCGACCTCCCAAAGACAAAAGTTTGAATTCCCAAGTATTTAATCTCCTCTGAACTTTGTTTATGAGCCAATGCCAGTCAGCTAAGGTGTAACCATTTGGCTTCAAAATAAAATCCAAATAATTAATCCCACAACCAAGTTCCTTCATCTGATACGGGAAGTGTAAACCAATCTGTTCCTTCGGACCTGGTTCTTGACACTGGTAAAAGAAGCAATATTTATATGCGTTAATATCCATGCTAGGAGCATCATAGAAATTATTGATAACCCTTTTAAAATGATACCATTCCAAGAAAAATCCCCTCCCAAATAAGAGCACATAATCTATGAATAAAAGATGAGTAATAGAAAGTGAATTTGCAACTTTAATACCTTTAATAAGACCACCACTCCTTGCTTCATTTATCAGAAGACTCAACCCTTCTATAGATAGAATAAATAAATAGGGTGACAAAGGACAACCCTGCCTAAGACCCCTGTCACCTCTGAAGTAAGATGAAGGCGAACCATTAATTAAGACTACAAATCTCACAGAGCAAACACAAGTCATAATCCAGTCAACAATCTCGATTGACAGGCCCGATTGTAAAAGGATAAATCTAAGATTTAAGTCCAATCTATCCTATCATATGTCTTAACAAGATCCATCTTCAATATGAAAGCATCCATATTTTTCATCTTAACATAGTGTAAACCCTCTTGTGCTATTCTGAACGTGTCCAGAATTTGACGGTTATGTAAGAAACCATACTGTTTAGCAGAGATATGTCTTTCAAGAAAAGGCTTAAGTGATCCACATCGTAGTTGGCATTGTTATCGAATGCTAACATCAACTGCGACAAGTCATCGATGTTGATACAACCTCAACAAGTTTTGACTCAACATGACTTCGACAAACTCAGCAACTCTGATAGGTTCCAATTTCGACACAACTCCGATGAGTCTCAACTTCGACATACTGCGAGACGCTCCACACCTTCGACATGTCTAGCAACCTCACAGTTTCGCGACATCGACATGTAGCGTTGACATGCGACCAACAACTATCGAACTTCAACAGACTATCTCTCTATCTTCCAGTAGACTGTAATGGTTGAACTATTGAACTGTTCTAACTTCTTCTTTGTAATTGAATGTAACAGGAAGGAACCCAAGCAGCTTAGAATTCTATATAAGCATGTATAATATTGTAATATGCATCAATCTATTTGTTTTACAACTAATAGAGAAGAACAGTTCGCATTCCTACATATTGTCTATGCGTATTTGTGTTTATCTGTGTAGTGTAATCCTGCTTTTGCTCATTCTGCTTCTTAGCTTCCACCATAACAGAGCCGGATCATTCAGTCGAACTATTATCCCCCTCGGTTTCCTGGCCCCGACCTGGATCATTGGTATCAAAGCAAGACTCAATCAGAGCAATCATTTTTCATGCTTAAGTTCTGTGTATACACTTCTCTCGAAGTTACCTGACTTATGTCGGTTCAAACACACTCGCAATATCAAAATTCAAGCAGACACTATCTCTAGAAATCATAGAAGAAACAGACGATAGACATGCAGCCAAAGAGACAGCACAGCTTATTGGGCAAGCTCTGGCTCCAAAACGGACTGAAATGTTCACCCGATTCAACGAAATTCTCATGCGATTTGCTTTGACATCTGGAGGAGTTTTGACGAGAACTCACTCCAAAAATATCAGCCCCTTCAAAGTGCAAATGAATCTAGACATACCAAATCTTAAAGGTAAGATTGACACAGAATCCACCGACAATTGGGTACAACAATCAGAATCTTATTACGCTGTGAATCAACTCTCAGAAGATGAAAAGAACACCATTGCATCCTTAAAGATGTCAACACCTGTGCACTGCTGGTGGGAGAACCTCTTGACAAAGATGGAGAAAAGTGGAGACCCCATCGACATGTGGGATAAATTTTTTGAACACATTTGAAAGGAATTTTACTTGCCCAAATACCTAGAGCAACAGTATAAGAAGTGGCAGCAACTAAGGAAATGGAAATATCAGTTTATGCAAAGCTACACTGACGAGTTCTACTGACTCATGGATAGACTTGGCGTCCAAGAAGAATAAAAATTGCTTGTTCTGAAGTACATCAATGGATTGTCCCAGTACATTCAGCAGGAGATGGAGTTTCTGACTGTCAATACGCTTGCGGATGCATTCCACTATGCCAACAAACTTGAAACCAAGCAGAAGGGAAAAGCATGCTTCGCGTCAAAGCCGACATCGGGACAACCACTCGACAAGAAGGCAATAGCCGACTTTGACAAGTCGAAATATTCTCAGTCGACTCCGCCAAAGCCAGATCACGACAAAAATCATTTTCATAAAAAAGGAACGTAGCAAGCAACCGACTGGAAAATGGTGCAACTATCATCACTCATCTTGGTATGATACGTCTGAATGCAAAGCTCGGAAGACCTTTTTGGTGTCGACATCCGACGTGTTCGACAAGACCATGCTAGAATCTGACCCAGATGCAACGACCCTTTTGACATCGACCACTCCTGCAGCCTCGACTATCATCGACGAGGAGGAACAAGAACGTCTATTCCATACACGGATATGGGTCCATAGAAACCCATAATTGTGGACAACGGTAGCCAGAAGAACTTCGTTTTTGAAGATCTCGTAAAGAAACTAGGTCTTGTTACCACTCTGCATCCTTAGCCTTACAACATCGGTTGGATGAAGGATGGACAAGAACTACGGATCACAGAACAATTCAAGCTCGCCTACTTCATAAAACCTTTTGAAGATGAAGTAATCTACGACGTGTCACCACTCTCCATAGCCAATGCCCTGTTTGGGAAACCTTACCTCTGGGATAGACATGGAAGTTATCAGTCACGGCCTCAAAAGGTGATTGTCATAATCCAAAATCGATGGTTCAGCATACGAGAGCATCAACCTACACCAATGGTTGCAGTGGTATCTACCAAATAGACAGAGAAGCTCATCAATCATGCTCAGAAGTTCACATTAATCATGATCAAGCCGCAACATTCTAAGAAGACTGCAGTGACGAGTCTATTCACCAACCAATGTAGCTCCCGACAGAAGCAACAAGTCGATCATATTCTCGATGAGTACCAGAACCTCTTTCAATCTCCTAACGGAGTACCTCAACATTGTCAAGTAAAACACTCCATTGAACTTGTTCCTGGTTCTTCTTTGCCTAACGCATCTGTTTATAGAAGATCCATTCTAAAAAATGAAGAGATTCGCAAACAAATCCAAGAATTAATCGACAAAGTTCATATCCGCCCCGACCCCTCTCCTTGTGGAAGTCCAGTCGTCCTAGTTCCAAAGAAAGACGGTACTTGGTGCATGTGCATCGACTACAGAGCTCTCAACAAAATTTCTATAAAGAATCGCTACCCTCTTCTGCGGATAGACGAGCTCATGGACTGTCTGAAAGGTGCTAAATTATTTACTAAGATCGACCTCAAGTCGGGATACCATCAGATTCTAATCGAGCCCTCAGATGTGTGGAAAACTGCTTTCAAGACCAAGGAAGGATTCTTTGAATGGTTATTCATGCCTTTCATCTTAACCAATGCACCTGCGACCTTCATGCAACATATGGATAACCTTCTTCAACGTTTCATCGAAAAATGGGTCATTGTCTATCTCGACGATATATTGATTTTTAGTCGATCATTGGAAGAACATGTTAGACATCTTTGACAAGTCCTCAACACTCTCCAGCAACATCGACTCTATCTGAACATGGACAAGAGCTCTTTTGCGATGACCAACATCAAATATTTGGGGTATGTAATTGACTTTGCAGGCATTCACATCGACCCAAAAAAAGTACAAATTCTCAAAGATTGGCCCATTCCTCACATCATCCAAGAACTAAGAAGTTTTCTTGGTTTGGCAAATTTCTATCGAAGGTTCATACTCAGCTTCAGTCACATAGCCTGGCCCTTGAATCATTTGACGAAAGGAAGTGGGAAAACTGTCTTTAAATGGACACCGACACAACAAGAAGCTTTTGAATAGCTCAAACACAAGCTTTGCGCTACACCAGTACTTGTGTTACTTGATTTGCATCATCCCTTTGAGATTGAGACGGACGCATCGGACTTTGCCTTGGGCCCAGTGATCACTCAATCTGGTCACCCAGTCGCTTTTCATTCCGAAACTTTTAACGATAGTGTTAGAATATATTCAACATACGAAAAAGAACTGTACGCCATTGTGCAACCTCTCAAGAAATGGAGGCATTACATCCTTGGAAAGGAAACGGTCATCCTCACTGACCATAATCCTCTTCAGTTTGCTCTGACACAATCAAAACTTCAAACAACTCGACAGCTTAAGTGGATTAATTACCTGCAACAATTCCAGTTGGTAATTAAGTATCGAAAAGGTAAAGTTGACACCGCCGCCAATTGTCTAAGCAAACCTCCCATTACTCTCCTCTTCACAGTGATGAGTATGCAGGGATATTACACCACTACTTGGACTCAGTTGTATCAGGCAGACATCGACTTTTCACCAGTCTACCGATAGCTTCAGACTGACAAGTTGTCGACCGCCGACTATTTCCTGAAAGATACCTTATTATACAAGCTTGGACAACTTTGTGTACCGAACGGTGAGAATCAACAACGGCTCATTTGGTATGCGCACTACAACAAGACTGCAAGACACTTTGGAGTAGCAAAGACACTTGCTATTCTCTAGAATTATTTCTTTTGGCCTACACTTAAAACCGACATCAACAAGTACATTCGATCATGCGTGGTTTGTGCCATTGCTAAATCGCCTAATCGATGACAGGGATTGTACACACCTCCACCAGTTCCTAGTCGACCATGGGAATCTATTTCTATGGACTACTTGACAGGGTATCCTACTATGAAACATGAACATGACGTGATCTTAGTAGTATTCGACATATTTTCCAATATGGCCATTCTCATACCATGTAAGAAGACCACGACAGCGCAGGAGACTGCTCGGCTCTTCTTCACACATGTTTGGAAACACTTTGGTTTAGCGACAACCTTAATTTCCGACCAAGATGCCAAATTCGTCAACATATTTTGGAAGACCCTTTGGAAACAGCTAGAGACACGACTCTCATTTTTGACAGCTTTCCATCCTCAGACCGACGGATAGACTAAAGTTGTGAATCACTTGGTTGTATAACTGCTTCGCATGTACAACCACAAGCATCGACACACATGGGATGAAAGTCTTTCATACATACAACACAGCTACAATCGTGCTCAACAGAGCTCTACAGGAAAGAGTCCATTTGAGATCTGTTATGGATTTCAACCCTCAGTGCCTATTGACTTGATCAACTTCTAAACACAGCCAAACTCCGACACCAACCACAACCAACGAGAAGTTGCCAAAGCAGTCAAGTTTCAAGAACAAATTTGCGATATCTAGCGACAAGCACATGACATATTGCATAGAGCAAACTCGAAAGTTGTGAATTGCTTGGTCATACAACTGCTTCACATGTACAACCACAAGCATTGACACATATGGGATGAAAGTCTTCCATACATACAACACAGCTACAATCTGTCAAGCACTCTAATTGCAGATAATTAAATATCAAACACACAGAGCGTATGAAATTTATTGTCAACCCGAGAAAGTCTTTTTATTTCAAAGGACAAGTGCACAATATATGCTTAAACACACAACCATTAGAAGTGAATATTTTTATCTTCTATCATCCATGTTCATCCCAAGAATCTAAGCAATCCCAATTGCCTTCTAACTGCTATACTACAATTCTTTTCTATTATGCATCAAGAAGAAATGGTATCAGATCTAATCAACGATTTGCAAGAAGGAAATCTCATTCGCATTCTAAAATAATCACTTGTCTAATCTAATCAAGCTGGGAATCATAAAGCATGACCTGAACATTACTCTAGAATTTTAATGAAAGAGATTGAAGCAATTGTTCTAAGAAACTGAATTGCAAAATATAAATCAATCAACACATAACAGGAAAGCTAATTCGTAAGAGCTCCTGGGATTACGTCTCAGCTGTAAGATGAACACAGCAGTGTGAACAAAAATTGAAATATGTAAAACAAACCTGACTCAGTCGACTGTTATTCGATACCATTCACCAATCTCATGAAAATATAATCAATTACTGGGAAATCCACACAATGAATATTGCTGCTGCATATAAAAGAAAGAACAAAGCATCACACAACAAGAAAGATGAAATCCTAAATTAACACAGCAATCTCTGTGGAAGACGGGCCCAGTCTTCACACAGAGACGCTGGTCGAACAACACTCTCTTTAACTCAGAAGTAACTCCTTATATTAACAGAAGAATGAGTACACAGTTTCGGCTCGGCTGCTAATACAAGATAAATTAATTGTTTGCTGTCCAACCCCTCGGTCGAGGCAATCCCACATATTTATACATACAATTTGCAACATCTAAACCTATAATTGGGCAGCCATGAAGATCTCTGATCTTCAGGCGCCCTAAATAATCTAGCTGTTACAATGCGTGGCAGAACTGAAATATCCAAATATGAGGGGAGTTATTAACTGTCCCAAGAGTGGCGGTCCTTCCAGCTCACAGCTGGATTCGAGCAGCGACATACTTAAGATGGCACTTTATGTTACAGCTGCCCTGCCACGACTGTGCCTAGATTGACGATTTGAGCCCCAAGGAAACTTCTACAAGCAATGGACGTCCCTTCCTCCATGACTTGTTCAGCTCCGATCTTCCTGCAGTCTATTTGTCTTACTACCTTCATAAATCGCATCATGTTAGCACAAATTAAGAGATGCACAGCTTTAATCATCACAATCATAAGTATTAATACAATAAAACAATAATCGGCCATACCTTGGTAAATTGGGGAATAAGATAAGGACAATAAGTCGAATTGCCAAGGTAATTGGTGTGAGACAAGGGAAGGGAAGATGATAAATGATGGTCAAAAAGGGCCAATTCTGGGCTCAACATCTCCCCCCAACTACCCTATTGCATGTCCTCATGCAACAACCTGCATCTGAATCTTGAACTGAGCTCTGTCCAGGAGAGAGGAAGGAATGTAGGTAAATCAGGCACCTCATCTACCTTTTTTGAAAAAGCTTCTGTGAGCAACCCGGCATCTTCCAACTTCACTGTTTCCCTTCCACTGCTTCTTGCTGATATCTGAGAATGCACTTGGTGTGGTGGGAATCTTTCTGCAGTTCTCTTATGCTATGCCTGGGGAAGTTGAAAAGACACCCTCAATCTAAATCCAACTCAATGACACCTGTAGGAGGTGGAAGCACTGGTTCTTGTGGGACAGTGTCTTCCAGCGCATCTAATGTTAACAGGAGAGTTGCTGGTTCTTGTGTAACAGCAACATCCCTTAACCCATCTTCAGCAGCTACCTTCATTGCTTTTGGAGACACTGGTTCTTGTGTAACAGTATCTTCTTTGTCATTCTGCTGCTGAGACTGAATATCCTTTTCAATTTGCAGCTCCTCCTCCAAGATTTCAGTGTCACCTGAGCATGGTGTCTGTACCTGTTCATTGTCACTCCACTGTGTGTCAGGGATGATATCCACTCCCAGGTTATCTCCCAGCTGTAATTCAGGAGTTTTTGTTGCAGCCTCCTCTTCCAAGATTTCAGTGTCACCTGAGCACGGTGTCTGTACCTGTTCATTGTCACTCCACTGTGTATCAGGGATGATATCCACTCCCAGGTTATCTCCCAGCTGTAATTCAGGAGTTTTTGTTGCAGCCTCCAAGGATGTTGGTTCTTGTGTAACAACATCCTGGCTTACCTCTTCATCCTTTTTCTGCTGCAGCTCTTCTTCTATGAGTTCCGTATCATGGGAGCTCTCTGGGGTTACAACCCATAGTTCATCATTGAATGCCAAAGTATCCTCTGTCTCAGCTTCTTCTACTGTCTGCTCAGCCGGTTGGACAGTCCTATTCAGGATTGCTGGTTCTTGTGTTGCAGCATCCTGTTCCAACTTATCACTGTCCTGCCTTTCCGTTTCTTCTTCTAAAATTATTGTGTCCTGGAAACGTTCTGGGGTTACAGCACAAAATTTTTCACTATCCTCCAGAGTATCCTTCGGCTCCATGATCTCTGTATCAAGGGAACATTCTGGAGTCTCACCATATTCTTTTATAAGCTCCAGAGCATCCTTCATTTCCCGTTCTTCTCCCATCTGTTCTATGATTTCTATGTTGTGGGAGCATTTTGGGATTGCCATACATTCCTCATAAATTTCCAGGGCATCCTCCACTCCCTGTTCTTCTCCCATCTGTTCTATGACTTTTGCATCATGGGAAGTGGCAGCTGCAGCAAGGATGTTTAAAGGTGCTGGTTCTTGTGTAACAGCACCTTCTTTCTCCACTGCTTTCCCTTCTGTGGCTACAGGCTGTTGTGCTGAATAGGTGCTAAGTAAAATTTTATGGCCTGCTTCCTCAAAGATCTCCCCACAGGTGGGGCAGAGTATTCGCTCATCCTTTTCTCCAGCTCCAGCAGAAGCTGATTCCTCCACTTGGTCTGCAGCCTCTATTAATGTATACATCTTTCTTCCACCCTGCTTTCTGCAGATTTCCTTCCATGTTTCCAGCTCCTTTCTAAGTGCTTGGAGGTCCTCTTTCAGCATTGCATTCTCATACAAGAGTCCCTCAATTTGAGGTTCTTCCTCCACTGGCCTTTGTGGAGCATCCCTCGGTTTTGGTGTAAGGATTGGTGGTTCAACCTGTGTTTCTAAGGTTGCCCATTTTGTTCTAGCTGCCTCTGCTGCTGTGATTGATCGAGTTCGTTTCCTTCTGATTGGTGCCACTAAATCAAACTCATTGGTAGCCCTCTTCCTTTTCTGTGGCGTTTTCTTTTGTGACTTTCCTTTTTGTGATGTTTCTTCTTGTGGAGCCGGAATATAGGGGGGAAAAACTGAAGTTAAAGGAATATTTCCCTGCCCCCCATGTTGTTCTTCTTCAATCACAGCTGCTCCTCCTACCCACTCCGGTGAAGACTCGATTGTGACCAGCTCAATATCTTCTTCCATTGCGCTGGCTCCGTCATCTTCAGGTTCCATTGTCGCAGCATTTGATGCTGCTCCAATTTCACCTTCTGCTGTCGGAGCTGCCCTGCTATCTAGGTTTTCCGCGAGGGTTTCATCTACATTGTCGCCTGATGGCTCTGTTTGTGCTTCCCCTCGCTCTCCTTCAAATGCAGTGTCATCCCCCACTGGTTCTGCTTGTGCTGGGGATTCATACACCTCAAATGGCTCTTCCTGTGCCCCTGTTTGTTCTTCCTCTGTGGTTTTATCCACCCCGGATGGTCCTGCCTGTGCCCCCTGTTGTTCTTCTTCCGTTTCATCCCTCTCGGATGGTCCTGCCTGTGCCCCCTGTTGTTCTTCTTCCGTTTCATCCCTCCCCCCAACTTCACTGGAGGAACTTCAGTCCTCCTGTTGTGGCGGAACCGGTATTTGCTGTAATGGAATGACCCTCAAGGGAACAGGTTGCTGTGGTCGGGTAATGAATTGCTCCCATGTTATATTATGTTGGGCCAGGGTTCTTACAATAATTAACTTAATAAGGCCATGGTGGGTGAGGGAGGATAATGGGTGCTTTGCAGATTGAACAAATGTTGCCATATGGCGCAAGTCGTGCAATAGATAAAATGGAATATTCAACAAAATGCCATGACGGAGATGAGAAAGCAAAGGAAGTTCAGAGTTGTACACAGTTTGGTATCAACCTTCGCAGGTAATGTACTTCTTGAGGAAGACAGCAACCTAGTCCCATGGCTGCGACAATGACTTCAGTGCAATCCCTCTCCTGGATGCTTCAACTTGCTCCCCTGGAAGTAAAAATTCTTCCCGTGCAACCGTTGCGGGGACTCGACTGTTAAACCAAGGTTTTCCACCATCGAGATAGCTGTAACCTCGGATATAATGACTTCTGAAACATCTATACACAGCCCCCACACCGTGGAGTGTGTTTTAGTAAGATTCAAGGCGAATTGCAGGGCTGCATCCCGATCGAATCCGTCCAATCGTTCAAAGAACTCGACCCAGCCAGCAGCTTGAAAAATGGCCAGAACCTGCAGATTCCGTCTAAGTTCCCGGGTATTGAAAGGTTCATGGCGAACTGGAATGCCCATGGTCCTGGCTGCAAGATGAAACTGCTGTTCGACAGAGTACAGGATCCCAGAATGGAAGTTGCAGCACAGAGAATGCACGAATCGTTGAGCGGAGACGTTGAGCGAATGAACTAATTCGGAAAGTTAAGCGCAGAGAAGAGTTTAAAATTTTCATGCCGAATTGGGGAGGGTGGCAGTTATTAGTATTACGTCGTATGAGGGAAAGGTTTAATCAGATATAAATGGTGGTGCGATTGAAGGTACGGCCAATCTCGTTTAAATGATATCAATACTTAATCACGTGATAAATGAAAGCCATACCTCATAAAACTGTGCGCCGGAAGGCTGCGGAAACTGGTGGAGCATGGAGTTGGTGACATCACGGAGCCGAACGCGTGCACAGTCAGACGTGGGATCATGATGACTCGGATAAGGCACTGATTTCCTTCGCTGGTAAAACACAAGGCGTCGCATCCTCCGGGTTAAAATGATGAGTTCGCCGGCAGGACTGGGATGAATCAGCATCATAATTAGCAGGTTGAACAATCCTTCTGTTAACACGGGAGTTACCACTGCAAGTTGCTAAAGAAATGATCACACGGCCGATGAAAAAGCTTGTTGCAGCTGGCAGGAAAGAAGTTACAGCCACCGGAAAAGAATTCACGACAGCCGGAAAAAGATTTACGATATCAGGGAAAATTACGGCTGTCACGGGAAAGTTTTACGGCGGCGGGGAAAAAAACTTAGAGCTGGTGGGAAAAGATTTTACGACTATGGGAAATATGTCGCAGCCGTTGGAAAGAAATGGCAGCTACGTGGAAATGATGTGGAAGTGGCTTGGTCAATGAGGTGGCAGCCGCCGAGAAATAAGGTGGCAGCCGGGAAATGATGTGGCGGCTGTGGGAAAAAGATGTTGCAGCTTCCAATGTTACAGCCGCCGAAATTGCAGCTGCTGGAATTGCAGCTGCCAGATTTGCAACTGTCGGAAAAGATTTGACGGCGGACGGAAAAAGGACATTACGGCTACCGGGAAGTGAAATGGCCGTGGCTGGTAAATGGAGTGGCAGCTGCAGAAAATGAGATGGCAGCCGTGGGAAATGAGGTGGAAATAGCTGGTGAATGAGGTGGCAACCATGGGGACGATGAGGTGGCAGCTGCGGAAACTGGAGTTGCAGCCGCCGATGTTGCAGCCGCCGATGTTGCAGCTGTCGGAAAAGATTGACGGCTGACGAAAAAGGGCATTATGGCTACCGGGAAATGGAGAATATGGTTGCCGGAAAAGGATATACAGCTGCCGGAAAATATGTTGCAGCTGCCGGAAAAATATGTTGCAGCTGCCGGAAAATATGTTGCAGCTGTCGAATTTTTTTTTTTTTTTTTTTTTTTTTTTTACACAAGGACAGCACGGGGCGATTTTCATTACGGGCCCAAAACTGGTCGTTCCCCTGGCGCTTCCCTGAAAATTTTTAAAGACGACAGCAAGCAAAGAGATCAAATGCAAAGAGAAAGAAAACGACAACTATACGCTACAGCAAGACATTATTTATGTACAGCAAATATAATTTTCAGTTTAAGATTTGGCAAAGGTAGAGGAATGTTCCTGCTCTGGTGCCAATTGATAGTTCGGATCAGCAACAATCTGTGAAATGAATGCATCTTTCGAAATGGGCTTCCGATACAGTCGCAATCTATGGCCATTAGCAAGTAATGGTATACGGTTTTCATCAATGGTGACCAGGCGAACAGTGCCGTTGTCAAATACCCTGTCAACCAAATATGGACCCAGCCATCTTGTGCGTAATTTCCCTTTAAAATCCTTCTTGAATCTGGAGTCGTACAATAGTGCCCAGTCTCCTTCACGGAAGATTTTCTTTTTAATGAATCGGTCATGCCAATTAGATCTTTGTTGCTGAAGCAGCACAGTCTGGTCTACTGCAGCTAATCGTTTCTCATCCAACTCATTTAATTGATTCAATCTTCTTTTCTGGGCTTCTGTTACATCCAGGTTCATTTCAATGGCTGTTTTCAGGGTCTTGATCTCAAATTCAATTGGAAAAATGGCACTCTTTCCATATACCAAATCATAAGGAGAAAAGCCCGTGGTGACGCCAAGTCGTGCGATATGCCCACAGTGCTTCTAGAAGCCTGTCAGCCCAATCCCTTCGATGGCTTTTAACTGTTTTAGTAAGGATTGCTTCGATAACTTTATTAGTGCTTTCCACCTGGCCATTAGCCTGGGGATGATAAGGTGAAGCTATCTTGTGCTGCACATGATACTTCCGGAGCAAGGATTCAAATTGGTGTGAAATAAATTGTGGTCCCCCATCGATAACTACTTCCTTTGGTACTCTAAAACGGGTAAAAACTTCACTGTACAGGAAATCAATCACCGCCTGGTCATTTGCCTTAGCCAAAGCTACAGCTTCTACCCACTTGGTCATGTAATCTGTACACACCAAAATGTAAACCTTCTGTTTGGAAGGAGGGTTGATAGGACAAACAAAGTCCAATGCCCATCTATCAAACGGTTCTAGTACCACTTGGGGCTGTAAAGGCATCTGATCTGTCTTATTAGGTTGGCCCATCCTTTGGCAGCTGTCACAGGACTGAACATATCTCTTAGCATCTCTGAACAGTGTCGGCCAATAATAGCCCATCCGCAACGCCTTATGTCCTGTTCTTTTATCTGCAAATTGTCCTCCGCAGGGTTCATCGTGACAGGCCTTCAGTATATGAAAAATCTCATCTTCCCTTACACATCTTCTAATTTCAAGATCAGGTCCTGTGTAAAAGAGATGGCCTTTGAGCCAACAATACCTGGCACTTTGCTGAATAATTTTTCTTTTCTCTCGTCTAGACATATGTGGCGGAAGCTTCCCTGCAACCAAATAATTAGCAACGTCTGCATACCAGGGTGAATGAGCTGAGAGTGCGAATAAATGTTCATCCGGGAAAGCATCCTCAACAGGTGAACTGTCATCACTGTTAGTAAATCGTGATAAAAAATCAGCAACAACATTTTCTTTTCCAGGTTTATCTATAATAGTAATATCAAATTCCTGTAATAATAAAAGCCACCTGGTTACTCTGGCATTAGTGACAGGTTTATTCATTAAATACTTAATGGCAGAGTGGTCAGTATGCACAAATGTAGGATACCCAGTAATGTAATGCCGAAACTTATTAATAGAATAAACAATAGCAAGGAATTCTTTTTCAGTAACAGTATAATTTAGTTCAGCAGGGGCTAAGTTTTTACTAACATAATAAATAGCATAAGGTACTTGACCATCCTGCTGTCCTAGTACTGCTCCTATGGAGGTATCAGAAGCATCTGAAGAAATGTGGAAAGGTATGGTCCAATTAGGTCCCCTTAAAATAGGGGTTGTGGACAGTTTCTCTTTAAGCTTATCAAATGCTGTCTGGCATGCTGTACTCCATACAAACTGTGCGTCCTTCATTAACAATGAAAACAAAGGAGAAGCAAGTTTGGAGAAGTTTTCTATGAATCTCCTGTAATACCCAGCATGTCCCAGAAAACTTCGCACCTCTTTCTGAGTTGAAGGAGTTGGTATATTCTTTATCACCTTAATTTTTGAAGGATCCACTTGAATACCATCAGTAGAGATGAAATGTCCTAATACCACTCCCTCACTCATCATCATGTGGCATTTCTCAGTGCTTAGTGAGAGGCGAGCCTGTTCACAGCGAATTAAAACTTTCTTCAAATTTTCCAGTGCTTCCTCAAAATCCCTGCCATAAGGAGTAAAATCATCCATAAAAACTTCCATGCTATCATTAACCAATTCAGAAAATATGCCAATCACAGCTCTTTGGAACGTTGCAGGTGCATTGCACAATCCAAAGGGAAGCACCCTGTAGGCGAACGTTCCCCAAGGGCAAGTGAAGGTGGTCTTATCCTGATCCTCTGGAGCAATCTGAATTTGATTGTACCCACTGAACCCATCCAGGAAGGAGAAAAACTTCTTCCCAGATAGGGTATCAAGTACCTGGTCAATAAAGGGCAGAGGAAAATGATCCTTTTGTGTAGCTTTGTTCAGCTCCCTATAATCGACACAGACTCTCCATTTACCATTTTTCTTGGGTACAATTACAAGTGGGGAAACCCACTCACTGTCTGAGATAGGATAGATGAATCCTGCTTCCAAGAGTTTCTGGATTTCTTCCTTCACTATATCCCTCAGATTGGGGTTCATGCGTCGTTGGGGTTGACATACAGGCCGGGAGTCGTTTTTAATATAAATATGATGAGTGCACAGACTAGAAGGAATACCCTTCATGTCGGTATACTCCCAGGCGAATGCCCCCTTACGTTCCTTCAAGAGATTGGTTAGGCGCTTTTGTTCTTCTGAGGATAGACCAGGATTGATGTTCAAAGTTCTTCCAGGCTCTACCTCAATAGGAATGCTTCTCGAGTTTTTCAAAACTGGGATTATGTTTGTGTCATTGGCTAGTGCTTCCTCCGTAAGCTGTTCCTGTTCTTCTTTACCGAGGGTACTGTTCAGGAGTTGATAAACTTCCTTGTCTACTGAAGCAGGTTCGCTAATAAAATTATTAATGGCATCGTCTTCTGTTTCGTTTTTGAAGGTTAGTGCCTTCCCTATTGTTAGTAATGGCTGAACATCTTCCTCTTCTTCCTGTTCTATCCAAAGGGAGGTTTCAGTTTCTAGACTCGGCCGTGCTGGAGGGTACAGGGTGAGGTTTTTGGTTTCCATGCCATCAGATATAGTCATAGATCCTGATCGACAGCTGATGCAAGCATCAGTTGTAGCCAACTAGGGCCTCCCCAAAATCAATGGATGTCCCCCCAATTGTGATTTTGGTTGTAATACCAGGAAGTCGGGAGGGTATTCCCATGAGTCTACTGAAATAACAAGGTCGTCCAAAATCCCTTCAGGTCTGATGGTGGATCTGTCTGCCAATTCTAAGATAGTAGGGGTCGGTCTAATATTGGTGAATCCAAGCTTCTTTACAGTCTCCATTGTTATAACATTGATCGCAGCTCCTAAATCTACTAGTACGTTGGGTATCTGCGTTTGTCCTATGTGTACAGTGACGGTAGGATTGCCGGGATCCTCATACTTGGTTATAGGGGTTTTTCCAGTCATTAAAGCGGATAAATTCCCTATAACATGAACAGTAGGGGGATCTCTGGGTTTCCTTCTCGGTCTTTTAGTGCACAGGTCCCGAACAGTTCTAGCGTAAATAGGTACATCTTGAAGAGCTTGTAAAAGGGGAATCTTAACATAAAGGTTCTTCAATTCTCCTAGGAGATTGAACTGAGGTTGCCCCCCTCTTTGTGGCAGCATCAATCTCTCAGGGTAAGGTGGTTGCCTTACCAACTGAGTAGGCTGCATGTTATCCACTTCATCGTTTAATGTTTCAGCCCTCCCATCTGAGGGATGCTCAGCATCTTCAGTGATAGGAACCGGATCAAATGGATGCTGGGAACTCTCTCCTTTGTCATACACAGTTGGTGGAATATTTTTTGCAGCTACACGTTCTACTAGCTTTCCAGACCGTAAGCGAATATCATTACAAGGTACAGGGGAGAGAGAGTAGGCCGGCATATTGAGAGCTTCCAATTGCTGGACTGTTTTATTATTTGGGTTAGGGTTAGGTTGGGCAGGCAGCTGAGGCCGTATTGGTATGTTAGGCACAGGATTATTTTGCAGCTGCAGCTGCGACTGCTGAGGTGGGTATTGAGGATATTGATGAAATTGAGGATATGGAGGATACGGTAACTGTTGAGGTGGAGGTGGTTGAGGAAACTGGTTCCCAGGATGGAAGTTCCTCCATCCAGGAGACCATGAAGTAGGTTGGTGTGGAGGCTGTGTCCAAGGACTCCATGAATTATAACCTTGCATCGCAGGTTGAGGGGAATTCCACTGAGCATAATTTGAAGGGAATTGTGTATTCACATTTTGCATATTAGTATACCAATTATTCAAATTATTCAAAAATGGAAATGAATCGGGAGACATACCTTGATTCCGGGGCTGCCAGGGTTTCTTCTGTGCAATGAAGTAGGCTGAATCCACCTCTGGAGTTGATGCCTGCAGAACAGCCTTCACTTGGGGCAACGTGGGGCATTCTTTCATATCATGGTTCAGCTCGCACAGCTGACACACTTGTACTTTGTCAAGAGGGCATTCTTTCAGTGGATGAGTCTTTCTACATCGGGGACAAAACACACCTAGTGTGAGATCCTCCACTGCCTGTCTTTGCTTGGCCTTCAAGACGTCAATCTATGAAGAGATAGAGCTCATCATTTATGTTTTAAAATTTTCAAGAAGATTGCCTATCTCTGCCCGTGTAGCTCCCCCATTGGATGACTTCTGAGTTCTGTCAAAGACATCACGTTCCAGCTTATCTCGTTTATTCTGCTTATTATGCCTAGAAGATCCCCTGGAGTATCTCTTACATAATTCCACAATTGTCTCAAAGGGTTCTTTAGAGATATCTCCCTTCCCTAATAAATTTAGCATGTCTAAACAATCGTCCCTAATCCCTCGAAGCAGGATTATCTTAAGCACATCTAGTCCCATGTTCGTCTGTCCAGCTCTCTGCACATTGTACAGCAACCTCTCTACAAAATCCTCCAAGCTTTCATCCTCCTTCTGTACCATCTTGAATAACTCCTCCCTTTTGTCCCTGGTGTTACAATATTCTTGATATTTTTCCAGGAACACTTGCTTCATCTTGTTCCAATTAGCAACAGTTCCTCCCCCAAGGCTCATGAACCAACGTAATGCATTGTCCTTCAGGGTGGCAGGAAAAAGATTCAACTTTTGAGCATCTGTGACATAATCATAGCTGCGACAGAGGATATCGAATTCAAACAGGAATTCGTCTGGATCTTCTGCCGCCCTGCCATGGAAGCGGGGTAACACCGACGGTGAGATGTTTTTCATAGGAGTTGTCCCCTCTAGCTGCTGTATTGGGAATTGTAATGTAGCCATAGTTTCTGGCGGGGAATCATCCTCATGATGGTATTGTACCACTGCTTCTTCCTCTTCGTTCTCTTGTCCGTTATTCATCTTTTCTTCTGTATCTTCTCCTTGGTTTGTTCCTTTGTTCCTTACCTCAGTTGTAACAGCTGCGTATTCTTCGGTTGTAACAGCTGCGTATTCTTCAGTTGTAACAGCTGCGTGCTCTTCAATTGCAATAGCTGAATCAGCTGTTCCTTCTTTAGCAGGAGTATATGCAGGAATCACAGCTGCTCCCGTAGCTTCCACTGTAGATCTTGATGCTAACGCTCCAGGATCAGCAGGGCCTCTTTTGATAGGAGTCTCCCGTTGACGAGATCTGACAGCTGAATCAGTTTTGTCAACAAGGTCGTCAATAAATGTTCTTCTACCCAGCGGTGGACCTCGACCACGACCCGAACCACCTGCACTGTTAGTAATTTGTGGAGTTTTGGGGGTTGGGAGGTGATCGCGTTTTACCCTCCTCGTATTCATGCGAAGCAGATCATTTCAAAAACAACCAAAAGACTGATTAAAAGCAATTATCAGATACAACTAATGACTAGTGTTTAATTTTCATCCTTCCCCGGCAACGGCGCCAAAATGTCAAGCACTCTAATTGCAGATAATTAAATATCAAACACACAGAGCGTATGAAATTTATTGTCAACCCGAGAAAGTCTTTTTATTTCAAAGGACAAGTGCACAATATATGCTTAAACACACAACCATTAGAAGTGAATATTTTTATCTTCTATCATCCATGTTCATCCCAAGAATCTAAGCAATCCCAATTGCCTTCTAACTGCTATACTACAATTCTTTTCTATTATGCATCAAGAAGAAATGGTATCAGATCTAATCAACGATTTGCAAGAAGGAAATCTCATTCGCATTCTAAAATAATCACTTGTCTAATCTAATCAAGCTGGGAATCATAAAGCATGACCTGAACATTACTCTAGAATTTTAATGAAAGAGATTGAAGCAATTGTTCTAAGAAACTGAATTGCAAAATATAAATCAATCAACACATAACAGGAAAGCTAATTCGTAAGAGCTCCTGGGATTACGTCTCAGCTGTAGGATGAACACAGCAGTGTGAACAGAAATTGAAATATGTAAAACAAACCTGACTCGGTCGACTGTTATTCGATACCATTCACCAATCTCATGAAAATATAATCAATTACTGGGAAATCCACACAATGAATATTGCTGCTGCGTATAAAAGAAAGAACAAAGCATCACACAACAAGAAAGATGAAATCCTAAATTAACACAGCAATCTCTGTGGAAGACGGGCCCAGTCTTCACACAGAGACGCTGGTCGAACAACACTCTCTTTAACTCAGAAGTAACTCCTTATATTAACAGAAGAATGAGTACACAGTTTCGGCTCGGCTGCTAATACAAGATAAATTAATTGTTTGCTGTCCAACCCCTCGGTCGAGGCAATCCCACATATTTATACATACAATTTGAAACATCTAAACCTATAATTGGGCAGCCATGAAGATCTCTGATCTTCAGGCGCCCTAAATAATCTAGCTGTTACAATGCGTGGCAGAACTGAAATATCCAAATATGAGGGGAGTTATTAACTGTCCCAAGAGTGGCGGTCCTTCCAGCTCACAGCTAGATTCGAGCAGCGACATACTTAAGATAGCACTTTATGTTACAGCTGCCCTGCCACGACTGTGCCTAGATTGACGATTTGAGCCCCAAGGAAACTTCTACAAGCAATGGACGTCCCTTCCTCCATGACTTGTTCAGCTCCGATCTTCCTGCAGTCTATTTGTCTTACTACCTTCATAAATCGCATCATGTTAGCACAAATTAAGAGATGCACAGCTTTAATCATCACAATCATAAGTATTAATACAATAAAACAATAATCGGCCATACCTTGGTAAATTGGGGAATAAGATAAGGACAATAAGTCGAATTGCCAAGGTAATTGGTGTGAGACAAGGGAAGGGAAGATGATAAATGATGGTCAAAAAGGGCCAATTCTGGGCTCAACACAATCGTTCTCAACACATCTCTATAGGAAAGAGTCCATTTGAGATATGTTATGGATTTCAACCCTCAGCGCCTATCGACTTGATCAGCTTCTAAACACAGCTGAACTTTGACACTGACCACAACCAACAAGAATTTGACAAAGCAGTCAAGTTTTAAGAACATATTTGCGATATATAGCGACAAGCACATGACATATTGCATAGAGCAAACACGAAAGCTAAGGCCCGACACGATAAGCATCGTATCCCTCATTCATTCCAAATTGGGGATATGGTCTGGTTACATCTCAAGAAGGAACGCTTCAATGGCCCATTCAAGAAGCTCAAACCTTTGTGATAGGGTCCATATAGTATTCTTCAATAGATTGGCAAAAAGGATTTCCACCTCGACATTCCTATGTGCCTTGGTCTGCATCCTATCTTCAATGTGGATCTATTTCGACCAGACCATGCACCACTATTGGAATAGAACGAATTGCAGATAGCAGAACCGAAGACATCCATCTAGATGTTCATGAGCCTCTTCCTTGCGACACCATCGTGGGATGACGAGTACGCCTTACAAGGATGAACACAATTCCCTTGTTTCAGGTTTCCAAAGCTCACCAACTCCCATCTCAAGGAAAGTGGTACTCTGTTACTGAAATAACCGACAAGTTTCCTCACCTTCGCGAGCAAACAATGGGGACCATTGTTTCTTCAGGAAGGAGTTCTGATCCACATCACAGTTGGCATTGTTGTTGAATGCTAACATCGACTACGACAAGTCATCGATGTCGATACAACTTCGACAATTTTCGACTTGACATGACTTCAACAAACTCAACAACTCCAATAGGTTCCGATTTCGACACAGCTCCGACGAGTCTCGACTTCGACATACTGTGACACACTTCGCACCTTCAACATGTTCAGAAACCTCATAGTTTTGCAACATCTACATGTAGCATCGACATGCGACCAACGACTGTCGAACTTCAACAGACTGTCTCTCTGTCTTCCAGTCGACTGTAACGGTTGAATTGTTGAACCATTCTAACTTCTTCATTGTAACTGAACGTAACAAGAAGGCACCCAAGCATCTCAGAATTCTATATAATCATGTATAATATTGTAACATACATCAATATATCTGTTTTACAACTAATAGAGAAGAACAGTTCGCATTCCTGCATATTGTCTGTGCATATTTGTGTTTATCTGTGTAGTGTAATCCTGCTTTTGCTCATTCTGCTTCTTAGCTTCCTCCATAACAGATCTAACTCATTCATTCGAACTGTTGTCCCCCTTGGTTTCCTTGCCCCGAGTGGATCATTAAGATGCTCAGAAATGACTTTAGAAATGATTTTATACAATATATTACAAAGTGAGATCGGTCTATAATCGTTAAAACTAGACGGTCTATCTTTCTTAGGGATACGAGTGATAAAGGTGGAGTTTAAATAGATCAGGATCTGTCCCTTTTGTCTAGATTCATCAATAGCCAAAGTAAGCTCTTTACCAAGAAAATTGAAAAAATGTAGGAAAAATTCTACAATCCACCCATCTGGGACTGGAATTTTGTCTTTTGCAAAAATTATAAGTACCTTAAAAACCTCTTCTTCAGAAATAGATCCTTCAATAACCTAATAGGCTTCTTCATCAAAATAACGAGGAAAAAGTTTTATAATATAAAGTTGAATTTCCAAATCTGTGACATTTTTATTTCTATAAGTATCCTTAAAATGTTTGTCTGCTTCATCTTTAAGTAGAACATTGTCACAAATGACTTGACCCTGCTCATCCTCAATATCCCAAATTGTGTTAATCAGTCGCCTCTAATTCGTAAAACGATGGAGAAACTTAGTATTATTATCCACCACTTTAATCCAAACCGCACGACTCTTTTGTCTCTAAGTTTTCTCTATCTACCCCAAAATATTCCTTCTAATACCCTCTAAAGAAGTAATTTTATCCTTTCTTTTGTGATCGAATAAATTTTCATCCACATTGAGAGAGAGAGTTTGAAGTTCTTTATCTATCTCTAGGAGTAGTTTAGAGTTCTTAGATTTCTTATCTTTTTCCCATTTTATGACCTCCTTGCTAAGTAGCGAATTTTTTTAATCATACACAGTAAAGGAGGAACCTGACAATTCATGGAACATGAGTCCCACACATACCAAACCAAATCACAAAAAGATGGGTCTTCCAACCAAATAGGATTGGATTTGAAAGGATATTGGTAAAATATGTTGTCAAAATCCAACTGTAAAGTTATAGCTTTGTGATCAGAAAACCCCACTACATAGCCCTATGAACGGTACCTACCCACAAGGTCACATAAACCCTCTACGATGAAAAATCTATCAATCCTTTTGGAAATCCCCACTCTCCCACACCTTCCATTATACCAAGTAGGAACTAAAACACTTGGTACAATATCCAATAATTTGGCTTCATCGAAAATGGATAAAAAGTAGTTAGCCAATGGTTCCATTAATCTTCCATCCCCCCAGATATCTTCCGAGGAGAGCGTGAAATTAAAATCTCTAGCAAGAATAAGAGAAGGATCTTGCAGAATACCACAAGCATTAATTCCATCCCAATAGGCCTTTCAATTCTGATAAGGGGCATTAATGTTCAGTATTCGAATAACATTAGAGAAACCCACGAGAAACCTTTTAGCTTCCCTTCCACCATGATACTTGCAAAAGTTTGGAAGGCCCTTAAATATGCAACATAAGGGTTCCAAGCAATCAAAGTGCCTCCCGAGAGACCTGAGGAATTAAGAGCACACACCCTCCAACAAGGTTTAATTATGAGAAAATATTTCAGCTCGTCTTCTGCACTCAACATCGTTTCCTGAAGTAAAATCACATCCGGCTTGATCAAATCCATAAAATGTTTTAATGTAGCTCTCTTAGGGCCACTACAGATCCCTTGTACATTAAAAGAGGAAATGTTCATGGGGGGACACTTGCGGGGGCCGCTAAATCTCCAAGAGCCCCAAAAGAAGAGGAAAGTGCTAAATCATCTCTAAGAAGACGTTTATCACATAAAGAAGTAATTCTGGGGTTTGAGCAAGCAGGAGGTTGTTCAATAAAAACCCCTTTTCCTCTTTTAGGTTCTCGAGCCTTCCGAATCATCACATTCCCATTCATGATAGATGAAATGGGGATAACATCCGGAGAATCAGAGGCCAGGGAAGAATATGTAGGCACTGAAGTTTGAGACGTAGGGTACAGGAGGGTCGGGTTCAAATCCAGAAAGAGGGGAGGGAGACATTCCAATTCCAAGTGGATTCGAAGTCGGAATAGAAGGTGGATTCCAAGAAGAAGATAAAGGGTGTAGCATAGGCTGACTCTCAGAAAAAAAAACTTGTGAGGAGAGATGATAGAACCCAACTTGTTAATTTATGAGTTTCCCCCTAACTGGACAGGGTCTAAAGAGGGACTCTCCCAAGTCACTGATCCGAATTTTAGGGGGAATATGGTCTAAATTCAGATGTATAAGCCATAAAAGCATTAAATGGAGAGGCCATTGTTGGTGTCCACTTTGTCACTATTTTTTATCATTTAATCTACTCAAAATGGCATTGTTTCTATCATTCTTTATTATATTAGGTTGTTTTCTTATCATTCAGCCTATCAAACAGTACAGGTATGCATATATTTACCTATTTCACAAATCTTATTTATGTTCCATTATATCATGGTTTATTTATGTTAAAATGATATTTCATGGGCACAATTAACATTTATGTTTTAATGGACAGGCTACGTTTTGCAAATGACCCTTCATTCAGACTATGTGCTACGTGTTGAGTTCAAACGTGTTCATCCCATCGTTTAGCCCTGCGTTCAGCTCCCGAAATCCACAGTCAGCATATCCTAGACCGTTAAATGCAAAAGTAGGCACATGGGTTCTATTTGCCACGCAATGGGCATGGTTAATGAGCCATTTCTCTAGAAGATCCATCCCCAAGTTCGCCAGGCTCGACAGCGCATCTCATGTCCACATCAATACTCCAACGCGTCATTTAGCCTCACGTTCATCCTGGAATCACGTTGCTTGTTCACGTCCATTCATGCCATGGTTCTGGAAGGAGTCTAGGTTGCACATGATTCAAACTGCCAGCACTCACACCTACTCAGCTACGTTCGCTCAATTCAACAGCATGCTATCTCTCTGCCCACGTTAAAGAAATCGGCTTCGTTCAGCCTGGAAGATACTCCCTACGTTGTCACACACCATTTAAAGCAGCCTGTTATGCATTAAACGTCTTTGTTATTAGATAGGTCGACTCTATTGACCCTCTCATCTATTTGTAAAATGTATAAATAGACGCTTGCAGATAGAAACAAAGTTAGTCGAGTTAACTTATAGTTGGAGAAGACCGTAGATAGTTTGTAGATTTACAAGCAGGTAGCTGACAGTCTTTAATTTTCTAAAGATTAATGGAAGTTCCAGTTCATTGATATTCTAAGTAGCTAAACCAGTTTCGTTTTCCATCTCTGATTGTTGGGAAGGGCCCCTCATCAACCGGAGGTTTTCGTCTTTGTTTTCTGCATTTTCTATTTTGCAAATAGTTAGTTTGTTCTTCCTGTGTTGTAATCACTTCATTTTCTGTATATGTTGTTTTCTTCTCTGTAATTTATGTTATGTTGTTAATTTAATTTATGTTTACAGGATTAGTAAATGGTCAACCAATAGTTCAATAATTCATAGTTTGCTTTTAGTCTTTTCTTCTTCCATCATCTATAATTAGATATTGCTACCAATTCTTACATTAGTTAGCATTAGTCCCCAACTTCTTCCTCTCTATTAGTTTCATTCCCGTAGCTATAGGTTAAATCTCTCTCTTTTCTTCTACCTCAACCTTTTTCTTCCACATATCATAGAAACAGTTTATCTCCTTTAGACAATGATTAAATTAGGTTTCTTTCTATTAACATAGCTTCTCAACAAGTCTTCTAACTGATTTCTCTGCATCATAGGTGCATGTGCATTCGCCAGCTGACGTTAAGATCATTTAAACCCTCTTTTTCCTTAGTTTAGTTCATTTTTCCTCGTTCAGACCACCATTTGGACCACCATTCGGACTGTCACTCAGACCGGCATTCGGATCGTCGTTTGGATTTTTACCTTCTCTGCACTAGTTTTATTGTTTCTTAGAATCCAATTTCTTCTACCAATTAGATATCATTCTTCTTCTCTTTAATTTACAATTTTAGGTATAATTTAAATCTGGTTATATGTTTCATAGAGTTTTTTATTAAGTTTTCTTATTATTTCCTCTTTTCATCTCATTTCCCTTCACCTTCTTCTAACTTTCTTGCAAAAGTTAAGTTTCTTGTGTTTCAGATTTGATCATTAGTTGTTGTTTCAAAATTTATCAGTTTTATTTCTAGATAATTCATTTCCAAGTCATAGATAATAATTTCCTTCTTTAGAGTTGTTTTTAATTCGTTAATTATAAATATTAGTTTCATGGATAGTAGATAGATTAGCATGTTTAAGGCTAATTGTAGTTGGTCCCTTTGTAGCTTACATCTCTTTATCGAAGTTAGATTAGATTTACTTCCATTCTGATTTGCTATTACATTTGAAAGCCATTACGATACATTCACTCCAATTCCTATTACATGGGAATAAATGCTTTTCTTGAATTAGTTGTTGAAGTTATTTAGTTCATTTGCTCTTATTAGCATAGTTTATGTTTATATAATCTAGTATTTAATTTAGTTATCTCGTAGATAGTTATTTACAGTTGAATCTAAAATTGGCAGTTCAGTTCTAGAATAATTTACATTTACAAGTTCTCCCTAGAATAATTTACATTTACAAGTTCTCCCTAATAATTATCATTGGTTATCAGTTGTTTTCCTAGTTTCGTTGTGAATTAATCATTTCATATTTTGTTCATAATTGTAAATTTAAATTCAATAGTTTTTTGTTGATTTATAAGTAGTTGCTTATTAGTATTTATTTTTCATCCTTTTCCATTATCTAAAACATAGAGTAGAGTAGTATAATATATACTATTCTAATCTATTGGTTCAGTTATATTTAGTAGTTATAAGTTTGACTCGGTTTTTCATTTTGAAAGATCTTTCGATCTTTTCTTTATTAAATATTTGAAGGTCTGACAAACCGGAAAAATTAGGTGCTATTCTACCTTAGCATATATTTTGCCTCAACTCTAAGATTACCAACCCCGGTAGATAATTAAATATTAGGTGTTCTTTTCGAGATAGCTCATACACCCAACATTTTGGCACCATTGCCAAGGAGTTGCAGATAAATAGGTAGAATTCAGTTATAGATAAGCTGAAATCCCTTTTTAAATTCAATTCTTTTCTTTGAAACTTAGATTAGGCTGGTGGCGGGTGAGCGGTAAGATGAGAGGTAAGAACCTGCGCATCTGTTATAACAGGCATCCCCAAAACCCAGTGGTAGTAGTTATGCAGTCAGAGTTTCTTTCAGTTATAATTTGTTTTCATGAATAGGTCTAGAGATTCACAAGGTAGATTTATCAGAACTAGTTCTCTTACTAAAATTCCTAATAACCTATACGGGGGACATGCCACCCCAACTACTAACTCAACAGAAAGGTATCAGAAGACACCTAAAGGGGATAGTCCTACTTGGAAGGCTAAAGAAACCTTTTATGGAAACATTTTAAGGGAAAATATAGGGACATCAAAACAGTCTGTTCATAAAGAAATTCCACTAGAAGAACCTCAAGCTCATATTGAGACTGAACTTAGACAAGAGGAAACTATGAAGGATAAAATTTTGAAACTTCTTAACCCTCCATTAGTCCAAAATCCCAAAGACACTACTTTTTCCATAGTAGGTGGTCCAAATTTGGTAGATTTTGTCAATCCTGCACAAGTAGATGCTCTTTTTGGGAGCTCTACAAACATCGTTATCTCACAGATTGACACAACAATAGTAGAACCTCCAAGACTGGATTCCCACGTAGCTGATCATTCTCCTTCTAAAAAGAAGAATACCCTTCCTGAAAAAGAACGTTGGGATATCCCATATTCACCGAGAAAGGAGCCACCTAGATTTTCTCTCTTTGGTAATAGAATCTTCATGGAGGATGAAAATGAAGATCGTGTCCAACAAGATGAAGAAGATGGAGAAGTTAGAACTGAAGGTACCTTCGGGTTCCCTATCTTAGACACTGCACAAGATGGTATTATGAAAAAAATCCCTCCCTCCTCATTACCAACTTTTTATGGGAAAAGTAGTGAGGATCCGGACACATTCCTATTTGAGTTTGACATTTTGTGTAGGAGTTACAATTACCTACAAGATGGCCAAAAACTAAAACTTTTTCCTGCCACATTAAAAGATTCTTCTCTTCGATGGTTAATGGGAATAGGAGAATCTAGTATTAAATCTTGGGAAGACATGAAGAATCCATTTCTTCGGAAATATCAGGATTATTGTAGACCAAAGGACTCTCGCAATGATATTTTTAAAATTCAACATCTTGAAGATGAGAGCCTGGAAGACTATCTCGAAAGATTTAACTATGTGTTACACAAATCTAAATATAGTGATCTTCGAGAAGATGCAGTAAGAATACTCTTCCTTAAAGGAATCTTAGAAGAATTCTTGGATAACCTTAATCTCATGGAAGAAGGAGACATTTCTCATAAATATTTTGCTGAGATTTGTGAATTATGTAGGAATTACTCTAGTAGCAGAGGGAAAGGTGGAAGACACTTTCGAGAATCTTATGCTAGGAATTCCAAAGGGAACACATCTGGTCCTGGTCGAGTTACGAGGGTAGAATTGGGAAACCTATTGGAAAATTTCAAAACAGATATTTTAGGAGTCGTGGGTTCTCTATTAGATGCACTACAAGCTAAAAAGAGACAAGATGAAGAGCGTGTAGCAATGAGTGTTTTCTGTCCTAGGTGTAGAACTAAACATCCTCAATGAGAATGTCCGTTAAATA
Source organism: Larix kaempferi (assembly GCA_027924585.1). Taxonomy (NCBI): domain Eukaryota; kingdom Viridiplantae; phylum Streptophyta; class Pinopsida; order Pinales; family Pinaceae; genus Larix; species Larix kaempferi. The sequence goes on from BSBM01000029.1 coordinate 5,001,138, forward strand.
ATGTTTCAGTTTGTCACCTTTGTACAGAATAACATCCAACCAATGATTGTCCATCGTTGCCTGGATTGCAAGCCGTATGCAAGAGTGGAAACTTTGGTGAACCTTCTAGGAGGCCTTGGAAACCTAGAGATCAGTCATCATATCAATACTCTTCACAAATTCCACCCTATTACTATGCATATCAACCTTCTCAATAATGGAACACTTCAGTTGGCAGAATTGGCCACCGCAGTACCCTCCTCAAAATGCTCAACAACAGCAATGGCCACGTGGATGGAGAGGACAAACTTATACTCAAACACCTCCTCCCATGCCTAATTATCCTTACCCACCTAATGTTCAGCAAATTTTGCCTGGATTTGTACCTCATTCATTACCCCCTATCCCCATCAACCTCATCATTTCCAGAATATGAATCCTCCAAGACCCACAATATTACCTGCACAACCGATACCGAATCCTAACAACAACCCAACCCAAGCTCTTAACAACATTGGGTTGTTACCTCTTCCATCATATGCCTTTTCAACCGCACCAATACATGATATACAACTGCGGTCTGGAAGAGTTTTGCAAGATAAACCCAAGTCATCAGTTGTTATTCAAGAAGAAAACAAAGAAGACATACCTAGTGAAGTTTTGAATAATACCATTTTTGAAAATGTGGTTATTCCTAAACCTTCAGCACCCAAACATCAACATAAAGAAGAAATTTCAGGAGAAAAGTCACCCCCATATCCAGAGCGTCTAGTAATATAGAAACCTGTAACTTATCCAGAGTACAATATCATTAACGAATTAAAAAATATTTGCATTAAGATCCCTTTGTTACAAGCCATTAAGGATATCCCAATCTATAGCAAGGTAATAAAGGAAATCTGTATTAAGAGACCAAGGAGAAAACAAAAGGACCCTCTGACGATTCATGTAATAGGATAAATATCATATTGTATAGCAAACTAGCTTAGAATTCCAAAATATTCCAACCCTGGGAATCCTGTGGTGACTGTTATTGTTAATAACATCGCCATAGGAAATGCACTTATTGATCTAGGAGCTGCTATCAATTTGATGACTACCACAGTTGTCGAAACTCTCAATCTAGGACAATTCCTCCGCCCTACCCCAACAATGCTAGAACTAGCAGATCGCATGATGGTGCAGCCTGCTGGGATCATAGATGATATCACTGTATCAGTAGCCTCATGGGAATATCCCATGGACTTCATGGTCATTAAATCAAAGGACCCTTCCAAAGGTCACCCCATTATTTTGGGAAGGCCTTGGTTGGCTACTGCCAATGCATTTATAGGATGTAGGGATGGAGAGATGGTTATCTCTAATGGGTTTTCTACAAGAAAATTAGATTATACCCACCAGCTCAGCCAATAGATGAAAACCTCTTTTTGTTAGATTGTCCTTTCGGAGATGAGAATTTGGAATAACTTTCCCTTGTTAGTGATTTCTCCTGGGCACTTCAAGAACAAAAGACCGAGAATGTGCTGAACCAATTTATCTCTTCCACAACCTGTATAGATTTTCCCCAATCTTTTTCTCAATTCGACCACATCTTTGGAGATGAATTCCAAGAAAATATGAGCCTCTCAACATTCACCAGTACACCCTATCTCTTCACAATTGAAGAACATCTAGTATCTTATACCATACTATGCGAAGTTAGTTCCGACAAATTTCTGCATATAAATGCAGGTTTAGATGAGAACCAACAAAAACAATTACTTAAAGTTCTCAAGACTGAAACTGGAGCATTTGCATGGGAATATACCGATATGAAAGGTATACGCCCAGACACCTGTGTCCATCACATTTACACAGATCCAACCATACCTCCTATTATGCATCCCCAAAGAAGAATGAACCCAACACTAAAGGACATAGTAGAAGATGAACTACAAAAGCTCCTTAATGCTGGATTCATTTACCCAATTTCCAATAGTAAATGGGTCTCTCCTCTGGTGGTAGTTCCAAAGAAAGTCACAGGGAAATGGCGTATCTGTGTTGACTTTTGAGAACTGAACAAGGCCACTCTTAAAGACTACTTCCCTTTGCCCTTCATCGATCAGGTGTTAGACACCTTATTAGGGAAACAATATTTCTCATTCCTTGATGGGTATAGTGGATACAATCAAATACTAATAGCACCCAAGGATCAGGACAAGACAAATTTTACTTGTTCTTGGGGAACATATGCCTATCGAGTATTACCGTTTGGCTTCTGTAATGCACCTGCTACATTCCAGCGTGCAGTTCTAGGAATCTTTGCTGATCTCATACATGATTGTGTAGAAGTTTATATGGATGATTTTACAGTTTATGGTAATACGTTCTAAGAAGCCCTTGATAACCTCGAAACAGTTCTTATTCAATGCCAAGAAACGAACTTAGCTCTCAGTCATGAAAAATGCAAGATGTTACTGACTGAGGGCATAGTTTTGGGACACTATGTCTCTCTTCAAGGTCTCAAGGTAGATCCGGCTAAGATAGAAACAATTGTTAATCTTCCTCCTCCAAGAACGCTGAAGGAAGTAAGAAGTTTTCTTGGCCATGCTAGCTATTATAGACGTTTCATTGAAAATTTCACTAAAGTAGCTGCACCTATGTTCAAACTACTCATGAAAGATACAGCGTTTAAATGGACTAAACCGTGTCAACAGGCTTTCGAAACTTTAAAAGCAAAGTTATCAGCAGCACCAGTACTTAGGGGCCTAACTGGTCCCTTCCTTTCCATATATCTACTGATGCATCTGACATTGCTATAGGGGCAGTCTTGGGTCAAAAAGAGGAAAAATTATCTTATGCAATCTATTTTGCTAGTAAAAAATTGACTCCTGCAGAATCAAAATACACTGTCACTGAAAAAGAATTTCTTGCAGTAGTCTATTCCATCAATTAGTTTCATCATTACATCACAGTATATGAAATTTTCATACATACCGATCACTTTTCTATCAGATTTTTAATGAATAAACCCATCACCAATGGCAGAGTGACTCGGTGGCTTCTGTTGTTGCAAGAATTTAACATTACCATTGTTGATCGCCCTGGTCGAGAGAATGTAGTAGCTGATTTCCTCGCTCGAATTCAAATTGACAGTAATGTCAGCCCTATCGATGATAGCTTCCCAGATGAACATTTATTCGCTGTATCTGTTCGAACCCCATGGTTTGCAGACATAGCCAATTATTTAGAAGCTGGAAACCTGCCAAACCATCTCTCCCCACCTGACAAACGTAGGATCATAGTTCAAAGTTCCAATTATTCTTGGGTGGATAATGATCTCTTTCGTATTGGTCCCGATCTTATCATTAGACGATGTGTATGAGAGGATGAGATGGTAGAGATCCTACATGCATGTCATGGTGACCTTGTGGTGGCCATTTTTCTGATAAAAGAACAGCATACAAAGTATTGCACTCTGGGTATTATTTGTCAATCATATTCAAAGATGATTCCAAATATGTCAAAGCATGTGACAGTTGCCAAAGAATGGGTAGACCTACGCCATCTAATGAGATGCCCTTGCAACCCCAAGTTATGATTGAGCCATTTGAAAAATGGGCTCTAGATTTTGTTGGACCAATTTCCCCTATGTCTCGCAAAAAGAAATACATTTTAGTCTGTACTAATTATGTCACCAAATGGGTAGAAGCCAAATGTTAGGAACCCATGTCTTTACTTTGTTAGTATATTGTTGTTGGACGCATATGCTTTGTAAGTCGTCCCGTAGTATTTGTTGATAAATAGTTTATGTTATTGTTGTTGGCGCATATGCTTTGTAAGTCACCCGTAGTATTGTTGATCCATAGTTTGTATTGGCCCATGGTTTTGACCCATAGTATTGGCGCCTAGACTTAGTATATAAGTGTGTGTTGAGACCTATGAAGGCACCGTGAAGTTATTTGTATTGAGCTTGCTCATAGGAGGTTGCCCCCTCGAAGTGGCCTGTGATCAATATAAAAGTGATTTTGAGTTATGTCATTTCTGCTATTTCGCATATTTTTATTAATTAATCGTTGTAGGTGCATCACAACTGGTATCAGAGCACTTTCTTGCGCTCGCTGGGTGAAATTTCTGCCAAAAAAAATTTTGCATCTGTTGTAGGTTCGGATTTGGGAATAATCCCTATCCGCTTAACTGTGGGAAGTACTTGGGCATAATCCCTAAAACTCATTGTGAGGAGTACCACAGGAACCCCGAAGTAGTTGGTCCATTGAGAGGACCTGCCAGCGAAAAGGGCAACGACCCCTACCTGATTGACTAGTTTCCACCCGTGAGGTAAACCAAGAGCTGTCCTTTGTGGCAAAGAGGTTATCAGTTTTACCTGAGTCGTGGAGTGAGGGGTACTGCCCCAATACGCAAGCCGTCAGACAGCATTGGTGGCCGAGTGAAACCCTTGAATTGTTAGGAAGCCGCACATACCTGGGGTCCATATCTATTTTCACCTGAACTGTTGTCGATCGTTGCTACACCGTTTTAGATCCAATCGTTCAGATCCATTTTGCAAGCCGTTCCAGATCCAGCCATTTTCAATCCATTCGACACCGTTTCAGATCCCTTCCGAGCCATAGCCGCTCCAGTCTGGAAAAAAAAAAAGTTATAAAATTCAGTTTTTTGTCCATATCTCCCTTCTTTTCACTCTGTTTCCCTTGAAATTTTTGGGGAACCCCTGTCATCCCATTCTGCATGTTTCATTCATGAGGACCCTATCCCCAATTCCCCTTCCCAAAGCCTGAAATCCCACATTTGTCTATTTTTAGGGTTTGCCATAACTTCCTCAGATTTCACCCAATCACCTTCAAATTTTACCACAGAGTTCCTTTCTAAATTCTGCTTCTTTGTTCCCCTTTGCCAAATTTTCCCATTCTTTCACCCCGCTTCCGAAATCCTCATTTTTGCTTCCCTGTCTATTCAACAGTGTCTAAAACCTAGTCAAACCCCAATTACCCTTCAAATTTTTTTCCCAAGTCCAGATTTTCCTTTACTGAAGTAGTTTCTGTTTTTGTTTTCCTACCCAGTCAACCGAGAAAAAAAAAAAAAAAAATATATATATATATATATATATATATATATATATATATATATATATCCTGGTTATGGTTGTCATCCGTGCAGGAGCAAAAACCATGGAGGATGCACTTGCAGCCATCCAAGCCAAACTCCAGGATCTGGATGAAAAATTTATCGGCCTCTATCTTGAACATTCAGCTATGAACAACAAATGGCAGTCCGAGTCTTCATCAGACAATGGGTTCTCTTCTTCCAGCAATTTCCGTGGTCCGAAGCTTGATTTTTCTTGCTTCAATGGTACCGATCCAACTGGATGGATCTATCGTGCAGAACAGTATTTCAGTCTGCATAATACTTTTGATGTCAACAAAGTTCCGCTGGCAGCCTTTCATTTCGAACAGGAAGCTCTTCAATGGTACCGTTGGTACATCAAGGCTCATCCAGAGCCCAAATGGCCAGACTTTTTCCAGCTCCTTTTGCAACGATTTGGTCCTAGTGCTTTTGATGACTTCATAGGAGCCCTCACTAAACTTCACCAAATTGACACTGTGAGAGAGTATCAAACCGAATTTGAGAATCTAGCCAACCACACCGAAGGATTGTTTGATGACTTTTACCGGAGTTGCTTTATTAGTGGTCTAAAGGATGCCATCCGCTCTGAGGTCAAAATGTTCTATCCCAACACAATGATGGAAGCCCTAGGGTTGGCTAAGTTGGCAGAAGACAAGATTGTAGCTCAACAACACTCCAAGCCCACTTTTGTTCCCTTCTGAAATATGGGTTCTCAACGACCACCTATACTGCAGGCTCCTCAACCAACTCCTATCAAGAGTTTGTCTGAAACAGAGATGCAAGCACGCAGAGAAAAGGGGCTTTGCTATAATTGTGATGAGAAATTCACTCGAGGACATAGATGTGTTCAGCAAAAGCTCTATCTCTTGGATGTGGATTCTCTGCCTGCCTCTGAAATTGGTGACGAAGATCCAGAAACACTGGATGCTCCGGTCGACATTCAGGAACCGCCTATTGACCCTCCATCTTAGGATGACAAGACAGAGATATCTCTCCATGCTTTAGCTGGAATCACCACCCCCCAAACAATGCGGGTCAGGGGTTACTTCAAGAAGCTTCCTCTTATAATACTCATTGATTCTGGTAGCACTCATAATTTCATTGACCCTCGGATCGCCAAACAAGCTGATTCTTTTATCCATCCTTACTCCAACTTTGAAGTCATGGTTGCCAATGGGGGCACCTTACCTTGCAAAGGGAAGTGTCAAAATGTGCGTATCTCTATGGGAGATTATACCTTGCGCTCTAACATGTTTTCCTTGACCTTAGGCAGATGTGATGTGGTTTTGGGCGCTCAATGGCTACGCACACTTGGCCCTATCTTATGGGATTTTGCTGAACTTTGGATGCAGTTTTCCCTCAATGCCCAAAAACACACCTTGACAGGATTACAACTAGGTTCTCTCAGCATCATCAGTTCACATCGCATGGAAAAAATCCTCAAGAAGAATTCACATGGTGTCATCGCTCAGCTCCATTCCATTCAGATGCAACCTTCAGCAGTCTCCACTACTCTGGATCTACAACAAATTCTGGATCGATATACAGGTGTTTTTGCTGAACCAGTGGGATTGCCACCTTCCAGGCCAGAAGACCATCATATTCAGCTCCTTCCTGGCAGCGTTCCTCCCAACATCAGGCCCTATCGCTACCCATTTCACCAAAAAATGGAGATTGAAATGCTCGTTCGGGACTTATTAAAGCAAGGTATTATTCGCCCAAGCACTAGTTCCTTTTCTTCTCCAGTTATTCTTGTCCGCAAAAAAGATGGGTCATGGCGCCTCTGCATTGACTTCCGAGCACTTAATCACCTCACCATCAAGGATAAGTTTCCAATTCCTGTAGTTGATGAGATTCTTGATGAGCTTCATGGGGCTCACTTTTTCTCTAAGTTGGTGTTAGGAACCCATGTCTTTACCTTGTTAGTATGTTGTTGTTGGACGCATATGCTTTGTAAGTCGTCCCGTAGTATTTGTTGATCAATAGTTTTTGTTATTGTTGTTGGCGCATATTCTTTGTAAGTCGCCCGTAGTATTGTTGATCCATAGTTTGTAACGGCCCATGGTTTCGACCCATAGTATTGGCGCCTAGAATTAGTATATAAGTGTGTGTTGAGACCTATGAAGGCACGGTGAAGTTATTTGTATTAAGCTTGCTCATAGGAGGTTGCCCCCTCGAAGTGGCCTGTGATCAATATAAAAGTGATTCTGAGTTCTGTCATTTCTGCTATTTCGCATATTCGTATTAATTAATTGTTGCGGGTGCCTCACATCTGGTATCAGAGCCTCCACCCAGGTTCAAGTCACAGAGCGGGTGGCAACGCCGGCATTGCAGTGTTCACCCGGGGCTTGTACGACGCAAAGGGGACACCACCATACGGGCGCACATCCAGCCCAGAGTCTAGACTGTGGAGCGTGGTGGGATGTTAAGATCCTGGTGGGCAGCCTTCACTAACATCTCGAGGTTTTGGTGTAACGGTTCGTATCATCTGGTATCAGAGCACTTTCTTGGGCTCGCTGGGTGAAATTTCTGCAAAAAAAAATTTTTTGCATCTGTTGCAGGTTCGGATTTGGGAATAATCCCTATCCTCTTAACTGTGGGAAGTACTTGGGCATAAGCCCTAAAACTCATTGTGAGGAGTACCACAGGAACCCCGAAGTAGCTGGCCCATTGAGAGGACCTACCAGCGAAAAGGGCAACGACCCCTACCTGATTGACTAGTTCCCACCCGTGAGGTAAACCAAGAGCTGTCGTTTGTGGCAAAGTAGTTATCAATTTTACCTGAGCCTTGGAGTGAGGGGTACTGCCCCAATACGCAATCCGTCAGACAGCATTGGTGGCCCAGTGAAACCCTTGAACTGTTAGAAAGCCGCACATACCTGGGGTCCATATCTAATTTCAGCTGAACTGTCGTCGATCGTTGCTACGCCATTTTACATCTAGTCATTCAGATCCATTTTGCAAGCCATTCCAGAGCCAGCCATTTTCAATCCATTCGACGTCGTTTCAGGGAACCCCTATCACCCCATTCTACATATTTCATTCCTGAGGACACTATCCAAAATTCCATTCCCAAAGCCCGAAATCCCACATTTGTCTATTTTTAGGGTTTGCCATAACTTCCTCAGATTTCACCCAATCACCCTCAAATTTTACCACAGAGTTCATTTCTAAATTCTGCTTCTTTGTTCCCCTCTGCCAAATTTTCTCATTCTTTGACCCCGCTTCTGGAATCCTCATTTTTGTTTCCCTGTCTATTCAACAGTGTCCAAAACCTAGTCAAACCCCAATTACCCTTCAGATTGTTTTCCCTAGTCCAGATTTTTCCTTACTGAAGTAGTTTCTGTTTTTGTTTTTCTACCCAGTCAACCGAAAAAAAAAAAAAACTCCTAGTTATGGTTGTCACTCGTGCAGGAGCAAAAACCATGGAGGAAGCACTTGCAGCCATCCAAGCCAAACTCCAGGATCTGGATGAAAAATTTCTCAGCCTCCATCTTGAACATTCAGCTATGAACAACAAACGGCAGTCCGAGTCTTCATCAAACAATGGGTTCTCCTCTTCCAGCGATTTCCAAGGTCCGAAGCTTGATTTTCCTCGCTTCAATGGTACCGATCCAACTGGATGGATCTATCGTGTAGAACAGTATTTCAGTCTGCATAATACTTTTGATGTCAACAAAGTTCCGCTGGCATCCTTTCACTTGGAATAGGAAGATCTTCAATGGTACCATTGGTACATCAAGGCTCATCCAGAGCCCAAATGACCAGACTTTTGCCAGGTCCTTTTGCAACGATTTGGTCCTAGTGCTTTTGATGACTTCACAAGAACCCTCACTAAACTTCGCCAAATTGGCACAGTGAGAGAGTATCAAACTGAATTTGAGAATCTAGCCAACCACACCGAAGGATTGTCTGATGACTTCTACTGGAGTTGTTTTATCAGTGGTCTAAAGGATGCCATCCGCTTTGAGGTCAAAATGTTCTGTCCCAACACAATGATGGAAGCCCTAGGGTTGGATAAGTTGGCAGAAGACAAGATTGCAGCCCAACAATGCTCCAAGCCCACTTTTGTTCCCTTCCGAAATATGGGTTCTCAGCGACCACCTATACTGCAGGCTCCTCGACCGACTCCTATCAAGCGTTTGTCTGAAACAGAGATGCAAGCACGCAGAGAAAAGGGGCTTTGCTATAATTGTGATGAGAAATTCACTCGGGGACATAGATGTGTTCAGCAAAAGCTCTATCTCTTGGATGTGGAGTCTCCGCCTGCCTCTGAAATTGGTGACGAAGATCCAGAAACACTGGATGCTCCAGTCGACATTCAGGAACCGCCTATTGACCCTTCGTCTCAGGATGACCAGCCAGAGATATCTCTCCATACTTTAGCTGGAATCACCACCCCCCAAACAATGCGGGTCAGGGGTTACTTCAAGAAGCTTCCTCTTACAATACTCATTGATTTTGGTAGCACTCATAATTTCATTGACCCTCGGATCGCCAAACAAGCTGATTGTTTTATCCATCCTTGCTCCAACTTTGAAGTCATGGTTGCCAATGGGGGCACCTTACCTTGCAAAGGGAAGTGTCGAAATGTGCGTATATCTATGGGAGATTATACCTTGCGCTCTAACATGTTTGCCTTGCCCTTAGGTGGATGTGATGTGGTTTTGGGCGCTCAATGGCTACACACACTTGGCCCTATCTTATGGGATTTTGCTGAACTTTGGATGCAGTTTTTCCTCAATGGAAAAAAACACACATTGACAGGATTACAACCAGGTTCTCTCAGCATCATCAGTTCACATCGCATGGAAAAACTCCTCAAGAAGAATTCACATGGTGTCATCGCTCAGATCCATTCCATCTAGATGCAACCATCAGCGGTCTCCACTACTCCTTTGGATCTACAACAAATTCTGGATCGATATACAGGTGTCTTTGCTGAACCAGTGAGGTTGCCACCTTCCAGGCTAGAAGACCATCGTATTTAGCTCCTTCCCGGCAGCATTCCTCCCAACATCAGGCTCTATCGCTACCCATTTCACCAAAAAACGGAGATTGAAATGCTCGTTCGGGACTTATTGAAGCAAGGTATTATTCGCCCAAGTAGTAGTTCCTTTTCTTATCCAGTTATTCTTGTCCGCAAAAAAGATGGGTCATGGCGCCTCTGCATTGACTTTCGAGCACTTAATCACCTCACCATCAAGGATAAGTTTCCAATTCCTATTGTTGATGAGCTTCTTGATGAGCTTCATGGGGCTCACTTTTTCTCCAAGTTGGATCTTCGTTTTGGGTATCATCAAATTCGGGTTCATGAGGATGATATTCCTAAAATAGCTTTCCGCACACATGATGGCCATTATGAGTTTTTGGTCATGCCCTTTGGCCTCACTAATGCTCCTTTCACATTGCAGGACTTAATGAATAAAATATTTCAACCCTACTTGCGAAAATTCATTCTGGTATTCTTTGATGATATCCTCATCTACAGTAAAACATGGGATGAACATCTCCAGCATCTGGATCTTGTCATGCAACTTTTCTCTGACCATCATCTCCATGCCAAGCAGTCTAAATGTGTTTTTGGACAGAAGGAAGTTGAGTATCTCGAGCACATTATCTCAGCACAAGGGGTTCGCGTGGATCCTGCCAAAATCGATGCCATGAACAATTGGCCGCATCCTCAAACACTCAAGAGCCTTCATGGTTTTTGGGGGTTGACTGGCTACTACCGCAAGTTTGTCAAGGATTATGGGAATATTGCAGCTCCATTAACTGCTCTATTGAAAAAGGATGCTTTTACATGGACACCTACTGCTCAGTGTGCATTTGACAAGCTAAAACAAGCTATGTATACTACACCTGTGCTAGCTATGCCCGATTTTTCCAAGCCCTTCACTATTGAGAGTGATGTTTGCGGCAATGGACTTGGTGCTGTTCTCCTTCAAGATGAACACCCCATTGCGTTCACCAGCAAATCCCTTTCAGGTAAGAATTTAGCTGCCTCCACCTATGAGAAGGAAATGATGGCTATTTTGCATGCAGTACAGAAGTGGCGCCCATACCTATTAGGGAATCATTTCGGCATCAAGACTGATCATCAGAGTCTGAAATATTTCTTGGACCAACGTGTCTCCTCCCCGGCACAACAGAAATGGGTTAGCAAACTCATGGGTTATGACTATGAGATCACTTACAAGAAGGGTAAAGACAATATTGTGGCAGATGCTCTTTCTAGCACATTTGATGCCCAAGGTTCTCTTTCAGCTATTTCTATGCCTGTTCCAAATTGGTTGCAATCTGTTCAACAGGGTTATGTCAATGACTCTTCCTTATCTCAAATCATCCAACGCTTGACCAACAACCCTTTCTGTTGTACCACATTACTCTTGGGATGGTGCTTCTCTGCGATACAAGGGTCATCTGGTGCTTCCCCAGAGCACAGATCTTCAACAGGCTGTCTTCTATGAACTCCATGCTTCTCCATAGGCAGGGCACTATGGGTTCCTCAAAACGTATGAACGAGCACGGCGTAACTTCTTTTGGCAGGGCATGAAAAGGACAATTCAACAGATGGTGGCCGAATGTGATACCTGCCAGCGCAATAAGGGTGAAACAACACTCCTTCCAGGATTGCTTGAACCCTTGCCCATACCTACACGGATTTGGACAGATATTTCTATGGATTTCATTGAAGGGCTCCCTAAATTTGGTGGGAAGACAGTGATTCTCGTTGTGGTTGATCGCCTCTCCAAATATAGTCATTTTTGTGCTCTCAGCCATCCCTATACAGTCTCCTCCGTCGCTCAAATTTTTCTGGACCAGATCTTTCGTCTTCATGGCATCCCTTCTTCCATTGTCTCGGATCGTGATGCGACTTTCACCAGTCATTTTTGGATAGAACTATTTTGCCACACTGGCACCAAACTGAAGATGAGTTTAGGGTATCACCCACAAACAGATGGTTAGACTGAAATTGTCAATAAATGCTTGGAAACTTATCTTCGTTGCTTCACCTCGGAACAACAACATCAATGGGAAAAGTGGCTCCCTCTCGCTAAATGGTGGTACAATACCTCTTACCACACTGCCTCTAAAATGACCCCATATGAAGCAATCTATGGTCAGGCACCTCCAGCTCTTCTTCCATACACCCCCACCAGTTCACTAGTTCAAGAAGTTGACATGGTCCTTCGAAACCGCGATTAGATTCTTCGCATTTTGTGGGACAATCTTCACATGGCAAGAAATCGCATGAAGCAACAAGCTGATCAGCACCGTTCGGAGCGCACTTTTCAAGTCGGCGATATGGTTTTTCTTCGTCTCCAGCCATACAAACAATCCTCCTTGAAACTCAAAGGGCGTCATAAGCTCGCTCCAAAGTTCTATGGGCCCTATCGGATTCTTCAGAAGATTGGGTCCGTTGCTTATAAATTGGAACTTCCTCCTTCTTCCAACATTCATCCAGTCTTTCATGTCTCTTGTCTGAAGAAAGTTCTTGGCACCAACATCAGCAGACAAACGATTTTACCCGAACTGGATAATGAAGGATCCATCCTTTTGGAGCCAGAGGCCATCCTCAATCGGCACATGCGTCAGCTTCGCTCTCGCTCTATCACAGAGGTCTTAATTCAGTGGCACGGCATGCAACCAGCGGATGCTACATGGGAACCACTCCTTCAGATTCAACAACAATTTCCACATCTAAAGCTTTGAGGACAAAGCTTTTTTTAAGAGTGAGGGGATGTTAGGAACCCATGTCTTTACCTTGTTAGTATGTTGTTGTTGGACGCATATTCTTTGTAAGTCGTCCCGTAGTATTTGTTGATCAATAGTTTGTGTTATTGTTGTTGGCGCATATGATTTGTAAGTCGCCCGTAGTATTGTTGATCCATAGTTTGTAACGGCCCATGGTTTCGACCCATAGTATTGGTGCCTAGAATTAGTATATAAGTGTGTGTTGAGACCTATGAAGGCACGGTGAAGTTATTTGTATTAAGCTTGCTCATAGGAGGTTTCCCCCTTGAAGTGGCATGTGATCAATATAAAAGTGATTCTGAGTTCTGTCATTTCTGCTATTTCGTATATTCGTATTAATTAATTGTTGCAGGTGCCTCACAGTTGGATCTTCGTTCTGGATATCATCAAATTCGGGTTCATGAGGATGATATCCCTAAAACAACTTTCCGCACACATGATGGCCATTATGAGTTTTTGGTCATGCCCTTTGGCCTCACTAATGCTCCTTCCACATTGCAGGCCTTAATGAATAAAATATTTCGACCCTACTTGCGGAAATTCATTCTGGTATTCTTTGATGATATCCTCATCTACAGTAAAACATGGGATGAACATCTCCAGCATCTGGATCTTGTCATGAAACTTTTCTCTGACCATCATCTCCATGCCAAGCAGTCTAAATGTGTTTTTGGACAAAAGGAAGTTGAGTATCTCGGGCACATTATCTCAGCACAAGGGATTCGCGTGGATCTTGCCAAAATTGATGCCATGAAGAATTGGCCACATCCTCAGACACTCAAGAGCCTTCGTGGTTTTTTGGGGTTGATTGGCTACTACCACAAGTTTGTCAAGGATTATGGAAAGATTGCAGCTCCATCAACTGCTCTATTGAAAAAGGATGCTTTTACATGGACACATGCTGCTCAGTGTGCATTTGACAAACTAAAACAAGCTATGTGTACTACACCTGTTCTAGCTATGCCCGATTTTTCCAAGCCCTTCACTATTGAGAGTGATGCTTGCGGCAATGGACTTGGTGTTGTTCTCCTTCAAGATGAACACCCTGTTGCGTTCACCAGCAAAGCCCTTTCAGGTAAAAATTTAGCTGCCTCTACCTATGAGAAGGAAATGATGGCTATTTTGCATGCAGTACAGAAGTGGCGCCCATACCTATTAGGGAATCATTTCTGCATCAAGACTGATCACCAGAGTCTGAAATATTTCTTGAAACAACGTGTCTCCTCCCCAGCACAACAGAAATGGGTTAGAAAACTCATGGGTTATGACTATGAGATCACTTACAAGAAGGGTAAAGACAATATTGTGGCAGATGCTCTTTCTCGCACATTTGATGCCCAAGGTTCTCTTTCAGCTATTTCTATGCCTGTTCCAAATTGGTTGCAATCTGTTCAACAGGGTTATGTCAATGACTCTTCCTTATCTCAAATCATCCAACGCTTGACCAACAACCCTTCTGCTGTACCACATTACTCTTGGGATGGTGCTTCTCTGAGATACAAGGGTCATTTGGTGCTTCCCCATAGCACAGATCTTCAACAGGCTGTCTTCTATGAACTCCATGCTTCTCCATCGGTAGGGCACTCTGGGTTCCTCAAAATGTACGAACGGGCACGACGTAACTTCTTTTGGCAGGGAATGAAAAGGACAATTCAACAGATGGTGGCCGAATGTGATACCTGCCAGCACAATAAGGGTGAAACAACACTCCTTCCAGGATTGCTTGAACCATTGCCCATACCTACACGGATTTGGACAGATATTTCTATGGATTTCATTGAAGGGATCCCTAAATCTGGCGGGAAGACAGTGATTCTCGTTGTGGTTGATCGCCTCTCCAAATATAGTCATTTTTGTGCTCTCAACCATCCCTATACAGCCTCTTCAGTCGCTCAAATTTTCCTGGACCAGATCTTTCGTCTTCATGGCATCCCTTCTTCCATTGTCTCGGATCGTGATGCGATTTCACCAGTCATTTTTGGACTGAACTATTTTGCCACATTGGCACCAAACTGAAGATGAGTTCAGGGTATCACCCACAAACAGATGGTCAAACTGAAATTATCAATAAATGCTTGGAAACTTATCTTCGTTGCTTCACCTCTGAACAACCACATCAGTGGGAAAAGTGGCTCCCTCTTGCTGAATGGTGGTACAATACCTCTTACCACACTGCCTCTAAAATGACCCCATATAAAGCAGTCTATGGTCAGGCACCTCCAGTTCTTCTTCCATACACCCCCACCAGTTCACCAGTTCAGGAAGTTGACACAATCCTTCGAAACTATGATCAGATTCTTCGCATTTTGCGGTACAACCTTCACATGGCAAGAAATCGCATGAAGCAGCTGATCAGCACCATTATGAGCGCACTTTTCAAGTCGACGATATGGTTTCTCTTCGTCTCCAGCCGTACAAGCAGTCTTCCCTGAAACTCAAAGGGCATCATAAGCTCGCTCCAAAGTTCTATGGGCCATATCGGATTCTTCAGAAGATTGGGTCCGTTGCTTATAAATTGGAACTTCCTCCTTCTTCCCGCATTCATCCAATCTTTCATGTCTCTTGTCTGAAGAAAGTTCTTGGCACCAACATTAGTGAACAAACAATTTTACCCGAACTGGATAATGAAGGATCCATCCTTTTGGAGCCGAAGGCCATCCTCAATCAACGCACTCGTTAGCTTCGCTCTCGCTCTATCACAGAGATCTTAATTCAGTGGCACGGCATGCAACCAAAGGATGCTACATGGGAACCACTCCTTCAGATTCAACAACAATTTCCACATCTAAAGCTTTGAGGACAAAGCTTTTTTTAAAGGGGAAGGGGATGTTAGGAACCCATGTCTTTACTTTGTTAGTATATTGTTGTTGGACGCATATTCTTTATAAGTCATCCCGTAGTATTTGTTGAACAATAGTTTATGTTATTGTTGTTGACGCATATGCTTTGTAAGTCGCCCGTAGTATTGTTGATCCATAGTTTGTAGTGGCCCATGGTTTTGACCCATAGTATTGGTGCCTAGACTTAGTATATAAGTGTGTGTTGAGACCTATGAAGGCACCGTGAAGTTATTTGTATTGAGCTTGCTCATAGGAGGTTGCCCCCTCGAAGTGGCCTGTGATCAATATAAAAGTGATTTTGAGTTCTGTCATTTCTGCTATTTCGCATATTTTTATTAATTAATCGTTGCAGGTGCATCACACCAAAGCTTTATTTCGAGCCATAGAGAAATCTGTGGTAGAATTCATTTATGAAGAAATATTTACCCAATTCGGTATACCTATGGAAATTGTAACCGATCAATGATCTCAGTTTACCTCCAAATTAATGAAAGAGCTTACTGATAAATATGGTATTAGACATTGTAAATCTTCACCATATCATCCTCAAGCAAATGGTCAGGTAGAAAGCACAAACAAAGTATTAGAAGCTACCCTGACCAAGACTATCTAGTTACACCACAAAGACAGGGCAAATAGGCTCCCAGAAGCCTTATAGGCTTATAGAATAACTTGGAGAAACACTACTGGCCACACACCTTATGAACTCGTTTATGGTAAACAAGTTCTTTTACCCATTGAATTTCAAGTCAAAACCTTTCGTATGGCTGCACAATTAGGGATGAACTTAGAAGAAGCACAAAGGCAACGAATCCTACAAATAAATGAATTAGACGAGATTAGGCAAGATGCCATTCAACGTACAATATTGATACAAAACCAATGTAAAAAGTGGCATGATATATACATTAAACAAAAATAATTCAAAACTGGAGACTCAGCACTACTTTTTTATTCAAGATATAAAAACTTTAAAGGTAAATTAACCACTCGTTGGATGGGTCCATATGAAATTGTTATAGCTTTTGATAATGGATCCGTTAAAATTAAGACAATTGATGATTCTCAAATTTCTTTTGTTGTAAATGGACATAGGCTTAGACTTTATCATCAACCAATATCTAAACAGGATTTTGTGCAGAATGCCTTACAACAAGAAGAAATGGAGCTGGTAGAAGAGGAAGTCATTCCTCCTCCTCCTAGTCCTTGAATTATTTTGGTTTATCTCCTTTTGTATATATATGTAAATATGTCTTTCATTTTCAATAATAATGAGTCGTTTCTAACAACCAATTACATTCTCTTTACTGAAAATTTATTATGATGAGTTTGTAAAATGTTGTCAATAAAACAGGAAGACTCTTTTCCCTTTGTTAATTTTGAAAATTTTACATAACTTGTTGTGTACATATGCCTTTGTTTGGAATAAAATTGAATCATCTAATAAGCGGTTTTGCAGCTTAATTACAAGAACTTTATCCTTATAATCATCTCATGCAATACTATCTGAAAGGGAAGTGCTCTAAAAAGAACCTTATACTTTTTCCTTCTCTTTCTAAGTTATCATTGAAAATTGAAAATCTATAGTGAAAAGCTTAAGTATTTTTTACATTACCTTTTAACCACTTTCTTTTATGATTATGTATACAGTATTTGATTCAGACATGCACATTTTTTATTTATTAGTAGAACAGTTGTTTAAAAGACCTACTTCAATTATTATGATCTCTAGAGACTATACCTTACACCTATGGACTGCTAGTTCATCCTGGACTCATTATCAAAACTTGTCTCTAAAAGCACCTTTAAAAGGTAGCCTAAAGTAGGTGATATTTTCTATTTTGTGGGGAACATTACTGACCTTTTGTGAAGAGGATAGACTATGGAGTCAAAGAACAACTTTAGGTTATTAGCTTTTGACATGATCTGTAATTTAGGCCATTATAAATAGAGTTACTCATAAGGTTTGTGCTAAATTTTGAATTATGTGTTTAACAAGCTTAGCACACTGTAGTGCCAACTAGCTTCCTTGCAAATAAATTATATATACATATCATTATACGAAGTAAACCCGCTGGGGTATTGAATAGGCTCGCTGGCAGCGGGCCCATGCTAAGTAAAATATTAAACAAGGAAGCTCGGTAAATGCAAGTAAACCCGTCGGGGTACTAAACAGGCTTGTTGGCAGTGGGGCTATGCTTGCATGGTACCAAGATAAACCCGTTGGGGTATTGAATAGGCCTACTAGAAGCGGGTCAATATCGGGTAAAAGAGGTTTGGTTAATGCATTGCTATTCACATAGCTCATAAAAACATGAGTATACAAACACATGTTTAGGCCAATTATATATACTGTCTTTAGATAATGGCTGTAAGTTGAACTTGGACCCTGTCATCTAATTCAAACATATACCTAAGATATGACTATCCTAGAAATGGGACCCATAGTGATAGTAGATCTCACAAAATTTATGTTGAACCTTATCAATATTCTTTGGATGACAAGAGATCTTTACAATGAGTCATGGATGACTAGTTTTCCTATGGAATCTTTCGCATCTCTTATATTATTTTTCACATGGTCTTTTAAGAACTGTTATATCCTTTTTTGACGAATGTACATATCTGAATCTTCTACATGTATTAGTTAATATTCCATTACTTTATAAAATTACCACAGTATTTTAGAAGCTATCTGTAAGACTTCCAATTGAAATTTTTTAAATATTAACTTGTTTTTCTCTTTGATGGCTTGAGGACACGCCATATTTTTGGTTTGGGGGAGGAGATTAGAACTGTGATTACTTGTTGAATATTTATGAAATTTCATTTATCTCTGATATAATGATAGGTGTTTACAAGTTAATGCAAAAAAGAAAAAGAAAGAACAAAAGAGGAACGCAATTAAAAGATCTAGAAAAGCAAAGATTACAACATCTTTTGTGCATTAATAACTTCATAAATTCTTTGCAAAATCAGTTTCAATCAAGTATTAGCAAGCAAATCTTGTACAAGCAAAAGTCTGTATGAAGGAATGAATGATGGGTAGAACACTGATCCGAATGAAGTGACGAATATAGTAGATGGGCAACTTTTTGAATAAAAATTGCTGAATGAAATCTTAGCTTGAATATATATCAAATAGAATGCTAGATATTTTGA
This sequence comes from Larix kaempferi, assembly GCA_027924585.1. Taxonomy (NCBI): domain Eukaryota; kingdom Viridiplantae; phylum Streptophyta; class Pinopsida; order Pinales; family Pinaceae; genus Larix; species Larix kaempferi. Next base: position 5,019,998 of record BSBM01000029.1, read on the forward strand.
GAATTTTTTACTAACCAATGATGACAGGAATCAATCAAACATCAAATTTCACACTTGGTTTTATTCCTTTTACCCATCATGTATTTATTAAACAAATGAATCATGTATCATTCTGATCTTTCGAATTATTGTATGACCACCCTAATCTTAATTATCGTACAAACTGCGAGCATCTGGATCGAATCTTTATGATCTTCCACATGTGATCGATCTCATTACGTAAATTTCGTTCAACCCGTCCAAAGCTTGGCTTTGGACATGGTTGAACATACTCTGAACAACATGTATACACTGAATTCACACACTTCTACACTGGCACTTAACTTAAGATCTTTGAATGACGGGTGCGATCTCTCGAGCATGCCAAGTTCTTGTCCACTGACGTTTAAACACTCAAACATACCTTATTTTAAACTGGTGATCGCGTGAGTTCCGCGTCAGTCTGATTTGCCCTCATTTTTTCTTGAATCCTCCGCACTTATCCATTACATCCCCCGTCCTCCATCAGCAATGCCTAATCGTAATGAGCTTGGTAGTTACCAAGATCTCCTTCTCGTCCCTAAGTTTAAATCCTGCCGTGAGTTATTCCTTCGAGTAGGTTGGGAGCCATTTCTCTGCCTTCTCCAAGGCTACGACCATGAAATTTCGCTACTATTTGCCAAAATTTTTGATGGCAAGACGGCTAAGGTTGGCCATCTTGTTTTCTCCATGACAGAAGAATCAATAGAATTAGCTATGAAGCTCCCAAGGGAAGGTGCCTGTTGGCACAAACATTTGTTTCTTCCATGAATAGCCCACCAGTTCGCTCTCAAGCCTGATTTTCAACATATTGCTAGTACCAAAGGTTTTCACAGAGAATGGATCAACCTAAAGTACTTAGATCCTCTGACCGTTATCATACACTTAATTACTTGCGAAGGTAAATTCACTGTCTTTAAAGCTTGCCATTTTAGACTGTTAGCACATTTTGTCAGCAATCAGACCCTTAACTTCCCATTTTATTTTCTAAAGAGTTTGGAAAATATGTCGAGCCAAGTTAGGAAAAATACAGTCAACCCTTCTGGTAGTTTGTATCACCATTGTCTTATTAAGCTTCTAATCATTCACCAATTGGAGAAAAGAGAACAAACTTGGGATCATTTTGTTTTTGAGATACTGAACCCTTATTTATCTATTGTCAAACCTTCCTCTTCTCAAGAACATCATCATACCCAAGCATAACCAAATGCTAAACGTGTACGGTTTGATGAGAATTCCTTAGATGATATGCACTCATTGCCTTCTCTTGAGAATGCCTATGGTAACCCTACTTTGAAACCTTCAGAGCCTACTAAATCTACGAGAACCAATTGTGACCAGTCCATTGATTAGTCTGTCACTTAGACTGTTGATCAGCCATCATGTTCAAATATTCAGTCGAACGATCATATCCTTGAATCACCCCTCCTCACACTAGCCAATGCATCTGCTCGAATGAGTGAAGCCTATGCTACTGAAAGCTCTCCTGCATATAACAAGGACAAAAGCTCTGAAGAACAGACTATTAATGTTGAGACATCTCCAAAAGGGACAAGTCCTCAAACAAACTTGGAGCATCCTATAGAGCAACCTATTCTGAGTCAGCAGAAATGGGATAAGTTGACCCAAGTGATAGCACAACTAACAGATGAAAATCAAAGCTATGTGGAAACAATTTCTAAGCTTCATGAAGAAAATAAGGCACTGCGTGCACAAGTAAAAGATATTGAATGCCTGGTTAGCGCCAAAACAGCATCTCATACTGCCCTGAGGATGAGATATAATTAATTAAAATACCAATTCAAGGAGCTCGAGGCTAAATCTATATCTACATCATCCAAGTCAAAGGCAGCTGCTACCGCATCTTAGCCTTCTTCCTAATTTCTCTTTTGCTCAACGGGACCTGGCATGTCTTCGGTTTGGGGGAATGTTGGTGTCCATTTTGTCACTATTTTTTATCATTTAATCTACTCAAAATGGCGTTGTTTCTATCATTATTTATTATATTAGGTTGTTTTCTTATCATTCAGCCTATCAAACAGTCTAGGTATGCATATATTTACCTATTACGCAAATCTTGTTTATATTCCATTATATCATGGTTTATTTATGTTAAAATGATATTTCATGGGCATAATTAACATTTATGTTTTAATTGACAGGCTACGTTTTGAAAATTACCCTTCATTCAGACTATGTGCTACATGTTGAGTTCACGCGCATTCAGCTCATCGTTCAGCCCTGCGTTCAACTCCCGAAATCCATGGTTGGCATATCCTAGACCGTTAAATGAAAAAGCAGGCACGTGGGTTCTGTTTTCCATGCAATGGGCATGGTTAATGAGCCATTTCTCTAGAAGATCCATCCCCAATTTCGCCACGCTCGACAGCGCATCTCACGTCCACGTCAACACTCCAACGCATCCTTCAGCCTCGCGTTTAGCCTAGAATCACGCTACTTGTTCACGCTCATTCACGCCATGGTTCTGGAAGGATTCCAGGTTGCACATGATTCAACCTTCCAGCACTCACACCTGATCGCCTCCGTTTTCTCAATTCGACAGCATGCTATCTCTCTGCCCACGTTAAAGAAATCGGCTCCGTTAAGCCTAGAAGATACTCCCTACGCTATCATGCACCATTTAAAGCAGCCTATTATGCATTAAACATCTCTGTTATTAGAGAGGTAGACTCTGTCGATCCTCTCATCTATTTGTAAAATGTATAAATAGACGCTTGTAGATAGAAACAGAGTTAGTCGAGTTAGCTTATAGTTGGAGAAGACCGTAGATAGTTTGTAGATTTACAAGCAGGTAGCTGACAATCTGTAATTTTCTCAAGATTAATGGAAGTTCCAGTTCGTTGATATTCTGAGTAGCTAAACCAGTTTCATTTTCCATCTCTGATTGCTGGGAAGGGCCCCTCATCAACCGAAGGTTTTCATCTTTTTTTTCTGCATTTTCTATTTTGCAAATAGTTAGTTTGTTCTTCCTGTGTTGTAATCACTTCGTTTTCTATATATGTTGTTTTCTTCTCTATAATTTATGTTATGCTGTTAATTTAATTTATGTTTACAGGATTAGTAAATGGTCGACCAATAGTTCAATAATTCATATTTTTCTTTAGTCTTTTCTTCTTCCATCATCTATAATTACATATTACAACCAATTCTTCCATTAGTTAGCATTAGTCCCCAACTTCTTCCTCTATGTTATTTTCCTTCCCGTAGTTGTAGGTTAAATCTCTCTCTTTTCTTCTACCTCAACCTTTTTCTTCCACATATCATAGAAACAGTTTATCTCCTTTAGACAATGATTAAATTAGGTTGCTTTCTATTAACATAGCTTCTCAACAAGTCTTCTAACTGATTTCTCTGCATCATAGGTTCATGTGCATTCGCCAGCTGATGTCAAGATCATTTAAACCCTCTTTTTCCTTAGTTTAGTTCGTTTTTCCTCATTCAGACCGTTATTCGGACTATCATTCAGACCGGCATTCGGATCGTCGTTTGGATTTTTACCTTCTCTGCACTAGTTTTATGGTTTCTTAGAATCCAGTTTCTTCTGCCTATTAGATATCATTCTTCTTCTCTTTAATTTACAGTTTTAGGTATAATTTAAATCTGGTTATATGTTTCATAGAGTTTTTGATTGAGTTTTATTATTATTTCCTCTTTTCGTCTCATTTCCCTTCACCTTCTTCTAACTTTCTTCCAAGAGTTAAGTTTCTTGTGTTTCAAATTTGATCATTAGTTATTGTTTCAAAATTTATCAATTTTATTTCTAGATAATTCATTTGCAAGTTATAGATAATAATTTTCTTCTTTAGAGTTGTTTTTAATTCATTAATTATAAAGATTAGTTTCATGGATAGTAGATAGATCAGCATGTTTAAGGTTAATTGTAGTTGATCCCTTTGTAGCTTACATCTCTTTATCGAAATTAGATTAGATTTACTTCCATTCTATTTTGCTATTACATTTGAAAGCCATTACGATACATTCACTCTAGTTCCTGTTACATGGGAATAAATGATTTTCTTGAATTAGTCGTGAAATTATTTAGTTCATTTGCTCTGATTAGCATAGTTTCTGTTTATGTAATCTAGTATCTAATTTAGTTATCTCGTAGATAGTTATTTACAGTTGAATCTAAAATTGGCAGCTCAGTTCTAGAATAATTTACATTTACAAGTTCTCCCAAATAATTATCATTGGTTATCAGTTCTTTTCCTAGTTTCGTTGTGAATTAATCATTTCATATTTTGTTCATAATTGTAAATTTAAATTCAATAGTTTCTTGTTGATTTATAAGTAGTTGCTTCTTAGTATTTATTTTTCATCCTTTTCCATTATCTAAAACATAGAGTAGAGTAGTATAATCTTCACTATTCTGATCTATTGGTTCAGTTATATTTAGTAGTTATAAGTTTGATTCGGTTTTTCATTTTGAAAGATCTTTCGATCTTTTCTTTATTAAATATTTGAAGGTCTGACAAACCAGAAAATTTAGGTGCTATTCTACCTTAGCATATATTTTGCCTCAACTCTAAGATTACCAACCCCAGTTGATAATTAAATATTAGGTGTTCTTTTCGAGATAGCTCATACATCCAACAGCCACCCTCTCTCATTTATCGTAAAATCATTAAATGGAGAGGCCACCCTCTCTGTAATGTCCCTTATTAGGAATTTTATTAAAATTGCAATTTTCCATTTTTTTACCCTAGTTCGACCTTTGACTAGTTTTGATCTCTAGGTCCCAAATTTGCCCCAAATGATCCCAAATATTCTGAGAAGGTATATGAATGATATTAGAACATAAATATGTGTTTCAAGGATTCCTTTGGACCTTTAAAATACTTCTGCAAATCCTCATTCAATTCTGATCAATGTAGGTAACTTTACTAGTGATTTTCCTTTCACTAGTATTGGTCTCTAGGTCTCAAATTGACTCCAAATGCCTTCAAATCTTCAAGGAAGGTGTATGAATGATATTAGAACTTGGATATGATGTTTATGTATGACATATGTCCACCAAAAGACCTCTGCAAACTCTCTTAATATTCTGGACCAATTATGCAATTTTACTAGTAATTTGGGGTTCAAATCCCCCTGGGATAAGTACTGAAAATGGCTTCCCAAATGCCTCCAAACCCACTCAAATTTATGAACAGAGATATGTAATGTGTTAATTATTTTATTAAATTCTCATATTCACCATTAATGTATTATTACAACTGTTCTCACCCTCTCCCATTCAACTGCAAAAATCCCCAATTCGACCCTTGGGGAAATGACACTATTTCAACTCCCCATACAACTAAACTGAGTAAAAATGATTCAAATGCTCAAGTACAATACATGAAACTTGTATAAGACATCCATGTCAGTATATTGATCACAAATATATCATATAATCATCCATTCATTCGAAATCATCATCAATACATTGGCTCACAACAAGGTAGTGGGGAAATGGCATTGTTCTTCCATTAAAAATTAGATTTATACATTTCTACTTGGAATTTCGACCTGAAACTTTTTGGAGATGAATAACAGAGTATTTAATTCATATTACAAAATAAATGGGGCATTAAAATCTTCCCCAAAGAGTACAATAGCTCACCAAAAACGCCCTCCCTCAAGGATCAAGAATATGCCATCAAAACTGGAAATGGTTGAAGGAGTGAGCTACAATAGAAGAAACCATGAGCTGCCCTGTAGCTTGCACCTGCAAATAAAGACTCCATTAAATCTCCAAATGAAAGGTCTTAATGGCCTTTCCAATTACCAACTTGGATGGGAATCTTTCACCCTCGAAATTGGCTAAGGCAAGAAACTAGTCATCCACTAGCTCTCCCTCTTCACAAATGCAATTGCAAATTCTACAAATGATCAAAATCTATTCTCATACTTCATTTATACATTTTATAACCAACATTATCCTTCTAAGGGTCGAAATCCTCTCAATAGATTCAATAGATTTCCATTTAGGAAATATTCCACATTTGCCACTTGTCTCCTAGTTCCAACCTTCCATCTTCTCCCAAATTCGATTTTGAGTCTCTTTGGCTTCTCCAACTCCCAAATTCGCCTTCTTTGAGCCTATTTTTGGGGCTGACATGTCATAGTGGTCAGATGTCAGAGGTCAGGTCTGCAATTTGTCATAGTTTTCATAGATGCTCCATCATTGGTGTCATAGGGGCTAGGGAATCTAGCCCAAGTGTCCACAAACTTCCACTTTGACTCTTTATCTTCCATGGAGGTTACCAATCCTTCCCAATTCAACCTAAGATGATCAATGACATGTGTTATGACTTACCAACTCACCCAAGAGTGTTCACATTCCCATTAATTCGAGTTTGCAAAAGAGAGATACCATGTATTATGAAAAATCAAGCTAGTGTGGGTCCCACATCCTCCATATGTCTCCAAAACCATTTGTCATCTAGGATTTCTCTTGAATTTCTTTATTCACTCTATTTATTAAATACTTGAACCCTTCTAATGTCTAAAAATCATTTATTATCCCCCTTATTCCAAATCCCAAAGCTCCCACCCCAAACCTAGGAAACTAGTAATTTTCCTCCTTGGCAATTATTTGACCCTTAACATCAATTTTACAAACTCTAATGAATATTGCTAATGTGATTAGGCCATTGTGACCCAATTCCAAATTTGGGACATGACACTCTCCCATTTATCGTAAAAACATTAAATGGAGAGGCCACCCTCTCATATCCATGGTATTTGGTAGCACATGGTGTTGGTCCATGGTATTTGGTAGAACATAGTTTTGTCCCATGGTATGGCCTCAATGCACATTGTAATAATGTTATATAAAGGCCTAGCAAGCCTTCTCATAATAACAAGTTACTCATTTTGGTTTCTCTCCTATGTTCTATTGTTCATTGTGAGATTAATTAGATCTGAGTGACTTATTGGTAATTAGTTTCAGAGGTGGGGCCTCTCTTTGAGCCTCACCTCCCATTCACTTCATATGCTTTTGTTCATGCTTATTCTCATGCAAGATTAGTGTTTTTCATGTGAATTTTATGACAGATTTGCATGCTTAATCTCCTCCTCTCTCGGCATTCAAGCCTTCCAGTTCTCAGCTCCCAAGATCTGTATCAGTGGTATCACAGTGAGTACGCTCTCCATCGGGACAAGAGTTTGAAGCATGATGCAGGTTCAATGTAGGTTCCACAAGCTCTACAACAACACAAGCTGCTCTACAAACCCTTGGCATCTCTATACTCAACACTCTCACATTCATCAAACTTTGAAAAGATTCCACGAACTCTACAGGATGTTTCAGAGGCTCTACCATAACTCATCGGAAAGGTATTTCTGTCAGCTCGAATGGGTATTTCGCAGAATTTCATTTTGTTGTCTTGTTTATGAGATATACTCATTTGAAGCATCACATATATGTAACCAACGTGGCCGCGCACCCTTCAACTTCGACCTATATTTTCTCATTGCTCATGCAACATCAGAAAGATTTTTACACATGTTTATAAAGATCTCTTCAAGATCTGAAATGCGTCTTTCACGGAATCCCATTTGTCTTCTTGGTTTGAGAGATATCATCGATTGTATCTCAGCATATTTTTGTGCCAAGGAGGTTGCGCGCACCCATACTTCCATGGATATTTTCTCACTACTTAGGAAACTTTAGAAGGAGTTCCACATATGGCTAGAAATATCTCTTCAAGAACTGAAATGGGTATTTCATGAAATTTCATTTCGTTTTCTGGTTCGTGAGATATGATTGTTTGAAGTAGCACATGTTTGTACATAATGCGGTCGTACATACAACAACATTAATCAAGTGCTACAGACTCCAGAGAATGTCTTACAGGCTCTACCATAGTTCATTGGAAATCTCTTTCCGTCAGCTAAAATGGGTATTTCACATTTTTTTCATTTGGATTTCTGGTTTGAGAGATATCATCGACTGAAGCAACATATGTATGCAAAATAGTGTGCGCGCATCTCTTGAGCTTCAACAAATATTTTCTCACTCTCTGGGCCACCCTAGAGCAAGTATATTATATGTATGGAAAGGTCTCTTCGATATATCAAGTGGGTCTTCAACGGAATTTTATTTCATTACCTGCATCAGAAGCTAGGAGTGGATTTGTAGCAAGACATCAACTGCACCAAAGATGATGATTGTTTTTTCAATTTTTGGACTTTTATTAAATCCTACTGTAATCATGGTTATGGTTTAAGCACACAAACCCCATGGTTATGGGTCAACCACACAAAACCCATGGTTATGGGCTAACCACACAAAACCCGCAATTATGTATTGTAATCATGGTTGTGGGTCAACCACACAAAGCTCTTCTCTTCACTGGAAACAAGCTTGTCATTGCCACCATGGTTATGGGTCAACCACATAAAACCCAAAACCCATGGTTCTGAGTCAACCACACAAAACTCTTCTCTTCATTGGAATCAAGTTTTCCATTTCCATCATGGTTATAGGTCAACCTCGCAAAAACCACGGTTATGGGTCAACCACACAAAACCCTTGTCTTCATTGGTAACTAGCACATTGTAATCATGGGTCTCTTTTAACATGAAATGATGTGGACCATCATTTTCTAAGGGAGGAGGAATGATATGAATTTTAGGGGGGAATATGGTCTAAATTCAGATGTATAAGCCATAAAATCTTTAAATAGAGAAGCCACCCTCTCCCATTTATCGTAAAAACATTAAATGGAGAGGCCACCCTATTATATCCATGGTATTTGGTAGCACATAGTTTTGTCCCATGGTATGGCCTCAATGCACATTGTAATAATTTTATATAAAGGCCTAGCAAGCCTTCTCATAATAACAAGTTACTCATTTTGGTTTCTCTGCTATTTTCTATTGTTCATTGTGAGATTAATTAGATCTGAGTGACTTATTGGTAATTAGTTTCAGAGGTGGGGCTCCTCTTTGAGCCTCACCTCACCTCCCATTCACTTCATATTTTTTTGTTCATGCTTATTCTCATGCAAGATTAGTGCTTTTCATGTGAATTTTATGACAGATTTGCATGCTTAATCTCCTCCTCTCTCGACATTCAAGCCTTCCGGTTCTCAGCTCCCAAGATCCGGATCAGTCGCATATCCATCCACACTAGGACTTAAAAACAACGGAGTGGAGGAATCTGGTGTTGGATGAGGGATATAAACTAGAGAATTACCAACATCAAAGACAACATCGTTTAAAAGATCTTTGGAAATGGATAGAGAATTTAAAATATCATCAGCATGCAAAAATTTTAAAAGGGTAGGCACCGTTTTTGCAAACACACCTACAAATTCCTTCGCCGAGCTGTAGTCCAAAGGGATTTGATACTGAAAACACCATCCAACCCCTCCTGAGAAGAGGGATTTTTCGGGTTCCCAATTCTCATAGGACCAGGAGACTCAGATGGACAGTGAGCCTTGTAATGGCCAATCTCTCTACACAAGTCTCAACGAAAAGGGATACGCCAGTAGTCAAGCCTTTGAACGAAAGAACCCCCTTCCCAAACTATCTCCAATTCACTAGGTAGACCTTTCGCATAGTCCAAGTCCACCAACATCATCGGCATATTTCTATCAGACCCCATCAAAGTTTCTTCTTCAATAAGAATGAAACGTCCTATGGATTTGGCCACCAAAAGAAAACCCTTAAAGTTCCAACAATGCAAAGGAAAACCAGGTAGAATTACCCATAAATGGAGATAGGATAGTTTTTACTTTCGAGGGTCAAAATTGCATTCAAATGAGACAAAAACAGAGAACCAATTCCCAACACCCAATATCTATCTTCAATAATCCTCATATCTTCCTCTGACATAAATAGGAAGACCATCCATCCATTTGCGAGCATCAAAACCCTCGAAATACAATTAATGAGCTGCTTCCATCTTTGTTGAATCTAGGTTAACACCTCTACTCGGGAGAGTTTTATATATTTGAACTTCCTTATTAGCGCCCTTTGACTCAGATCAAAAACCATATCAAATGTGACATCTTTTCCAAGGACACAAAGGGGTATTAAATTTTTTCTCTTTCGAAGGATAACTAGACACTAGCAGAGGGAACCTTCTTATCTTTCGAGGGTTTAAAACCAGCTTTTCCCAAAACTGGGTCCGTATTTTTACGTTCGACCCGTCTCCATCCCCATACCGGGAATCGTGAGAGAACACACGAGGGCCCCGTGCCTCCGAACAAACCGGCCATGACTCAAAAAAAATCGAGGAAAGAGTTTTAGTTTTAACGTTACCAATAGTAAACGCTCCATGTGAGGGAGCAGGGCCCGAAGACCTCCCAATGTCCAGACCGAACGGATTTGAAAATAATAACTTGTCAGCATCACTTACGGATCTCATCCTCAGAACATAAAAAAATTCACCATCCACAGGATAGAAAGGGACACCCTCCAGAAAAACACGTGAACATAGAGAAAGAACCCTGTGAAAACCCCGACCCCAGTGAACATTGACAGTCAAACAATTGATTTTAAACAAAGAAATTCCCACTTATTTTTACCTGGTTGGTACTAGGTTTGCCACAATAGTGGCAAACTTGACTACAGGACCATTGCATGACTCACAATGCTCTCCTAAAAACTAGGTATCCCAGAGAGAAAAGTTTGTATGGAGTTTCCCTAAATGTTTGCAGGCTCAATTTCCTTTCAGTAAAATAATCAAGCTTGCTCGCTAATTACAATGACACTAAAAATTAAGTAAAATTTATTTCATAATAATTAAAGATGACCTCATCTTTTTATGTTATTTTTTAAAACGTTAGAATTGATAGAATATTTGGTTATAGAAGGAATATTTGAAATACTTTCAAAGTAAATTTATTAATAAGAGTGATCAACATAGGGTTAAATTTTTATGAGGTATCTAGCTCCTATGGTTGTAAAGGTGCTTCTAAAGATAATAGTTAAACATGTTAGGTTTGCATTACATTTCTATATACACATAAGTGGATTAAATTCTATTTTTTTGTCATCTTTAAAATCGACAACATATCAAGCAACATATATGACAACATATCAATGATTCCTCATCATTTCTCATACACACATAAGTGGATCAAACCTCGCTCTCTTGTCATCCTTAAAACCCAACATTAATAATTACATCCATGTATAGGACAACATACCAAGAATTCCTCATAATGTAACTTCAACATTATAATGAGATAGTGAGTTTTGTTTTTCACATGTAGAATAGCCGGTGCGCCCGGAGGTGAAGGCATCCTGAGGATAGTGGTCGGGGGTTCGATCCAGGGTGGGGACGACCATAGACGACCTCCCCAGCCACCCCTCCTATTAGCAGGACCCCAATGAAATAATGAGTACTATCTCATATTCCAACAATCGTCATCGATGTTCATGATATTTAATAGCACCATGACTTGTCTTTCTCAATGGTCTATTTGCTTCGAAAGTGTGGATTGGGTACATGCAAATGTCCAGCTTCCCTACTTTTGAAATCTACATTTGATAAGGGAGTCCAAAGGCAAGGAGTCTACTATGGTCATGATTCAAAGGGAAATTGACTGGGGAAGTAAACTAGAGCTTTCTTGGAAAGTGAAGATACATTGACTAGAAGAAAACTAGAGCTTTGTTGGAAAGTGAATATGCATTAAGAAATCTAGTTGAAGGGAATTACCCCCTCCATGGTAGCAAAGGAATGTAATGGAATGTGAAAATGCAATAATAGAGGTTATACAAAAAAGTGTGGTTAATTCTACTTTTGAATGGAGACATTGGCACTAGTTGTGGGAGGAAACATTGTTTGTGTAAATTTAAATGTAAAACCATTTCACTATTGAAGCAACAACAACCCAATTATTGATATATCAAGATTTGGAAAGGAATTACGACTCTCATGCAAAACAAGTTATACAACTTGACAAGAACTTGACACTGTTCTCGTTTTTTTATAGGTGTCCAATCCACCAAAAAACAACCCCAAATCAAAAAGTGGTGCTACCGGTAGCACCATTTTTTTTTGGAGCTAAAAATACAACTTTTTGGTAACCCCTATCAGTGCAGCACGGTGCCACTATAATAAAAACTGTAAAATCGGCCCCAAATAAAAAAAGGTAAAACACAATTTTCTTTCCGGAGCTAAAATTACAACTTCTTTGGCATCATCGCCTTAACAGCCAACAACTTTGCAGCGCAAATGCTAAAATAATAGGTGACTCGAAAAGAGGTGCTACCAGTAGCACCCTTTTACTTTGTTGAGTTACATTTCCAGACATTTTTAAACAATAGTCTGAAAATATTTTAAAAATTTTAAAAATCTTTGTAAAAAAACCATAAGAAAAAAAAACCAAAATTTTAACAACTTTTAACAAACAAACAAAAACACACTTACATAAACAAAAACTATTAAAAACACACATTTTAAACATATTTAAAACAAAAACAAGAAAACAAGAAAATAAACCAAAATCAAAATCAAAATACACACTTTAAACATATTTTTAAAAAAATTAAAAAAAAACAAAAAAAAAACAATATTAAAATTAGTAGTGGAGTGGTGGTGGCGGAAGGTTTAATGGTAGCCATAAAAAATCACATTTTTGCGTCAAAAACACATGAGTAGTCTATGTCATGTATATAGCTTGTCTTCAAAATACATGCATATCAGAATCAGGTGGAATCTCTAAATTTGGTGGTTGTCCAAACTCATTATGGATCATGCTTGTTTGATATGACTTACTTGAAGAAGTTTGTAACTGTTTGTTGTTAGAGGGACAAGGCTTCAAAACTTGAATCCTGACATCATGTTCCCCCTCGTCAGGTACAAAGTAAGAAGCAATACAATAATCTGCTACAAGTTTCACTCACACACCGATTTGAAACAGGTTTCTTCAGCTTCACACACCGATTTGAAGAATGGTTACGCTTCCCACAATACCAACACGGATGAAGATCAAAACATTGATATTTCACATGGCCAACTCTGTCACATTGTTGGCATTTGGAACTATAGATAGGTAGTACATCTGACATGATTTCATTGTTTTCTGGGAGCTGATAGGAATCATATTCAAACAAGGGGTTACTCTGAACAAGCACTAGTTCATAATGTCGATTCCTGTGATGTGCGTATTCCTCAATGCCTTTCAAATTTTGTAGCTGATTAATGAGAGTTTGAAGTGTGTCTTTGTTGATTGTGATTGGGTCATCTACATCTAAATGTAATAGAGTATTTAGCAACTCTAATGTCTCTTCGGTTTGAGACATTTCGAGAATTGTTTTAGGCCTCCTTGTGTAGGAAGAACCAAGTACAAGTGACTCAATCAGACTAAGGGCTTCTTGCAAATCTGCCCTTTACAAGAAATGTTTCAGCAAATTCAAACATAAAAGAGAACGGGTGTCGGTCTCTGCCGAAAATGCACCCACATATAATGTGCAGTTCAACTTGACTTAAGTTTGGTGTTGTACACAAAACACAAATGCAAGTACCAAACAAATACTAGAACTCACAAACAAAACATAGTCTGTAAGTTACATTCATGAATGTTGAAATGAGAATATGCTAAGACATTCTTCTTTTGGAGCAGCTGTAGAAATCAACTGCAAACTTGCTTGGATCCTTCAAGAAGTCACACCAAATTATTCTCAAATATTCTCCACAAAAATGTCAGTCAACACTTTCTGCAATAGATGCTTCTATCAACATAAAAGCCTTTTTTTCAAGCTTCAATGCTCAACTCAAGTTCTGAGGTCACAACTCAACGTATGAAATTCAAAATAGTATTCTCATTCTACTAAATGGATACACTTCATTGTTGAGTGGCTACGCCTTGGCCGTCATTGGAGGAGATAGCACGCTGCACTAGTATGTGCAGATGGAAAGAATAACTTCACGCAACTTGTTCTTGGTCTCAGCTATGTCCCAACGATACCATATTTTGTAGTGTCTCACCCCCAAGCAGGTCTCCAATGCCTCAATTCACATTCAACATTCGATTAGCAGAACCAATTGCAGAGAGTAAGCTCACACAGCCCACGCAATTCACTAAGAGACAGTCCACGAGGAGGAGATTACGTTTGAGAGAAATCTTGGGTTCGAAGATCCAAAAAGCTCATACCATGATTTTTCAGTCTTCAAAGTAGATCCACATAGGGAGAAGCTTCAGAATAGGTTAGGAATCTAGCTCCATCACACTCCACAAAGAACATATTAAAACTCACATTCAAACTTGGCGTAGTGCCAAAAAATTAGGGAGAGTCTCCACGCTATAGCAAACTCAAACTTCAAACGTCCCAAGAAACTTGAACTCACTACTACACGGAGTGGCATTTTAAGACATTAGTTTGAGACGAAATTATAATTTCGTCTTAAATTTTTGTTACTTCATTTTATTTTATTTTTAATTAATATTTTGGATTGGAAAGTTTGTGCTGGGAAAAAGTAACAATGAAATTTAGGAAAAGGTAATAAATAATGTTGGGAGTAAATACTCCGGAAACGATAACTAGGGCTTGGCATGTGGAGCAGAGGAACAGGGATACAGAATTCTATGTAGTGTAGGCGTGGGGAAATCGAAGACGAGCAAGTGATGAAGTTGACAGGTTCGACTCTGCTAAGGTAAAGGGGATTTGGGTTTCTGTAAGTTTTTGTTTCAGTGAAGTTCACATTTGGGATTTGGGTTTCTTTAAGTTTTTGTTTCAGTGAAGTTCACATTTTCTAAAACCAGTTTTCGCTTTTAGTTCCCTGATTTTGGTCTAGGCCTTGATGATCTTTTGCATAATATCTTACAGCCCTGAATTTCTCTGATTCAAATCCCCAATTCTGTCTCCATTGCTTGACAATTCATTTTTCTCGTCTTGCACATGGAAACCCTTTGACATGCAATTTTATTTTACTTGCTCTTAATAATAGGCTGGAGGGGCCAAACCCTCATGACATTCCCCTAACCCTTCAATTTGGAAGTTCCATGCTAGTCCTTGAGCTTGGTTTCCATGACCCATATTTGCCGGCAGAAGCCGAATAGAAAAGAAACGCATTCACTGACGCCGTCATCTTCACCGAAAATCCATGTGAGAAGTCCACATCCCGATCTTTCCCGAACCCACAGAACCCTTAGAAGCCTTAATCTCAATACCCTCTTGGTTAAACATGAACTCCAACCCAGATTCAAACCTGTGCTCGACTACAATATTGACGCCCTAAGATCTATCTGAGATCCGACCGAATTGAGCATTGTTGTTACAAAAACCACGGATCCGGTGTCCTCTTTGGGTCTGTTGACTTGCTTGGCAAATAACCAGCGGTAGCCTTAGATTAGAGAAATACCAAGAAGAATGATGGCATACCATAGATCGGTAAGCTCGATTGCAACATTACCAGACTATAATCCAGTCCCTTCTCGGTTTTCTGTTGTGATTCAATACTCTCACAGTGAACAGCCGTTTTGAAGTCAAAATCTAGCGCTGCCAAACCCAATTTTGAGCCTCTATCTTCCAGCTTCTCGGTCCAGATCAACTATTGTAGATACAAACTATCCTTGTATGGGAGAACGCCCTAAGATTTTTCCGAACCCTTGCACTTTCTTTCTCTCAATAAATATATACCATGTTACTTAATGCGTGGAACAACTTTACCTTGCATTGTAACCTAACCACAGCTTCGTTATAGTTCAAAAATGTTACTTTAAATGTATATACTTTTGTTACTGCATTCCATATGCTCTACAATTAGCTCTTGATCCACGGTGGCACAAAGGGTTTGTAAGCATCTAAACCTGATTAAAATTCTCAGCCTTTTGGCTGTGTTCTGCAACTTTAACCTGTACGTTGGTTGCCCAGTGTCCCTTCACTTCACCTCAACTGTTGCTCCTGCAACAATGTCTGATATAATTTCTGTATAATCTGACGCGCATTACAATGAAATTTTCAGCACATTCATTGCAGATTAAGTTGCTGCAGTCGATGACAACAGGACACAATTGGGTATTTGCCTATTTGGTTCTCCTCCAAGAAATAAGCCTCACTTTTTTTTAATGTACCTCCAAGAAGCCTCAGATGATAGTGGCTGCACATGCCAGGGAGAAAGAAGCTCCTGCAACTGCACTAATAATCAATTAATAAGAGGTACCTCCTAAACTTCACAGTTACTCTCTCAAATTAAGACAGATGACGTGATAGTTTGTCCAATGTTGCCGAGTCTATCCAATGCTTCCGAGCATGCTTGATCAGTGTTTTGATCAGCCTATTCTGCAAGTGATATTTGTTATCGTGTTCTGTGTTTTGGTGTGTTATGAAAGCCATTAGGTTTCCTCAGGAGCAAGAGATTCTAAAAGCCGTGTTCCTGGGAAGATATTGTTGAGTCGGTGAAAGTTGGTGCATTTGGTGTAAAGAATGATACAGGAGGCAATGTGGACAAGGAGCGTGACAAGCATTCACACTCATAAAAAAAATGGATGATTGATCCTATTCACCCTATTTAGAACATTCGAAAGGCACCAGGTATGGCAGTTCATGCTTAATTTCTCTCTCAGTTGGTTGCATTTCCTCTGTTTTCTCTGTTTTCAACATTTTCTTCCCGTCTTTGTCATCAAAACATATTTTCTCTCTTATATTTAATTATTTCACTTTTTCATAGTCAAAGTTATTAACTTATTATTGATTACTTATGAGTTTAATTTTTTTATGTGATATTCATTTCTTTAACTTTTTATACAGCCAATTAACTCTTTGGGTGCATCTTTATGTTATGTTTATATTCCATGAACTTAAGACATAATAAGCCATGGATCTAATAACTTGTACAAGAAGAACACCAAAAATTTATAAGAACTTCAATTCTGTATATGAAAAAATTACATTCAATATCTGTGCTTCAACACAGAGAGAATGCACCAGCTGCAATTGGTGTGAGAGGTTTCAACCCCTTCAATAATTTCATCTTCAACCGATAGAAATAATTCAAGCTTCAACCTGATAAGACATCTGTCATTTCCTTGGATTGTCTCTATTATGATGATGCCCTAGATAAGTTGCTCTTGATCAACATAGGTTCATAGGCCTAACCAAAGATCCACTGTCCTTGATCACTAGGGATTATCTCAGGCTTGCACAACTTTGTTGCTCCTCATTCTTCTACAGGCTTGCCCCCAATAATTTCGTTTTTCCTCAGTCAGCTGCACAAATCCTCACATCGAAATGCATGCCCTCAAGTTCCATATGCCTCCCTTATTTACATGCACAATTGGCTACCTTGAGGCCGACTTGACACAAATATTATTTGAATTTTTCTTCAAGAAATTAGGGCTACAAATGAGGCCGATTCCAAATAATTTTCTTTTAATGATAAATTATTATCCCTCCAAGACTGCCCCTCATAATATTGTTTTTAATAAATATTAAAATATCAAAATAGAGGTTGACATTTCCTTGAAATACGGAGTTGCAACCATTATTTTTTTTTGGATGGGGCTGCTTAGCCCACCACTTTAGGGATTCCACCAAAAAACATGGGCTTAAAACCTTACTTAACAAGTTATGACAGCTCAAATTCTAAGTAATGACAACCCATGATTTTAACAATGTAAATTCATATTTATACTACTCTGAGAAGGTTTGATTTAGGGCTTGCTGAGTGAAGATTTTAGGGCTTCCAGGGGCCTCTCAAAAACTTTGATCTGCGCTGACATTAACCACCAAGTTTGACTGTTGAGTTTAACTGTTACGACCTGGTTGACTGCTGATTTAGGCCTGTCATCACTGGTGAATATGCTGAGTTTGACCACTGATCTGCTGATTAGGGCATCTGAATTTGACCTCCATTAAAATTAATTAGAGCATTCTTTAATGCATCATTAGATCAGCTCTTCATCTTTCAGATTAGGACTGACACTTTGCAGTTTTGAAATCATCCACTAAGAGCACTACTCAATTGACGGATAATAGCTATCTCATTGAATATTGTAGGTGTTCTAGGGCTTCTTCAAAGTTGCACCAAGTTCCCATACTCCAGATCAAGCTAACTGCTTAAAGAAGACCCAAACGTAATCTTGCATAATTCTAAACCAGCTTTGATAGTGAGGGACTAATCATGCTTTTATACAGTTGCTAATCAATCTTCTTCATCAGATCCTGCAACCTTCCATCATAATCATAGATGCTTACAAATGATTTGATTTACTGTAGCTTCATTCCTGGATTTACTTGTCTTGTCTTCATGAAGACTTAGTTCAGATCTCTGATCAATTCTTGTGACATCAATGCCAACACCAATTTCCAACAAGTAGATGTGGCCATTTCGAAGAATGGTAAGCCTGTTTTTTTAACAATTTGTATTCTGATGTGTAATAGTAAACATATTCTATTTATCATGCTTGGTTATGGATAATTACATGGCCTGATTGTTCTTCATCTTGAGTAGGGGCACTATCGGATAATAGCTCATTTCATCCAGGCGAGATAAATTGATTAGAAATTAGTACAGTTGGAACAAAGGTAATGGTTTTTAATAGTTATTTTTTTTGTACATGTAGCATATGAACATCCTTCTAGCAATGCCTTCAGACATTCTTGATGCACTGATTATCAATATGTTTAGAACTATTTGTTACCCCCTATTTGCATAGGGTGTCCAACTAGTGTTTTTGGGTTGACTGCTAATGTTTTCTAGGAAAGGTTCAGGCATATTTATCAAGGATGCAATGACAAAAACAAGGGATGATGTCTAAATTTATTATAGGGCATATCTTGGTAGATTTCAACTTGTTGCCAGACTTGCATTTGTGCCTACTCTTACATCTCCACGTGCGAGTCCTTGATATGATTCCAAATCATAACAAAGTGGTGAGCACCAAAAATGTACTGAATATATTGAAATATTCGGGAAAATTTGTTGTAGGTTTTGGATTTGTGTGTAGGATAAGAGCATCAGTTCCTAGAGTTGGTATGGTTGCCAAAGTAAAAAAATAGATCACAAGTGGTGATTCTAGGCATGCAAATATATAGCCTCGTACAAGCAACCATTCAAATCTAAATAATTTTGAGCACATATGGTATTATATTTTCCTAAAGCAGTAGCCATCCGATGCATTCTGGATAAGGGACTTACTTTTTACTGATAACAATTGTGACCTTGACTGATTCTCATATCTAGGGGGTATTTTGAAGCTAGCAGCCAAGCAACAGTAGTGTCTGAGTATGGGAATTTCTAGTGTACTTGAGAAAGAGCTTAATGAAGGATGAAGAACTTCCAACAGTAATGCTCTCTGTGTTTTTTGTGAGATGGCAATTGTATGGGGAATTTTGACGACGTTGAGGATCTGTTTGAACATTTTTATAACATTTGTTGTGAGTACATTGAAAGGGAAAGACAACAACAACATATTAGGGGAAAAATTTGAAGACTTGTTTGTAATTGTGGTGATATCAAAGGATAATGCATTGTAACATTAGGAAATAAACAAATCAGATGCTCCAGTCAAATACAACCTAAATGGATCCTATAGCATCATGGCATGAACATCAGTATCATCACTCAATTTTGTATATTTGAAAGGAAGTAAACTTATCGTTTTGTGCATTCTTGGCTCCCTTCAATACTTTTAGAACATGTCATGTCCCAAAATTGGAATTGGGTCACAATGGCCTAATCACATTGGCCATATTCATTAGAGTTTGTAAAATTGATGTTAAAGGTCAAATAATTGCCAAGGAGGAAAATTACTAGTTTCCTAGGTTTGGGGTGGAAGCTTTGGGATTTGGAATAATGGGGATAATAAATGATGTTTGAACATTAGAGTGGCATAAATAATTAATAAATGATCTAAATAAATATATACAAGTGAAAATCAAAGTGGCATTTGATCATGAAGACACATGGAGGAAGTGGGACCCACATATGGCTAGATTTCCCACTACATTTGGCATCATTCTCTCACCAATTCGAATTCAAGGTGAATGGTAACATACTTGGGGGAGTCCAAAAGGTATTATTAATGGCATGACTCATCCAAGGTCGAAATATAGAGGAAGAGTAACTCCCATGGGAAGAGGAAGAGGCAATTTGGAGCTAGTGAGACACTTGGGCTAGATTCCCTAGCTCTATGACAACAATGATGAAGATGCTATGACACCTATGACACAAATCAGACCTGAAGGCTGACATATGACATATATGACATGTCAGGGCTAAAAATAGACTCCAAGAGGGCGCTCAAGGGTGTTAGGGCAGCTAAGATGCTTCCACATGTGATTTGGTGGAAGTGGGAGACTAGGAATTGTTGTACAAGTGGCGTTCCTTGGAATCTCTTCCCAACTTGAGTTGGCATGAGTCTCTTGGAAGGAATTCAACCCATGGAGGCCATTAGAACTTTATAAATGTCAATAACAAAGAATGAAACCAGCTTTTGATCATTTGTAGAATTTGCAATTGCATTTGTGAAGAGGGAGAGCTAGTGGATGACTAGTTTCTTGCCTTAGCCAATTTCGAGGGTGAAAGATTCCCATCCAAGTTGGTAATTGGAAAGGCCATTCAGACCTTTCATTTGGAGCTTTAATGGAGTCTTTATTTGCAGGTGTAAGCTACAGGGCAGCTCATGGTTTCTTCTATTGCAGCTCACTCCTTCAACCATTTCCAGTTTTGATGGCATATTCTTGATCCTTGAGGGAGGGCGTTTTTGGTGAGCTATTGTACTCTTTGGGGAAGATTTTAATGCCCCATTTCTTTTGTAATATGAATTAAATACTCTGTTATTCATCTTCAAAAAGTTTCAGGTCGAAATTCCAAGTAGAAATGTATAAATCTCATTTTTAATGGAAGAACAATGCCATTTCCCCACTACCTTGTTGTGAGCCAATGTATTGATGATGATTTCGAATGAATGGATGATTCTCTGATATATTTGTGATCAATATACTGCCATGGATGTATTATACAAGTTTCATGTACTGTACTTGAGCATTTGAAGCATTTTTACTCAGTTTAGTTGTATTGGGAGGTGAAATAGTGCCATTTCCCCAAGGGTCGAATTGGGGATTTTTGCAGTTGAATGGGAGAGGGTGAGAACAGTTGTAATAATCCATTAATGGTTCATATGAGACTTTAATAACATACTTAACACATTACATACCTCTGTTCATAAATTTGAGTGGGTTTGGAGGCATTTTGGAAGCCATTTTCATTGTTTACCCCAGGGGGATTTAAACCCCAAATTACTAGTAAAATTGCATAATTGGTCCAGAATATTAAGAGAGTTTGCAGAGGTATTTTGGTGGCCATATGTCATCCATAAACATCATATTCAATTTCTAATATCATTCATACACCTTCCTTGAAGATTTGAAGGCATTTGGAGTCAATTTGAGACCTAGAGACCAATACTAGTCAAAGGAAAATCACTAGTAAAGTTACCTACATTGATCAGAATTGAAAGAGGATTTGCAGAAGTATTTTAAAGGTCCAAAGGCATCCCTGAAACACATATTTATGTTCTAATATCATTCATACACCTTCTCAGAATATTTGGGATCATTTGGGGCAAATTTGGGACCTAGAGATCAAAACTAGTCAAAGGTCGAACAAGGGAAAAAAGTGGAAAATTGCAATTTTAATAAAATTCCTAATAAGGGACATTACAGTGGTATCAGAGCATGATCTTGGCACCTGATGTGGTATAATATTCATGAGGACAATAATTCAGGTACCACCATTAGATATTGAAACCAAAAGTGCCTTTGTTGAAGAAAAAAAAAAGTAGGAGAAGAAGAGCAAATTTTTTGAGGAAACTATGACTAGGGATAAAAAGGGAGCCTCATATGATGGTGAGGAGCATATAAAAATTATGAAAACAATATTTGAAGATATGACCAAGCAACTTAAGGAAGGATTCGAATTGTTTTCTATCGAACTTGTGGAAAAAATTATTGATTTTGAGGAAACCAAGGGGAAAAATGCATCAGCTTGCTTGAAGGAGCAAAAGGAAGAGACATCACAAGATCATGAAGAAGATTCTATTGAAAATATGGAAGATCATTTCGAGACACCTTCTAGCTTAGACATGAACCAAAGAGCATCTACTGATGGATGCTTAAACTATGAAGGAGTACCTACTGATGGGTGCTCACACCTCTATGTTGGTGACATAGAGATCACTTTTGAAAGTGTTGCTGCAAGCCCAAGTTCCATTAAGCATGATAATGAAGACCTTGCAGCAGTTGAAGAAGAACCAAGATCAACTTCTCCATCACCACTTGAGCTTCATGAAGTTGGTCCAAGAAAAAATGAAGAAGATGAGGAGGTTCATTTGCAAGAGCCTCATTTTCTTGAAGGGTCCTTAAAGATGAATGAAAAGAAGATCCAAGAGTCCCTCAGCATTCTCCATGACACTCAAGCATTGGTGTCAAATTCTTGTTGGAGAGTTACTTCATTGGAGGAAACATCCTTCCTTGAAGACATGGAGAAGATTCAAAGAGCAATGTGCCACATCAAAGGTAATTTCATGTCTTTGCTTTTTGATAGAAACCATTTGTTTGAGCTTAATGAATTGTTACATGATGCATACTTGAAGAATAATGAGGATATTCATAAGCTCACAATTCAAAATGAGCAACTTCTTGAAAGGTTGCAAGATACTTGTTTTTCCTCCTATGTTTCAGATTGTCAAATGGTAGATTGTTTGGAGGATTCTCATGACATGGTGGATCATGAGAAATGTGAAAATTTGAATGTTCTTGATGTGGTTGAATATGAACTTGAAGAGATCCAAACACTTGATTTTGTGGAAGAGGAATTTGAATTGCCTCTTGATGAAGGTTATGCAATTTTTAAAGAAGAGCATGATTCCTTTACATTGGAACCAAACTATGACAAAGAGTTCACACTTTTGAAGGAGCTGCATGATACTACCCATATGGATCCTTCCCATGATGAAACTTATGTACTTTTTGATCATTTGGGTGATTTTGTTCATTCTCCTACATCCTACAATTCCATGTTTTGCAACATTAGTCTCAATGAAGTATGGGTGAAAGGGTTCTTTTTGATGGAGCCACATGAGGAGTATGGAACTCCTAGATTTACTTTTTATGATGATATGGTTGGAGCACATTCTTATTCACATTTGCAGCAACATTATTTGTCACTTTATGATGATGCAAATCTACATGGATGCACCTATGATATGCATTTGAGTCACTTGAAGACTCATGGTTTTTCTTGCTCAACATTTGATTCATTTGATGTTGGAGGAACTTCATCCAACACTTGGGAGAATAGATTTATGATTGGAGAACATTTTTGTTGTCAGCCACATACTTTGTTATATTTTTATGATTCTCACATTCATGGATGTATGGGTGAGACTTCTTTGAGTCATTTGAAGTCTCCTTGTTTTTTCTGCTCATTATTTGGTTCAGATTTTAGTGGAGATTCTTTATTCACTTCTTGGATGAAAGAATACATGGCTGAATATTTTGATGCATATCACATCCTTTTGGAGCAGCATTATAGGACATGGGATCCTCACCTATGTCATTGGAGCAGATTTGATTGGTCACTTGAAGCTTGTATGCACTTGGAAAATGGTGGTCTACTTGCTTGGAGGTATAAGCACTTTCATGACTCTTTGATGAAGCATATCCTTGATGTACATTTTCATTATGCTGTTATGTACTTTGATGATATATATTTGGTACTCATGATGTTTGGAAGAATGCATACAAGAAAATGGGATCCAGGAATCCTCTTATCTAATGGTGTAGGTTGGAGAGCACTCTTAATTGTTGGGGTGCAATACAAGCAATGGGACCCTGGAATAATTTTTGTCTCATTGGTTTGAATTTTTTTTGGCGAAACAAGCAGTATGGGAGATGGATTTCCCACTTAATAAAGTGAATTTTATCAGAGTAGTGCAACAGCAAGCATGGTGGTTCCTCTCTAAAATCTTCAAGGAAACTCAAAGACTCAAGGTTGGGCAATTCAATGGCAACTTCAAAGAGTTATACAGGAAGCAGGTTCTTCAACACCCATGTTTGAAATTGCTTGAGGACAAGCAATATTGGGAAGGGAGGATTTGTCATGTCCCAAAATTGGAATTGGGTCACAATGGCCTAATCACATTGGCCATATTCATTAGAGTTTGTAAAATTGATGTTAAAGGTCAAATAATTGCCAAGGAGGAAAATTACTAGTTTCCTAGGTTTGGGGTGGAAGCTTTGGGATTTGGAATAATGGGGATAATAAATGATGTTTGAACATTAGAGTGGCATAAATAATTAATAAATGATCTAAATAAATATATACAAGTGAAAATCAAAGTGGCATTTGATCATGAAGACACATGGAGGAAGTGGGACCCACATATGGCTAGATTTCCCACTACATTTGGCATCATTCTCTCACCAATTCGAATTCAAGGTGAATGGTAACATACTTGGGGGAGTCCAAAAGGTATTATTAATGGCATGACTCATCCAAGGTCGAAATATAGAGGAAGAGTAACTCCCATGGGAAGAGGAAGAGGCAATTTGGAGCTAGTGAGACACTTGGGCTAGATTCCCTAGCTCTATGACAACAATGATGAAGATGCTATGACACCTATGACACAAATCAGACCTGAAGGCTGACATATGACATATATGACATGTCAGGGCTAAAAATAGACTCCAAGAGGGCGCTCAAGGGTGTTAGGGCAGCTAAGATGCTTCCACATGTGATTTGGTGGAAGTGGGAGACTAGGAATTGTTGTACAAGTGGCGTTCCTTGGAATCTCTTCCCAACTTGAGTTGGCATGAGTCTCTTGGAAGGAATTCAACCCATGGAGGCCATTAGAACTTTATAAATGTCAATAACAAAGAATGAAACCAGCTTTTGATCATTTGTAGAATTTGCAATTGCATTTGTGAAGAGGGAGAGCTAGTGGATGACTAGTTTCTTGCCTTAGCCAATTTCGAGGGTGAAAGATTCCCATCCAAGTTGGTAATTGGAAAGGCCATTCAGACCTTTCATTTGGAGCTTTAATGGAGTCTTTATTTGCAGGTGTAAGCTACAGGGCAGCTCATGGTTTCTTCTATTGCAGCTCACTCCTTCAACCATTTCCAGTTTTGATGGCATATTCTTGATCCTTGAGGGAGGGCGTTTTTGGTGAGCTATTGTACTCTTTGGGGAAGCTTTTAATGCCCCATTTCTTTTGTAATATGAATTAAATACTCTGTTATTCATCTTCAAAAAGTTTCAGGTCGAAATTCCAAGTAGAAATGTATAAATCTCATTTTTAATGGAAGAACAATGCCATTTCCCCACTACCTTGTTGTGAGCCAATGTATTGATGATGATTTCGAATGAATGGATGATTCTCTGATATATTTGTGATCAATATACTGCCATGGATGTATTATACAAGTTTCATGTACTGTACTTGAGCATTTGAAGCATTTTTACTCAGTTTAGTTGTATTGGGAGGTGAAATAGTGCCATTTCCCCAAGGGTCGAATTGGGGATTTTTGCAGTTGAATGGGAGAGGGTGAGAACAGTTGTAATAATCCATTAATGGTTCATATGAGACTTTAATAACATACTTAACACATTACATACCTCTGTTCATAAATTTGAGTGGGTTTGGAGGCATTTTGGAAGCCATTTTCATTGTTTACCCCAGGGGGATTTAAACCCCAAATTACTAGTAAAATTGCATAATTGGTCCAGAATATTAAGAGAGTTTGCAGAGGTATTTTGGTGGCCATATGTCATCCATAAACATCATATTCAATTTCTAATATCATTCATACACCTTCCTTGAAGATTTGAAGGCATTTGGAGTCAATTTGAGACCTAGAGACCAATACTAGTCAAAGGAAAATCACTAGTAAAGTTACCTACATTGATCAGAATTGAAAGAGGATTTGCAGAAGTATTTTAAAGGTCCAAAGGCATCCCTGAAACACATATTTATGTTCTAATATCATTCATACACCTTCTCAGAATATTTGGGATCATTTGGGGCAAATTTGGGACCTAGAGATCAAAACTAGTCAAAGGTCGAACAAGGGAAAAAAGTGGAAAATTGCAATTTTAATAAAATTCCTAATAAGGGACATTACAGTGGTATCAGAGCATGATCTTGGCACCTGATGTGGTATAATATTCATGAGGACAATAATTCAGGTACCACCATTAGATATTGAAACCAAAAGTGCCTTTGTTGAAGAAAAAAAAAAGTAGGAGAAGAAGAGCAAATTTTTTGAGGAAACTATGACTAGGGATAAAAAGGGAGCCTCATATGATGGTGAGGAGCATATAAAAATTATGAAAACAATATTTGAAGATATGACCAAGCAACTTAAGGAAGGATTCGAATTGTTTTCTATCGAACTTGTGGAAAAAATTATTGATTTTGAGGAAACCAAGGGGAAAAATGCATCAGCTTGCTTGAAGGAGCAAAAGGAAGAGACATCACAAGATCATGAAGAAGATTCTATTGAAAATATGGAAGATCATTTCGAGACACCTTCTAGCTTAGACATGAACCAAAGAGCATCTACTGATGGATGCTTAAACTATGAAGGAGTACCTACTGATGGGTGCTCACACCTCTATGTTGGTGACATAGAGATCACTTTTGAAAGTGTTGCTGCAAGCCCAAGTTCCATTAAGCATGATAATGAAGACCTTGCAGCAGTTGAAGAAGAACCAAGATCAACTTCTCCATCACCACTTGAGCTTCATGAAGTTGGTCCAAGAAAAAATGAAGAAGATGAGGAGGTTCATTTGCAAGAGCCTCATTTTCTTGAAGGGTCCTTAAAGATGAATGAAAAGAAGATCCAAGAGTCCCTCAGCATTCTCCATGACACTCAAGCATTGGTGTCAAATTCTTGTTGGAGAGTTACTTCATTGGAGGAAACATCCTTCCTTGAAGACATGGAGAAGATTCAAAGAGCAATGTGCCACATCAAAGGTAATTTCATGTCTTTGCTTTTTGATAGAAACCATTTGTTTGAGCTTAATGAATTGTTACATGATGCATACTTGAAGAATAATGAGGATATTCATAAGCTCACAATTCAAAATGAGCAACTTCTTGAAAGGTTGCAAGATACTTGTTTTTCCTCCTATGTTTCAGATTGTCAAATGGTAGATTGTTTGGAGGATTCTCATGACATGGTGGATCATGAGAAATGTGAAAATTTGAATGTTCTTGATGTGGTTGAATATGAACTTGAAGAGATCCAAACACTTGATTTTGTGGAAGAGGAATTTGAATTGCCTCTTGATGAAGGTTATGCAATTTTTAAAGAAGAGCATGATTCCTTTACATTGGAACCAAACTATGACAAAGAGTTCACACTTTTGAAGGAGCTGCATGATACTACCCATATGGATCCTTCCCATGATGAAACTTATGTACTTTTTGATCATTTGGGTGATTTTGTTCATTCTCCTACATCCTACAATTCCATGTTTTGCAACATTAGTCTCAATGAAGTATGGGTGAAAGGGTTCTTTTTGATGGAGCCACATGAGGAGTATGGAACTCCTAGATTTACTTTTTATGATGATATGGTTGGAGCACATTCTTATTCACATTTGCAGCAACATTATTTGTCACTTTATGATGATGCAAATCTACATGGATGCACCTATGATATGCATTTGAGTCACTTGAAGACTCATGGTTTTTCTTGCTCAACATTTGATTCATTTGATGTTGGAGGAACTTCATCCAACACTTGGGAGAATAGATTTATGATTGGAGAACATTTTTGTTGTCAGCCACATACTTTGTTATATTTTTATGATTCTCACATTCATGGATGTATGGGTGAGACTTCTTTGAGTCATTTGAAGTCTCCTTGTTTTTTCTGCTCATTATTTGGTTCAGATTTTAGTGGAGATTCTTTATTCACTTCTTGGATGAAAGAATACATGGCTGAATATTTTGATGCATATCACATCCTTTTGGAGCAGCATTATAGGACATGGGATCCTCACCTATGTCATTGGAGCAGATTTGATTGGTCACTTGAAGCTTGTATGCACTTGGAAAATGGTGGTCTACTTGCTTGGAGGTATAAGCACTTTCATGACTCTTTGATGAAGCATATCCTTGATGTACATTTTCATTATGCTGTTATGTACTTTGATGATATATATTTGGTACTCATGATGTTTGGAAGAATGCATACAAGAAAATGGGATCCAGGAATCCTCTTATCTAATGGTGTAGGTTGGAGAGCACTCTTAATTGTTGGGGTGCAATACAAGCAATGGGACCCTGGAATAATTTTTGTCTCATTGGTTTGAATTTTTTTTGGCGAAACAAGCAGTATGGGAGATGGATTTCCCACTTAATAAAGTGAATTTTATCAGAGTAGTGCAACAGCAAGCATGGTGGTTCCTCTCTAAAATCTTCAAGGAAACTCAAAGACTCAAGGTTGGGCAATTCAATGGCAACTTCAAAGAGTTATACAGGAAGCAGGTTCTTCAACACCCATGTTTGAAATTGCTTGAGGACAAGCAATATTGGGAAGGGAGGATTTGTCATGTCCCAAAATTGGAATTGGGTCACAATGGCCTAATCACATTGGCCATATTCATTAGAGTTTGTAAAATTGATGTTAAAGGTCAAATAATTGCCAAGGAGGAAAATTACTAGTTTCCTAGGTTTGGGGTGGAAGCTTTGGGATTTGGAATAATGGGGATAATAAATGATGTTTGAACATTAGAGTGGCATAAATAATTAATAAATGATCTAAATAAATATATACAAGTGAAAATCAAAGTGGCATTTGATCATGAAGACACATGGAGGAAGTGGGACCCACATATGGCTAGATTTCCCACTACATTTGGCATCATTCTCTCACCAATTCGAATTCAAGGTGAATGGTAACATACTTGGGGGAGTCCAAAAGGTATTATTAATGGCATGACTCATCCAAGGTCGAAATATAGAGGAAGAGTAACTCCCATGGGAAGAGGAAGAGGCAATTTGGAGCTAGTGAGACACTTGGGCTAGATTCCCTAGCTCTATGACAACAATGATGAAGATGCTATGACACCTATGACACAAATCAGACCTGAAGGCTGACATATGACATATATGACATGTCAGGGCTAAAAATAGACTCCAAGAGGGCGCTCAAGGGTGTTAGGGCAGCTAAGATGCTTCCACATGTGATTTGGTGGAAGTGGGAGACTAGGAATTGTTGTACAAGTGGCGTTCCTTGGAATCTCTTCCCAACTTGAGTTGGCATGAGTCTCTTGGAAGGAATTCAACCCATGGAGGCCATTAGAACTTTATAAATGTCAATAACAAAGAATGAAACCAGCTTTTGATCATTTGTAGAATTTGCAATTGCATTTGTGAAGAGGGAGAGCTAGTGGATGACTAGTTTCTTGCCTTAGCCAATTTCGAGGGTGAAAGATTCCCATCCAAGTTGGTAATTGGAAAGGCCATTCAGACCTTTCATTTGGAGCTTTAATGGAGTCTTTATTTGCAGGTGTAAGCTACAGGGCAGCTCATGGTTTCTTCTATTGCAGCTCACTCCTTCAACCATTTCCAGTTTTGATGGCATATTCTTGATCCTTGAGGGAGGGCGTTTTTGGTGAGCTATTGTACTCTTTGGGGAAGCTTTTAATGCCCCATTTCTTTTGTAATATGAATTAAATACTCTGTTATTCATCTTCAAAAAGTTTCAGGTCGAAATTCCAAGTAGAAATGTATAAATCTCATTTTTAATGGAAGAACAATGCCATTTCCCCACTACCTTGTTGTGAGCCAATGTATTGATGATGATTTCGAATGAATGGATGATTCTCTGATATATTTGTGATCAATATACTGCCATGGATGTATTATACAAGTTTCATGTACTGTACTTGAGCATTTGAAGCATTTTTACTCAGTTTAGTTGTATTGGGAGGTGAAATAGTGCCATTTCCCCAAGGGTCGAATTGGGGATTTTTGCAGTTGAATGGGAGAGGGTGAGAACAGTTGTAATAATCCATTAATGGTTCATATGAGACTTTAATAACATACTTAACACATTACATACCTCTGTTCATAAATTTGAGTGGGTTTGGAGGCATTTTGGAAGCCATTTTCATTGTTTACCCCAGGGGGATTTAAACCCCAAATTACTAGTAAAATTGCATAATTGGTCCAGAATATTAAGAGAGTTTGCAGAGGTATTTTGGTGGCCATATGTCATCCATAAACATCATATTCAATTTCTAATATCATTCATACACCTTCCTTGAAGATTTGAAGGCATTTGGAGTCAATTTGAGACCTAGAGACCAATACTAGTCAAAGGAAAATCACTAGTAAAGTTACCTACATTGATCAGAATTGAAAGAGGATTTGCAGAAGTATTTTAAAGGTCCAAAGGCATCCCTGAAACACATATTTATGTTCTAATATCATTCATACACCTTCTCAGAATATTTGGGATCATTTGGGGCAAATTTGGGACCTAGAGATCAAAACTAGTCAAAGGTCGAACAAGGGAAAAAAGTGGAAAATTGCAATTTTAATAAAATTCCTAATAAGGGACATTACAGTGGTATCAGAGCATGATCTTGGCACCTGATGTGGTATAATATTCATGAGGACAATAATTCAGGTACCACCATTAGATATTGAAACCAAAAGTGCCTTTGTTGAAGAAAAAAAAAAGTAGGAGAAGAAGAGCAAATTTTTTGAGGAAACTATGACTAGGGATAAAAAGGGAGCCTCATATGATGGTGAGGAGCATATAAAAATTATGAAAACAATATTTGAAGATATGACCAAGCAACTTAAGGAAGGATTCGAATTGTTTTCTATCGAACTTGTGGAAAAAATTATTGATTTTGAGGAAACCAAGGGGAAAAATGCATCAGCTTGCTTGAAGGAGCAAAAGGAAGAGACATCACAAGATCATGAAGAAGATTCTATTGAAAATATGGAAGATCATTTCGAGACACCTTCTAGCTTAGACATGAACCAAAGAGCATCTACTGATGGATGCTTAAACTATGAAGGAGTACCTACTGATGGGTGCTCACACCTCTATGTTGGTGACATAGAGATCACTTTTGAAAGTGTTGCTGCAAGCCCAAGTTCCATTAAGCATGATAATGAAGACCTTGCAGCAGTTGAAGAAGAACCAAGATCAACTTCTCCATCACCACTTGAGCTTCATGAAGTTGGTCCAAGAAAAAATGAAGAAGATGAGGAGGTTCATTTGCAAGAGCCTCATTTTCTTGAAGGGTCCTTAAAGATGAATGAAAAGAAGATCCAAGAGTCCCTCAGCATTCTCCATGACACTCAAGCATTGGTGTCAAATTCTTGTTGGAGAGTTACTTCATTGGAGGAAACATCCTTCCTTGAAGACATGGAGAAGATTCAAAGAGCAATGTGCCACATCAAAGGTAATTTCATGTCTTTGCTTTTTGATAGAAACCATTTGTTTGAGCTTAATGAATTGTTACATGATGCATACTTGAAGAATAATGAGGATATTCATAAGCTCACAATTCAAAATGAGCAACTTCTTGAAAGGTTGCAAGATACTTGTTTTTCCTCCTATGTTTCAGATTGTCAAATGGTAGATTGTTTGGAGGATTCTCATGACATGGTGGATCATGAGAAATGTGAAAATTTGAATGTTCTTGATGTGGTTGAATATGAACTTGAAGAGATCCAAACACTTGATTTTGTGGAAGAGGAATTTGAATTGCCTCTTGATGAAGGTTATGCAATTTTTAAAGAAGAGCATGATTCCTTTACATTGGAACCAAACTATGACAAAGAGTTCACACTTTTGAAGGAGCTGCATGATACTACCCATATGGATCCTTCCCATGATGAAACTTATGTACTTTTTGATCATTTGGGTGATTTTGTTCATTCTCCTACATCCTACAATTCCATGTTTTGCAACATTAGTCTCAATGAAGTATGGGTGAAAGGGTTCTTTTTGATGGAGCCACATGAGGAGTATGGAACTCCTAGATTTACTTTTTATGATGATATGGTTGGAGCACATTCTTATTCACATTTGCAGCAACATTATTTGTCACTTTATGATGATGCAAATCTACATGGATGCACCTATGATATGCATTTGAGTCACTTGAAGACTCATGGTTTTTCTTGCTCAACATTTGATTCATTTGATGTTGGAGGAACTTCATCCAACACTTGGGAGAATAGATTTATGATTGGAGAACATTTTTGTTGTCAGCCACATACTTTGTTATATTTTTATGATTCTCACATTCATGGATGTATGGGTGAGACTTCTTTGAGTCATTTGAAGTCTCCTTGTTTTTTCTGCTCATTATTTGGTTCAGATTTTAGTGGAGATTCTTTATTCACTTCTTGGATGAAAGAATACATGGCTGAATATTTTGATGCATATCACATCCTTTTGGAGCAGCATTATAGGACATGGGATCCTCACCTATGTCATTGGAGCAGATTTGATTGGTCACTTGAAGCTTGTATGCACTTGGAAAATGGTGGTCTACTTGCTTGGAGGTATAAGCACTTTCATGACTCTTTGATGAAGCATATCCTTGATGTACATTTTCATTATGCTGTTATGTACTTTGATGATATATATTTGGTACTCATGATGTTTGGAAGAATGCATACAAGAAAATGGGATCCAGGAATCCTCTTATCTAATGGTGTAGGTTGGAGAGCACTCTTAATTGTTGGGGTGCAATACAAGCAATGGGACCCTGGAATAATTTTTGTCTCATTGGTTTGAATTTTTTTTGGCGAAACAAGCAGTATGGGAGATGGATTTCCCACTTAATAAAGTGAATTTTATCAGAGTAGTGCAACAGCAAGCATGGTGGTTCCTCTCTAAAATCTTCAAGGAAACTCAAAGACTCAAGGTTGGGCAATTCAATGGCAACTTCAAAGAGTTATACAGGAAGCAGGTTCTTCAACACCCATGTTTGAAATTGCTTGAGGACAAGCAATATTGGGAAGGGAGGATTTGTCATGTCCCAAAATTGGAATTGGGTCACAATGGCCTAATCACATTGGCCATATTCATTAGAGTTTGTAAAATTGATGTTAAAGGTCAAATAATTGCCAAGGAGGAAAATTACTAGTTTCCTAGGTTTGGGGTGGAAGCTTTGGGATTTGGAATAATGGGGATAATAAATGATGTTTGAACATTAGAGTGGCATAAATAATTAATAAATGATCTAAATAAATATATACAAGTGAAAATCAAAGTGGCATTTGATCATGAAGACACATGGAGGAAGTGGGACCCACATATGGCTAGATTTCCCACTACATTTGGCATCATTCTCTCACCAATTCGAATTCAAGGTGAATGGTAACATACTTGGGGGAGTCCAAAAGGTATTATTAATGGCATGACTCATCCAAGGTCGAAATATAGAGGAAGAGTAACTCCCATGGGAAGAGGAAGAGGCAATTTGGAGCTAGTGAGACACTTGGGCTAGATTCCCTAGCTCTATGACAACAATGATGAAGATGCTATGACACCTATGACACAAATCAGACCTGAAGGCTGACATATGACATATATGACATGTCAGGGCTAAAAATAGACTCCAAGAGGGCGCTCAAGGGTGTTAGGGCAGCTAAGATGCTTCCACATGTGATTTGGTGGAAGTGGGAGACTAGGAATTGTTGTACAAGTGGCGTTCCTTGGAATCTCTTCCCAACTTGAGTTGGCATGAGTCTCTTGGAAGGAATTCAACCCATGGAGGCCATTAGAACTTTATAAATGTCAATAACAAAGAATGAAACCAGCTTTTGATCATTTGTAGAATTTGCAATTGCATTTGTGAAGAGGGAGAGCTAGTGGATGACTAGTTTCTTGCCTTAGCCAATTTCGAGGGTGAAAGATTCCCATCCAAGTTGGTAATTGGAAAGGCCATTCAGACCTTTCATTTGGAGCTTTAATGGAGTCTTTATTTGCAGGTGTAAGCTACAGGGCAGCTCATGGTTTCTTCTATTGCAGCTCACTCCTTCAACCATTTCCAGTTTTGATGGCATATTCTTGATCCTTGAGGGAGGGCGTTTTTGGTGAGCTATTGTACTCTTTGGGGAAGCTTTTAATGCCCCATTTCTTTTGTAATATGAATTAAATACTCTGTTATTCATCTTCAAAAAGTTTCAGGTCGAAATTCCAAGTAGAAATGTATAAATCTCATTTTTAATGGAAGAACAATGCCATTTCCCCACTACCTTGTTGTGAGCCAATGTATTGATGATGATTTCGAATGAATGGATGATTCTCTGATATATTTGTGATCAATATACTGCCATGGATGTATTATACAAGTTTCATGTACTGTACTTGAGCATTTGAAGCATTTTTACTCAGTTTAGTTGTATTGGGAGGTGAAATAGTGCCATTTCCCCAAGGGTCGAATTGGGGATTTTTGCAGTTGAATGGGAGAGGGTGAGAACAGTTGTAATAATCCATTAATGGTTCATATGAGACTTTAATAACATACTTAACACATTACATACCTCTGTTCATAAATTTGAGTGGGTTTGGAGGCATTTTGGAAGCCATTTTCATTGTTTACCCCAGGGGGATTTAAACCCCAAATTACTAGTAAAATTGCATAATTGGTCCAGAATATTAAGAGAGTTTGCAGAGGTATTTTGGTGGCCATATGTCATCCATAAACATCATATTCAATTTCTAATATCATTCATACACCTTCCTTGAAGATTTGAAGGCATTTGGAGTCAATTTGAGACCTAGAGACCAATACTAGTCAAAGGAAAATCACTAGTAAAGTTACCTACATTGATCAGAATTGAAAGAGGATTTGCAGAAGTATTTTAAAGGTCCAAAGGCATCCCTGAAACACATATTTATGTTCTAATATCATTCATACACCTTCTCAGAATATTTGGGATCATTTGGGGCAAATTTGGGACCTAGAGATCAAAACTAGTCAAAGGTCGAACAAGGGAAAAAAGTGGAAAATTGCAATTTTAATAAAATTCCTAATAAGGGACATTACAGAACATATCTATTTTACTTTCAATACTTATTATATTTTACTTTTGCTTTATATATGTTAACACACTCGTGATTGATGATTGATGAGTCCCCTTGCTGGTAGCTAAGAGATGTTGTTTTTATAATGCTTTTGTTGTTGGGAATTTCATTGGAATCCCTCTCCCTTATGGCTCCTTAATGGTATGGACTAGTTTTGAAGGATGCTTAAGGTGTGGTGTATGACAAAGAAGAATATCTTCACTCCAGATCTCAGGGTTTGATTCCATGTTTTCTGTGGTTTATGGCTAGGGGGTATCACTATGAAACTGTAGCATAACAGGAATAAAACTTGGGCGAGTATTTTATTAATGAGCAAAATTTGAACATCTGAACAGTAGCCAAGAAGATCATTTTGGGCTAATCCTGCAAACAAAGAAAAATTTCTGGGCATTTTCTAGGCATTATGTCAATGAAATATGAGAGCATAACCAATGCATGACTACAGTTTCGATTCTCCATCCTTCTTTAAATTTTAGGACTACAAAGAGCCAGTTTATGAATGGATCATGTCTAGCCATTTGCAACAGATAGTTTTGGGCTTCGAAAAATGTTGTTTTATTGTAGCATATTGAACACGAACAAACAGATTTTGTATTCAAGGAAAATCCCACTCTTTCAGAAAACGATTTAGTGCCAAGGGTTGTGAACAACTCAGCTAGTAATAATATATAATGAATTATCAGTTCAACCCATGGCATGGAGGAATCATTGAGACTTGGACATCAAGCATCAAAATCTCTTAAAATTGTAAAAAGAAAAGATAAAAAAGTGACAGTATGTTATGATGTGGACATCACCCATTCAAAATTCCGAATGTTGATCTAATTCTCTGAATGATTTTGACTGAAGAATCCTCATGAAAAAGCCTATAGCTATATCATCTTGGAAATAAAATGGTACAG
Organism: Larix kaempferi; assembly: GCA_027924585.1. NCBI lineage: Eukaryota > Viridiplantae > Streptophyta > Pinopsida > Pinales > Pinaceae > Larix > Larix kaempferi. The sequence goes on from BSBM01000029.1 coordinate 5,055,967, forward strand.
AGGAATGGATGTTTTTTCAATTCTTAAAACTCATATTTGAATCCTCTAGTGTTGATAAATAGATTTATATTTCGAAAATTAAATAAATTAGAAGATAATTCTCAAGGAAGACTTTGATGTTGAAATTATCATGCACATTCTCAAAAGCAACATTTTCTTCTGTAGGGAGTAGTTCTAGTATACTTTTTAAGATTTCAAATTCAGAATTGTATTTTCTTGACATGATACCAATACTTGTTGGAGCTCCAAAAAAATCTTCCAACCTAGAACACTTAAGTCCTACTCATTGCACACCTCAAGAAGCAGCAATTTCATTAGTAGAACAACTTTTGATTGTGTTTATAATATTCTCGCTTGTTGCATGCATGCAGATGGAAGATGTATCCATATGCTAGTGAATGAAAATTAAAAGGATCTCATTGTTGAGCTATTACACTATAACCAAGGCATGTCCAAAGTTGTTTCCTCAAAAAGTTGCTTCATCTACAAAGGTATGTGACTTCAACTGGTATCTTAACAAAATCTATCTTGGTCTTTCTTAGCATCTAAGCTCAATAATGCAATTGGGACACATACCTAGGATTAGTCTAAAACTATGATCTCTTACATGTGATTTCCATCTTCTATTCAAAGGACATTTAGATATTCTAGAACTTGCAAGGCCCGTGGTTGTTCCGTGCTACCCATATTTTATCTTGACTATCAAGTTTGCAGTTCATCTATTAAAGATAGGATGTCTTGGTCAAAGAAGTAATTTTGTTGGATGTTTCCAGTTGATTATTTAATTTATTTTTCTTCTTCTTTTTACTTGAGGAAAATGAAAAATTAAGGGCTTCTAAATACTGTGCATAATATTTTGGTGTACATTCAAGTTTCAAACAACATTTCCTGAGTAGAAGGCCATGGCTACAAGCCTGCTATTACAACTAGATCTTTTGGTATGCATGATTTCTCACATAGAAGGATATATTTCTTATTTTCTCTAAAATGTGTGGCCTTTTTTACATTCTTTAATATAGACATAGGACGATAAAAATTTATGTTTTAAAATTTTAAAAACCTTAACAAGTTCAACATAGCTTTTTATGCAATGTCCTTTGAATTTTATTATATCTAAAATGAGAATTGGTCAACATTTATCTATTTTGTTTGAAGAGGGTATGAGAGATCAAACAAGATGCTAATGGTGTTTTGCATATAGTTCTTGAAGATGCATTTGTGATAATGCTTTTCTTTCTTTGCTTAATATTAACACTAGAATTGGGTAGGGTAGCTACCTGCATTTTTTCATTTCAACATTCAAAATTCATGTAACAACATTTTGGTAATTTTCAAGGATTAGTTGTAATAATATGTGTACATATTCTTATGTTATATAGTAATCTTTATTTTATTCTTATGTGGGTTTAGTAATCTTTTATTTTATTCTAACATTGAAGTTGATTTAAACTACCAATGACATCTTCCACTATTGACATGATTTATGACAGAGATTTCAAGAATAGTTTTGATAGTTTAATTGTGTTCTGTAGAAAATTTTTAAGGAATAAAATATTTTACTAGCTACGAAACTGATTAGTTTACAGTTTTTCTATGGAATCTTTTTCATCTTTCTCCCATTTCTTTGTTTTTATATTGACTCAAGTTTCTAGTAAATACGAGAAAGTGACAGTTGAGCAGAAGGACAAGTACATTCATCCCTGGTTGTAGCGATAGCTGATTGCATGGTCAAGTTGGGTGCTCCAATCCAAGGAGTGCACCGCTACTCATTACTTGATTCAATAGCATGCCTACCTACAAGTTGTAAGGACACTTATCCATCGTGGGAAATTGAATATTACTCAATCTTACATTCAAATATTATATGTAAGGATTACAAAGACAATAAGGTAAATTTCAGTTCAATCTTTCTTAAAATTAAAATAGTACTGCTTCTATGGCCTTATTTATAATTTCAATAAATGTGTACGTACCTTTCGATAACAACTATATTCAAACCCTGTGCATCAATTGTGAACTAGTGTTGGTTGCGCTAGAGATAATATTTACTTCACAGTTGTTGATGTTCCGTGCTCTGCCATGTTAATGCTATGATAAAGCTTTCCTAGAGATAATATTTACTTAGAGATAATATTTACTTCACAGTTGTTGATGTTCCGTGCTCTGCCATGTTAATGCTATGATAAAGCTTTCCTAGAGATAATATTTACTTCATAATTGCTGATGTTCCGTGCTCTGCCGTGTTAATGCTATGATAAAGCTTTCCTAGAATATCCGGATGGGAGGGATGAGAACCCATACCCAAATAATGCTAGATTATCATGATATTCATGCTCAGGTAGTTGCTCAGATCTAGAGCTATGACAAACTTTCACGCCCTCATGTAGCTAATGTCAAAGCTTTTCCCTCATCCGGTGGGATATTAGGGGTGGATTCTATGGTACAAGGATGCTCTTAAACAACAAAGTCTTAGTCTGATCGAGTTGATGAGAGTATTGGAAACAAGCTATAGCGCTCGCTTGAAACAACATCTATGTTATTTTTTTTGTATGGATTTGAACAAACCCTGTGTATATTTATAATCCATGTTTCTTTAAATAAAAATTGTCCTTTTTTTAGTCTCTCAGAAATTCAAAGTAAACAAAGATGATCATCGACTATTAAAGATTTAGCTCCTCTTGCTAGAATTAATGCTTGTATAGATTGTTTGAAGAAACATAATACTTCTGTATATCACCATTATTCACTGTAGAACTCCGGTCAAATAACTTGGTTGCATTATTACATAAAGGAGGTGGCTCCTCAAAGGCTACTTATCCCACCTTAGTAACTTAGTGCCATGCTTGATATTGTATACCTGGAAGAGGATCTTCCATTGAAATGAAATAGGCTTGCAAGAGAAAACAACTATTTATTGAGAGAATGTATGTTACTAATATTCCCCTTTCACTCTCTTTTCATCACAACAAATTAAATAGGGGTCTGCAAAGAACTACTTGTAGTAGTTTTCCTTTTGAATCCCTATAACTTTGTGAGAAGAACACCCAACAAACCTAAACTATGTTAACGGTAGTAGTTAACAATAGGAACCCTACTTAATTATAATAGTAGTACACTTATAAATAATACCACTGTATATCGCCTCTATTTCGGCAATTATGCCTTTCAACCCAATGTTCTTCATTTACAGTCCCGTAGACAGGTTTAAGGCTATTTAATGGCTATGGCGACTTCGTCTTTAAAAATGTTGCGGCTCATGGCTATGGCTATTTAAATAGAGCCTAAAGAGCTATTGATAATTTTATTACTGGAGGAATAATATCTTATTTTATTTACGAATTAATCAATGTACTCACCATTCTCCTTGATCGTGTACAAAATTTGATGAACCCAACCTTCCCATATTCGTTTATTGGTGTGCAGTTGCACTATGCATCTTGCATCATGTCGGCATATTGTGCATCTCACTGAGGGGTAATCATAGGGTTCTCACAACTGACATTCTCTCTGCTACCTCTTGCCAAGTATGCTGCAATACACTATCATCGGTTGTTTGCTCCTGTGTGGTGTGCCTTCGTAAGGGTTTTTTATACCTGTTGTTTCAGTTATAATTTTAATCATAATTAACCAGCTCCCTCAACATTGAGCAGTCTCTATGTAATTTTTCAATCCAACTCTTGTGGGTATCTCTACTACTGGACACGCACGCGTTATTTTTACATTATGCATGCTTCATGCAGTTACAATTTGTTGCAGTTGACACACCTCAAAAAATGGTTACTATATTGTGGACAATTTTGGTGCTTCCATTTTGTAGTGAGTAGTATCCTCCCTTTGTCTTATATTCATCCCAAAACCTCGGCATAATTATTATTGAGAATACAAATAGCTCTTATTCACATACCCGCACATCCAACCATCTTACATGGAAGTTTGTTTCAATGTTGGGAAAACTTACCTTTGTGGTTTGATTATGTGGTTCATTCAAGTTGTGCTGGCTACCACATTGGTGATGACTTATCACCAACAGATTTTAACTGATTATTTTTGAGCTCAAATCTGCTATGTCAAAAATGAGCTGAAGTCTTGTATGTCAAATCCGTCGCCATATATGTTAATTACTGCACAGGGTTTCCTGTCATGCCACGTTAAATGAGGATATGCCTTTGTAGCAGCAACTTCTTGAAATAAAATGACATAGAAAATGAGATTGATGTTTGGTATCCTATAGACATGCAATCCATTGGAAAATTGCAACATTTGGGTTCTCAGGCATTGGTCGCTCTTTGTTTGTAGTTTCTCATAACATGTGGTTATTCATTAAAGTTTTGGGTTGTAATTCATTGATCAGTTCGACCTTCTTTCTGAGATGAGTATTCCAGTAGTTCACACGACAATGATACTAATATTTTTGTGTCTTTCTATATATAATTTGCCCTTAAAATTCCAAAGATTATGAAATCAATATAAAAAAATACAATAAGTGTAGCTACCATAGGGTTAACATTTGGTAAATATTCCGGAGACCTAATTGTCAATAGTATGCTTACCGATTGCCAAGGAGACATGTAATCTGATGAGGAGTTCCTCCTCTTCAAGAGAAATATTTCCATGCATCTGGACGAAGATAGTTCAACCAACACAATCTGCAGATTTTCACACATTGTTTTAAACCTGCAGAAAAGTAATCTACCAATATCACCCCTCGCACAGATTCAAAAAGCAATATACAGTGTGTGAGAATGATTCCTTTAGTCTTTTCTACTCTTGAAAGAATAAATAATGCAGTTAGATGCCATTATAAGTAAAGAGCTTTACCTGATTTTTTGGGAAGAGATCTCCATCGACCAACTCCATGAGTTTTGATGTATTCACTCAAAATGGTATTTTCTTTAGCAGTCCAAGCACCGCGATTGAGACCCTGTTGATCATCAACCTTTGAACAGCTCCGGCAATTATGAGATCTACCCATTATATATGGCCTGATCGATCCAAGAAACTCTCAAGCAGTGACTTAAATATATAAGAATTTTGAGTGACAATGTCTTAATGGATCTCCCTTCGCAGACCAATAGTCCTTTGCCAGGATAAGAATATATAGAGATACGGGATGTTGGAGACCCTCAGAGAATTTTTTTTATAATTTTTGTCTTGTCTTGGTAAGTTAGTCTACCCCAGACATTTGTCCTACTATCTGAGCGGTGCATCCACTCAATGAGTGAAATACAGTAAGTATTTCATGCTTCTTGTGCTCATTGCTTTAAAAAACCTCTAAAAAATACAAATATTCTTCTTGTATATGAAGTTGCAGGGCACTAGCTCAATGGTAGAGCATCTGCATTATAATGCAGAAGATTGGTGGTTCTATTCCACCATGCCCTATCATAAATATTTGCATTTTATCACTACTACATAGAGGAGATATGAAGACAATATTTGTGTAAATTGTCTCAACTTAAGACAAAAAAAAAATCCTGTATTGTCTTTAAGCGAATGTCTTAAACTATTGTCTTAAATTTAAGACAATAGTTTAAAACAATAATTTAAGACAATAGTTTAAGACACTCGCTTAAAGACAATATTTAAGACAATACACAACTTTTTTTTTGTCTTAAGTTGAGACAATTTACACAAATATTATCTCAAATATTAATACCCCTCTATGTAGTAGTGACTTCACATTCTCATCAAGGCAATACATATCTCAACATCCAATGAATATCTCAATTCAATGGATATCTCATTTCCATGCAGTCTCATTTAAGAACATGCAAAGATGTCGTCTTCATATCTTACTTTGAACGCTTCACAACACCACTTCAAGCTGAGAGTGCCGGTACTCGACACGATTCTCTGCAACAGTCCAACACACAACTCTACATTTCAATGCGTATCTACACATCCAGGGATGATATACAATATTATTGACTCCATCTCCAATGAAGTCTCCAATCCACACTCAAAATCGAGACTACGATAGTCTTCACGCAGGTGTGTAGCATGCACCTGGAGATTGGAATTTAGGGTTCACCCAACGCAACAACACCACATTCAAGACGTGATGGACCAGTCACACATGGATTTCAACATAGAAAATGTCACAAGAGAATTAGAAGGAATTATTCCACTGTCACCAAGAGAGCCCCATGCAGTTAAGGAAAAACATTCGCTGCAAGCCGTCTGGAGGAACCTTAGGAAATCGCTGGAGAGAAGCCAATCTTCAATGCATTTACCAGCAACCTTTAAGCTTTTCTGCAACCAATTATTTTCCTTGATCCATCCGAAACTCTGGCTTCCATCAACGTCCTTCTTTCCAATGTGTGGTAGTCGAATGAATCCTCAAATTAATGGACTACACCTTTGTGAAACAAAACGTCAACCTAATCCAAAATCAATGCCAATGTAACCAAAAACAGGGTTCACGGAATGTGAGGAAAGAACACCAACGTGGACAATAGGAACACGGTCATTGGATCATTAAGGAGGGCCTGGAAATTTGTGGAGGCCAGGAAATCCCACAAATGGAGATGCACTCTATGCAGATAATTTGAAATGTAGGTAACGTACTCTACTCATAGAGAGTACATTAAATGGCAGCCTAAGAGACAGATAGGCAAGGAATACTATAGGCGCAAACTAGGTAGAGATGAGCAGGTAGAGTGGCAATGGAATTCTAAGCACAGGTCTGGCATATTCTTTGCATGATAGCACTGGCATCAAAGCTATTTTTGGAAAACATGCTACACCCAAGGGAACATTTTGGAGGTGGTAGGTCTCACTTTGTTCAGACCACGCAGCAGAGAGTGAGAATGTAGCAGGACCTCAGTTCTCAAAATGGCATAAGTGACAGGATCAAAACAGCTGCGCTCAGGTAATAAAAAACACTCTAGCACACAAAGCAAATGATGCCACAACAATGCATGTAACGACTGTTATGGAAAATAGGCTTGGCAGGAAAATGAATGCAATGAGAAGATTTAATAGGCTATCAGACAAGCATAAATGATAGCACATGCCACATAGCACAATAATCGTGAAAAGAGCATAACGGATGAGAAAAGGGTAGAAGCGTAGGACTGAGGAGCAGTCAGGAAAGCATAGAATATGACAAATTTGCACAGGCCACAAGTTCAAAAACAACTCTAATACCACTGTAAGGTGCTAGCTAGGCCACATAACCAATTAACTCGTGAAGACATAAGAGATAGTCGTAAAAGCACATATTCTTCTTATTAATTAATGTATATATATAATGAGAAGTGACCCTTGGATTTCGAATTCCAAGTGGTATCTTGGACTCTCGAGTAACTTTTGGTCTACCCTTAAGGACGATTAATCTTCTTTTCACTTGAATGTTGCACACCAATCCTAACACCAAGGATTAGGATCCAACAATCACATTATGTAGATCAATTAATTTGAGCAATGGATCAATGTGCTTAACCAAAGAGAGCAAGGAAGGATCATGGATGTTTTCGATCCTCGCTTAAGGGTGAACATTTCTGAGGTTGCTTTGGTGACAATGAAAACAAGGGTGACCTTGGCTTTCAATTGTTTGCAGAAGAAAAGACAAGAAAAGGCCACATTGAAGGAATTTGGAGAGTAGCAGGGCTTAAATAGATAAGCATCACAGCTTAAATATATAAGCGCCCACGCATAAAAATAAAGTTGATTGTGTTGGAGCTTAACGTTCTATGTAGCAGCCATTATCTATTTGACCTCTTCCACCCCCACCACCACATACTTAACGTTGGGTTGAAAAGAGTTGATTGTGTCGAGTCTTAACTTTTTAATGCAGGTGATTTTATCTATTTGACCTCTGCCACCACCACGTACTTAATCATCCATTCCTCCTTTTATCAAATCCATGATAGATCCCATTGAATGATGCGGAAGGGAGCACCAGTCTTTAGTGCAAATATCGTCGACATAGCCACTTGAATGTTGTCAAAAAGAGAATCAGTCTTTTATTGCAAATATCACATTGATCCACGACAGAGCTTCTTATCAATTGTTTCTCGGTATTCTTATCAATTGATCCTCGAATTCTAGCTGGTGCATGCTCTCAATGGAACTGAATTTTCTATGTTGCAACTTTCACCATTAATCTTCAACCATCTAATTATTTTTCAAAAAAAAAGAAAAATTCACGAAATCACCACTTATTATGGCTTACATCATTACCTTCATAAACACAATCACCACTGCTCATAAAATCATCATCACTATCAAGATTATCAATCTCTATATCATCGTCACTGGATTGATGGCTCACTTCACTAATTTCATGAGGCGGTTCCATTGATAGCTCAAAAGGAAGGAGTTTAAACAACACTTTACTTTTCAGTTCATAATAAATCCTCTAAACATGGAAATATGATGCTTCTTGGAGTGTCCCCACGAGTTTGGCTATCTCTATGACATGCAATTTGCTGCAATGTAGTTGTTTCTTGTTTTAAACAATTTGTTGAGTTTAATAAACTTGTTTTCAAACGTTGTAAGTGACGCACTTATTAAAAATTAGGGAGGAACGTGGGACATGTTTTTATTAAAGAGGGAGGAATTTTGTTTTTGTTGAGCATTTATAGATTTTATTATTTTTGGGTTTGAGATACTGGTGAAATTATTTTTCTTCCTGATGAAGAATCATCTTCTTCTACTAATGATGATTCAGATGTACAACTGAATAAATTTGCTCCTTCTGATTCTTCCTATTCTAATTGAAATTCATATTCGGATGCAAATTTAGGGGGGGTGAGGGACCTCTTGAGTTTGATTTTTCATGTTATATGTTTTTTGCTTCATCTAAAACTTCTCCCCAACAAATATTGGCTGAAATTGATGAACATCTATATGTAATTCATGTTTATGAATATATTCTCAGAGGAGAAGTAAAAGCAGAAAATAAAAATTTATTGTCAAATTTAAAAGCTAAAGAAAAGCAACCAGAAGAAATAGTAAGTTCTCCTTCTTAAAATCTTGCATTCTACAATCCAACAGACCTATATAAGCACTATCCTGCAAAGCATGAGGATAGACAAAAGTTCAGAAAGGATAAAGAGAATTTGCTTCGTCTACAGATAAAAGAAAAATAGAACTCTCTTAGAAAGCTTGTAAAAGATATTGAAGATCTGAAGAGAATGCTAGAAGTCACAGTCAGAGAAAGAGATCAGTCTTTTGAAGAATAAATGTGTAGGCAGTATGAAGAATCTTTAAGAATTCCTGAGCATGAAATACAACATGATAAAAAAGAATCTCATGATGAATTTACTTTTTTTCCTAACCATCCTTCTTTGGGACTCTTCACGGGTCCTAAAATGTATATAAAAGTCTCCTTTTTCCCTCCAGAATTTAAGCCTTATAAATTAGACTACATGATAGATTCAGGGTGCCAGATGAATTTAGCCAAAGGTAGTGGAATTCCTAATTTTTATTGGGATCAAGCTTTTGAACATGGAGTGGCTATAGAAGGTACCCCATGTACAGTTTCTTGGTAGAGTTGCAAAATTTCCTATTCAAGTTCAAGGTTGTAGAAGTTTTAACCTTGAACAGGTTAGATAGTATTAAGGAAGACTGCATATTACGATCAGAATTTCTGAATAGAGTTATTCATGTCACTTTTGACAGTGCTAAGATGTTGTTTAAGTGTACCATTAATGGAAAATTGGTTTCTTTTCCAATGAGATTTGAAGCAAGCTTCAAATGAAAAACCCCAGTGAAAAAGTCTGATCCAAAGCTAGACTTTGCTGAATTATTTAAAATGGAAAGATGCATAAAGGCAAGGCACTTGCAGAAATTACTGAGAAAATTGACAAATACTACACATCTGAAAGTCATAATGCCTTTGTACCAAAGAAAAGTATTTTGTGTCCCTACCATTTGATCCTCTAGTAAAGCATACAGCTATGAAATCCTCTGTTCGTTTAATGTCCCCCTCTGAAACAGAATTTTGTGCTAGTGAAATCAAGGATTTTCTTTCAAAAGGATTGTTCGAGCCTTCAAAGAGTCCATGGGCTTGTAGAGAATTTGGTGTAAATAAACATTCAGAAATAAAGAGACGTAAGCTTATATTGGTTGTTAATTACAAGCCTCTTAACACAATTCTCCAAAAGATCAAGTATTCTTTGCTTGATAAAGCTAGTCTTTTGCAATATATCATTAGATGCACAATATTCAGTAAGTTTGATTTGAAATATGGATTTTATAAAATTGGTATTGAAGCCAAAGATAGATTTAAAACATCCTTTGTTGTTCCTCATGGCCAATATCAATGGAAAGTCTTACCATTTGGAATAAACAATGCCCCTTCTTAATTTCAAAAAAGAATGGAGGATATTTTCATAGATAAAGGTTGGGCATTGGTTTACATAGATGACATCCTTAGTATGTTCAAGAAATATGCAAGAACATCTGAAGCATATTCAGGAATTTTACCATTTGGTTTTCAAGCACGGTCTTGTTCTTTCTAAGAGCAAGATGGAAATTGGAAAGATATAAATCGATTTCCTCGTTTTCAAGATAAATAAAGGGCAGGTGATTCTTCAAGATCATGTCTTGAAGGTACTTTCTCATTTCCCGGATCAGATTTTGGAAAAAATACAACTTCAAAGGTTTTTAGGAATTCTCTACTATATTCGTCCATTCTACAAAGGACAAGCCAAAGATATCCATATTCTGCAAAAGAATATTAAAAAGAATCATCCAAAATGGTCTTCAAAAATGACTGCTGCAATACAGAAAATTAAAGAAAAGTTTAAACAGATTCCTGCTCTCTCCCTTCCCCAAGGAACAAGTGAATTGATAATAGACACAGATGCTTCCAGTAATGCATGTGGAGGTGTGTTGATTGAAAAGCATGGATAGAAAGAAGAAGTATGCGGATATGTATCAGGATCATTCAAACCTGCAGAGCTCAACTACCCCTCCAGCCATAAAGAAATCCTTGATGTCAAAAAGACAGTGAACCATTTTCGTTTATTTCTAAAACCTATAAAGTTTCATATTAGAACAGATTTAAAAATAATGCCTAGAATTTTCAAGAATGAAAATCTCATGGCTGAAAATAATTCTAGGATTTTGAAATGGTTTTTATGATTACAAAATTTTGACTTTGAAATTCTATATAAGCCCGACTATTTGAACTGTGTGGTTGATATGTTAACTAGGGAAGAATCAAATCCAAAATATTTTCCATAGCTCAAAATGCTCAGTGCAGGAGGATACTCAAGCCATTATAAAGGAAAAAGTATTTCCAGATATGAGCCATCTCCACAAAGCCTTCCTCCAATTACTTTCTTCCACAAGCCTTGGGATGACTCTTTGACACCAGAAGAACGCCAACAGTCTTTAGAGCATGCAAGCAAGCAAGAAGCAGAAAATTTATGTATATCTCTTTGATCTGACAAATTCAAGAATTCCCTCTAAAAATTCAGATATTAGAAAGATGTGAAAAGGATGCCTTTCTAGATTTAGAAAAGGGAAGAGCAAAATTAATGGACCGCCGAGAAATTTGGCTTGATGTTAATGAAGAAGAAGGAGGAGAAGTCTAGTATGTAGATCTAGGCCTGGGAAATTTGACCTGGACCACCTACAATATGATTCTCCAATTCTGCAGAGAAGAGCATGAAATAATTGTGTGTGCAAACCCTTCAAATCTAAAAAATCGACAATGGTCAGGATGGATGGAAATATTTTGAGATAAATTATGTTCACGCAAAGATTGGGTGCAGAGAAGAGCCAATTTTATCCTTCACCTTTAAGCTGACATTCAAGTTGCAAATCAAAACCACATGTGGTTTAAATTTAAGCTTAGAAACCTGGGAGGAAGGTACACGCCCCTCGAGCATACTATTTAAACCTCTCAGAAGTTTATCAAAATAAACCAGGATGTTCAGTGGATTGATAGCAAGGTTTACACAAGAAGTATTCCTCTCAATTATTGGGTAGAATATACATTTCAAGGAGATTTTATTTGTGAAACAAATTCAGTCATGTTTGGATAGAATGTCGAACAATGCTTCTCCTATACACTGTATCTAGACATATTTCCGAATGAACCCATTGATTATGACGACTATCCTTTTGACTGACCCTACAGTGATGTTGATCTTGGAGATGGATGCGGTGAATTTTGCATCTTCCTACAAGACTGGGACCCTTATGATTGAAAGTCATGTTGGGCCACCTAAATGGTTCCACAATGTAATTATTCATGTCATACGCATGTCCCTTTTGTACTTTAATTCCTTCGCATGGCTCGGATGAATTATCTGACTAAAGGTGTGGTTTGACCCATTGCCAACGATGCAAATCTCTTTTTATCGTCTATTGTCAGTCTTGTGCTACTGGGATACCAATGAAAGTTTGTATAAATATGAGGTATGGGCTATCATTTTGTCATTCAAAGTTTGTGAGTCAAAAGCTCTGCAAGTTTGTTTGTCTTTGAGTCAAGGTCTGTGTATCCTCTGTGCCCGCGCTTAGTGCGAACTAGCATAGGAAAAGAATATATCTCAAGTGTAATAAGAAATCAGTAGTGTATGCTCTCCCTCTGCACTTAGTGCGATTAGCTGGGATCAAAAGCTTGTTGATCTTCTAGTGTGTCATTGTGTAATCGGTGATGATCTTCGCAGTATGAAGACGAACCGATCCTATGTGTCAAGTTTAGTAAGAATATGTCAGTGTGCCCAGGAAGCCTTGTAGTAGGTTTTGGTCTAAATGATACTCAAAACATAAATGGCCCTAGTACTTTGTGCTTAGAACTCAGTCTGTAAAGGCATCTGAAATTGTAAGAGTGTGGATTTTAATGAAAAGTTCAAAGCAAGTTTGTCAAAGGAATCCAAAAGAGATCCTGGAAGAATTTGGTATAGGAATTAATGTAGTATGTTAAATTTGTTGAAGTGGTTAGTATATTAGGAAATAATGCAGCAACTTTTGTGGTTTTTATTAATGTATTAGGGTAGGATTTCTTCAATCCTTCATGGGGATTACGTTAAGGCTTCCCCTCTCATCATATTTATTTTTTCTAGTTGTGGAAGAGCTTAGCAGGGCTTTGATGATTACAAGAAGACATAATAAAATCAAAGGGTTAAAAATAGGTCAGGAGCAATTAACACGTTTTTTATTTGTAGACGATGTTTTATTATTTTTCTATTGTTCATTTTAAGAGGGTCGACAACTTAAAGAAATCATCAACTGGTATAATGTACCTACATGAATGATGGTCAACATGGATAAGTACGCTATTTACTTACATGTGGTTGATGCTTAGATCAAGAATTATTTGTCCAATATATTTTCCTTTGAAACATTGGAAATGAAGGCTATTATAGAATACCTTGGGTTCACTCTTAAGGAAAATGAGTATGGAATTAAGGATTGGAAATGGTTGCTTTCCAAAATTAAAAGAAGAGTTAACTTTTGGTGTAATTGGTGGATCTCAAGGGGAGGTAGGATTGTCCTCATTAAATATGTACTTGAATCCATCCATGTCTACTAGCGTCTTATGGCACACATTCCCAAAGGTATTTTGAATAAGATTAGGAAAGTATGTTTTAACTACATGTGTAAGGGGAGTGAGGAGTTCAGGGGTCCCATCTGTTGGATTGGGAAATATTGGCAAGGTCCAAGGGTCAAGGAGGTTGGGGCATAAGAAATATTATTACTTTTGGAAAGGCATTGGGGTCCATATCATTGTGGTGGTTCTTAACCAAGAACAGTTTATGGAGACGAGCTCTTATTTCAAAATACATTGATTTAGGCTCTAAACAGTTTTAGATTGGATCCTCTGTCATCATAAGAGTGTTGTTAATGCATCTAACCAGTGGAAGGTAATGTCTCTGGTTTTCTTGTTCATGGGTTCTTTCTTAGCTTGGAAAGTTGGCTTAGGTGCACAAGTTAGAATTGGGATGAATGCTATAGCAGGATGCCATGAAAATGGAATTCTTCCATATGATATGGTTCTAGATTTACAAGAAAGAGGCAAGTGTACCGTAGACAAAATTTTAGATCCAACTTCTACTTCTATTTGGTCTCAAGGTTGGATTCAAGCACATGTCTTGGGATATGAGGGAGCTAGATGAGAGAGATGGAGTCTCTTTCTCACTGAACTTTAAAAAAAGGACATATCAGACTAAGGGATGAGGAAGACGAGGTGGTATGGATTTTTGACAACTCAGGCGGTAGTTACAATGCTAAATTAGGTTATCTTTCCCTTCAAGATTCTTGGTGGGACAATGTGATCTTGAAAATCAAAGCTCCACCAAAGGATGTGATATTTTTATGGTTGGTTATAAAGAAAAGAATACTTACTTGGGATTGTCTTCAAAAGAGAGGTGTGGCAGGGCCAGGCATTTTCTCAATATGTCATGAAGATGGTGAAACTATTGAACATTTATTCTTCTTGTAAATTTTCTAGACATGTTTGGTTTGTTATTAAGAAAATTCAAGAAATATTGATGGTTAAATATTCATGGATTACAGACTAGATGCAATGGTGTATCGCTTTACAAATTTGGTCATTGGTACAAACATCCAACTGTAGACAATGTCTATAAAGAGCTTGCACAAGGTATGCAACTTCCTACCTCATTTAGAGTAAGAGAGATTGATGGAGACCATTAGCAACAAAGAGGATCTAGATGATCTACTTGAATGAAACTTGGTAATTATGCATAAGAGGTAGAATTACATATGGGTAGATTTATTCCAATGAATTCACATGGGGCTAAAACAGTTTCCCCTTTATGTGCCCAAGTTATGTGAACCTTCATCCCCTCTATTTCCCTTCTTCTAACGCATGTGGTTTGTATGATAATAGGTATGCTAACATAATGAGTTATGTTATTTAAGGGTTTTGTTCATTGATTAATTTCTAGTGCAATTAAATTTTTCATTTATGCAAATTCCTATTTTGAATGTAATGTATGAGGACACCAATTGCACCATCCTTTTGCAGTCCAAGGTTCTAAAAATAATCTAGAGATAACACGTGAAGAAGAGAACAAGAACCCATTTTCTTTAGACACCATTGTGGCATGCTCGAGAATTTGCATAACCTTAAAGGCTTGTAAATGTTTTACAATCGATAGTATTCCATGTGAATATAATGTATATGTCTTTTAACCACCGCACATTCCCATAAAAATAAGTCACGTGTATGATATTATAGATTGGAAGTAGTGGAACCTATAGGTTTCCCATTCTAATCACAAGTACATACCATAAACTATTCACAAGTAAGTACATGTACTATCTACTTATTATAATTTAGGACTCTCCAATTGAATTTGAACCCTAGATAGGGCATCCACCCTCAACAACAAACCCCAACCAACAAACATGACCTAACAGAACATCAGACCAAGCTACTCCTACGAACTCCAAAGTTTCAACAACAACACCAACAATTCCACCCTTGATATCCCACTTGCATCACACAAGTCTTGTAGGATATTCTCCAATCTCACATAAGCTTTCAGTCTCCTTAACTCATTTAGCATGATTGTCTTAATTTAGGGTTTACATCACAAAAACCATATTCCTTCTTAGATCACATAAGTAAAAATACTCCAAGAGAGACCCAATTGCTAGTGTTCCAAACTTCTTGTCCAACCTATGGTTTTCAGTTCACAAACTCTATGTCTTCTTCTCTTGAATGACACAGGGAGCAATAGCTCTAAACAATGTTACAATGTGATATTAGGAGTACATTAACATAAGCTCAAATTCTTCTTCAAACTAAGCATCACACCAACATCTAAGACACATGTACTCCTCCAGTGCTCCATGTTCTTCCACTAACTTTTACATCACATAAACCCTAGGTCTTATTCTCTTGCACCATGCAAGTGCCAAGACTCAATATATTTTCCAAATGGAAGTCAATTTTGGAGAGGTAGCCCAAGAAAATTTGTAAATTCCTTCCTCATGAGGGATTGTAACTAGGTTCCCATGAAACCAAAAATCTCCCCCAACATTGACCAATGCATGTGTTTACTCCTATGCTCACACTCTTTCCACTACCCAACTTGCATTCAAGCCATCTACCTACTAGGTAAAAATCCAATGCCATTGCCTTCCATACAATGGAATCACTATGAGTAGATCTATTTGGCTTCCTAACCCAGTCTACAAGTGAGTTTTTTTGTCTTCCACTAGATCTACCCTTACCCTCTAATTCATTTGCGTGGGTGTTGTCTTCGTGAGTTCTAAATCTACCCATCCAATTTCCTCCAACTTATTGACCAAAAAACATTCTAGAGGATCTACCCTTGTAGTGCTTCCCTATATTTCAACACCTTTTAGGATATGATTTCAATCCCATACTAAGATAATATTATACTTTCTCAAATAATCATTTGAAAAAAAATTTCCAAATGGGTCACCCTCTTTTCATAGGGTTCATTGATATTCACCACAACAAAAACATTCCCTAGCTCCAAGGATATTAATTCATATCTAAAACTTAAGCCAAACACTACATAGCTACTTGGTCTCATAGAATATTATCCACCTCTTGTTCAAACCCCAAGTCCCTACCGATAAATTTAATAGAAAGGAATTATATAGAACATGTGAGGGAACAATAAAACATGGATTTTTTGACAAATAAAATTAGAGACAGTCTACATGGAATGTCCACATAGAGCATTCAACTAATCAAATATGTCCATGTCTCACACTAGGGTTTATTTAAATTTCAAGGTGATTCCCCTTGAAAGCATGATGTCATTCATCCCTATGCTCCTCTAAGATGGTACTCCCTTAAATATGTCAGAATCAATGAGACTAAACAAGTTCTCCATTCCTGTAAACCCTTGGATCTCAACTCAAAAAAAATATTACCTAATAAATGCAACCTACCATAGATATAAACTAGCCCTTCATTGGCACCAAAAATCAATAATATATCAAAGACTTAGATTTCCCATCACAAGCATCAAATCTGCTCTAACCACTAGAATCTATTGAAATAAATTAGCTTCTAGGATATTCCTATATTCCATCCTAGTCCCACCATTATTTTGATCATTTACATTTTCAGTCATGCATGCACTTTTAGGGTTTGCATGCATTCCAGTCATCAGTCCCAGTACCTAGCCCTCAGCTAGCTAATCCCCGGAGCTTCCTTCCACTCAGTTTCAGCCCTCCTAGCCTGTCATGCGCCCTCCTTTCACCTACTGCATGAGGAGGGCGCCTTTCTCACCTACCAGTCCAGTTTACTTCAGTTAGCCACCAGTCTTTCCTTGATTTGAGGCCAGACTGACTCCTCACTGTTGTTATCACTCCGATTGACCTCCAATGAGACATGAGTACCTGTTCTGACTCCAGTTAGCTCCTCATGCACCCTCCACTGAGCCTCCTTCATTCAGTTAGTGTCTCCATGTGCCAGTTACATTCAGTTACACCTACCACACTCAGTTAGACTTAGTTTGACTGACAATTGACAATTACTTGTGCATTGATGACTCCACCGATGATGAGATAGACTACTAGTTGTGTCCCGATGACACTCCAGTGATCTTTTGATCACTCCATGAAGGCTAATTCGAATTGCCACCTTGGCATTCAAATCCTCATGCATTGTACTACTTATTGTCCATATTGTGATTAATTAATCAGTGTGTGTGAATTATTTTTGCTTCTATCCGAGTTCTACTGTATTATTATTCTGTTGCTCATTATACTGCATTGACCACTCTTCTTCTATTTTCTTGCTTAATCAATTACTTTCTTGTGAGGTATACATCATCTCTTAGATCTGCTGTGAGGATTTTCACATTAGCCACCTATCATAGATTCCTATTGTCGTCAAGCCCATTGAAAATAAATCAACAAATCATTGAAAATATAAAATAGATCAATCACCTATTCCATTTGAAGACACTACTCCAATCCCCTAGAGTAATTAATGCAATACCCAACAAACCCTCCAAGGGAACAAGTGCTTCTCACAAAAACACTAAGGTTCCACACTAAAAAATCTATCATAAGCCAACTATATCTTCCAGGAATGGAACAACTGAATATCCAACTCCCACTTAAGCAATAGAGCAATCTCAACTAAATCAACTTTGAGACCATCTGAAATTTTATAAATTTGCACTTTAAAATACTTTTAAAATTTCTCCTAAATACTTGAGGTTTCCCATATTTCTTTCCTCTGAACTCTCAATGGTGTGAATAAATATGAAATATAAATTACAACAATGTATATTTCACTTATGTCAAACCAAATTCAGTAGTCATTCCAAGAAAACAAATACCAAAACAATTCACTTGAAGGGGAGAAGATTCATAACCCTGGGACCATGGGTAGTGTGCCCCCATTGGACATGCCCAAACACACATGCATGAGCTTATATAACTCAATTTTGATGCTTGGTTTCATTTTTATGCCCTAGGAACAAATTCACCAAGTGTCCCTAAAAGGTGTAAGTAGGCGAGTTGCAACTTGCCATAAAACAATGACTGTTTCTTAGATAAATAAACCATCAACTCAGTTGGACTTGTGACAATGCATTCTAGCTAGGGGCACCTCTCTCTCATGGGTCCATCGCATGGTTCTAATACCTATTATAGTAAGCATACATGATGATTCTTACAATTAAACATATAACAGATTTAACAATGGCACACAACATAGTCACAAACAGTGCACAAAAATTACCTTAGAAACCCCTCTACCAGGGAAAACTAGCAAACCAATGAGCTTAACTACTTATCTATTAGCAAATATATTTACAAGCATTTACAATAGCAATTTACTAGATCACAATACCTCAAGCATGAATTCAATTACACTCTACTTCTCTCTTCAAGTGTTATATTTCCTCACTTCTCATACTACCTTACATCATTTATAGATGCAACACATACACTAGCTTGTGGTACTCGATTAAGTTACAACTAACTACTAATTAATAACAATACATAACTTCCTAACTGAATGCAATTATTATGTTATAGTCAAATTGATTGAGTCAACCATACTCAATAACCCATTGAGCCTTTTGTCGATCAATTGGTCGCCGAATCCATGCCCGCTTTGTGCTCGTCAAGTTCCCCGTTGACCAGTCATGATCGATGACTAGTCAACTATACTAGTCATCCCATCAAGCATACTTATACCCTCTGTCAACTTCAATTCCAGTCGACTATCGACTTCGATTGTTGATATACATGCAAAGAATATAACACACCCAACATTCTCCCACTGGTTGTCTTTTTTGCATACACGGGAGATTTTAGACCTTCAACTCACTTAAGCAAGGCTAACAAGCCCATTGATTCCCTACACCAAGTAAAAATTTTAGTGCTCACAGACTTGGTCTATGAATCTACAATGTTCTTCATAGTGTCTATGTTTGCCAACAACACTTGTTGGTTCTCCACCATGTCTCTCACAAATTAATATGACACATCAATATGCTTTTTCTTTGAATGGTATGCATGGTTCTTTGTCAAGAAGATTTCACTTTGACTATCACAATCCAAACTAATATCTTGTTGTTTAAACCCAACCTCTAAACACAATCTCTGCAACCAAACCACCTATTTGCTTGTATGAGTGGCTGCCATGTATTCAACCTTAGTAGTCGATAGTGCAACAACATGTTGATTAAAGTTGTCATTGGTGTCAACAGGGTCAAGAGATCCGTGTCATGAGATTATAAGATTGTTGAGTGATGTTGTCATTGATGTCAATGTGGCAATGATGATGATGATGTGACAATGGTAATGATGGTGTGGAAATGGTAATGATGATGTGGAAATGATGATATGGTAGATAAAGGGATATTGTTTGAAGCCTTGAAGAGATTTAAAGGATCCTTGAAATAAGTATATATAAATCTGAAGTGGTCCCCTTATGGTGTAGATGTTAAGCATGACCCTCACAAGATGAGATAACATGTGGTTGTTTCCACATGCCCACTTTTTGTTGTACACAAATGTAGCAATACCCTAAACCCATTGAAGAAGCCCCTAAGGCAATGACGATATGTACATATGAAGTGTTTTGAAGAAGTGTTTAAAGAATCCCATAAATTGATGATGATGTGTCCACAAGACCATGATGATGAGAAGTGAGAAGAATCCCATAAATCCAAGTGAATATATTTATGTACACCCCACTTGCTCACTTGTCGAAGCAAGAAACCCTAAGAAATATGAAGAAATTATGTACTGGGACCACTTTGATGGTGTAGGAGGACACCTTAATATAGTGAGAAATCAAACTATCGTGACACTTGGAAATGAGCAAGTATTTTTGGTCTTGAAGGAATTAATGACAATGTATGTGGCCAATTGTGAAGAAAGGAAAAGGTTTGATAAGTCAAGTAACCCCATGTGGATTTGCAATCTTATAGGATCCTAGAAAAGGAAGGAATCCCCAAATCCCCTTGATGAAGACATGAATTGGTCAAGACTACAAGTCAAATCCCCTTGATGAAGTCATGAAGTGGTAATTGACCCATTGAAGAAGCCCTTAAAATGTGGAAGACAAAATTAATGTTAAGTTGTAGGCCAACCTTACCTAAAGTGAACTAAAAAGTGACCTTGGACTTGTATAAATAAGAGAAGCCTCATTTGGAATTATGATGATAACAATTCGACCAAGCCAAGGAAGTGGAGTGAATTTCATCCTAGAAGAGTGAATTTCCAAGGGAAGATGAAGTGGAGGAGGTTGTGAAATCTGTTTCGGTCATCTTGGAATTTTCGCTATATATTTTTTGGGGATGTTTTAGGACATGAAATTTTTATGGGATGGAGTTAAGCTGCGTGAGTAACTATTTTAAAATTTTCAAATGTTGGTTCACTATATTTTAGGATATATGACCTTAGTAAGTTAGGGTTTCTGAATCATATTTACATGGGTTAGTTTTGAATCTTCGCTATAATTTATGTTCTAGAAATATTCAGATAGTTACCTTTGGATGAGATGATGTAGAGAGATTGAAGAACATGTGGTAAAGTTTCAGATGTTGATTCACTATATTCTCAAAGATATGACCTCGAGAAGTTAGGGTTTTTTAATGATATTGAAATCAACTTTAAATAGGTCAGTTTGGCATTTTCGCTATAACTTCTATTCTAGGAATATTTAGACAGTTCCTGTTGGATGAGATGATGTATAGATATTCTTGAAGAACATGTGGAAAACATTTCAGATATTGGTTCACTATAGTCCTAGAGATATTTAGAAATAAGGGTTTCTAAATAGTTTAAAGCAGAAGATTATGGTAATATTGGCATAGATTATGGTGATGTTCTTGGCATATATTATGGATTATGGTGATGCTATTGACATAGATTATGATGATGTTATTACCATAGATTATGGTGATATTGGCATAGATTATGATGATGTTATTTCCATAGATTATTATGGTGTTATTGTAATGGATTATGGTGATGTTATTGGCATGATCTAGGGTTCCTCTCTTGGAATGACCTAAGGTTTGAATATGATAATGATATTAAGGGTTTGAAGAAGCAAACAAATGAAGTCTATAGATGTTTGTTTATAGGGTTTGATTCCATACTTGAGAGGCATCTTTTTGGTCCTATTCTTGAAGGTCTTATTGCATATTTGAAGGGCTACTTTGTTTTATATTTGAAGGTTATATTACATATATGTTTTGTTCTTCTTTGTGAAGGGTTTGATTGCAGATTTGTAGATCATTTTGGAAGTATTTATTGCATATTTGGAGGACATATTTGAGGCATGCATAGGTTGACATATTTACAATAACAATGACAGGGACAATGATAGTGACAATGACAATGATAGATACAGTGATAGTGACAGTGGCAATGACAGTGATAGTTACAATGATAGTGACAGTGAAAGTGACAATGATAGTGGAAGTGGCAATGACAGTGATAGTGACAATAATAGTGATAATGCCAATGATAGTGGAAATGGAAGTGACAGTGACAATAGAAGTGACAATGATAGAGACAGTGTGAATATAATGGCAGTGTGAAGATAGTGACAGCGACACGTTGATACTCTTATTCATATTAGTGTGGTAGGGTGGTTCTAGGGTAGGTTGGTACCTGTAATCTCAGGGAGTTGGTGGTTCCTTCCAGATGGTGCTAGATAACTAGGGTGGTAGGGTGGTGTAGGAGACATTGATTTGGTGCTCAAGAGGATCTGGTGTCCTCATCCCAGAGATAGGTTGGAGACTGTCAGCAAGTTGGTGCTTTCCCAAATCAGTCAGTTGTAGCTGGATATAGCAGGTTGGAGCTTGTTTTGCAAGTTGGTGCTTGTAGTAAAGGTTGGAACCTTCACCAAATCAGTAAGTTGGAGATTACTATAAACAAGTTGATATCTGCAGTTTGTTCAAGTTGGAGCTTGCATCAGGGATGGGTGTCCCTCTTAGGTCGAAGCCTGATATTGTATTGAAAGAATTATAAAAGAACATCTTTTGTGGTTTTCTCCCATTTGGGTTTCCACATAAAAATATCTTATGCACTCTATATGATTTTATGTGATGATGAATGACATTATTAATGGTTAATGTTATATGATGCACTTAAGGTTAAAAATGGTAAACAATGCTCAATACTGATTCACCCCCCCTCTTAGTATTGGTGAATATTCCAACACAACTAACTGCCTCCTACACATTGAACTGACTACTCCACCGAATAAATTGAAAACATACCCATTGTTCGACCATCTGCGATAAACATCTCTACCCCAATCAAAGTCGACAAAAACATGTACATATGTTTTCTTGTTGATTTCAAGTTTTCCTTGTTAGCGTATTCCATAATCCATTATGCCACACAAATACTTGAAAACACTATTGACTATGATCTAGTTATCCTTTTCAAGTAGCAGCATGTATATTCTCAATACTCCCACTGTATGGGAAATATCAGGTCGAGTACATACCATTGCATACATCAAACTACATACAACACTAGTATAGAGCACAAATGGCATATACTCTATTTATTCTTATGTCTTAGGAAACTGTTCATCAGATAACTTAACTCCTATAGCAACAGGGACCTTGACTGGTTTGCATTCCTTGTTGAAGTGTTTCAGAACTGTCTTAACATATTTACTCTAACTTAACCAAAGCCTTCTATCTGCTCAATATATCTTTATTTCAATTCCAAGAATGAAATGAGCTGCACAGAAATCCTTCATGTTGAACTTGGAGGACAGTTGTAGTTTCACCTCCTTGATTAGATCCATGTTATTTCCAACCAACAACATGTCGTCAACATACAAGATTACATATATAAACTAATCATTGAATTTCTTGACATATACATAGTGATCATCCTAACTCCTAACAAACCCCAACTACCGGATATACATATTAAATTTTTGGTACCACATCTTGGGTGATTGCTTTAAACCATAAAGAGACTTCTTGAGCTTGTAGACCAACTCCTCCTCTCCTTTCACTATGAATCATTTAGGATGTTGTATATAAACTTCTTCTTCAAGATCACCATGAATAAATGTTGTCTTAACTTCCATCTATTCTATCTCAAGGTCAAATGTTGTAGTTAAAGACATCAATACCCTAATGGAAGTTAAATTTGCAAGAGGAGAAAAAATATCACCAAAATTGACTCCCTCAACTTGGGAATATCCCTTTGCTACCAGTCAAGCCTTATACTTCTTGATCTATCATGTTGCATTCATCTTTTTCTTAAATACCCACTTACTGCGGACGGGTTTTCTTCCATTTGGTAATGGGACCATATCCCATGTTTTATTCTTCCTCAAGGACTCCATTTCTTCTTCCATGACCCTTTTATAGATTTTACCCTTTGTCGAGTTGATCACTTCCTTTATTGACTTGGGATCATCTCCAATGGAATATAACCAAAAAGAAAATAAAAAATCAAGTGGACTATACCTTTTTGGTTGTTTCTTTTCTCAACTAGGCCTCCTAACAACTAGAGTTTGGCGCAATTCCACTTCTTTGTCGGATTCAATCTACTCATATGAATCTACGTTTTTGTCATTCATTTCAAACTCCTACTTGTATGGTTCATTTTTCTTTTATGACCTAAACAACCTTGGAAGTACCTCCAAGTTCTCTAAATATCACATCTCTACTATAAACTTCCTTCCTTGTAACCATATTCCACAACTTATACCCTTTCACTCCAACCTTATACCTTATGAAAATGCATTTCTCATACTTGTTGACAAGTTTGCTTCTTTTCTCCTTTGGCATAAGCTCAAATACATCACACCCAAATACTCTTAGATGTGCAAGAGAGGGCTTCTTACCAAACCATGCCTCATATGGAATCTTGTCGACCAGATTTATTGACGACGACCTATTCACTAGGTAACATGTCGTGTTGACTGCTTCTTCCCAAAATTCTTGTGCAATACCTACACCACTAAGCATGCTCCTTGATTTCTCCATCAACATTGTATTCATTCTTTCAACAACTCTGTTCTATTGAGTCATGTATGGAGTTGTGTTTTTTCAAGCTATACCATGTTGTCTTCAAAATTGGTCAAACATCTTTCCACAGAATTATCGTTCATTATCAATTCTCAACACCTTGAATTTTCTGTCATACTAATTTTCTCCATGATCTTTGAACACTTGAAACTTCTCAAAGATCTCATATTTATTTGTCAAAAAATACAACCATGTCATTCTGGAGAAATCATATATGAAAAAGACATAATATTTTGATCCTCCTAGTGATGGGACCGATACTAATCCAACCACATCACTATGTATTAACTCCAGTATTTCCTTGGCTCTAATAACCTTGATGAGAAACTTACATGACTTTGTTTACCATAAATGCAATGTTCATAGAAGTCTACTTCTTCAGAACAATTAGGGAGACCTTCGACCATACCTTTATTGTGCATAGCACGAAGTCATTTATAGCAATGTTTCCCATCCTCTAATGCCACAAAATGATCAAGTCATCTAGACAAGAATATATATCGATGGATTCAATAATGACTATAGTTGCTCATACATAGGTGTCTGATCTGCCAATAGGTAGTATAGTTTTCTAGTCCAGACTCCTCTCATAAGTACCATCACTCCTTGCACCATATTGCACATATATTTCTCAAGTACAAACCATGCACCTACATTCCCCCATCTTACTAACAAAACCTAGGTTTTTAGCCAAACTCAGGATATGCAACACTCCTAGAATAGTTTCTCTCCTTCCATATTTTAATAAGAGTCGAACTTTACCTCATCTGGAAAATCTTGGTCAGTGAATCATCTCTTAGAATAATGCCACATAACCATTCTCTACGTGGTTTCATGTGAAATGATGCACCGGAGTCGATCAACCAAGAATCATGATCTGATTGTGCACTTGTCGAGGCCAAAACAAATCCCCTTTTTCTTCAGTCGAAGGCTCACTTCTAGTAGATTATGCTTCCTCAAATCATTTTATCTTCTCAACTTCTGTCGAATTATAGTCTCACTTATCCGCATTTCCATCATCTTCCACATTTCCATCATCAGACTAGGGTATATAGATATGGTCTTACAATATTTACCCCTCAAATTTTATCTTCTACCGTAGGATTTACCTTTTCCTTTGTTGACTAGTCGACTTCTCACCAGCAAGGCATCATGGTTCGATCCTTCCATGTTCTTTCATCTCCTCTCCTCTGACAACAGAGATGCAACCACACCATTGATCTTCAATATGGCATTATTGCTTCCAATAGTCACAACCAGGCTATCCCATGAGTCTGGAAAATAACACAACAAACAAATGCATTTATCCTCCTCATTAATTTTAATATCTATGGACAACAACTAGCTAATCATAGTATTGAATGTATTCAAGTGATCTGTGACCGAGTCGCCATCACTCATTCTCATAATATATAGTTTATTCCGAAAAATCAACTTGTTAACTAGAGATTTCAACTAGTACAAGTTCCCCAACTTGTCCCACATATTCTTTGCAATCTATTCTTCTGAGACATTCAACAATACAGAATGTACTTCTTACTTTCCTATCGATTTTCTGCCAATATTCCTTTAACATACCTATCAGAATGGTTCCTGGATTGACAACAAACCATTGGCCATTACAATTTTCAATTTATATCCTTGAACTGCTACCCATTCTTAACTATGAATCAGTCATTCTAGAACACCCATTGAAACTAGGTATTCACCAGATCCAAGACCAAGTAAAACCCTTAGCAACAAAAGCCTCTCCTTAATATAGCTATGATACCGAATGTGGGTTCTAATACCTATTACAGTGAGCATAAATGATGATTCTTACAGTTAAACATATAACATAATTAACAATGGAACACAACACAATCACACATAGTACACATAAATTACCCTGGAAACCCCTCTACCCGGGAAAACCATCCAACCAATGAGCTTAATTGCTCATCTATTAGCAACACTCTTTACCAATGCTTACAACAATGATTTACTAGATTGCAATATCTCAAGCATGAATTCACTTACACTCTACTTCTCTCTTCAAGTGCTATATTTACTCACTTCTCATACATACCCTTCTACCTTACATCATATTTATAGATGCAACACTTACACTAGCTCGTGGTACTCGAGTTAGTTACAACTAACTGCTCATTAAGGAAAATCCATAACTTCCTAACTGAATGCAATTATTTTGTTACAAACAACTTGACTAATTCAACCATATTCGATAGATCGTTGAGCCTCTTATTGACCAAGTGTTCGTCAAATCCATGCCTTCTTTGTGCTCTTTAACTTCCCCTTTGACCAGTCATGATCGACAACCAATTGACTACACTAGTCGACCCATCAACTAGAATTATACCATCTGTCAATTTCAATTCCATTCAACTTGATACTAGTCAACTATCAAATTTGACCATCTATTTACATGCAAAGAATATAACACACCCAACATCAACTAGTGCTCGTCTTGTTCATGGATCTAAGAAGCTATGGTTTTTCTCAGCAATAGACTATGCATTTTTTGTAAGATGGGGTAAAATTTTGAAATCCCTCATCCCTAGGGTTGTGGATAGTGTGCCCATGTTAGACATGCCCAAATACACATGCATGAGCTTATGGAACTCAATTCCAATGCAGCTCGGTTTGGATTTTTTTCCCTAGGCAAAGATTCACCAAGTGTCCCTGAAAGGATTAAGGGGGTGAGTTTCAACTCACCATAAAACGATGACCATGGCTGATATAGATGAACTGTCGACTCCATTGGTCTCATAAAATTGCATTCCAACTAGGGGTACCTCTCTCCCTTGGGTCCATCGTTCGATGCTCATCTTGTTCAAGGATCTGAGAAACTAGGGTTTTGCTTAGTAAAAGACTATGCAATTTTCGCATGATGAGGTCAAAAACTAAAACCCCTTGACTCTAGGACCATCAGTCACGTGCCCGCATTAGAAATGCCCAAAAACACATGCAGGAGATTACAGAACTCAATTTTGATGCTCAGTTTGGTTTTTATGCCCTAGGCACATATTCATCAAATGCCCCTAAAAGGATTAAGGAGGTGAGTTGCAACTCACCATAAAATTATGATCATGGATTGGATCGACGAATAGTCAAATCCATTGGAATCATGAAAATGCATTCTATATATGGGCACCTTTGTTCCACGTGTCCATCGCTCGATGTTTGTCTTGCTCAAGGATCACAAAAAACTAGGGTTTTGCTAAGTAAGAGACTATGCAATTTTGGAAAAATGAGTTCAAATATCAAAACCCCTCGACCTTGGGATTGTGGGTAGTGTTCCTACGTCAAACATGGACAAACACACTTGCAATATCTTACAAAATTAAATTCTGATGCTTGGTTTGGTTTTTATGCCCTATGCATAGATTCACCAAGTGTCCTTAAAAGGCTTAAGGAGGCGAATTGTAACTCACCATAAAATGGTGATCATGGCTCCAATCGATGAAAAATTGAGGCTCTATTGGACTCATGACAATGGATTCCAAATAGGGGCACCTCTATCCCTTGGTTCCATTATCCAGTACTTATCTTGTTCAAATATATCAAAAACTAGGTTTTTGCTTAGTAAGAGACTATTCAATTTTTGCATGATGAGGTCAACTTTTGAAACCCCTCAACCCTAGGTCATGGGTATCATTCCCACATCGGACATACATAAACACACTTGTCAGAGCTTATGGAACTTATATATGATGCTAAGTTTGGTTTCTATGGCCCCAACACAAATTCACCAAGTGTCCCTGAAAGGCTTAAGGAGGCGAGTTGCAACTCACCATAAAATGATGATCGCCATTCAGATTGAGGAACCATTGAATCAGTTGTACTCACAAAAATAATTCCATATAGGGGAACCTCTCTCCCATGGATCCATTTCCCAATGCTCATCTTGTTCAAGGACATAAAAAACTAGGGTTTTGCTCAGTTCATTGTTGGACTAGAACCATTTGGAAAGTGGGCAATTGACTTCATCGTTCTACTCAATCCTCTTATGCAATGGACTAATGTAATATTCCGATTTTGACCCCATTTCATTAAAATGTAAATGATGTAATATTCTTATAAAATCATGGTGAGGAGCTCAAGGACAAGGCCCCGCCATCGATTTAGTGTTAAAAATTGATGCATATGGTTTGCGTGCTAGCCAGGCACACTGGAAAATGTAAATATCATGTAAATATGCATTTTAATAAAATACCCACAACTAGCTATGCAATGCAATGCAACAAGAGTATGGGGGCATGATTTTTACAAGGAATAGGGATGGAAAATATTCAAACCCTTGAGCCAATAGTGTTAAGCCAAGTGTCAATGAGAGAACCCATGAACCCTCAACTACCCATTTTGACTTATGCACCCAATCATTTAATTCTTCCAAGAGTTGGTTGAGGTAGTTAATGCCTTGGGGAATGGAGAGGTATGGCTGTCCAAATTTGGGTATGGGAAAGCCATCAATTTGGAAAAACGTTTTATTGCTTCTTGGGCAAGAAATGAGCCATGAATTTGCTCCCCAAGCCATTATCCATCAACCAATTTGTCTCTCTCACGTTTTTGGAGCTACCTAGGCGTTTTTCCTCCACGTTTTTCCTATGTTACATGGATTTCTAGCTGTGAAGAAGGTGTTTTTTGATGTTGCGGAGAGGCTTGGAGGAAGCTAGCTCGATTTGGGGGTCCATAGAGGTCGTTTTTGGCCATTTGAATGCTCATATGCATGTGGGGGAAAACATTTTCTTCCCTGTGGTCGATTTTTCCTTTCCCCCAATCTGTTTTTGACTGGCCACGATTTGGGGAAAACCCTTGGACATATTTCTTGTGAATCCCATAGCTAAAACCATTTTCCTATGCCCAACATATGTGCTTGCTATGTATGGGAGAGGATGTTGTGGTTTGGGTTTTGGGTATCCATTGCTTTGGGTGTGCATGAGCTTGAGTGTTCCCTTTCCTTGTGGAAATCATGCCTAGCTCAGGGGTGGCAACTATGCTGAGAGATTGATGAGCATAATTGGCCTATGGATGGGTGGAACGTTGCAGTTGCATATCTAGTTGCTTGGGACAAATTCACCATCAAGATAAGTATTCTCAATGTGTTTTAATTCTGCAATGATTTAATTATTTAGTGACTGTTACTGATATGTTGAATGCATATGAAATGTGTGTGGATAGTTTAATTCCATTGTGCATGTTTATTTTGAATGGCATCTACACACATGCATTTTATTTGTTTATATGAATTTGATGAATGGGGCTGAGTGAGTTTGTTGAAAATACCAGAACGTTAGTCATGTTCCCTTCCTTGCATTGGATCGATGAGAGGGGACGTGACAACTAAATACCATTACATTATTTCTATGATGAAATATGTAATGCATTTGGTTGAGGATACACTAACATTAGAACATTAGTAACCCCTTATAACATTAACGCAAAAGGGAAGTGTTCACATTAAAGCTAGTTTACCATTGGAGCTTCAATTTTGGCTATAAAATAGGGGCATAGGGATGCATTACAATGAAAAAAAAGATTGTTGATGCATGGGGGTGCATTACAATGAGAAAAAATATGATGGGGATGCATTACTTATTTGATGCTTTAATACACTTGTTCTTGTGCTAGTGCTAATCATGATCTAATGTTTAGCTCAATGAATTGAATGTAAGGAGGATTTTAGTCACCAAGGGAGGTTGACATTACTCAAAATTAAGAAATAATATTGTGAGTTATTGGGAATTGTTTATGCGTGATTGTCATAAATCCATGCCAAGGTCAAGGGTAAGAGAATGTAATGCCCCAGTTACTATGTCATGTGTTGTAAATATGGTATGTAAAAATATGCACATATTGTACTAAATATAGTTTGTTCTTACATCCCTATTTTGTAAAATGGAAACTTAAGTACCATCAAATGAGGGAGGTATTCATTTGTGGGAGAATAATTTTTATGAATATACTAGGTTATACATTGTCAACCTACTCAAAGAGAAGATTACTGTAGGACAATAATAGTGGGGCATTATCATATAAATAGGTAGGCAAATCTATTTATCATTTTGTATGGAAAGAAAATACATGATAGATACTTTTCTTTAAGGAAGGAAGTATCACATCAATTTCAATCATTAAATCTACACTAAGCATCATAGGACATTTTTGCTTCTCTATATCAAATATAAAGAGAATAAAGGGGGGTTATACTTTCATATTGTAGTTATCATGTTCCAAGAAGTCAAACACTCCATATTTTAGGTTTTATGCCCATGAGAGGATTGTGGTGGGGTATTTATGCAAGATTCCTAGATACTGTGGCATTAGTAAGAGTGCACTTCGAACCTTAATCTAGTATCCATACAAATAAATTATTGATGTGTAGCTCCTCTATTGATATGGTAAACAATTTGGATAATAGGAGTATATCCATGAGACAACCAACAATTAGAGATAATGTAAGGTCATGTAGAAATATTTGGAAGATTCCTTGTTATCTTAGTGTTATACAATAACAAAATTAAGTTGTATTGGTTCGGTGTGACTAATCATGTTAAAAATGTATGTGATTTATGTCAAGTATGTGGTCTACATATGTTGTCATTTGCATTAGTGCTTCTTAAACACTCCCTAGAGATGGTTCACTTACTTGGTGCGTCATTGAAGTTAAGGCTTGTCATTGGCACTATTGTTGATGTTCATTGGAATCAAAATGCATTGCCATACTTAACACAAAATTTCTTTGGCCTTAGCGCTACCAAAACACTTGTTGTTGGAAATTAATGCTTAAGGAAACCTTAATAATTGCACATAAGTATACACTTTGGCTAGAACTTAAATCAATCCCCCCACCTTGGTCAATAACAATTCCCATTATGTGTCCTCCTTATGTGTGGTGTGATTGTAGCAAATCCATGTTGAAAATTGGATGCAATACAAAAAAGGTACTATGTCCAACTCAAATGCATTATCACCAAATTTTTTGAAAATGATGTAAGGTTAATAAGGAAGAGCTCTAATCTTACAAAGAGATCCTTTGAAGCTCTTCTTTTTATGCAACCAGATGGCCAAATTTCATTAATAATACTCTCGTGGCATGGTTTAAGGCACATGTTAAGAACTAGTGGCAAGCATAGTATTATATTTAGTATTTCAAAAGCATATTGTTGTGCTTGTGTCCACCTAAAGACTTATACGTTATTTCCTAGAAGGACCCAAATCAAGGGCCATGCAAAGTGGGATAATCACAACACATACCTTCTATAGAAGTTTTCAAAGTCTAGGAGCTGCAAAGATTTGTGATGCTTGAAGGGATAAATTGGTTTTTAATGATCTATATTTTCTTCAAATTAACATGTATGCTTGTGACATCTATCACATAACCAAAATATCTCACTTGAATCATGGTGGACGAGCACTTTTCCAAATTGGCATAAACTCAATGTTTGTGCAAGTTTGTAAAACTTGATTGATATGGCTTAGGTTATATGCCCAAGTCTTTCTAAATATTAGATAATTTTCAAGATATATCACAATGAAATGATTTATGAATGGTATGAGGGCCTCATCCATCAACCTCATGAATGGTGTGATCACATTGGAGGGTGAAAATGACATCACCCAACCACTCATATAATCCTTTCTTTGCTTCGAAGGTTATATTCAAAACATCTAAAGGCTCTATGGGGCCTAAATTTTATCTTTATTTCAAATACAACTTGGTAAATATTTGAAATCCTTCCACCTATGAAGATCATAATTGTATTGCAACGAAATTCGATTCTTGACTTCGATCATATTCAACACTCTATAGTTGATGCCCATTTTATTTTAACTATCTTGATTTGATATTAGAACAATCAAACAACCAATGGACTCAACCAAATGTGTCATTTTCCTAAAAAATCCTAAATATATCCCTTGCTTTGTCATTCTCTATTAATGATTTGGAATAGATCAAAACCATTGAATAAACATGTGTGCTCACTTGTGTTCTTAGAGTTATATTGATGTTGATCATACCTAGGAATTAATGTAAAGGAATCCCAATAGATTCCTTAAACACATATGAGTACTTTCCCAAGTAAACATGTGTGCTTACTTGTCTTTATACCTTTTATAATCCTCCTAGCCATTCATTTCCATTAGTATATATTCATATATAAATTAAATCAAACTAAGTAGAGCTCATTATATCAAGTGGGAAAGTGAATTAAGTAGAACTCATTATATTAACATCCATGATAATTACATTAACCATGAGAAATGTAACATTCATAGTATATACCATCAAATCCACATCATGAATGCAAAAAATGATAAACACACTATCATATACACAAGATGAAATTCATGTATTTGTATTGAAAATAGATCCAACTATACATTTTTATACAAAATGGAACATCATTCCCAATATATATAATGGTAGGTCATTCCCAAAAATGGAATAATGGTATCTCGTGGCCTAGACAAAAAATGGAATTTTCCCCAAAATGCCACATCATGGCTAATGTACATAGTGGGTGTCTCAATCACCCTAACCAACCTCGGCACCCTCTGGCACGTCTTCAAAATCAATCTTCCTCCTCTTTGAGCTAGAGGAATCTTGGGCCTTCTTCTATCTCGGTGTAGAATGACTATCCAAGCTTTGAAAGGGAAACAATAACATATCAACTTTTCCCCACTATTCTATCAGTTAATACACTTAAAAAATACTCACCTGAGATGAGATAGTATATCATGATAGGGTTTCCCACCTGCTTGATTCAATCCTCTTAGCAATGCCTCCTTGCAACAATTACAAAAAATAATTAATTCAAAAAATCAAAATGTGTTATTTTATCAATTTTATTAATGCTTTATAATATTTTAATCGACTAATAAATCTCACCGTGAAGATCGAAGGCAATGTAGGAGATTGGCCCTTCCTAAATAGGAAGTGGAGCACTTGGATGGGAAACCTACTTCGAGGAAATGTTGGGGGAGGGGTTGATGTAGGTACAAGGGAGTGGATAGATGCAAGTGCAAGGGATGGAGAGGATGTAGGTGCAAGGGATGGTCAAAATTAGGTGCAACAACCGTAGATGCAACCATTGTAGATGTAGCTATAACAAATTAAACAATAGTTGTTGCAACAATGGATGTAATGGGGGGATGGATGTGATGGTGGAATAGTGAAGGATGGACATGTGTGGGATTAGAAAGAGGGGATGGGTGTCAACGATGATATACCCCCATTAGTTGTACAATGGATGGAATCACCCTAGGGGATGAAATGGGTATGCCAATCACCGGGGTAGGGTTCCCAATCACTGGAATCGGCATGAATCATGCAAATAGTGGAGGGGGTGGATGATGGGATGACATGGGTGGATATGGCGATGGAACTATGAATGATAAAACCTGCATAAATATATGTAATATGTTTGACTAGTGCAAAAACATGTAAATTAACCATACCATGACAATTAACTTCACATTAAATATATAATTAATTTAACATATCTTACCTGGGTGAGGGGTGATATGCTTACCCTAGGTGGAGACCCCTGCTCAATATACTTGGCAAACACTTGTGGAAATAGAACAACATTATGACTAATTTCTCATAAATAACTTTGACATTTGCAAATAAAAAAATACTTAAATCCTACAATCATAAATTCATTTAAATAACTATGTGTGAGGTGCCGCAATGTCTTTTGTTACTACCATAGTTGCATCATGTAACATCCCGTAAAATACCAAAATTTAAAAAAATTTAAAATAGCAATAATTATTGAATTTGATTATGCGGAACATATAAAAATAGTTAAATCTCTTAACTAGGATAATTAATAACGATAACATGTCAAAATTCTCAAAACAAAAATATGATGCTAGTTGTAATTGCTATTGCAAACTAAATGGATGCTAACCTCTTTAATGAAAGACATTTTATGATCATAACACAAGAATACAATCTTCAGATCTGCTTTAGTTCTAAATGTAACTTTATGTTGTACATAGGTTTGTATTATTATAATTGTCTTGGTAATGTGGTGACAGTTTGTTTTGTATGATGACGAAGGGGTCCTATGAGGTACCCTGGGGTTTACTTAGCTACATTTAGCTAAGGCATTTGAATCATGTTTCCATGTGCAGAACGCAGGTAAGAAATTCTACAACAAACATGAGTTAAGAGTACATGTGTCTTTCAATTCATCGTCAATGTAATATGAAAAATACTAAGTACTTCCTTGCAAAACAAGTTACTGGAGGTATGGATATTTTGTTTCCAATTCTCGTTTACGTGTTAGCTTACATACTTTTCAGTGTTTATTATAATCACGTCGTCTTTTACATTGCTATAATTATCATCGATGAAAAATCATCCTAATACAACTATTAATATTAATATCAAAACGATGATACCAACGTCCAATTGTAACTCTATTTGAAATCTTGTGAAAATAGTGTTTATACTATTTCAAAATGAACTATTATTATATTGTGCATTAATAGAATCTTAAACTATACCTATAGTCTCACTTATATGAATTGATTACAATACATAGCTAATATATGAAATATATTGTGAATATAGTGCTTATGCTATGAACTAGCATTACAATGTGTATCAACACAACTTTAGCTATACCTAAATGACTATACATAAGCTATAGAAATGAAATATATACACTCTATAGTGACTATGCATTCACGCACCTACATTGACATATATCACTATTGTTACGATACCTAAAATAAACCTTAGTAACTATTATAAAATGTAAACTATGAATCTAACATTTGCAATGATTTTGATCGTGACAGGGTAATAAAGCTCAGTACTGGGTAGGCTTTCAAACTGGCGATGGCAGGTCCTAGCATTAATGTCGCTCAACTGTTAAGTGAAGTGGAAAGCTTGGTTGGATGGTATTCACGTGATTGAATTTACAATCAGCATCATAAATTGTTGAGTTGTGCCATGCACTAGCCCTCAGTCTGTTGATTGGCAACTTGATAGATGCAACAATCAATGTGTATTGATTGCAATGATCGCTCGAATATCAACGTGCCCAATTGGCAGCTAATCCACCATTGATATTTACAAGATCTAGGGCTTAGGAAGAAACCCTAGTCTTTCGTTGGTAAGTAACAATGTATTGTTTTCCTGGTCTTCATTTCTCGTTTAGTGGTAAGGTTGAAGGGCCGACAGTATCGCTGCAATGTAGGGTTTAGAGTTTACTGTTGGGAGAACTCCTTCCTCGGTTTTGAACCTTAAACCTGTGAGAGAGATTTTATATGATACAGGCTTATAATCTTGTGCAATAGAGCCACAATACAGCCATTGTAGTTGTGAGGAGGTTCTTCTGTCAGTTTGTTGGGTGTAATTCGAACTGGAGTTTGATTCTCCAATTTATGAAATGGTCTTCTGAGTTTGAACTCGTGTTTGTTGCAAACACCATCAAGATTCGTCATTTTGTTGGTGTGGTGTGTCTAAGTCCAGGAGCTTCAACACTAATGGTAAGTTTTCAATAATAAAGATAGTAATACTGTAATACTTAGTTTATATCTGTGTTTTCTTGTTTTTAACCTTTTTGAACTATGACTAGTAGGTATTACTTCATTGGAGGATTTCTATGGACAAGACTTGGAATGGGGATGCTGCAACTACTTCCTAGTAAGCCTCGGTGGTTCTTGAAACCTCGTAGGTGCCTTTGGCATGGTTTAGCTAGTGAATGTGATGTGCCGAGAGTTGGGACTACAACCCTATTCAGAGTAATGGCCAAGTTTTGATGTTTTAATTTGATCAACACTGTAAAGAGGATAAACCCTTAGTATTTAGTTTCTATTCAGCTCTGTAATGCCTTGTTGCGTCGTTTAAAAATTGATTTGAACTTGTTTTAGTGTTGCCAGTTGTTAAGGGAAAGACCTATGTAAATTTGGAACCTTGAAAGGTCTGCAATGTAAACTCTGTCGAAATTTTACTATATTTTTGGAACACGAAAATCGTAGAGACGAGGGTTCACTTGCTTCTGTAAAACAATGGCTCGTTTGTACTGAAATGTTATAGTTCTGTTTAAATAAAGTTTGAGAAATTGTTTGTATAATTGTTGATTTGATTTCAAACAACAAATGTTGTCTCAGGTCGAGAGTAGTTAGTTGCTTGTCTGTTGGTAGATGGACCCTGTACATTATATCGTTTTTTAAATTCAAGTTTGAAATAATAATGTGGTAAAGTTTGGTCTATTATATGTTTCGAATTGGCTAATGCCACAGGATTCGATTTTGTTTCAATGAATGTAGGTTTCGTTGGCAACCTTGCTTGTGCTGAGAATTTGAACCCGAGAACTGGGCCTTAACTGGTGTCTCTAAAGGTTTCGACACTATGCATAATTCCTGTTAGGGTTTGATAGATGACGATACAAAAGTCATGTCTTATGTTAAGTGATGTTAAGTACCTTGTTAATATTCTTAAAACGAATAATAGATAGTAAGTTAAAAGTAATATTGTTTAGGGTTTGGAAAAACATGTCTGCTATAACTTCAGAAATATTTACTATGTTTGCCATGAATGGATTGATATGTAATTTATGGAACTGTGTACTGTTGATGTATATGTAACTTCGGAATGTATTTCACATATATGTATATTGTATTCCTATAGAGATGGTATTATTCCTCTATAAGGAAGTGTCGTCATTTATATTGTAAGTGTCGTAACTTATACTTAATGGGTTATTAGACCACCTTATTTGGGGTCGGCCCTGTATAAGTCATGTGGGTCAAAGGGTTATTAGACCACCCTATTGGGGGTCGGCCATGTGGGTCTAAGGGTTATTAGACCACCCTATTGGGGGTCGGCCCAGTCAGCATTATATTATGTGGTTAAGTTCGAGCCTACATGAGTTAGGTAAAAAGGCAAGTCAAGTCAAGTATAAATAGAGTGCGGGAGGCACTCTATTTGTTCACTCACTTCTCACACATGCTCTCAAGGAGGAGAGGCGCACTTATGGAGGAGGAGGATTGCTGCTAGGTTATGGCTATCTCTATTGGTTGGTTGTATCATTGCTCTATCTATCTCTGAGGAAGTTATTGGGGTTTTTCACCTTTATGGTTTTCCCCAAGTAAATCATTGTGTCTCTTGTGTGCTTGCATTATTGTCTCCATGATTGATATGCTGTAGATATGATGTACATGTTGTTCTCTCAGTTAAGATCCTAGATCAGATTGAAGTAAATTCAGAAAATTTAACATGGTATCAGAGCTAGCCTGAAAGAAGGCATGATATGGCATGTATGACACTTGTTGCACTTACGATGCTAGGGCTTGATATAGCAAAAACCAGTCATCGTAGCACTTTCGCTATAAATCCGTTTTGGCGAAGTTTTCGGATCTGAAATTGTTACAGGCCGAAGCGAAGATCACCAGGTATCTTGTGTCCAAAGGAAAACCTCTAATTCGTTGTACTTTGTGATTTATGATCTGTACAATATAGGGTTTATGCCTCTTCCAGATCTGAGTCAAAATCAGGTGACCTTGGGAAAAAGGTCATATCTTGGGCTAGGAAGCTCCAAATGAAATTTCGTAAAAAGTGACAGGTAGTACACAGTCTGTACTATCTCAGAAAACTTTTTCATAGGCCGAAGTTGAACCAGTGACACGTGGAACGCCGTACAAGTTCGCTCTCCTGTATTATCCCA
This sequence comes from Larix kaempferi, assembly GCA_027924585.1. Lineage (NCBI taxonomy): Eukaryota > Viridiplantae > Streptophyta > Pinopsida > Pinales > Pinaceae > Larix > Larix kaempferi. The sequence goes on from BSBM01000029.1 coordinate 5,094,113, forward strand.
TAAACAGGTCACGTTGCGACATTTGGCATAAATCTCTCTCAGAGAGTCCAATTGAGGTCAGACCTGTCAGGATGGAAAGGTAACAGGCCGAGATATCTCAGAAAACTTTTTCAGAGGCCGAAGTTAAAACAGTGACACGTGGCACGCCGTACAAGTTCGCTCTCCTGTTTTATCCCAAAACAGGTCACGTTGCGACATTTGGCATAACTCTCTCTCAGAGAATCCAATTGAGGTCAGACCTGTCAGGATGGAAAGATAACAGGTCAGGCTATCTCAAGAAACTTTTTCAGACCCTGTGGATCAAAAATTTCGGAGTTACACCAGAAACAATCAGGTACATATTTCTGTCAAAACAGAATTATTTTTTGGTACCTTCATTCATGGCTTCCGGAATTTAGGGCTTTGGAGAAAGTTGGAATTTTTGTAATCGGAGACCACGGCTGGATGCTACTCATCAAAATAGAAATTTAGAGACCAAGATCAGAATTTTTGGTTGGGCAGAAGGCCGGGCTTGATTAGACCCTAGTTCGGGACTTTGATCAGAAAAGTGGAAAATTAGGGCTTCTGTAAAAATGGGAATTTTTGAAATCTGTGACCACGGCTGGAAGCTCCTCAGAAAAATAGAAGCTTAGAGCTTTGGATCAAACATTTTGATGGGGAAAAAGAGTGGGCTTCATCAAACCCCAGTTCAGGGTCACGTCCAGTGAATCCGGAAGTTTCAAAGGAAAAATTGAGGAGTGAAACTTTGCAGTTTTCAAATTCTGAATATACCAGTTTGATCAGCTCATCAAGGCGCATATTTCTATCCTTTCGAAAGTTTGAAATTCAAAGTTTGAATTTTTGGGGTTTTTCTGACAAACCCATATCCAGCTCCAGGTCCAGTTCTTGCAAATCAAGTGGATTGGGTTAATCCTAGAAGAAGATGGATTGATCATCTGCATGAGTAAAGAAGTTCCTGTGTCAGAGGGAGATGAGGCTAAGGCCTTACATAAGAAGAATACAAGCGATCTCGACAGGTATGACTCATCGAGGTATGTTTCGATATTTGTCCATGATTAAGTTTATGGTATGTTTGTCTTCATGTTATTACGGTTAGTACAATTTTGATTTTAGATTTGTCGTATAACCTTAACAAAATTATGAATGCATGATAGAAGATATTCATTGGTTAGGGTGTTGACACTTATGATTGTACTAATGCATTATGGTGTTGTATGAGGTTTATGTTGTCTACTAACATGAAAGGTACACCAAGAAAGACAAATCATGTTCTGGTCCAAGAACATATGATCATGATAATATGAGGACAAAGATTCATCCATTGTCATGGATCTCATAGAAGATCCATTTACGAGGTATGTATAACTTGGTTTTATAACGGCTAACCTATGAGATATACAGGTTACTAGCACAAGTCATTGAAGAAGAACAAGAAGACATCATGTGAGTATGTTAGACATAACTAGCTAGCATGCTAATCCAGGTATGTTTTTTCTATATCAAGTTACAATCTCATCTTGTGATAAGATCCTTTATATAAGTATACTTGGCATGATTGATTATAATTATTCATTGAAGTTAGTAATCATGGGTTTAGGCATATTATGGTTTTTACTTTGTTTAATGATATGACTAACCAGAAAAGTCCTATGGTCAAATAGGAATATAAGTAAAATAATATGTCTCTTATATTGATGATATGACTAACCCAAAGAGTCATAGCTCTGAGTAATTATAGGTTTAGACATGTTATGTTTCTTATGATTTGACTAACCATAAGAATCCTACATAAACCTTGAATGCTAATGCTTATTATTTATGTTTGAAATGATCATGACTATACATGCTTGAGATTATTGTGCTTTAATAGTATATGTATGATTTAATCATGATACTAATAAGCATGCATAGGGACCAAGGATGAATATGAGTTCAAGAACAGGTAATCCAGGAAGAAAAGATCAAGAGGGAGTACACTCCAGTGGTTTATTCAAGGATGCAATTATTCAGAGGGAGTTGACCATCTCTCTACATTCCACATCAAAAGATGTAGAAGAAGCTACTTCAGATTAGGACTCCAGTAGCTCCTGCAAGGAAGCGAAGACTCAGAGGGAGTCCACCCAACGAACAAACAAAGATAAGTATTTGAATTGTCATTTCTTAAATAATACTATTCAAAAATGTATATACTGATGTTCCTAGAATTAGGTTGTGTATTATGCATATTAGAATAATTGCATTAATGAATAGTATACTCCTGATATGCATGGGTAAGTGGCCTATGGCACTGTACAACATTCCATTGCTACTTATCTAGTATGAAACCTCTTTGCTGACATGTTGGGAGTTGTGCACACTCTTAACAATGTTCTGGTAGAGATTGGAAGGCATCTAGAAAGTTACGGAATATGGATAAATGTTGTATTGAAGCATTGGCTAAGATAATTGCATGACTGTATGGCATATTTCTTTATGTGTAAGAATTTGTTCTGAAAACTATGAGATGTTTTCTAATCATGCAATTTAACTTGTTGTGTAGGAAAGATCGTATGCCATCTCCTACAAAAGAAGAATTACAACATTTGTTCTAGCAACAAAGATATCTATTGAAGATATTGAAGATATTGAAGTTCCCAGGATCTGGGATGAAGAAATGGAATGGCATGATCCGTCGATCATGAAGAATGATGTTTGGGATGTAATCCCAAGACATGAAGGGAAGTTTGCTATGACTTCCAAATGGAACTATCAGATCAAGCATGTTGCAGATGGCAGCATTGAGAAATATAAAAGTGATGAAATAGAAGATACACCAGATGGATTCAAGACAGCTTTCTTGAATAGTGTAGTTGAAGAAGAAGTGTATGTGGAGCAGCCACTTGGTTCTGAGACACATGATAGGAAATCATATATGTGCAGAACTTGGTATGGTGAAGATAGATTGATTGCCAACACGCAGCGGAAGCTTACTATCGAGTTCGAGATGAAGAACTTGGGGATGATGCACTATTTGGTTTTGGCATGGAGGTGTGGCAGAGTGCAGAAGGAATCTTCCTTGGACAAGGGAAGTATGCAGTAGAGATCCTGAAGAGGTTCAGGATGATGGATTGCAAGGCCATGACCACACCTATGGCATCAAATCTGAAGCTTCTTTGTGATGCTTCATCTGAGCCAGTTGATGTTTCTATGTATCGTCAGATTATTGGGTCCTTGATGTACTTGACGAACACGAGACCAGATATTTGCTTTGCTGTGAACACATTGAGCCAGTTCCTGACGGATCCGGGGAGTGTTCACCTGGTTGCTGTAAAGCATGTTCTGAGGTACCTGAAGGGTACAGTGGATTATGGGCTCAGATATGAGGCGAATCAAAAGTTTAACCTGCAGGGTTATGTTGATTCAGATTGGGCTGGCAGTGCTGCAGATAGGAAGAGCACATCTGGGTGTTGCTTCAGTATGGGATCAGGTGTGATCTCTTGGTTTAGTAGGAAGCAGTCCTGCGTAGCACTGAGTACAGCTGAGGCAGAGTATGTTGCGGCCTGTTCAGCTAGTTGTGAGGCAGTATGGCTATGGAAGATACTGTCTGAGTTATTTGATCTCCCGTTGGAAGCTACTGGTATCTTCTATGATAACCAGAGTTGTGTGAAGCTGTCCGAGAACCCAGTGTTTCATGACAGGTCGAAACACATAGAGATCAAATACCACTATATCAGGGATATGGTGCAGAGAGGAGCTGTGAAGCTCTTGTATGTTGCGACGGACGAGCAGATTGCAGATGTGCTGACAAAGCCACTAGCCAGGGTGAAGTTCGAGTACTTCAGAGAGAGGCTTGGCGTTATTCAGATCGAGGACACTTCGAGGAAGAAGTGATGGACACATTTGCTGAAGCCATTCCAAGCATGTTGGAAGGAGGATCCTTCACATGGCTGTGGATGTAAGCGCTGGATGATGAGCATCAGGATGATGTTCTAGTTTCTGCTGGATATGATCAGTTGGATCATTTTATGTATGTATGTACGCATCATGTTGGATGCTAGATATGATCAGTTGGATCATTTTATGTATGTATGTACGCATCATGTTGGATGCTGGATATGATCAGTTGGATCATGTGTATGTATTTTATATGCATCATGTTGGATGCTTGGACCATGTATCTGTATATGTATCAGGTGGATACATTGTATGATCAGGTGGATCATGTATGGTGATATATATATCATATGTTTTGTATTTGTATCAGGTGGATACATTGATGATCAGGAGGATCATGTATGATGATATGTATCAGGTAGATACTTGGCATGCAGCAGGATGTTGCATTGATGATCAGGATGATCATAGATGACGAGCTTCAGGATGTTGCTCCAGATGACATGCAGCAGGATGTTGCAGTGATGATCAGGATGATCATAGATGACGAGCTTCAGGATGTTGCTCCAGATGACATGCAGCAGGATGTTGCAGTGATGATCAGGATGATCATAGATGACGAGCTTCAGGATGTTGCTCCAGATGACATGCAGCAGGATGTTGCAGTGATGATCAGGATGATCATAGATGACGAGCTTCAGGATGTTGCTCCAGATGACATGCAGCAGGACGTTGCAGTGATGATGATCAGGATGATCATGGATACATCAGGATGATGTATGGTGAGTATCAGGTTGATACTCTGTGGCCGTGGATCAGGTTGTGCAGATGAGCATGTAATTCGTTGCCCTAGGAGATTTGCAGATGGTCTTGCGAGGTTTTGCTTATGGCATGTAATTCGTTGCCCTGGGACATCTGGCAAATGCTCTTTCGAGGTTTTGCTCTGGGAGGACATGTAATTCGTTGCCCTGGGAGATATGCAGATAGTCTTGCGAGGTTTTGCCTATGGCATGTAATTCGTTGCCCTGGGATATCTGGCAGATGCTCTTGCGAGGTTTTGTCCTATGGCATGTAATTCGTTTCCCTGGGAGATCCGATAGGTTGGGCCGTGTGCCCGTAATCAGTCCTAGGATGCTCTTGCGAGGTTTTGCCATGACCACATGTAATTCGTTGCCCTGGGAGATCCTATAGGTAGAGCTGTGTGCTCGTAACAGCCTGGGATGCTCTTGCGAGGTTTTGTGGTGAGGTCACATGTAATTCGTTGCCCTGGGAGATCCTATAGGTAGAGCTGTGTGCTCGTAACAGCCTGGGATGCTCTTTCAAGGTTTTGTGACGCACGTAAAAGTCCTGAGGATTCCACAGTATGGCCAGTGATGATGAAGACCTGCAGGTGGTGGGCCTACATCCAGTATGAAAAAGGACTGGCTCTGTAGAACTTCCTATGACGAGTAGATTCAGAGATTGATTGAGATAGCAGCAGCAGTGACGATGATGATGACTCGATGACGATTATCTAGTGACGATGATCCAGAGAAGATGACTTGTGCTAGAAGAACTGTGCTGAGAAATACCTTCCTAGTTAAGAGGGAGTGTTGATGTATATGTAACTTCGGAATGTATTTCACATATATGTATATTGTATTCCTATAGAGATGGTATTATTCCTCTATAAGGAAGTGTCGTCATTTATATTGTAAGTGTCGTAACTTATACTTAATGGGTTATTAGACCAACTTATTTGGGGTCGGCCCTGTATAAGTCATGTGGGTCAAAGGGTTATTAGACCACCCTATTGGGGGTCGGCCATGTGGGTCTAAGGGTTATTAGACCACCCTATTGGGGGTCGGCCCAGTCAGCATTATATTATGTGGTTAAGTTCGAGCCTACATGAGTTAGGTAAAAAGGCAAGTCAAGTCAAGTATAAATAGAGTGCGGGAGGCACTCTATTTGTTCACTCACTTCTCACACATGCTCTCAAGGAGGAGAGGCGCACTTATGGAGGAGGAGGATTGCTGCTAGGTTATGGCTATCTCTATTGGTTGGTTGTATCATTGCTCTATCTATCTATGAGGAAGTTATTGGGGTTTTTCACCTTTATGGTTTTCCCCAAGTAAATCATTGTGTCTCTTGTGTGCTTGCATTATTGTCTCCATGATTGATATGCTGTAGATATGCTGTACATGTTGTTCTCTCAGTTAAGATCCTAGATCAGATTGAAGTAAATTCAGAAAATTTAACATGTACTAAATAAATGTTTAGAATCTATAGTAAGTAAAATCCTAGGGTTTGATTATGTAGTGAAAATATCTATATTTAATGATTGAAATCTATATTAAATCAAACTGTGATAAATAGTGATGAAAATAATAAGTGTTTACTTATCATTGGTAAGTAACACTCTGTATAGAGAATAATTGCAACTGCTATATATTTCTAGAATATAAATGCTTGAAAACATTGAATTTATAATATTGAAATGCATATTATTACCATTCGAAAATAAATGGAATTGAATTGGAAAATATAGATCTGTGCAGAAATAAAAGGGTTTTTCTTTTATTATGAAATAGAGGAATGCTATACATCTGTTTATACTATGATGTACTATTTCCTGCGTTTTAAACTTATGATTGAAATGGCAGAATTTAAAAGAAATATTACTGTGTTTATCTATTCATTCAAATGGCATTCTGCCTATCACTCATCTCTATTAATTTTACTTTTCTGTACTAGAGTACTATACAGATAACAGTATGGAAAAAATACAGAAAAGAATTTAGTGATTCATTTAAATTACTTAATCATTCTTAAAACATATCATCTTTAAGTCAGAAAATAAAATAGTTTCTTTTGTATAACTGTAATTAATAATTCCACCATGCAGAAAAACTTTTAACTGTAAACAAGAAGTCATAACAGTAGAACCTGGTTGACTGTAGGAGAAACAGACAGCCCAAGGAACCTATTCCACCCAACCTATTCCTGAAGACAGCCAAATTTCTTGCCTTAGGACCCCCGAGCTTGTTCACTGAACCACTAGGAAGAAGAATCTGTAGAAGCCTTAGTTCATCAACTTGCAGTAGAATATAGGTTATCCAGTCATAAAGACTCAGCAGTCAAAGAGACCTGCACCAACACCTCTGGTTTCCTTCTCAGAATAACTAGCAGACTCACAATGCACTCACACTTTAGCCTCCCTATTCGAATCTCTCAGTGATCACCTGATACACTTGAGGAATATTTCTGTAGAAAATATTGTGGGAGATGCCTGCTCAATTCGAATTGCCTTATCTAGGTTGCCTAAGCCTTTTAGTGGTTAACTGGTCATTAATGAGCTGACTGCTCTCTTCCACCCACCTGGGGGATAATGCCACAAATTTAGGGGTAGTTGTCCCATAACCAACAGCTAGTGGTGGAGTGCAAATGCTGCCATATGTCCCATGCCTTCTAACGGCTTCCATTCCTCCTAGTTTAATTTATTAAATAATAATAATCAGTAATTACAATCATCCTTGACCAAACTTGGTCATAACTACAAAACTTTGTAATTATAATTTGGGTAGGTGACATACACCCCCCCTTAAGTCTTAACATCGTCCTCGATGTTGTTTAATCACTCTCTGAGTGTTCTTGAAACAGAGTTGGGTATGCTGCCTGCATACTACTCTCCAACTCCCAGGTTGCCTCTTTTGGGCTAAGGTGCTTCCATTGCACCTTTACCTGCCCAATGGTGCAATTTCGGAGTAGATTTTCCCTCCTTTCGAGGATATAATCCGGTTCCACCTGAAAATCACTGTCTTGTCCCACCTGTACATCATTCCAATTTACAACATGAGAAGCATCGTGTACATACTTCTTTAAAAATGATATATGAAAAACATTATGTATCTTTAGATTTGGTGGCAAAGCCAGTTGGTATGCCACGAGTCCAACCCTTAACAAAATTTCGAAAGGACCACAATACCTGGGTGCTAACTTGGCACAGCTTCCCAATTTCAATGTACTCTTTTTCAGTCTTATCTTAAGAAAAACATGTTCACCAACTTGGAACTCTTTATGAGTCCTTTTAAGATCTGATTGACTCTTTTGCTTATCTTGGGTAGCTTTAAGATTTCTTTGTACCTGTTTCACAATTAGTTCTAACTCCTACAACAATTCAGGTCCTAAAATAACTCTATTTACTGGGTCATTCCAAGAAACAGGTGTATCACATTTCCTACCATAAAGAATTTCAAAAGGGCTAAGCCTGGTTGATGCATGATAATGGTTGTTATATGCAAATTCTGCTAAATGCAAGTAGTCCTCCCACTTACCAGGCTAGTCCTTAACATACATCCTTAGCATGTCTTCCAATACCTGATTCACTCTTTCTGTCTGTCCATCCATCTGTGGATGAAATGTTGTGCTGAAGTTTAATGTTGTATTCAACCCTTTAAACAAAGATCTCCAAAATTTTCCAGTAAACTTAGAATCACGGTCTGAAACTATTACTTTTGGTATCCCATGTAATCGAAAAATCTGTTTCATGAAGATTTCTGCAATGTCTGGAGCTGTATGAGTAGTCTTTACAGGTATAAAATGTGCTACCTTGCTGAGTTTATCCACTACCACCATGATAGAGTCATTTTGTTTCTAATTTTTTAGTAGTCCGGTAATAAAATATATGCTTATAATCTCCCATTTCCAGCTAGGTATAGGAAATGGCTGTAACAGTCCAGCTGGATGCTGATGTTCAACCTTCACTTTTTGAAGTCTAAACACTTAGCTATATATTTTGCTACTTCATCCTTTATCCTGGGCCAATAGTACTCTTTCTATAACATAGTGATGGTTTTCTGATAACCTAGATGACCAGAATAATGACTTTTGTGCATCTCATCTAAAATCATAATTTTTACTTTTGGTATGTTGGGTACATACAATCTGTTTTTGTACAATAACAACCCATTTTCTTTTAAACCGTAATCTGCCATAGAATTTTCAGAATTGCTATCTGCTGTCTTTTCTTGTAATTTTCTGTATTCTTCATCCGCTTCAATCCCTTCAAAGATCTGACTTTCTAAATCTGTTGAGTATGTACTTTGCTTTATGACTTAATGCATCAACAACCTTGTTCTCTTTCCCTTTAATGTGTTGGATTTCAAAATCATATTCACTTAGAAAAGTTAGCCATCTAGCTTGTCTAGGGTTCAAATTTGTCTGATCTAATAAATACTTCAGCCCCATGTTATCTGTTAACAAGGTAAATTTTCTGCCAATAAGATGGTGACGCCACATTTTTAAAGTGTGAATTACTGCTAGTAACTCCAAATCATAAGTAGAGTAATTCTTCTCATGTATTTTCAACTTTCTACACTCGTATGCAACAACATGTCCCTCTTGTGTTAAGACTCCACCGAGTCTGTCATTACATGCATCAGTGCATACTATAAAATCCTTATTAGGATCTGCAATCCTCAGAATAGGCGTTGTAGTTAGTAGTTCCTTTAACTTCTTAAAACTGTTTGAACATTTCTGATCCCATAAAAACTTCTTCCCCTTCTTCTGTAAGGAGGTTATGGGGTTTGCAATTTTTGAAAAACCTTCTATAAATTTTCTATAATATCCAGTAATACCCATAAATGATTGTTCATCCGACACATCCTTAGGAACCGACCATTCATTAATGGCTTTTATCTTACCGGGGTCAACCGAGATTCCTTCCTTAGAAATTATGTGTCCTAAATACTGAATCTTATCCTTGTGAAAGTCACATTTACTAAACTTAGCATATAACTGATGATCTCTCAGAACTTGTAAGATAATACGTAGATGTTCGTCATGTTCTTCCTTACTTTTAGAATATACTAGAATGTCATCTATGAACGCAATAGCGAACTTATCCTAGTATTTGTGCAGAATATTGTTCATTAGACACATAAATACAGTCGGGGCATTAGTCAATCCAAATGGCATGACTATGAACTCATAATGTCCATATCGAGTTCTAAAGGATATTTTAAAAATATCTTCATCCTTCACACGAACTTGATGATATCCTGACCTTAAATCAATTTTTGAAAATATTGTTGCTCCACGTAGCTGATCAAATAGATCGTCTATGCGGGGCAACGGATATCGATTCTTGATTGTCATCTTATTCAGTTGGTGATAATCTATACAAAGCCTCAGAGTTCCATCTTTCTTCTTAACAAATATAACAGGTGCTCCCCAAGGAGACACGCTGGGTCTTATATAGTTTTTATCAATCAGTTCCTTCAATTGTGATTTCAACTCATTTAATTCCAGTATATTCATCCTATATGGAGCTTCAGAATTTGGTACCGTTCCCAGTATTAACTCAATGGTAAAATCTAGATCTCTCTTAGGGGGTAATCCTGGAATCTCCTCAGGAAAAACATCTTGGAAATCTTTTAGGACGGGTATATCTTCTAGTTTCAGTTTGTCCTCTTTAGTAATTAACTCATCATTCACTACATTTACTGCAAACATTTGAAATCATTTTCTAACTACTCTCTTTACTTGCATAGCTGAAATTTGTCTAAGTGATGTCCTTCTTGGAATACCTTTTACTTCTATTGTTTCTCCTTCATCATTTAAACAAGTAAAACTTTTCTCATAACAATTCAGAATGACATGATGGGCTTCTAACCAATCCATTCCAATTAAGATGTCATAGGATCCTAAAGGTAAAACATTCAACTTGGTTTGTGTCTTTAACTGATTCATAGATAAAACACAACTTTCAATAAAATCAGATACTTTTCTTTTTGTCTCTGTTGCTAGTCTAACTAACTAGGATTTATTGAATTTTTCTGTTTTCAAATTTAAAATTTCTACAATATCTGGTGATATATAACTCAGGCTAGCACCTGGATCAATCAAAATAGTAACAAGGTGGTTTTGTAGCATACCTTCAATCTCTACCATAGAGACTTGATGCTCTGCTTGTCGGTTGTCTAGAGTTGCATTAATTCTGAGCATATCCCTTTCCAAGTCTCCCACAATAGGTTTAGTATGTATGGAATGAATATTGTTAGTTGTCCGCTTCCTCTTGGGGCATTCTGAAGCATAATGAGGACCTTGACACTCAAAACATTTGATAGGTGCATTTTGGTCATTAGTCCTAGTATCATTGGGAGTATTTCTAGGAGCTGTAAAATTCTGTTGCTGATTATTTATGGGATTGTTTCCTTGAAAATTCCAATTCATAAAGTTTTTCTTTTGGAAACTAGAATTTCCACTAAACCTGAAATTTTTCTTTTTCAGCTCAAAGTTGTTGGGTTTATGATTTTTCCAGTTAGATATCCCTTCTCTTTTCCGATTAGTGTCATAATAGAAAGTTGCTTTCCTCTTGGCCTCTTCTAAGGTCTTTGGATTGTCATACTCTATTATGTCCTTGATGTTGAAAGGTAGACAAATCAGTATATTTGAATCTTCGGTTTTTCTTCCACGAGGTATGGCACATACCTCAGCAAATTTGGAAATTTACTATTCATCTCTTTCATGTTCATAGTTCCCAGCTTTAATTCATAGAATTCCTTTGATTTTTCTTCATAGTATTGTTCATATAAGAATTTCTTCTTGAAGTACCTTTTAACAGTGTTCCAATTTACATCCTTGTCTTTAATGCCCTTCACTCTTTTGATGTCCTGCAACCAAATATCTGCCTTCCCAATTAAGTTGTATATTGCCATCTTTGCCTTCAATGATTATGAATAATCATAAATTTGGAAGTACTTCTTCATGCCAGACAGCCATGCTTCTGCTATCTCTCCTTTCTCAGTTTCACCATTGAAGGTTGGGGGTTTGATTTTCTTGAACTCCCCAGAAATCTGTTCATACTGTTTGTGACTTTTTCTTTTAGGTTTGTAATCTCCTTCACTGCTATCACTTGAATAATTATGTTTCTTTTTGTGTTGTTCATTGGCAGCTTATGATGATGTTGAAATGTTGTTCACATCATCAGTTTCCATTTTCTTACCCCTGTCTCGATGAGGTAAGTCTTCAATATTGGAGGTATTTTCAATCCCTCTATCCTATTCATCAGTTGGGCACTGATCGAACAGTACTTGGTTAAGTTCCTCTTGTGCTTTCAGAATTTTCTCATTGTCTTGTTTTACAGATCTGATTTATGCTTTTAACTCTTGAAATGCATGTAACAATTCTAATGAATTGTCATTTAATTCGCCATGGACTTCTTCTTCATAATGTTGTCATGTGCTATGACTGTTGGGTCGAAATTTGTCCTCCATATGTTTAGTTGATCCTTCCATACCTGTATCTTAAAAACTATTGATGTATAACACAAATAGTTTAAAATTGAATTAGTAAGATTTCTGTTGTAATAACATTTTATGTTGTGTGTTCTTTGGACCTTTTCAGGCCTAGAGTTCAAACGTGAGCTCTGATACCACATGTAACATCCCGTAAAATACCAAAAATTTTAAAAATTTTGAAATAGAAATAATTATTGAATTTGATTATGCAGAACATATAAAAATAGTTAAATCTCTTAACTAGGATAATTAATAATGACAATACGTCGAAATTCTCATAACAAAAATATGATGCTAGTTGTAATTGCTATTGTAGACTAAATGGATGCTAATCTATTTAACGAAAGACATTTTATGATCATAACACAAGAATACAATCTTTAGATCTGCTTTAGTTCTAAATGTAACTTTATGCTGTACATAGGTTTGTATTATTATAATTGTCTTGGTAATGTGCTGACAGTTTGTTCTGTATGATGACGAAGGGTTCCTACGAGGTACCCTGGAGTTTACTTAGCTACATTTAACTAAGGCATTTGAATCATGTTTCCATGTGCAGAACACAGGTAAGAAATTCTACGACAAACATGAGTTAAGAGTACATGTGTCTTTCAATTCATCATGAATGTAATATGAAAAATACTAAGTACTTCCTTGCAAAACAAGTTACTAGAGGTATGGATATTTTGGTTCCAATTCTCGTTTACGTGTTAGCTTACATACTTTTCAGTGTTTATTATAATCACGTCGTCTTTTACATTGCTATAATTATCATCCATGAAAAATCATCCTAATACGACTATTAATATTAATATCAAAACGATGATACCAACGTCCAATTGTAACTCTATTTGAAATCTTGTGAAAATAGTGTTTATACTATTTCAAAATGAACTATTATTATATTGTGCATTAATAGAATCTTAAACTATACCTATAGTCTCACTTATATGAATTGATTACAATACATAGCTAATATATGAAATATATTGTGAATATAGTGCTTATGCTATGAACTAGCATTATAATGTGTATCAACACAACTTTAACTATACCTAAATGACTATACATAAGCTATAGAAATGAAATATATACACTCTATAGTGACTATGCATTCATGCACCTCCATTGGAATATATCACTATTGTTACGATACCTAAAATAAACCTTAGTAACTATTATAAAATGTAAACTATGAATCTAACATTTGCAATGATTTTGATCGTGACAGGGTAATAAAGATCGGTACTTGGTATGCTTGCAAACTGGCGATGACAAGTCCTAGCATTAATGTCACTCAACTGTTAAGTGAAGTGGAAAGCTTGGTTGGATGATATTCACGTGATTGAATTTACAATCAGCATCATAAATTGTTGAGTTGTGCCATGCACTAGCCCTCGGTCTGCTGATTTGGCAACTTGATAGATGCAACAATCAATGTGTATTGATTGCAATGATCGCTTGAATATCAACGTGCCCAACTGACAACTAATCCACCATTGATCTTTACAAGATCTAGGGCTTAGGAAGAAACCCTAGTCTTTTGTTGGTAAGTAACAATGTATTGTTTTCCTGGTCTTCATTTCTCGTTTAGTGGTAAGGTTGAAGGGCTGACAGTATCGCTGCAATGTAGGGTTTAGAGTTTACTGTTGGGAGAAATCCTTCCTCAGTTTCAAACCTTAAACCTATGAGAGAGATTTTATATGATATAGGCTTATAATCTTGTGCAATAGAGCCACGATACAGCCACTGTAGTTGTGAGGAGGTTCTTCTGTTAGTTTGTTGAGTGTAATTCGAACTGGAGTTCGATTCTCCAATTTATGAAATGGTCTTCTGAGTTTGAACTCGTGTTTGCTGCAAATGCCATCAGGATTCGTCGTTTTGTTGGTGTGGTGTGTCTAAGTCCAGGAGCTTCAATGCTAATGGTAAGTTTTCAATAATAAAGACAGTAATACTGTAATACTTAGTTTATATCTGCGTTTTCTGATTTTTAACCTTTTCGAACTATGACTGGTAGGTATTACTTCGTTGGAGGATTTCTATGAACAAGACTTGGAATGGGGATGCTGCAACTACATCCTGGTAAGCCTCGGTGGTTCTTGAAACCTCGTAGGTGACTTTGGCATGGTTTAGCTGGTGAATGCGATGTGTCAAGAGTTGGAACTACAACCCTGTTCGGAGTAATGGCCAAGTTGTGTTGTTTTAATTTGATCAACATTGTAAAGAGGATAAACCCTCAATATTTAGTTGCTATTCGGCTCTGTAATGCCTTGCTGCGTCGTTTAAAAAATGATTTGAACTTGTTTTAGTGTTTCCAGTTGTTAAGGGAAAGACCCTATGTAAATTTGGAACCTTGAAAGGTCTACAATGTAAACTCTATTGAAATTTTACTATATTTTTGGAACACGAAAATCGTAGAGCCGAGGGTTCACTTGCTTTTGTAAAACAATGGCTCGTTTGTACTGAAATGTTATAGTGTTTAAATAAAGATTGAGAAATCATTTGTATAATTGTTAATTTGATTTCGAACAACAAATGTTGTCTCAGGTCATGAGTAGTTAGTTGCTTGTTTGTTGGTAGATAGACCCTGTACTTTGTATCGTTTTTGAAATTCAAGTTTGAAATAATAATTTGGTAAAGTTTGGTCTGTTATATGTTTCGAATTGGCTAATGCCACAGGATTCGATTTTGTTTCAATGAATGAAACCCTACCCTGTAGGTTTCGTTGGCAACCTTGCTTGTGCTGAGAATTTGAACCCGAGAACTGGACCTTAACTGGTGTCTCTAAAGGTTTCGACACTGTGCATAATTCATGTTAGGGTTTGATAGATGATGATACAAAAGTCATGTCTTTTGTTAAGTTATGTTAAGTACCTTGTTGATATTCTTAAAATGAATAATAGATAGTAAGATAAAAGTAATATTGTTTAGGGTTTGGAAAAACATGTCTATTGTAACTTCATAAATATTTACTGTGTTTGCCATGAATGGCTTGATATGTAATTTATGGAACTGTGTACTAAATAAATGTTTAGAATCTAGAGTAAGTAAAATCCTAGGGTTTGATTCTGTAGTGAAAATGTCTATGTTTAATGATTGAAATCTATATTAAATCAAACTGTGATAAATAGTGATGAAAATAATAAGTGTTTACTTATCATTGGTAAGTAACACTCTGTATAGAGAATAATTGCAGCTGCTATATATTTCTGGAATATAAATGCTTGAAAACATTGAATTTATAATATTGAAATGCATATTATTACCATTCGAAAATAAATGGAATTGAATTGGAAAATATAGATCTATGCATAAATAAAAGTGTTTTTCTTTTATTATGAAATAGAGGAATGCTATACATCTGTTTATACTATGCTATACTATTTCCTGTGTTTTAAACTTATGATTGAAATGGCAGAATTTAAAAGAACTATTACTGTGTTTATCTATTCATTCAAATGGCATTCTTCCTATCACTCATCTCTATTAATTTTACTTTTCTGTACTAGAGTACTATACAGATAACAATATGAGAAAAATACAGAAAAGAATTTAATCATTCATTTAAATTACTTAATCATTCTTAAAACATATCATCTTTAAGTCAGAAAATAAAATAGCTTCTTCTATATAACTGTAGTTAATAATTCTACCATGCAGAAAAACTTTTAACTTTAAACAAGAAATCAGAACAATAGAACCTGGTTGAATGTAGGAGAAACAAACAGCCCAAGGAAACTGTTCCACCCAACCTATTCCTGAAGACAGCCAAATTACTTTCCTTAGGACCCTCGATCCTGTTCACTAAACCACTAGGAAGAAGAATCTATAGAAGCCTTAGTTCATCAACTTGCTATAGAATATAGGTTATCCAGTCATAAAGACTCAGCAGTCAAAGAGATCTGCACCAGCACCTCTGGTTTCCTTCTCAGAATAACTAGTAGACTCACAATGCACTCACACTTTAGCCTCCCTATTTGGATCTCTCAGTGATCACCTGATACACTTGAGGAATATTTATGCAGAAAATATTGTGGGAGCTTCCTACTCAATTCGAATTGCCTTATCTAGGCTGCCTAGGCCTTTTAGTGGTTAACTGGTCATTAATGAGCTGACTACTCTCTTCCACCCACCTGGGGGATAATGCCACAAATTTACGGGTAGTTGTCCCACAACCAACAGCTAGTGGTGGAGTGCAAATGTTGCCATCTGTCCCATGCCTTCTAACAGCTTCTATTCCTCCTATTTTAATTTATTAAATAATAATGATTAGTAATTACAATCATCCTTGACCAAACTTGGTCATAATTACAAAACTTTGTAATTATAATTTAACATAAAATATTTTGCAAATAAAATGAATATTCTCAAAATTTGGGTAGGTGACACATCAAGATTGGGAGAACTAATGTCATCACTCCTCAATGGAGGTGTGTCATCTTGGATCAACTGTACATGCCAAAAAACACAAGTTAGATAGAAACACTTTAAGTTATGTTTATTTAATAATTATCAACTATACAATTAAATATATACCAACCTCATCCAAAAATCTATCCTGTGTAGGATCCTCCATCATGCCATTGAAAGTATGCTCATAGTGAGTGTATTGATGCGGTAATGCCTAATTTAAAGAAGAATCCCTTGTCTCATGGCCTATCATGGAAGGTCCATGCTCGATGCATCCCAAAGGACTTACACTCGAGGGTCTTCCATACTCCTCTAATGTCTCATGTCTAGATGATGCCACAAATAGTCTGTGTTGCAATACATTGCATGTAAGACGTGATATGGAATTGACAGTGTTAGCTAGGCGATCTAATAGAAGACGTGTTTGGGGGAGGGTTATGTATACACCTAAGATCATGTGGCCCTCTTAGTGGATTACACTTAGTTGTTGGTTGATATTGGGCAGAGCCAAGGCCAACCCCCTAAAACTCACCAATGTCAAAATAGTTCACATGGAGACCCAACACGTACTCAACATATATAGTTCTCGAATAAAATATAATCGAACCTCCCTATTGTTGCAAGGGGGTTTATAAAAAACCATGAACCAACAACTCATCCAATTTTGTTTTCATGGTTCGTATGTGCACCAATCCATGCAAAGATGCGTCTTGTGTGGTTTAGGGGATTGGTTGGTTATGGGGTCAATGAAAAATACAACAATCATTTGTTTTGTAATTTTCAATCCATATTAATTTTGTAATTTGATATATTCTATGTTTTTTATTTACAAACCATTCTCTTGCTATATACACTAGTAATTTGAGTATAAATACAACATGGAAAGAACATTTTATTACGAAATACTTTGAAAATTTTGTAGATATTAGTAAACTTATATGCGCATGGAGGTGAATGCACACACGTTTTGTGAATGCACATGCATTTTTAAAATTTATCACCCGCGTGTTCCTATTGCAACGAAATTGGATACCAACTTTGTACAGGCACCCATATATGTTCATTTGCAATTCAAAGTGCTTTAACTTTGTATTAGTTAGATTTCATGCTATAATTTTTTATAATGTATTCCAATGTTTTCAAAAAATAATTTATTAAAATGATTTTTTTGAAAATTACAAATAAATTTTAAATTTCAAAGATTCCATTTTCTCGATCAAACACACACAAAAAAATTAAAATTAAAAACATTAAGTATGTAAATTTATAATAGTGCCATGTGGTAACCTTCATGTGCCATTATTATTTTTTTTTCTTTTCTAAAATGTAAAAATTAAAGGTTGATGTCACTTGCCATGTGATGTATTTATAAGGACAATTACTTTGATGTGACAAATTTTATTTTGTTTTTAATGTTATGATTTCTCAATTTCTATATTCAAGGTAGAGTTTATTAGTCCATACCAAAATAAAGCAAATAAAGGAGAGAGTTTAATTTTCATTTGCAAGTCAAAGTAAGTCTCTATTAGTTTAGGGAGGGAATGCTGATATCGAAGGCAGGAGGAACTACAGAGAACTAGGGTTTACTGGTTACGTTAGGTTTTTGTAGGTTCCAGTCTAAGGTCAGGTGTCAGAAGGGCCTCCTCAAAATACAGAGGGTGAAGATGGCATGGGTGAAGCCACGGGCGACGAGGCTCTGCCCCCTCCCCTGGATAACGATAAAGGGAAAGAAGTAGTAAAGGGGCTAGACCCTGAACTCCATTCGAGAATGAGAGGAGAAGGGACGAACAGAGTAATCAATTCAACTCAGGAAATGGGAGAAACCAGAAAACCAGGGCAGTGTCTGTTGAAAGCAAAAATAGTGCCAAAGCTTCAAATCAACTCGGAAAGAGTCAGGGCTGACATTCAGTCTATGAAAGATCATGCACTTATCAGTAAATTCATTGGAATTTGGCCTGCTGAAAAAGCTCTAGTCTGGTGGATTAATATGACTTGGAAATCACAGGGCCACTATGACCTTCAACTTGGCGCCAAAGGGTTCTTCACGATAATCTTCTTCAATGATTCAGATCACACTCGCATATTTGATAATGGACCGTATTTTTTCAATTATGCAGGGTTATACTTATACCCTTGGAAAGAATGCTTTAACCTTGATAAATCAAATCTGACAATCGCCCCTGTTTGGATACGCTTGTACTCATTACCCTGAGAGTACTGGAAGGAGGAAATTCTTACTGACATAAGAAATACCTTGGGAGTTTTTGTAAATGTTTCCAAGAAAACAAATAAGATGAGGTATACCTCGTATGCCCGTATTTGTCTTTACATGGACATTTCTCAAGACTTGCCAGAAGGGGTTGAACTCACCTGGGATTGGTTCCAGGAGATTGACTATGAGCAGATTCCTTTTCGCTGCTGGCCCTGTCATGAGCACAGGCATATTTTTTGATATTTTTTGCTAAACAAGCAGGTAGTAGTTACCTCTAATTCGGAAGGGAAAGACTCGGAAGGTTTCACCAAATTCATGAACAAGAAGCATCCATCCAAGAGAGGATCCACGCCATAGGTTCACAAAAAATCTCAAATGCACAATTGGTTTGAAGTTTTGCAGCCAGTGAAGGCGAATGCAGACATGGAGGAAGGAAAACTCAAAGAAACGTCGGACAAGGAGCCCACCCCCACATCGGATAACCCCACCCAGGAGGCAGAAAAATCAATAGAGGGGGAGGATGTATCCATACATGAGGAGGAAGGTGAGGAGATGGAATTGGGAGAACTCGACCTGGAAGATCTGGAGGCGGCATGTTCAGATAAAGTTCTAGATTCCATTCCCTCGTGATAGGTTTCTCTACTGGAAAAATCTATTATGAAGACAAAATACAGCAAATACTTGGGCATAGCTCCAGAATCCCATAAAGAAAATGAAGGGAAAAAGAAAGTCCAAGGGGATATACGAGGAAGACACAGTAACATACAGAGAATCCAACTAATTGGGGCGAAGATGGTAGCCTCAGGTCAATATCCCACCATCGATGCCACACTAGCTTCCTCCCCTCCCAAACAGTTATAAGATGCGGATTATGTCCTGGAATATTAGAGGTTGTAATAGCCCTCTGAAGACCTGTCTTCTAAGACATAAGATAGAAATTTAAAATCCAACCATAGTTCTACTTCAAGAAATCAAATGTTCGGAAGTGTACCTCCAACTCATAGGGAAGCAAAACTGGAAACAATGTGAGGTCATAGCAATTGATGCCACAGGATCGGAAAGGGGGCTTGGCATTATTTGGAATCCCAGGGAGGTCAGCCTCTCTGCTTTTATGGCCTCCAATTTTATCATATTGACATCTTTCCATATGGTAGGTACAAGAATTTGAGGCTTCCTGTCCAATGTGTATGGGCCTTCAATAGATAACCAGAAGACCTCCTTCTTGGACTCGCTGCTTAACTTAAAGGAAGTGGCTAGTTCGTGTCCATGGGTCATGGGAGGGGACTTTAACTTGATCCGCAATATAGAGGAGAAGAGAGGAGGAATCTGACGCTTAAACCCCATCAGTGAACAATTTAATGAAGTAATAGAGGCTTTGGAGCTGGTTGATGTCAAAACATCTAACAGTATCTTTACCTGTAATAACAAAAGAGCCGGGGACAAAAGTATAGCCTCTCGGTTAGACCGGTTTTTAGTTTCAGAGTCGGTAATGATGGGTGGGGGTGAGCTATCTGTTGTGGTACTTCCCTCAGCTAGATCTTACCACTAGCCGATCATCCTGGAATGGAAAAGGATTGGGGAGAACCTCCGACGACCTTTTCGTTTTGAGCAATTTTGGATCCTCCATCTTGAATTCCCGGAACAACTTCGTCAGTGGTGGCAGGAATTGGTACCTATCCAGGGAACAATAATGTACCAATTTCAACAAAAACTTAAGTCCGTAAAAGGAAAAATTAAGCATTGGAACTCATAAACTTTTGGGAACATCATCCAAGGGAAAAAAGAGTTAGACCAGAAGATGAAAGAGGTTCAACATACAGCAATGTCCCAGGGTTACTCTACTGAGCTAGTGGAGCAAGAACAAAACCTTTTAAAAGAACTCAACCTCAAGGAACAACATGAAGAGATTCTCTGGAAACAAAAATCCCAGAATCGATGGTTGAAATAAGGTGAGCGCAATACAAAATTCTTCCACAAAGCTGCCATTCAACATCGACAGGGGAATAGGTTGGTTTGTCTGAAGAAAATAGATGGAAGCTATGCTGAAACTCAAATGGAGATGGAGCAGACCTTGAATGATTTCTTTACAGACTTCTTGGAGGAACCAAATGTCAACTGACGAACTGCAAGGGAAAAATTTCTTCATCACATACCTATGGTGATTACGGCTGACCATAACATGATGCTAATGAAACTAATAAACATAGAAGAATTGGATGAGGCAATCAAGAAGATGGTAGCGGATAAAACCCTGGGACTAGATGGGTTCACCACTAATTTCTTCCACACATGCTGGGACTGGTTGAAATAGGAAGTGATGGAGTTAGTAAAAGACTCAAGACAAACTGAAAGTATTCGAAAGGCCCTCAATGCCACTTTCTGATGCTCATCCTGAAGGAAACAGGCACGGAAGCTCTAAGAAAATTTAGACCAATTGCCCTCTGTAATGTCATCTACAAAATCATAACTAAGGTTATTGAAAACTAGTTGCACCCTCTCCTCCCCATGTCGATTTCACCTGGGCAAGCAGGTTTTGTTGAAGGACGACAAATTTTAGATGGTATAATTCTAGTTCATGAAACTATCCACTCCTTGAAGACGGAAAATATTCCAGGTATGCTAATTAAACTGGACTTATCTAAAGCTTATGATAAACTCAATTGGACCTTCCTAGAATAAATGCTAAGGACCTTTGGTTTCAATGAGAAATGGATAGAATGGGTGATGAGCCTAGTTTCCTCGACCTTCTTCTCGATTCTGGTAAATGGAACTCCATCACAGCCTTTCTCTGCCTCACGAGGGATTCGTCAGGGGGACCCTTTATCTTCGTTCCTATTTATCATCATTGCAAAAGGGCTTGGTCGAATGCTTAAAGCCATGCAACGAAGCAACTACATTCGAGGTCTTACCCTCAGTGACAACATGGATCCACAGACCCATCAACAATTTGTCGATGATACTATGTTGATGGGTCCCTCTTCTGTCCGGGAAGCCAAAGTCATCAAAATAGTACTTGATACTTTTCTAAAAGCTAGTGGACTGGAAATCAACAAAGATAAATCCCAAGTTTATTTTTTCAACACCCCGAAAATCACTCGAAGGAACATCCTTCGCATCATGGAATTCACGGAAGGACAAATCCCATCCAAATATTTGGGCGCCTCCTGGCTGATTCCATGATCTGCCAAATACCCTGGAAGGATCTTTTGGACAAACTTAAGATAAATCTTGAAATCTAGACATATAGAGCCCTCAACTTTCCAAGTTGACTCATTCTGGTTAAATTGATGCTTCAAGTAATGCCCATCTACCTTTTCTCGGTCCTAGCTGCTCCAAAAGTTGTTCTCAAGCAAATTCGCACCATACAGAGGAATTTTCTTTGGGGGGGGGACTCAAGAGCATAGGAAATGGGCCCTGGTAAAATGGGATACCTTGTGCACTCCAAAAGCGATAGGGGGCCTAGGGTTGCGTGACCCGGTGTGTGTCAACAAGGTAATGGGAGCTAAAATTTGGTGGCGGTGGACCACGTACACCGAGGAACCCTAGGAAATGTTATGGCATCGCAAGTATGCACCTCACTGGTCCAAGCAGCACTTGATCAGGTTTGGGGAAGATATTCTGGGATCGCATATCTGGAAAGATGCACAACTGAACAAGGGATTAGTCCAAAGGCACAGATTCTGGGAAATAAGAGATGGAGCCTCTGCCTCTTTTCTTCGGGATACTTGTCAACAATCACCTAGACTAGAAAATAGAGAGGATGTACATTATTCAAAGCTTTATATACAGAGTAGTCCTCTGGAATGGGTACAAGACTTCTAGGAGCCTACTACGAGAGACTAACAATTCAGGAAATGGGAGCCGAAACATTGGTGGCAATCTTGCATTCTGGAGGAGAACCTGGAAAATTTCTATGATGAATTGTGTGCTCGTCATATCTCGAAGGCAGACGGGCCGGACAAAGTTCGCTGGGGGTACTCCAATACTGGGAACTTCAATATCGCAGAGGCGGTGGATCTGCTCGAGGAATTCCACAGGCTGCCGCTAGAGGAGAAATAGAGAAAGGTGTGGCGGGGGAACCTATGGCCTAAAATTGCTACCTTCAGTTGGATCCTAATTAACCGACACATCCTAACCTGGGAAAAGCTTCTGAAACGCGGTATGACTGGACCCTCTCGTTGTTGTTTATTCTATAATGTCACTGAAACCATCAATCATTTGTTGGACGTCTTCCCACTGGCTTCATCCCTTTGGGTTAAGGGTGTAGCTAGGGTTTTCACCCTAGCTTGTGCGAATGAGCACCTACTAAGGAGAAGGGCCTCCTTAGTATCAGTTCAGTAAAACTTGATAGTAAAACAAGGTAAAATCTAAGCTAACATGTTCATCAACAGAGAGTAAAAAGACAATAATATAATGGGAATTTTTCTTTTGTATTAAAAATGAGAACAAAGTTACATTTACCTCAAATGTTGAGGGTGGTGGAGCTCTTGCAGTAGTCTAGGAAGGCTGCTTCCATGCTCCAATGGGTTCCTTCTCCTTCTCCAAGGTGTTTGGATAATGGGCCAAAAGGGACACTCAAATGGGAAGCTAGCTCAAATGGCGAGCTAGGGTTTCAAGAGTGATTTTGGCAGAGTGAGGATAGGATAGATTGTGGATATGAAATGGGGAGCCTCCATCACCTATTTATAGGTTTTTAGTGGTGGAGTATTGGCCTATGGTTTTTGGCACCATATGGTTTAGGTCAATGGTTTAGGGTTTTTGCTTCATTTTTCCCTCTTTTTCCTCTTTTTTATATTTTTTATTCTCTTTTTTTTTCGGGGGGGGGGGGGGGGAATTTAGGGCCCTTTTAGAGGGTTTTTGCTATCTTTTGAGGAAATTTAAATTATTTTGTGGGGAAAAAGGGGTTTTTTGGCATTTTGGTGGCTTTTTAATGGTTTTTTGAGGTTTTGGAGGCAAAGATGGTGGGAAAAATAGACAAATGAGTCATGTGGTGAGGGAGATGAGGTAATGAGCACTTTTTAGGTGTTAACAGATTGCCCCCTGATGTGTGAGGGTAGGATCTCATCGTATGGTCGATAGACATCATAGGTCTTTTCTGGTTTTCTTGGGGTGTGGAGAAGAGAAGAAACGGACTGGAGACCGGAACAGTGGTCCCAAAGCAACTGCAAAAACTGAAAATACATGACCTCAATGATGAATGAGGCATAATCTCAATATATGGACGAGACGAGCATACCCATGCTCGTATCAAGATATATAAAATAACAATGAGGCCCAAAAATGGGACCTGAAAGATACATGGAGAACTACTTTGTACATCATAAGGGTCCAGAGGGGACACAAATCTGGGACATACTACCAGTTTGACCATGTATGAGCTGAAGAATTGATACACTGGAATAATAATAGTGTTTCCGAGTGTGGTACCAGAGGAACTGATGAGTTGTTGGATCATAATAATGGGGAGTCATACCCTCAATGGTGTTGGCTTGGTTTTGCAACCAAGCTTAGTGCTATGGGCACCTGCTAACTAGTAGCAACAGTTTCAATATTAAGCAAAAACAATAAACTAAATCTAAATCTAAGATAAACTAACATGTGCATATCATAATAAACTTTTGAATTAAAAAACAAGAACAAGAAAATAGAGAAAATAAATTTGTATTGAAAATGGGGGCAAGCAAGTGCTTGCAATAGTAATACCTCCAAGTGATGAAGATAGTTGATAAGCTCCAAGGATGAGCAGCTCCAAACTCCAAAGGGTCATTTCTCCAAGGTTGCTACAATGGCCAAAAACTCAAGGGAGATTTTGGCAGCATGAGGATAGGAATATGAATGGATATGAAATGAGGAGCCCCTACCACCTTTTTATAGGTTTTGGTGGTGGGGAATACCATTTGTGGTTTTGTGGAAACCAATGGTATTGACCAACATGGTTTAGGTACTTTTCCCTCATTTTTTCTTTTTTGAATATTTTTATTCCCTTTTTAATATTTTTGGGAATTTTGGACCCTTTTTGAGGGTTTTTTATGTTTTTTTAGGAAAAATAATCTTTTTGAGTGGGAAAAGGGGTGTATTAAGGCCTTTTGGTGACCTTTTGTTGGCTTCAGAGGCTCAAATGGTGAAAAAGTGGACAAATGGGTCACGTGAATAGGGAAATGAGCTAGTGAGCACTTTTTGGGTGTTAACATATTGCCCCCTGATGTGTGAGGGCAGGAGCTCATCGTATGGCCGATAGACATCATAGTTCTTTTGTCTTTTTCTGGGGTTTTAGGGAGGAGAAGAGACCGTTTGGAGACTGGATCCACGGACCTTGGAAGCTGAAAAAACAAAAAATAGTACATGGCCTCAATATGAATGAGGAATAATCTTTGATAATGGAGGAGGCGGGCATACCCATGCTCGTATCAAGACATATACATAACAATTAGTCCCAAGAAGGGGGATCTGATACATAAAAAATATACTGGTACATCATAATGGTCCAGAATGGACATTATTTGGGATGTACTCATGATCATATCATGACTGATCTCAATAAATGATATACTGGAATAACTGATGAACTGCTGAAACTGAAGGTGTCCAACATCTGTAGGGACTCAAAGATTGTGAATCATCTCTGAGAATTAATGTAACTGTATACTCAAGGGAGTATGAAATTGGGGTACATCTGATTACTGTCGCCATGCGCAACCCAGATAACTATAGAAAGAATGTAACTGGTTGTATCCATAGGTAGACTCTCAAATGTGGAAGAGTCAGGAGGTATCCGGGGTCTTTGACTAATAACTGAAAGGACCAATACCCTGTGCGAGTCTCAACGATGCGATCAAAGTGTTGACATCGAGCATGTGAGAAACAACCATTTGGAGAGGCACTAAGGACTCTTCTTGAAATGATTCGTAGGCACTCATCATAAATGGTGATGAGTCCAAGACACAGGGACCTCTAGGTCTATCCTCTGGAATAAATTTGGTTGTCGTCGACAGAGGGAGACCAGCAACTAACAAGGCATTAATGTTTCCTTGATAGGGGCGCGAGGTGTAGAACTGAAGTGGTGTAGTACTGATGGTAGGACTAACATACTTGTGGGGATGGGAAGTAACTGGGGTCATATATGGGAAGACTCAAACTTCCTTTGTTCAGAGCATGATGACATGGTTGACCTGGAAGCATAGGGAACTGACTTGTAGGTGTGGGTGTCATTGCTTTTAGGGACTGAAGGGTATGTATTGACTCTGGGGGTGTCAAGCTGATGGGTGCTGTCGAGGGGTTCTCAGGGTGACATACTGCAGAATACTCTGAACAAAGGAGACCAAAATGGGGAAGCTGCCATATGAGTAGACGTGATCTGTTGTGGCACCGAGAAGTACCATTGGGTCCTTCTTTGTAGTTTTAATGAGCTCCAAGAAGGGATAGCAGTGTGCTCTTAAATGGTACTGTCCTGTGGATTTTGTGAGCCAGGGACTGTTCGTGCTCATTGGTGCTTTCATTTTTAAGGAGTCTGAAAATGATAAGAAGACTCTGCAGTGGTTATGACTACTGTCCTATTGGTTTTACGAGCCCAGGATGGTGATTGCTCGTGGTCGCTTTCATATTTAGAGAGTCTGAAAGCAGTAAGTGGACTCCATTGGTGTTCTTTTTCGTAAGTTTAGTCTCCAAGGCCCGAAAAAGCATAAAATGATGCAGATGGAGAACTCTTCTCACCGATGTGACTAGAGTATTCCTTTTTCGTAATTAGTCTACAAGGTCTGGAAAAGGGGTAAACTTATACCAGGTAGACGCCCTTTCAGATATGTTTAGCGAGCATGAAAGGAAGCAAGGTTGCTCGGCAATCTTTTCATTGTTTTAGGAGTCAGAAAAGAGCTTAACAGAAACTCCCTAAGTGCCTTTTTCGTAAAAGGGATTGCTCGGCCCGAAAAAGGGGTAAAATTATACCGAACAAAAATGGAGTGATGAGAGCGAGAAAAGGTCTCAAGCATCATCATGAGTGCGGAAAAAATGAATCCAGTGACATAAAGATTGTCAAAAAAGGGGGCAACGGCCAATGTGGCACGCAAACCAAGGTTTGGGTAGGCATGGTAAAAATGCCCAAAAAATCTAAAGGTGAGAGCGAGAAATGATCTCTAGCATCATCACGAGCGCGAAAAACTAAATCCGGCGATATAAGGTTTGTCAAAAATGGACGTCAGCCGATGTGGCACGCAAACCGAGGTGACGAGGGGGCATGGAAAAATGCCCAAAAAATCTGGGCGTGAGAGCGAGAAATGATCTCTAGCATCATC
The DNA here is from genome assembly GCA_027924585.1 of Larix kaempferi. Taxonomy (NCBI): domain Eukaryota; kingdom Viridiplantae; phylum Streptophyta; class Pinopsida; order Pinales; family Pinaceae; genus Larix; species Larix kaempferi. The sequence goes on from BSBM01000029.1 coordinate 5,121,175, forward strand.
ACGAGCGCGAAAAACTGAATCCGGTGATATAAGGTTTGTCAAAAACGGATGCCGACCGATGTGGCACTCAAACCGAGGTGACGAGGGGGCATGGAAAAAATGCCCGAAAAATCTGGGCGTGAGAGCGAGAAATGATCTCAAGCATCGTCACGAGCGCGAAAAACTAAATCTGGTGATATAAGACTCGTGAAAAATGGGCGACGGCCGATGTGGCACGCAAATCGAGGCGACGAGGGGGGGCCAAAAAATGGTCAAAAAATGGACCTGATGAAAACAGGAAAAGGAAAGATCTATCATGAAGTTTAGTCATGGACGGTGGTGTCCATGCGGTTTACTATGGGTAAAATCGCTTGAGGTACAACCCGTTGCGTGGGTTGCGGAGGGGGTTGCCTTCTGAATTGGTCAGGATGTATGCCCCTTGTCTGAGGCAAGTGTGGACAATATATGGGCCTTGCCACATGGATACAAGCTTTCCTTTTCCGATTTTGTCGTGAGCCTGATCGTAGGCGAGGACAAGGTCCCCTTCAGAAAAAGTTCTTGGGTGGATGTGTTTATCATAATTCAATTTGGATCGGTTCTTGGCTGCTTCCATGGTTTGAAGGGCTGTGCGCCAATCTTCATCGGCCTGCTCCAAAAGTAGTAAGCATTACTCAATTGGGGCAGTGTCTGGTAGGAGTTCAACGGCCATGTGTAAGGTTGGAATCTGGCACTCGATGGGGAGGACGGATTCGACACCGTGAACTAAGCGGAAAGGGGTAAAACCGGTGGCGGTTTTAGTTGACGTGCGGTATGCTCATAGTGCCGGGAAGAGCATGTGGTGCCAATTTGACTTGTGTTTGTCTACAGTGCGCTGGAGGATGGTTTTCAAAATTTTGTTTATTGCTTCGACTTGGCCATTTCCTTGGGGGTAGTAAGCAGAGGAAAAATGGTGTTCAAATTTCAGTAAGGTTGATATTCTTTCCAGACGGCATCTTCGAAGTGAGAGCCGTGGTCTGAGACAAGTTGCTTGGGCACTCCAAAACGTGCAATAACATGGTTGAGAAAGAACCGCGCTGCGGTCTCGGATGTGCAATTGTAAGTTGGCATGGCTTCTGCCCACTTGGTGAAATAATCTACGGCCACAATAATATGTTTGTGACCGTTGGCTGACGTGGGATTGCAATCAAGGAAGTCGATGGCCCATTTGCAAAATGGTCCGGCAGTAACGACTGGATGAAGGGGGGCGGGTGGGGTTCTTGCTTTGGGGGCAAAAAGTTGACAGTTTTGGCAATGTTTGACTGCGGTGATGAAATCAGTAAATAGTGACGGCCAAAAGTACCCTGCATGAATGATCTTTTGGGCGGTGGCCATGCCGGAGAAATGGCCTCCGTAGGCACCACTATGACAATCATTGAGGACTTGTTCCGCCTCACTATGGGATAGGCAATGTCGTAGGATGGTATCAACGCCGTGTCGATAAAGTACATCCCCTAACAAGAGGTATCGGGGGGCTTGGTGACGTATACGGCGGCGTCCATCACGATCGATGTTAGGTCGGAATTTCTGTGTGCGGAGGTAAACTAGGATGTCACCGTACCATGGGTCGTCAGACGAAATAATGAAGATGTGATCGTCAATCAGATCCGTTTGGATAGCGGGTGATGACGAAGAGGATGGGAGGTCAGTGATGGGATGGGCAAGCGCGAGGGCTTTGGTGCTCTTGGGAGTTTTGAAAGTAAGGTCATACTCCTGGAGGATAATGACCCATTTAGCAACACGACCTTGTAGGAGCCGACGGTTTAGGAGATAGACCATAGGGTTGGAGTCGGCGACAACTGTGGTATGACCGAGTAGAATGTAGTGTCGCAATTTTTGGACGGAAAAGACTACAGCTATGGCTAATCTTTCCTCATATGGGTAACGTAGGGGTGGGCCAGACAAGGTCTGGCTGATGTAATAAATGACATGTTCTTGGTGGGAGGCATCTTCTTGGACCAAGACTCTAGACATGACATGTTCAGATGCTGAGACATATAGGATGAAGTCCTGAGAGAAATCCGGAGGGGAGATCAAAGGGGCTTGTGTGAGAGATTTTTTGAGGGCTTCGAACGCCGTGTTTGCTTGCTCATCCCAAACAAAGGGTATGTGAGTGCGAAGTAGGCGTAAGAATCCGTGAACTTTGGTGGCGTAATCACGCATGAAGCAACGAAGGAAATTGGACCGCCCCTGCAAACTCTGGAGTTGCCGAAGCGTGCGCAGAGAGGGAAGGTCTAAGATGGCTTTGACTTTCAGGGGATCAACAGTAATCCCATCCTGGGAAACAATGAAACCCAACAAACGGCCTGTCGGAACGCAAAAGACACACTTGTGTGGGTTCAAGCGGATTTTATATTTGCGACAACGTAGGAAAACTTGTCGGAGGTCATTAAGGTGGTCTGATCGTTTCCGGGAACGAGCTGTAAGGTCATCAAGATAGACCAGCAGGATATGAACCAAGTCGTGAAAACAATAGGTCATGGCCCGCTGGAAGGTGGCACCAGCATTTTTGAGGCCGAAAGGCATGACACGATAGGCAAATGTGCCCCATGGGGTCGTAAAGGCAGTCTTGTACTGATCCTCCTTACGGATCTGAATCTGGTTGTATCCGGAAAAACCGTCCATGAAAGATAGGACTTCATGTCCCGCACACGCATCGATGAGTTGGTCAATGAATGGTGTGGGGAAATTGTCTTTGGGATAGGCACGGTTTAAATCACAGAAGTCAGTACATACTCTAAGGGTGCCTTGTTTTTTGTTGACGGGAACGGGGTTTGAAACCCATGTGGCATAAGGAATAGGATAAATGAATCCTGCTTCGCGAAGTTTCTCAACCTCGGCTTTAACAGCGGGGAGCTTGGAAGGATGAATGGGTAGCTGTTTCTGACGAACGGGGGGGACATCAGGCCATGTGTCAATGTGGTGCTCTATAATGGCGGGGTCAAGACCAGGCATTTCAGTATAGGACCAGGAAAAGACATCACGGAATTCTTGAAAAAGTTTTTTGTATGCCTGAGTCTCCGCTTGAGTGCAAGATGCACCCAGCGAGATGAGCTCAGGTTTCCTAGGTGTGGTGGAAATGTCAATTTGTATAATGGGGGAAATGTTGGACATGTTCCCTTCTTCGAAGGCATCCGGTGCTGGGATGGGGTCCTTCAACCAATCGACCTTAGTGGGTATGAAATCTTTCGATTCGACCGATAGCTAGTTAGATGCCGTGGATGTAGACGCCTCTAGGAGGAAGTATGAGCGATGATGCATATCGTCCCAAGGGTAGTCGGGTGCAGTGAGTGTTTCCAAAATTTGCTCATCAGTATTGAAGTAGTTAGACCATAAATCAAGGGGTTTTGGTTTGAAAGTGGTAGTCGAAGAGATCATATAAATGGTGTTAATATCTCCGGATGAGGATGATGCGGGAGGGTAGATCTCCTCGATGGGGGGAGGAGATATTTCTAAGTCGATGTTATTCAACTCATACAATGCTGCTCTGTAATCTGGGATATCAGGACAGTGGTGTGAGTAGTGACCGTAAACACCGCATATGTCACAAGGGTGGTTGGTGCGCAATGATTTATCACGAGGCTTGGGATTTGGGTCGAGCTTGACAACCGAGATGTTGGGGTCGTCGTCCAGCATTTGCATGTGTTCTTGTAATGCAGGTAACTGTGGACACTGATGGGTTGGATGGCCTAACTCATCACACAACGAGCATTTAGGAGGAGCACGAAACACGGGGGGAGGTTTAACTGCTTTGGGAGGAGGTACAGCAGTGTATGGTTGTGGGCCTTTGCCCCCAGTGGGTCTGATGAGAGGGGGGGGATTCGTAGATGACGAAGGAGTAGTGATACCCGGAGGTGGTTGGGTAGAAGTAAAAATGGGTTGCACCAGTTGCAGGATGACATTTGGTGTCGACGGGGGAACGGGAGGTGAAATATACCACACGGGTAATCCCAAGGTTAACCCAGGGAAACTAATGGTAGCCATAACTGGAGCGCTTACTACGCCCGAAGGAGGGAATAGAAAGGGGATTGTGTGGATGGGTGTAACCCCAATGTGACTAGGTACCAATGGTGGTTTAGGTAACAAGGAGGGTTGATTACCGGGTGTTTGTGTATTATGTGAAAGAGTACAGAGGTCTGCGACGTGGGTTTCCAATGATGGTGGTGGGATGGACTGGAATGTAGAGGTCATCGGCGCCTCAGAGTAAAGTCCGGGTCCTACTGAGGAAATGAATGAGGTAGTTGCACCACAAATAGGTTGTTCAACCATGGGGAGAACATTTTCAGGTGCAGCAGGGGCCTTGGGATCGTAATAGGTGAGTTGGTCGACCTTGACCATGCGGCCCTCATGGGGGAACTGCATGGTACGAAAAACGGATGAGGCGATAGCCCGCATGGCATACATGTAGCTGCGGCCAAGTAAGAGGTTATAATCGAGCTGGGCATTGATGACCTCAATGTCAATGAGTACGATTTTACCAGCCAGCTGGACGGGGACATTAGGTAAGAGACCTTGGGGTTGTGCCGAACGACCGTCGTAAGCTCGCAACGCAGTGGTGGACTGCTGGAGAGTAGGAGATCCCAACTTCTGCCAAACGAATGTGGACATGACGCATGTAGAGGCCCCTTCATCGATAATGCACCGATGGATGACAAGATTCCGAACGGAAACGGAAACTTGGAATGCTAAACTGGAAGGCAGTCGTGGTTCAGGCTGGTCTGAATCGAATGCGATCAGTTGTGAATCATTGGGGTCAATAGCGCCAATGGCAGAGAGCAAAGTCTTGCACTGCGAAGGACAGTTTTTTAGGACTTCTAAAGCAGACATGGCTGCAGGAGATTGAGCTAAGTCATCTACAATGTTGTAATTTGACGCAGCGCGAGCATTGGGGTTATTATTGATGCGACGAAGTGGGAAGCGAGGTGCTTTGGGAGCGCCATCAAGCGGAGTCGGGGGTATACGTAACGTCTGATCTGTGGGATTAACATTAGTGTTCTTGTCGACGGGAGGGGCTTCAGAGGTGGAGCCATATTGGTTCCGACGGGTTTGGAGGTTGGCGTCGATGGTTGACATCATCAACAAGTGGTGAGTACCTGAATCAAACATGGGTTGATCAGGAGCGGCATAAGTGATTTGTTGTGGTGGCGCGTTGTTCTGAGGGGGAGCTAACGGTTGAGTGTTCACTATTCCTTGGGTTAGAAAGGGATTTTGCAACACCAAAGGTTGATGTTGTGGTGGTGGAGGGTTGGGTGGCGGCTGAGGAGCCGCTTGCCCCTGATGATGGGCATCGTCAGTCCAAAGTTGCTGAGCTCGCTCCAAATGTGGGCAAGCATGTGTGTAATGACCATAAACCCCGTAAATAGAACAAGGATGATTTGTTCTAAGGTTATTGTTTTTGGGCTGCCTGGGATTACGATCCGGATTCTGGTTGGGAGGCGCAGAGTTATTATTTTGCGGAGGATTGGGAGGTGGAGGACCTTGATGTTGTTGGTTATTACCGCGGTTACGTCCTCTTCCACGGTTCTGTTGCGCACCTTGGTTGCGCTGGTTGTTCTGGTGCTGGGGCTGGTTGTGTTGTGTGTACACTTGCCCTTGAGCAGTCGAAGGATTTTGGTTCGCCGCAGGTGCGGGAGTAGGTTGTGGTGGATAATCAATCGGTGGGGCTAGAAGTGGACCAGATACCTGCTAGGGTTGTTGGTAACCCTGAGCTATTGAAGGTGTTGGGTTTGCTGTCGCAGCTAGCTGTGGGTAGTACACTGGTTGAGGTGCAGCTGGGGGGACATATGTGGGTGGGGCATGACCAAAGCACTGAGGTGGACATGAAGGTCTGTGGGTATGGTGGTGATGTTCCATGGGAGCATATGAATTGGTTGCTCCAGATTGAGATGTAGCCCGCGAGAGGTCGGGACCATGGCTAGGATGTGCAATGGAAAAGGGTTGGGGATGCGGGGTAATACGACCAATGATGCCATCTGCGGCATGGGATGCCCCCGGCGCATCGTGTTGGGATAAATCAGCTCGAGGGGCGTCCGGTATAATGGTATACAGATAACCCGACTGGGCATAAATGAGATCAAACTGTTGGGCTTTGAGGATGGCCTCTTCTTCAGACTGGGGTCATTCGGATGCCACATCCTTCGCAATGAGAGGGAGGAGGGATTTTAGAAACCAATCTAAGAAGATACGGTCGTCTAACTTGATTTTGCAGAGGCTTCGGCGTCGATGCCACTCATGAATGTGGTCAGTGATGTGGATGGCCGTGTTCTGTCTGCAAGACAGTAGGATCTCGACTCCCACATCATAGCGGACAGGTAACTGGAAGAACTGCAGGAAGGTCGAGGCAAGGGAGGTAAAGGTGGCATGTGTCCCATGGGGCTGCTCGATATACCACTTAGCTGCAGAGCTAGTGAAGGTGCGCTGTAACAAACGGAGGCGGATAGAGTCATCCACTATGGAGTTGGAGGAACACCATAGATGGAAAGACATGATATGGTTCTGGGGGTCCTCACCTGCCTTGCCCTCGAACTTAGGGATATCGGAGGTGAGTTTGGTGGGCATGAGGGGCCACGCAGGATCGTGTCTGATAGGGTCATTGGTGAGCCTGGCTAAGTCTAGTAAGTTCAGACTCGCCATGTAAGGTAAGGTAGCAGATGTATGTGGCATAGTGACTGGGACATGACTAGTCATAGTGGTATGATGTAGGGGTCCAGTAGCGCCTAAAGGTATGCTAGGTATTGAAGGTATGTGTCCTCCAATAGCTATGGTCTGGTATGGGCCAGCGTTTCCGAGTGCAACAGGGGTTACACCGGGGTTAGGAATAATAGTGGTGATTCCTGGAATCTGGGTTGTGGTACTCAGAGGTGGTGTGACCCCTGTGTTGGGCATACCCATAACAGGTGGTGGCCCTGTGTTGGGAATCCCTATAACAGGAGGTGGCCCTGTGTTGGGCATTCTTAAGGGTGGAGTGTCCGCCATATTAGGCATACCTGGGGGGTGGTGGTTGCCATGGATGGCACCGCATTAGAAGGGTTGATGGATGTCTCTCCTATGGTGCTGGTAAAAAGTGGGTCGAACGGTGTTCCATCCATAAGGTTGGTTGGGAATAACTCTGTGGGGTTTTCGGATTCTGCCTCAGAATCAGAAGTGAAGTGAGGCGTGTCAGAATCGGATGACCGTATGGTTGACCGACGATGTGTCGAGTCAAGGGATAAGGCTCTACGTCGGTGACGTGGAGAGCCAAGTAGACTGAACTCTGGGAGTTCGTCCTAAAGACGACGAGAGCGTCTAAAATTCTCAATGGTGAGAAATAAGTTCTATGTGTAAAAATCGTCTGTGTAAAATGGTAATGTATAAAAAACTCAAAACCCTAATGCAACCAAGGGTGCAAGAAGGGGAGTGAAAATGAAGGCTCTCAGGCCAAAAAATCGACATCAAAAAGGCACTTATTATAGCAGTTGTGCTATAATAAGTGGAGGGATGCAACAAATGGTCAGAGTACCAACATGCAAACAGCTTCTAGAAAAAATAGGTGTAACTAGATCAAAGGTGGATTGAATCATGCAAACACCTAACTAAAAGTATTGTGAATCAAAAAATGATATTCTCTGCAAGGTGATGAAATCCAAGTCAGACAATATGAGTGTTGAGTCAACGGCTAGATATCCCCCTACCGGGAGGGACACCGGGTAATCAATCCTAAAGAATGGCAACTAGGATACTCCATTCATGACACGTCGAGAAAAGGTAAATTTGCCGTTTGGTCCTTTTACCGCAATACCCCCATACAGGGATATCCCGAGAACTGCGAATGGTAGCCCTTCGGTTACTGAATGGATTTCGGTATTCCACTCAGGCTTCCAGAACCATCCTCACGACTTCAACCCTCCTAGGGGAGAGGCCTTCCCATAAACCGGTTGTGACCATGCCAAAAAATACTAGGAGATTTTGGTTCCCTAATGGACAACTTCTATGTCTCAAATGTAATAACTGAGGGGTGTTATTGGAACACCTATCCCCTCAATACTACCTAGCTACAAAGTTCTTTTAAGTGTTCCCCAAGTGGGGTTAAAAGTTTGTTGAAGTTAGGGTTCGTTTTAAGGCGCAGTTTAAATTATGTGTTTGATTGGGTGCACGTGTGGTATTTTAAACTGAAATTGAAAAAGTAAATGCTTTACAGAAAATATTCAAAAAACAAAGGATCTTTTGAAATAGTAAAACAAATAAATGACTTCTTCAATAAATGGAAATTAAATGCTTTGCAACAACTATTCAAAAAACAAAGGATCTTTTGAAATAGGAAAGCAAATAATATGACTTCTTTAAGAAATAAATGGATTTCTTTTTCAAAAATTGCTATGGGCAAAATATTAAAGAAGTAAACAGCAACATTTTTTTAATCTAGATAAAATACAAAATAGATCCTTCTTTAAATTTCTGAAAATTTTTAAAAAGACTTCTTTCAAAGGTACATTCTAAATAGTAAAATTTTTCTATGGTTGTAAAATATGCAGGGATTTTAATACTGTAAAAATGTGCTATGTGGGAAAAAAATACAGTAAAAAATTAATTTTTTAAATGATCCGGCCGAATGAAAAAATTAGCATCACGGGTTTTGACAGAACAGCCGCGATGGACCGCGCGGGTTTCTGTCGCACAGTCGCGATGGGCAGCGCGGGTTTTGACCGCGAAGCCGCGATGTGCAGTGCGGGATTCAGTCACACAGTCGCGATGTGCAGCGTGGAAAAGGTCCACGAAGCCGCAATGTGCAGCGCGCTAATGGGCCGCGAAGCCGCAGTGAACCGCGCGGAAAAGAGTCGCGCAGTCGTGATGAGCCGCGCGATTGTTGGGCAAAAAGCCGCGAGGCGAAAGCCGTATGTAGATGCCGAAAAACGAACCCGAAAATTGAAAATTTCGGGCTGTTAATGGCAATGAAATAAGCCAAGATCTAGAACAATAATGGATCTGTTGTCTAGGGTGGTAGATCTATGAATTAAACTAACTAATACAATCAAAAACCAAGATCTAAAGCAAAAGTGAGATCTAAAAATTCGAAAGCAGCGGAGTCGCCAAAAACTATTGGCTTGGTTTTGCAACCAAGCTTAGTGCTATGGGCACCTGCTAACTAGTAGCAGCAGTTTCAATATTAAGCAAAAACAATAAACTAAATCTAAATCTAAGCTAAACTAACATGTGCATATCATAATAAACTTTTGAATTAAAAAACAAGAACAAGAAAATAGAGAAAATAAATTTGTATTGAAAATGGGGGCAAGCAAGTGCTTGCAATAGTAATACCTCCAAGTGATGAAGATAGTTCAGAAGCTCCAAGGATGAGCAGCTCCAAACTCCAAAGGGTCCTTTCTCCAAGGTTGCTACAATGGCCAAAAACTCAAGGGAGATTTTGGCAGCATGAGGATAGGAATATGAATGGATGTGAAATGAGGAGCCCCTACCACATTTTTATAGGTTTTGGTGGTGGGGAATACCATTTGTGGTTTTGTGGAAACCAATGGTATTGACCAACATGGTTTAGGTACTTTTCCCTCCTTTTTCCTTTTTTGAATATTTTTATTATTTTTATTCCCTTTTTAATATTTTTGGGAATTTTGGACCCTTTTTGAGGGTTTTTTATGCTTTTTTAGGAAAAATAATCTTTTTGAGTGGGAAAAGGGGTGTATTAAGGCCTTTTGGTGACCTTTTGTTGGCTTCAGAGGCTCAAATGGTGAAAAAGTGGACAAATGGGTCATGTGAATAGGGAAATGAGCTAGTGAGCACTTTTTGGGTGTTAACAAATGGTACACTGGACTGTAGCTATACTGGGTACTCAAGGAAGCATATGAGTGGGTGGCCTTCGAATACTATCGCCAACACAACCCGGATATCCCTGAAACATATACTTAGGTGTTCCAAAGTGACTCACCAATGTGCTAGAGTCGAGGGAAGTCCGGGGTCTTCGACAAATAACTGAAAGGACTAATAACATGTACGAGTCGCAATGACACGATTAAGGTGTTGACATCGAGCATGTGAGAAACAATCATTTAGAGAGGCACTGAGGACTCCTTTCGAAATGATTCGTAGGCACTGACCACTGATGGTGATGAGTCCAAGGCACAGGGACCTCTGGGTCTATCCTCTGGAATAGATTATTTGGCATCGACAGAGGGAGACCTTGCAACTATCAAGGCAATGATGTTTCCTCGATAGGAGTGTGAGGTGAACAACCAGAAGGTGATAGTTCTGATAGTGGGACTGACATATTTTGGGGATGGGGAATAGTTGGGGTCGTAGAGTGGGGGGGGACTCAAACTTCCTTCATTCAAAGTATGATGACATGGTTGGCCTAGCAGCATATGAAACTGAATGTTGAGGGAAAGGGATCATATCTTAAGGGATCAGGGGATATGACTGTAATGGGAGAGGCTCGAGGGGTCAAACTGATGTATGAGATCTGGAAACTCTTAAGGGTGGCATATCGCAGAATACTCTGCACAAAGGCGACCGTATTGGGGTTGCTGCCATAATGTGGGGATGAGATATGATCTGTCATGGCGCTAGGAGGCACTGTTAGGTCCTTCTTCGTGGTTTAAGGAGCTCAAAGAAGGTATAAAATGATACTGTCATGTGGATTTATATGAGCCCAGGACAGTTCATGCTCGTGATTGCTTTCAATTTTAAGGAGTCTAAAAGCGATAAGAAGACTCTGAAATAATGGAATGGTACCATCGTGTGGATTTATACGAGCCTAGGACAGTGCATGCTCGGGGTTGCTTTCAATTTTAGAGAGTCTGAAAACAATAAGAAGACTCCAGGGAGTTTCTTTTTCGTGTGTTAGTCTCCAAGGCCCGAAAAAAGCATAAAAGGATGCAATGGAGAACTCTTCTAGCCGGTGTGACTAGAGTATTCCTTTTTCGTAATTAGTCTACTAGGTCTAGAAAAGCGTTAAACTTATACCAGATGGATGCCATTTCAGGTACTTTAACGAGCATGAAAGGAAGCAAGATTGCTCGGCGATATTTCCATTCTTTTAGGAGTCAGAAAAGAGCTTAACAGAAACTCCCTAAGTGCCTTTTTCGTAAAGGACTTGTCCAGCCCGAAAAAAGGGATAAAATTATACCGAACAAAAGGAATGGCCAAGCAAGGAGAGAGTGTTCAATCAAGGGACATCGATGAGAACCAAGAACGAGGGTTGGGGGGGAACACTGGTGGTGCCTCCTTGCAGGATGGTGAATGGTGGCAAAATAACGAAATAACTGCAGTATGAAGGGAGTGGAGAGTTCATGGATATGCTTGCAGTGTCAAAGCAAGTGTGAAGTGATGGTGGCTGATGTGGCTTGCAGACCGCGGTTGCACGGTGGACAGACAAAATGTCAAAAAATGGGTGACTGTGACAGCGAGAAATGATCTCAAGCATCATCACGAGTGCGGAAAACTGAATCCGATGATATAAAAAATGTCAAAAATGGATAACGGTCGAGGTGGCATGCAAACCAAGACAACTAGGGGCTGGGGCTGGATAGGTGTGGTGCCGACATGACTGGGTACCAATGGTGGTTGGGGTAGCAAGGGCGGTTGATGGTTGGGTGTTTGTGTATTATGGGAGAGGGTACATAAGTCAGATATTTCGATCGCTGGTGACGGGGGTGGAATGGATTGGAATGTGGAAGTCATCGGCGTATCTGAGTAGACTCCGGGTCCAACTGAGAAAACCAATGAGGTAGATGCACCGCGAACAGGTTGTTCAACCATGGGAAGAACTTTTTCGGGTGCAGCAGGGGCATGGGGATCGTAATAGGTGAGTTGATCAATCTTGACCACTCGTCCTTCATGGGGGAACATCAAGGTACGAAAAACAGATGAGGCAACCGCCCACATGGCGTACATGTAACTGCGGCCAAGTAAGAGGTTATAATCAACTTGGGTGTTGATGACCTCTATGTCTATAAGCACTGCTTTACCAGCCAACTGGACGCGGACATTAGCTAAGAGACCTTGGGGTTGAGCCGAATGACCGTCGTAGGCTCGCAACGTAGTGGTGGACGGCTAGAGAGTAGGGGATTCCAACTTTTGCCAAACGAATGTGTACATAACGCATGTAGAGGCACCCTCATCGATGATGCACCGATGGATTACAAGATTCTGAATGGATACAGAAACTTGGAATGCTAATGTGGAAGGCAGGCATGGTTCAGATTGGTCTAAATCAAAGGCCATCATTCGTGAATCAGTCGGTTCAATAGCACCAATGGCTGATAATAGAGTCTTGCACTATGTAGGAGAGTTTTTTAAGACCTCTAACGCAGACATGGTTGCGGGGGACTGAGCTAAGTCATCCACAATGTTGTAATTAGATGCAGTGTGAGCATTGGGGTTATTGTTGATGCGGCGAAGTAGGAAGCGAGGATCTTTTGGGGCTCCATCTAATGGGGCCGGAGGTATGCGTAATGGATGATCGGTGGGAAGAGCGTTGGTGGTTTTGTCGGTGGGAAGGGCTTTAGGGGTGGAGCCATATTGGTTCCGGTGGGTTTGAAGGTTGACATCGGCAGATGACTCATTAACAAGTGATGGGTGCCTGAGTCTAAAGTGGGGTGGGCAGGCGCAGCATACGTGACTTGTTGTTGTGGTGGCGCGGTTCCTTGAGGGGGAGCTAACGGTTGAGTGTTCACCACTCCTTGGGTTGGTAAAGGGTTCTGTAACACCAAGGGTTGAGTTTGAGGTGGTGGGGGGTTAGGTGGTGCCTGAGGTGCCGCATGCCCTTAGTGGTCGACATCATCGGTCCAGAGTTGTTGTGCCTGCTCCAAATGTGGGCAAGCGTGTGTGTAATGGCCATAAACCCCGCAAATAGAACAAGGGTGGTTCGTTCATAAGTTAGGTTTTTTAGCTTTCTTTGGCGGCTTGTCAGGGTTTTGGTTGGCAAGTGCCACGTTATTATTGTTTGGGGGATTAAGTGGTTGGCTGCCTTGGTTTGGAGGGGGGTTGTTCCCGCGGTTACGTCCTTTTCTGCGGTTTTGCTAGCCCTGTTGGCGTTGGGTATTTTGGTTATGCTGTGGATTTTGTTGCGCGTGCACTTGCCCTTGGGCAGCAGGTGGGTGCCGGGGTTGTGCAGGTGCGGGAGCAGGCTGCGGCGGATAATAAGTGGGTGGGGGTGGAGGCGGTGCAGGTGCTGAACCTTGTGGGGGTTGTTGATATGTCTGTGTGACAGGTGGTTGATTTGCCGCAGGTGCTGCCTGTGGCGGATAATAAGCGGGGGGGGGGGGCTTGAGAGGATACAGGAGCGTGCGTGACCTGCAGGTGGTAATATGGTTGAGGTGCAACCGAGGGAATGTAAGCGGGGGATGAATGGCTGAAGCACTGAGGTGGACATGAGGGTCCGTGGGAATGGCGGCTATGCGCCATGGGAGCATACGAATTAGTTACTCCAAAGTAGGATGTATCCCGCGAAAGGTCGGGGCCATTACTAGTACGTGTCATGGAAAAGGGATGGTTATGCGATGCAACATGGCCAATGATGCCATCGGCAGCATGGGATGCCCCCGGCACATTGTTTTGGGACGAATGGCCGTAGGGGGAGTCGGGTATAATGGTATATAAGTAACCAGACTGGGCGTAGATAAGGTCAAACTGCTGGGCTTTTAAGATGGCTTCTTCCTCAGACTGGGTTGCTCGGATGCCACATCCTTGGCAATGACGGGAAGGAGAGATTTGAGAAACCAATCTAGGAAGATACGGTCATCTAACTTGATTTTGCACAGGCTTCGGCATTGATGCCACTCATGAATGTGGTCAGTGATGTGGGTGGCCGTATTTTGTTTGCAAGACAGTAGGATCTAAACTCCTGCGTCATAGCGGACAGGTAACTAAAAGAACTGCAGGAAGGTTGAGGCGAGGGAAGTAAAGGTGGCATGGGTCCCATGGGGCTACTCGATGTACCACTTGGCTGCAAAGCCAGTGAGAGTTCGTTGTAACAAACGGAGTCGGATAGAGTCATCCACTATGGAGTTGGAGGAACACCATAGATGGAAGGACATAATGTGATTTTGTGGGTCTTCACCTGCATTGCCCTCAAACTTGGGGATGTCTGATGAGAGTTTGATAGGCATGTGAGGCCACGTGGGATCGTGTCTGATGGGATCGTTGGTCAATCTGGCTAGGTCAGGAAGGTTGATACTGGCCATGAATGGAAAACTAGTAGAAGGATGTGACGTACTAGTGGGGGCGGCCATGGTGGGACCGCTGGCCCCAAGTGTGAGGGCTAGGTTCATGTTGGGGATGTTACCCCCAGACAGAGGAAGGAAGGTGGTATGGGAGGGTCCTGCGCCGCCAAGTGTAATGTGAGTTACAAATGGGGTTGGGTTGGGTATGGTAGCCGCTGCAATGGGAATAGTAACAGGAATGGTAGGTGTGGGACCCATCGTGGGCATACCCAAGGTAGATGTGGGCCCCATCGAGGGCATACCCAAGGTAAATGTGGTTGTGGCTAGTGTGCTTGCTGAGTCGTTGTGGACGTTCCACCGATCATGCCTATAAAGAAGGGGTTAGAGGTCATGCCAGCCATGGGGCTAGTTGGTGCTATGTAGGTAGGGTTTTCCGACTCTGCCTCAGAATCAAATGTGAAATAAAGAGCATCAGAGTCAGGGGACGGAGCTCTATGGCGTCGACGAATGGAGTCAAGTGACGAAGCTCTAGGTCTATGACGAGTGGTGTCGAGTGATGCAGTGCTACGTCTATGACGAGTGATGTCAAGTGAACCGTGCTGTGAGGGCTCACCTCGGAGGCGCCAAGAGTGTCTCGGGGACTCAATGGTGACAGATGGTGTCAAGTATCTGGGGGTTGTGTCGAGTGAAAAAATGCTCAAAAACCCTAATGCAGCCGAGTGTGCAGAAGGAGAGCGCAAAAAATACAACACTCAGGCCAACAACCAACTCAAAATGCTTACTGTAACAATTGTGCTATAATAAGCGGAGTATCAGAAAAAATGGTCAGAATACCAACAAGCAAACGGTTGCCTAAAAATAAAAATGGTGGACTCACTAAACCAAAGGGAAGTAAGGGAGCATGCAAACACCGAGCTAAAAAGTATTATGATTTGACCAGACATATCCTCTGCAAGGTGATGAAATCCAAGTCAGACAATATGGATAGTAGAACCAAGTGGCTAAAGATATCCCCCTACCGGGAGGGACACCGGGTAAGACAATCCTAGAAGAAAGGAAACTAAGATACCCCGTTCATGACACGTCCAAAAAAGGTGAATCTGCAGCTCTTGTCCTATCACTGTGTAGGCCTAAAAGGAACACCACACGCGAACATCGAGTAGGTAGCCTTTGGTTACTAGGTGGATTGCGGTATTCCACTCAGGCCTCCAGAACCAGTCTGGCTACTTCAACCCTCCTAAGGGAGAGGCCCTCTGATAAACTGGTGGTGATCGTGCCAAAAAATACTAGGGTGTTTTGGAACCCTAAAGGACAACCACTATGTCTCAAGTGTAAGTGACCGAGAGGTGTTATTTGGATGCATATCCCCCCTGTCCTATCTAGCTACAATATTCTTATGTGTTCCCCAAGTGGGGTTAGAATATTGGTTTTTTTAAGTAGTGTTTTAAGGCTCACTTGAATTAGGTGACAGAGTGTGTGTGTGTGAGGTAATGAACCCAATCAAAAGTGCCACGTGTGGGCAACTTTTTTAACCAATAATAATGCAGAAATTTAAGTTGCAATGCAAAATTTTCTTTTTCCAATGTAAATGCTTAAACTTAAAATTTTTGTAAATGGAATAGAGAGAAAACTGCAGAAAAAGGCTGTAGGTAACTGTGGCTGCAGACAGAACAGGAGGCTGTGCAGGTGCAGAAAATATTACAGAAAAATTCTGGGTTTAAAAAAGGGTAAAAATGCAGAAAATAGATCGCGGGTCTGTGACTGAAATGTGCGGCCTAGAGCACGGCTGTAGGGGTGAACCCTGCGGTCGGATCGTGGTTCTGTAGCCAAAATGCATGGTCTGGAGAGCGACAAAGGGGCAGAAATCTGCGGTCGTATCATGGGTCTGTGGCTAAAATGCGCAGTCTGGAGTGCGGCAAACGGGTAGAAAGTTGCAGTCTGGGCCACGAGAAAGAGGCAGAAAGTTGCGGTTAGGTCGCGGAAAAATGACAGGAAGTCACAGTCTGGGCCACGGGAAAAGGGCATAAAGTTACGATCTGGATCATGGAAAAACAACCGAAAGCTGCGATCTGGGCCATGGCTGCGAGGAATAGAATCGTGATCTGTGGCAGCAAACCCAACTGGTCGAAGCCACAGCCGAACAGGGAAAGCAGAAAAATACTTACAGAAAATAAAAACTTTTAAATTTTTAACCAAAAATTCAAAGGCCAATAGTGGAGTCACCAAAACTGTAGCTAGGGTTTTCACCCCGAATGAGCACCTACTAAGGAGAAGGGCCTCCTTAATAGCAGTTCAGTAAAATAGTAAAAATTGACAGTAAAACAAGGTAAAATCTAAGCTAACATGTGCATCAACAAAGAGTAAAAAGACAATAATATAATGGGAATTTTTCTTTTGTATTAAAAATGAGAACAAAGTTACATTTACCTCAAATGTTGAGGGTGGTGGAGCTCTTGTAGTAGTCTAGGAAGGCTGCTTCCGTGCTCCAATGGGTTCCTTCTCCTTCTCCAAGGTGTTTGGATAATGGGCCAAAAGGGCCACTCAAATGGGAAGCTAGCTCAAATGGTGAGCTAGGGTTTCAAGAGTGATTTTGGCAGAGTGAGGATATGATAGATTGTGGATATGAAATGGGAAGCCTCCATCACCTATTTATAGGTTTTTAGTGGTGGAGTATTGACCTATGGTTTTTGGCACCATATGGTTTAGGTCAATGGTTTAGGGTTTTTGTTTCCTTTTTCCTTATTTTTCCTCTTTTTTATATTTTTTATTCCTTTTTTTTTTTGGAATTTAGGGCCCTTTTAAAGTGTTTTTGCTATCTTTTGAGGAAATTTAAATTATTTTTGGGGGAAAAAGGGGTTTTTTGGCTTTTTGGTGGGAAAAATAGACAAATGAGTCATGTCGTGAGGGAGATGAGGTAATGAACACTTTTTAGGTGTTAACAAAGGGGGAGGAGAGGTTTAGAAAGAATGGCAGGATCAGGGGACGCCTAGATCTCACCTTGGCTACTTGGATGTCTCAACCCTTCAAGAATGAGCTCCTCAACAGAATGTGGGAATTGTTCCCGGGGTTTGTGGTGTGGGAGGTGTGGAAGGAGAGAAACCAACGCACGTTGGAGGGAAAGGAACGGAACACAGAGGCAGTCTGGATGTTAGTTGAAATTCACTTGAAGGAAACGTTTACCCTCACTCAATGACCATCTGAAGCTCTGAAAGCAGACAATGCGGAGAGGCAAATCTTAAATTACTGGGGTATTTTTAACATACCTGTGAGTATTGGTAGATTGCGAGCACATATTGCTCCTCACCAAAGTCCCGACTTTTGGCAATACCCACCTGCTGGCACCTTCAAGCTTAATTTTGATGGCGCAGCAAAGGGGAACCCTGGACCCACTGGATTTGGCGGAGTGATAAGAAATGATGAAGGAAGTGTGCTCAGTGTCTTCTAGGAATACATCGGCGAAACCACAAACAATGTTGCCGAACTAGAAGGTCTAGTCAGTGGTTTGCGATGGGTAATGCAACAACAATGGTTACTATTGACAGTGGAGGGGGACTTCATGCTCATGATTGCAATGGCGGGACACATCTAGAGGGGCTCTGCTATCTCCAAAGTTTCTCAAAACTGGAAGTGGGAAAGTAGACTGCACCAGCTTCAACATCTTTTGATCACTACCCCGGTCGTTCAGTTCATGCACGTTCGGTGTCAAGGGAACGAGGTGGAGGATGATTTGGCGAACAATGGGGTAAAGGCTCGTGTTTCCTTCCATGCAGGCTTGTTGGAGGACACCTGAGAACATGCACTAAGGTGTCGCTGCTTGGAGCTCGCAACCGCTGACATCGCTTAATTAGAAAGAACACAGTATCGAAGTGGGGACAGATCACATGGGGAAGTGGACACACGAACCCACCTAGCACAAGGGTATCTTCCCATAAATGATCAACCGACCCTTTTCACCACTAACCCTGACTACATTATGACGACAAGTGGAGGCGGGTATGAGAGAACATCTGGGACTCACAACACGAGGCTCGTAACTTACGACAGCCCAGTTTTGATCTTGGTCGAGCTGAAGACATCAGTGCTCGGATGAGGATGGATGGAAGTATGAAGGTAGGTAATTGCGTATGTACCGGCTTTAGCATGTGGGAAAGGACTAAGCTCTCACATGCATCTGAGCTCAAAAAAGATGACGCATGTGGAACCTCGGGCTTGGACGATTTGGTAATGATCATAGGGCATGGTGAACCGAGGGTCTATACAATGGCCAATTCCGGGAAGATGCCTCGACATTTAAATATGGACAACCCAAACTTGTAAATATGGATGCCTTCCTTGGATGGGTGTTATGTTGTTTCTTATTCAATACGGGAATGGGTGGTTGCAGCTTGCAGGAGGCATCCCTTTCACCTAGATGACTCTTTTCCTGTGTATAAGGGCACCTCGTTTATGAATGAGCAGCCGTAGAGGATCTCACCGAAGTACTGGGGAGAGGAATCACAATACGGAGGAAGGGACTTCTCATCAGGGGACGAATGAGCTTAAGGATGCTCATTCTATGGCTTTGAACTGGGCATATCAGTACCTTGCGGATACGTCGGGCATCACCGAGGCTCAAATAGCGCACTAGGAAGTCTCCCTCCAACAAGAAATTGAGTCTCATCAGGGGAGATTGATAGCGTCCAATCCTTTCTGGGCAGTGAGAATACTGCTCGCGTGAGAACTCCATGCTCGGGACCAGCCGGTGAAGGAGATCCGAGAAGCAATTGCGGAGATGAGACTACAACAACAGATAAGCTTGGTCGGCCAACGAACGATGGAAGATGTTGTTGAGGCGTATCATGCTCCGACTTCAACGGACGCGGGGAACTGGACAAATAGGACTGCAAATGATCCCTCGACACTCTGAGTGGAATAGCTATGGAAGCCGCTGGTAGTCTGAGCTTAGTCCCTTTTTCTGGTTTGTTTCTTGATGCACGGCGTTTTTTGTAATGGTATCCATTTTAGACGTAGGCATAGCAAGCCCGGTGTGGATACTTGTCGGTTTGGAGGTCATAAGGTTTGGTTATATGTTGGTTGTCTTATTTTGTGGAGAATATTAATGCTCTGTTTTCCCAACATGGGAAGGGCTATGGTGCAGTGTAAGGCCATAAAACACTGTAACTTTATTATGTGTACATTATTAATAGAAGGTCCTGCTACTTAATTACCAAAAAAAAAGTTTCTATTAGTTTATTTTCATGCTATAAATTTTTATAAATTTTTCCAATGTTTTCAAAAAACTATTTTTTAAGTTGATATTTTTAAATAAAAAATGAATTTCAAAATTTTAAATACCACCCATTTCATTTTATATTTGGTTAAAGAGGTCATGGATGGGACAAATTCCATAAATTAGTTTTATGTTCCTATGTTTTCTCATTTACTTAATTTTTATATTTAATTTATAGATTTGGTTAAAGAGGTTATGGATCAAGTAAAATTCATAAATTATTTTTATGTTTTTATATTTTCTCGTTTATTTTTTATTTAACTTAAAGTTTTTTTTGCTTTTTATATTTAATAAAGTTTAACCACTTTGTTGCATATTCACTTATTTAATCATGTATAAAGATTTATAATAAACATTAAAATTAATAGTGTAAATAAGTCATTCATGCATTATCCATCTACCATGAACATTTGCACAATAATTTTTTTTCAACATAGATCCATTCACTATGTGCCCACAATATTATCTTATTAATACATGAGCAATCTCCAATAATCACTTCCACATATAAAACTTCATTTATAATTTTTAAATAAGAAATCTTCCATGATCATTTCCAACTTATAAAACATCATTTATCATTTTTACCAATGAAACTAGCAAAATTAACTATGCATATATTTTCCAACTCCAAAATTAACTACTTAACATTCCTTGCATTATTGAAATTAGTGTAATGAATGGCACAATATCGATTTCTCCCCAATTTGGAATAGAAGTTGCAACCATGGTGATTATTATGGTTGTGATCTAATTGGGATGAAGAAATAGGTTTAAAAAGAGAAGATTGTAAATGAAGAAAATGGTAATATCACGAGTGTATGAAATTGATTAAAAATGAAAAATAAAAATAAAAGTTTTATAATTATTTATTAGTTATTTTATAAATGTGAATTTGATGTAATTATTAATATCTTTATTTTTATTTAAAAAACAAATTATATTGTTGATATTGAGATTTAAAGTTCAATTCTCATAAATCCAATTATGTTAGACTCCTAAAACTAGTTCCTCTTTTACAAACAAAGAGAAACTAAAGATACTGTCCATGTGATCCTACGTTGTCCTATATCCTATATATGAATAAATAAAGAAATAAAATATATAAAAAATATAAATATATATACCAAGAAAATAAACTAACCATGTGATGCTATATTGTCCTATATATCAAGAAGAGAGAAAAACACATAAGTAAATTACATAACCTGAAAATGATGACCTTCAAAATAAGCCTAGCACAAAGGCATTTTTGCCACAATTAACACAATTAAGATTGGGAAAGTATGGGTTGTCAATTTAAGGCATTTTTGCCACAATTAAGAATCTTTGAAAAGTATAGGTTGTCAATTTAATAATATTTGGTATGAAGGTGCTTTCTGTGACGATATGTCTAATCAATCTACAAGACAATTCTCATTAGACTTGATCTTTTATGGTCTTTTTAAATTTTATCGTAAGAAGTCACTATCAATACTTTAATGCTATTCAATTAATCACCAGTGGCATGAGCCACGCTTTAAAGAAAATGCAGCTCATTGAGTGTTGCATCTACCACTCCTTTAGTTGGTCTTGATCTCTATCCCACTCTTTCTCGAGTTTTAGGTTTTAGGCATAGGTTCCTGCAGTTAAAAAAAAAAAATCTTAGAAATGACAACCAAGAAATTAAAAGCTCTGTGAACTCCTGGTTCCTGGCAGAAAGTGATATATACCGACTGGCCAGAGTGTAATCGTACGTCCTTGAACATATTTATGGGTTACATTACGCTCAACACTTTTCTACCAATACAAAGAGACATATAGGTATACAAAGAGACATCTGGGTATCCAGGAGGGGTGCAAACAAACAACGCGATGGCTGTTGGAAAGAGCGATTTCAGTGTCTTGGATACAGGCCTGAAGAAGATCACTGTGGAAAAGAACGATATCTATGAAGAAGAAGAACCAATGTCGCCGAAGGGAGCTATATTTCGCCACCCTTATCAGGATAGTTACATCTTAGTTATCGTAGGTCAGGGTAAACAAGTTCATGTGCCTTCGTTGAAGGCAACTCTGAAATCAACTCTTGTGAATCATAAGCGCTTCTCCAGCATTGTTGTCAGTAATCTTATCATCTTGTTTTGTTTTCATCTTGTTATATTCTGCATTGCGTTGTTGTCAGCAATCTTATCATATTGTTTTGTTTTCATCTGGTTATATTTTGCATTTTCTTTGTTCTTTAGGAATGGAGAGTGAACTAATTGTAATGGTTAATTTCTTAACGCAGAAGAGATGCAGAAATGGAAATCAGAAATGGGTGCAGCAGCAGGATGTTGATATAGATGAGCACATTATAGTGCCAAATCTGAGTGCCTCCTATACCCAGGGTCTGCAGTTTGTTGAAGAGTATACAGCCTCGTTGGCAACTGCTCCACCTCTGGATCCTTCTAGGCCTCTATGGCAAATCCATGTGTTAAACTATAAATCAGCAGAAGCCGAAGCCAGTGTAGTTTTCAAAATCCATCACTGTATAGGAGATTGTGTGTCTCTCATGTCCCTATTCCTAGATTCAACCAGAAAGCATTCTCAGCCCGAATCTATGCCCACCATACCATGTAGCAATAGAGCAAGCAAAAACAAACTGTCAATGTGGTCTCCAAGGGGCATCCTGCAAGCAGTGTGGAGTGCAATATTTTCGTTATGGTGTACAGTATTAGATCTTCTGCACGCTCTGGTAACGTTCCTGTGGTTGAAAGACACCAAAATTCTCAGAGGTCCTCCTGAAGTTGTAGACTATCCAAAGCGTCTGGCTCATGTCACTCTTGATCTTCAGGATATTGCTATTGTTAAAAAGGCTGTGAATGGAGTAAGTTATACGTTTCTAGTTTGGACAAATACATTACTGTTACGTTTTATTAATGAGTTTTCAGATATTTGGTGCCACCACAACCAGCCAGCTGATGTGTTATTATTATATCTTCAACTTGCAGACAGTGAACGATGTAATTACTGGAATGCTCTCTGCGGGATTTGTGCGGTATTTTAATCGTTTACATGGTATGATTTTGATTTCTTAAACAGATTTAATTGGCATGTTACAAGTCATCTAAAAGTGCTATCAGTTTACTGATTGTCTGTGATGTGATCTGACCATGAAGTTGAAAATGGAAATTAATGAACGCTGTTTTAAAATTTAGATATAATCTAACCACGAAAATGAGCTTTAAGATTTTGATGCGGTTTATAAAGATTTCGCTGTATTGCAATTCACCATTATAATCATATACACTATTTATTTGCTGTCAAAATTTCTATTATGAGGAATTCTCTGTGTAAATGGTATTTTCATTTATGATTTTTATCATATATTGAAAACTTACTTTGAATTTAATTTTCTCCTATTTCATGTGAAGAACTCGCTTCATCAAAATAAGCACTAGCTTTAAAAATTATTTTTATTGGGAAGCGTGGCCGGTTTTGAAGTTAGCAACCTTTTTAGAAATTTTGTTTTATTGGGAAGCCTGGCCGGTTTTGAAGTTAGCAACTTTTTTCTATGTTTTTTTTTTAATATTTTGTGTTATTTAAAAAAAATGATTTGAATTATTGGATTTCATATATATATGTTTGGAATTGTAAAAATTGAATGTCTAATAAAATTATAATGTAATGCAAATTTCAATCAATTTCTAAAATTAAAAAAACCTAATTTAAGAAACATTAATTATTAATTTAAATTTAGTAATTCCTATTATATTTTGTTTTTGAGTTATCATTGTTGTCTTTTAACTTATCCTTGAACATTACTTTTAATTAAATCATTAAAAATAGTCTATAAAACATTACTATGCCATATACTTGTGCCTGTAACCAATTAATGTGAGAGGGTGCTCATGTCTAATCTTCTAATATTACCTGCTCCAAAACCCTGTTGTCTATAGATTTTGTGCCACCTCAATATTTCATTTT
Organism: Larix kaempferi; assembly: GCA_027924585.1. Lineage (NCBI taxonomy): Eukaryota > Viridiplantae > Streptophyta > Pinopsida > Pinales > Pinaceae > Larix > Larix kaempferi. The sequence continues at coordinate 5,144,557 of BSBM01000029.1, forward strand.
TAAACATCACCAGCTGCAGGTTCCTAATACCCATCTATTGACTTTTTTTTCAACACAACCTATCTATTGACTTTGCTCCATGGTATCCCATTAAATGGACACCCTGCCAAGATTTAGATGCTAGTGTGTGGTACCAGAAAGAAATAAACGATCATCTGAGAAAAGAAAAAGGTAAACATTAAGGCGTTTGTCTGTAAGATTTATTATCCTTTGTACTATTACCAACTATCAGAAGCATTGTCAATCTTGCATTTAATGTGTCAGCAAAGTAAACACAATCAAATGGACACCCTGCCAAGATTTAGATGCTAGTATGTGGTACCAGGAAGAAATAAACGATCATCTGAGAAAAGAAAAAGGTAAACGTTAAGGCGTTTGTCTGTAACATTTATTATCCTTTGTACTATTACCAACTATCAGAAGCATTGTCAATATTGCATTTAATGTGTCAGCAAAGTAAACACAAATTATGGTTTCGTCCATCTTTAGGCTTTTATTCATTCTCATAAATCATGAAAATTAGGCATTAAATATGCATCTGCATTGCTGCAGGACTATGAGTTGTTGGATTAGATTACGATTATGAGTTGTCAGAGTTGTAGTTTGTTCAGATCCCTAATATTATTGTTTTATTCATTTTCATGATTCAGGACATTTAGGTTTTAAATATGCATATAATGTTGTTACTGTAGATTTGTGGTTGGTTCATTCCTGAAAATTAAGATGCTATGACTTCTGATTCTGATGGATATAGATGGATGCAGTTATCCATATGCAATAGTGTATTTAATGATGCAGGATTATGATATTGACTATTAGATCAAATCCAACTGTTTATATAGTTAAGAGCAATGCATATGAGGGTGGGATAATTGGCACTCAAATTGTCTTGTTTTTCGGGTGATTTGTTCTTTAAATTTGGTTATAAAAATTGATGGAATTGTAATTCCACCCTATTTACTGCGAAACTATGCCATGAAACTGTGAACCAAGGGATTTTGACCCATTTTTGAAATGAAATTTAAAAAAAATAGAGGAGTGGAACTATGCCAGTTATCACACCCACCCATATGCCCATCCAGATACCTAGCTTTGCAGCAATACATCTTGAACACCAAGCCGATTCACCTTCACCAAGAATTTTTGCATTTCTAAATCTCCCAAAATTCCTTTAAAAAATCTGAAACAGATCAATAAGAACCAGAAATTTGCAAAGAAATTTGTCTTGCAGAATTCTTTATAATATCACTGGAAAATGTAGGTATTGATTGTTCTCTATGAAACCCGCCATTTCAATCTACATTCGACTAATGCCAGTAAGTCTACAGCCATAAAACCTTATCTCCAAGCGCTGGTTCTACCTTGTAGGGTCTATATTAGTTGATCATATTAAGCAATATCTAATTAGTTGGGTTTTGATTTTGTGAAATATCCAGCCAAGGATGGATCGCTCTCGAAGAAAGCGTCGGACCTTCGAATTCGGGCACTTGTTCCAGTGAATACGAGATCGTCCCCTGGATTACATGTAAGAACAGATTATTACAACAAATACCGGGCGACCAATCACTGAATACAATTAGATTTCGCAGTATTTATGCCATTTACTTTTAGGGTTCTGAAGCCGTTGGTACAATTTTGCAGCCTTTGGAATACATGATGGATAAGAATCAGCGAGACGCCAGATGGGGCAACGGATTTAGCTTGTGGACACTTCCCATCCCGCTGCACACACAGGAACATTTCCTGGACTACTGCAGGGAGGCCAAGGGCAGGTTAAACAGAAAGAAAGCATCGTTCGAGGCGCCATTTACCTACTTCCTTACGGCCTTACTCTCGCGTATTTTTGGAATAAATGTATTAATGGTCATTCAATTTTTGTACTTATCTCAACTCAATTTTGTTGTTGAATTTTAGCATTGTTTTCTCTTCATGAACTGATTAAATGTCTTGGTTTGTTGCAGCTTGCAATCTATCTTCCATATCGACAATGTTTAAACACCACCCTCGTTTTCTCAAACGTGCAAGGCCCAGTGGAACAAGTTCAACTGCAAAACAACTTGGTTACTCATATCGTTACCACTGTTTCTAGATTGCCTCAGGTCTGTGCTTTTATTTCCAGAGCTACAATTTTTCCCTGTTTTTCCATGATCATGTATGTAACTAATTTTCCTCTTTGTACTCTTCCCTTCAGGGTTTGGTTGTGCATTTTCAGAGCTACGCTGGGAAGGCTAAACTTGTAGCAATGGCTGCACAAGATATTTTTCCGAATCCTCACCAACTCTGCGAGGATTGGGCTCACGCACTCTATCAAATGAAAGAAGAAGCTCTAGCTCTTGCTACCATGGGTGTAGATTTATAGAATCAAACCTTGTTCTCAACCTTATCAATAAGGCTGTAGGTTTAAATTTACTCCTGCAAAAGATATGTATAATGTTTTATTTTATTTTTAATATTTAAAAAATAATAAAAATAAATATTTTTTATGTTTTTATTTTTATTACTTTTTATTCACCCAAAAAGAACTGTTATGTGAATCAAATATAACATAGTCAAAACTTACATCCTCTAGTCTCAATAAGAACTGTAGTCAAAACTTACATCCTCTAGTCTCAATAAGAACTGTAAGTGGTCTAACTTTATCCCCAAGTAGAAACTTTGAAAGCTATATATGTGAAGCATTGCATGAGAGACCCCATAATCAAACATGACTTCATTACAAAAGTATATTTTATCAACATATCAAAAGCTAGATGCTTTGAGAATCCAACTATGACCATAAGATCTATCATCTATCCTAAAAATCATAGTACATTATACTCTTAATAACAAGAAAGAGATTTCCTCGACAACAAAGAGCTGTCTACAAATTCTTCAAAAAAAATATATTACCTTCATGAAGTCCTGCAGCTCTCTTTGATAAGCTATCTGCTCGGGAATTTAGCTCCCTGTAAATATGAGAAAAAGTAATGACAGAAAAACAACTTTTAAGATTCAATATTTTGGAATATCACTGATCCAATGAGGCCACCTTAAGATTCACCTTTCTTGAAGCTCGATCCACTATCACTTTTGAGTCTCTTAGAACCTGAAGAGACAAAATACCTTTGTAAGAAGCAAACCAAAGCAACCTCGATAAGGCCAACAAATGTGCTCTCCTATTAGAACCTTTCGAACATTTCACCTGAAGGTGAAATTGATTGTTAAAGCATACCTCCCCCACGCATACCCCATTGAGATGCTCCATCAAAATAACCTATATATCTCCTCGGACAAAAAAAGAAAGGTCATTGATCTAGGCAATTTTATCTTATTCTCCTTGTGCAATTCCAAAACCATCCCAACAATACAAGAACTAACAACATAGACATTTGGAGTCACATTTTCAAAAATTACCAAATTTATAGCTCTCCATAAGCCCCCAAAAATAATCAAAGGAACCTCTTTGAATTTTTGAACTTTTCTTATCCAGGTTTTCAAACATGATCAAAGGAAGGAGCACCCAATATCTCTTGAATCTGAAGGCTACTCACTTCTGCCCACGCCTTCCCAAATTCACAATTAATAAGCATATGTGAAATAGATTCACCTTAATTCCTAAAGAAGCTACAAAATTAGGTCCAACTTTACCCTTTTTTATCAGATTATCATAGGGCAATATTTTGTTTTCAAAGCACAACCAAATAAAACATTTCAACATCAAGCGAACATCCCACTTTAATAACTTTTGATGCCACTATTTCCCAGCAGAGATAGTTGATCTAGAAGAGATAGCCTCATAAGCCATTTTGCACTGATATGCCACGTGGACCCCGGGTCAAACAATAACATCCTCACACTCTCCCAAATGGATACCAGCATGGAGTAAACCAAAAATATAGGAATTCCATTCCATAGCAAGACCCCCTACCAGCCCCAAATCCTCCACCATCAACTAATAAGATGTGGAATTTCCAACAAAAAAATATCTTTTAATGTGTCAAAAGTCTAAAACCAGTTTCCAACAAGTATTTCAAAAGTGACAGAGAGAGTTTCTAAAAATCCTCACCCACCAAAAAAGGGTCAACTCCAAGATGAACCTGCTAAACATTACCAATCTTCCATGATAAACATGATCCCAACCAAGGATAGGATACAAAACCTGTCCAACAATTTGAAGTATTAGAAGTCTTTGAAGGTGATTGAAATCTGAATCCACTCAATCACATACTTTTTTCTCAAATATTTTGATTTTAAAACATCACTCCACAGACTCTAACCAAATAGACCTCTCCATAAACTTTTCAGGCTTAATGGAAGGCTAAACCAAGAAAGGTTTTTAATTCCCTAATAGGGTAAATTTTAAGGGCGAAATTTCGCCAATTGGCTATTTTTCGGGCATTTTTTCAAAAAATAAATTTGTTATTTGGTCAATTTCAGTTTCTAATATCGCCTATACTTACATAAAATATGTTTTTTTTATCATAATATTCGCCAAAATTTACACATTTTAGTAGTAAATTGTACCTTTCATATTTAATATTCGTCTACCTATCTATATACATGTATTTTTCAATCCAAAATAATTGCCTGGGATACTATACTTAAGTATAATATTAGAATCCTTAAAAAATACCCTATGCCCCAACCACCTAAATTTTTAGGAAGATAAATTTTGTCCTAGTTTCCAAATGATGATTATTTCTATCCAAACTTCCAACCCACAAAAAGTTCATCATCCTTTGCCTAATGTTATGGAGAATGGATACATGAATCTTTACAAAGGAAAGCCAAAAAAATGGAATACTTTCCAACATTGATTTAACTAAGATCAATCTTCCCCCAAAGGAAAACCATATGAATACGCAATTCCCAATCCACTTCTCAATTTTTTCCAAGAACCAATACCAATCCATTTTTTTGTAATTGTTTGGATTAAAAAAATAGCCAAAATATTTAAAACCATCATCAATAGGATAAACAAAAAAGGGAAATAAAGTCGAGATATGAGCCATAACCCCATCTAAAAACTTATTCTGAGGGAAACAAGATTTCTAAGCACTTCCATACTAGATGCTTCACAAAACAAGTTAATAACCTCATTGAAAGATACCCACTCCTCCAAAGAACCATTTCCAAACTATAGAACATCTTCCACAAATAAGAGATGAGTAATAAACTCATGAGAAGAGACTCTAATACTAGCTATCCTACCTTCTTTTTATCCTCCCAATTAGTCTACTCAAGATTTCCACCACCAAAAGAAATAATAGAAGAGACAAATGACATTCTTGTCTAAGACTTATAGAGCCTTTAAAAAACACGTGGGGACCCATTTACCAAGACTGCAAAAGATGCTGAAGTAACACAAACCATAATCCAATCAATAATCTCTAAAGGAAGACCAATGTGTAACAATACCAACCACAGAATAGTCCAATCCACTCTGTCATAAGCTTTTACAAAGTCCATTTTCATAATGAGAGCTTCCAATTTCTTAGTCTTTATATAATGTAAACACTCCTCAGCAACCCCAATAGCGTCAAGGATTTATCTATTGGACAAAAACCCAAATTGTTCCTTCGACATGAACTCAACAAGTTTGGGCTTTATCTGATTTGAAATCACCTTACTAATTATTTTATATATCAAATTGCATAAGGATATAGGTATGAAATCATTAAAGGAAGTTAGGCTTCTCATTCTTTGGAATCAAAGCAATGAATGTAGAATTTAGAGTGCCTGAAACATACCCATTTAATCTGGATTCTTCCACAACCTCCAAAAGATCACCCCCAACAATATCATAGAATTCCAAAAAGAACTCTATAGTCCCGAACTTTTAGACTTAGCAAATTTCTTTAAAATCTCCTCTATCTATTTTAAGGTGACCTCCTCAGCTATCTTTCTACCTTCCTCGGACTGAAGAAATAGGGATAATTTTGCACCACTTGTAGATCAACAACAATACTAGTATTACTAGGCTCTTAAAGACACTAGAGAAACGTTCCACCGTTTCCCCCTCCAACTCTTTTTGGGAAGAAATGACATTTCCTTGACCATTTTTCAAATCCCAAATAACATTTGTTATTCTTCTCTGATTAGTGAAATTATGAAAACATTTAGTATTGATGTTTCCATGAGAAATCCAAATGGCACGGCTTTTAAGCCTCCAAGATTCCTCATTGAACTTTGGAATCTTGATTTTCCTAGCTTCCAACAATGATAATGTTTCTTTTGACTCATTACAGAAGATACCAGAACTATTGCAAGAAAAAAACTTATCAATTTTCTCTTCAATGTTCAACAATTCTTGCTTCAATTTAAACTTTCTATCCTTCTCTCCCACTTAATCACCTCCTTTTTTATCTCCTTCATCTTATAAACCAATCTATGCATCACAAACTGACCAAGGTCTGCCAAGGTCCTCCACATTTCTCCAATCAATTTTAAAAAATCATCCTCCTCTAATCAGACATGATTGAATTTAAAAGGATACTTTGGCTTATATTGTTTAATTTCCAACTGTAACACGACAGGAAGGTGATCCAAGATACTTGAAGCAACAAACCAAGACATTTATTGACCAATACAATTGGATGGATCTTCTGCAACAAGAAATATGTCTAATATTTTCGCCACTTCTATAGCCCCAATCCTGTCGTTCCTCCAAGTAGAAGTCAAGGAAGAGGGAATCACATCAATAAGCTTTGCCTCATCTACCATATATAAAAAAAACACAATCATCGGATCTAGGTGAGAACAATTCCTCTAGACTTCAGACGTCGACAAATTCCAATTAACATCCTCTCCAAATATCAACCCTCGTGAATTCAATAATTCACTATCTTCCACTCTATCTGAGAACACTTGTGTATCATTGTAAGGACCATAACAATTTATGACGCTAATAATTTGGTCTAACCCACTGACTTTTCCTTCAAGGACGATACCTACATAGGTTGCAAAATGCCTTAAATCAACTAGCAATGGATTCCACGCCACCAAAATCCCCCCCATAAATCCCACTAGCATCTAAAGCACACCATTCCAAACTAGGAAACATCTTTAATATAAATTCACAGGCCTTGGTCCTAGAACACATGGTCTCTTGAATTAATAATACATCTGGATTTATCATGTCAAAAATACATTTCAGGCAATATATTTGGAGCTTCCCCCTACCCCTTGAATATTATAAGAAACAAAACTCATTTGGAACCCTTCACCAATGGTATCGATGCTCTAAGAACCCTTTGAACAGAAATATCATCAGAGGGAGGTAAAACATTTGAGCATAGAATAGAATAAATCTCCGATGAAATCGAAGGAATATCCAAAATCATAGGACCCAAATCACCAAGGGATCCAGACTCAAGAATAGCCTTATTCCCCCCCCTCCCCCTTTATTCCTTATATTGACATTAGGACAACAAATCGCAACAATTGTAACAACCTCTTTTTTAGTAGAAGATTTCCCAGAGAAAATAGGAAGGGGATTTTTTTGAAGGATGTTTAGATAGGAACTCATGAGGGCGTACATCATTGGATTAACCTCAACAGATGGCAAACCACCCACTTCCAAGAAACAAGTATTAGAAATTGAGTCAACAACAGAAGAAGGAACCGAAGGAGGAGGAGCATCTAAAAAGGCCTCTGAGCCAGCCTTGAATTTAATAATATCCCTTGCCAAGAAAGGAACACAAAGATATGAATACTTCAACCCCTCTTCCTTATCTCAAAACTCATAGACAGATGGAAATGAGAACTCAGATTCAAAAAGGCCCTCCAGCTTCCCCACAAGAGGAGAGACAATCAAATCCCCATAACTCGACAATCCCCTCTTAATAGTACCTAAAGGCACCTGAGGAACATACATAGTCCTCAATCCAGGGCTATTTCTAGAAGGAGGACCTAGTAAAGATAATCCCATATTCAATGTAGAACCAACCTCCTTTCCCTCTTGCCCTTCAATGAACAATATTTCTTCCATAGGCAACGAATTAAAAAGAGAAGGAAAGTATAAATTTAACTTACTCATAAAGATGAGGCACAAGAAGATACTTTGTCAGTATCCACATCTGCATCTTTAGAAACAACAACAACCATGTCCCCATCACTCTGAAACTATATAGGATACTTTGCTGGAAGTCCAGTCTCTAATCCATCACCAGTGCTAGGACTATGAGTAGCAATCCTCGAAAATTTATCTCTTAAATGACCCATTTTCCTACATCGATGACACCTAAAAGGAACCTTCCATAAAGCCAAACGTTGAACATAGGAAAATTCATCCCAATTGATCTCGATCTCTACCAGAAGGCCCTTAGAAATATCAAACTCAAAAAGAACCTTAGCCATCCACTTATCCACCACAAGCAAGACTTAGTCCTCTAGAAAGATAAGGTTACCCACTGCATTTGCAACATCAATGAAGATAGATCTTGACATAATTGTATAGGAAAACCTGGAAACACCATCCAAAAATGTCTTTTCACAATCTTCTCCTTCCAAGGGTTAAATGTAGGGTGCCATCTGCTTAACACCAAGGAACCATGACGGATAACCCATGACTTTTCCATAATGATCCCTTAATGCTCCTCAACTAGAAAATGGAAACGAAGCCATTCATTCATCAACATACTCAATCTTGGACAATAACCCATGATGGGCTTCTAGGACTCCAACATCCACTTCTGCAAATCGAGTCGATTCATCACAATGTACTCAAGCTTGTCAACCAAAGCCCTATTTATAAGACTCAATTTTGTCCATTTAACATCTTTCTCGACCACCATAGAAACTTTACCCGACTTCACCTTGAGCACCTTTTTAGCACGCCTCTCCTTTTCCCTAGAACCCAATAATTTCCTTGCAATAGTACTTCACTCACTAGACCTACCTTCAGACACCTGATTAGTTACCGACATAACTAAACTCACCTTCTTTTTGTGACCCTCTCTCAAATCTAGCAAAGAAAATGGAGCATCCTCTAACACAACAATACATGACTTTGATACACCAAACCCTTGACTTGTACTGATGAGACCGCCGGATTTTTCATTAAAAGACTTTACAAGTGGTGCCTTTGTAGTACGTTCTTGGATAGACCGATGGCACGAACGAAATTTTTTCAAGGATGCAACGATGGTCCTACACAACGCCAAAATTTCCTCATCCATCATGAAAATCCTAGATTTGGCCCACACCTCATCATTGTCTGACCAAGACCCCACCTCCATCTCATCCATATGACACGACATAACCAACAAACGATCCAACAACTCATCAGCATGAAAGATGACGGGTCACATTAGCCTATTGGAATCTTGAATCACCTAATAACCTTGCAAAACCCTAGTTAGGGTTTCAAAATATGATGTTACTATATGGTAAATTAAAAACAATAAATAATCCCTTTTTTGGTGTGATTCACCTTTGTCAAGGGCTACATTTAATATAGAAATCCCACCTGCTATTATTGAAGAGAATCAAAGTGCAACCATAAATAACATAAACATGTCTTGAGCTAGATTTGAACATGGGTGGGGAGGATGTCAACACGACCTCCCAAGTACCCAATCTATACTCTGACATGTTTTTATTTTTATAACTTAAATAAATTTATGTTTAATTTTTTAATTTTAAAATAAATTTATACTAATATAATAAAAAATGCTATATCCATAAAAAAAACTATTAATGTTAAAAACATTATGTATTTATACAAGAAATTCTTTAAAATATTATAGGAATCTTATTAGTCTGTGTTAAGGGAGGGATGTAGTGATTAATTCGTCATAAACATGTTTAACTTTTATACTAATATAAAAAAATTGTAATATTTTTCAAAGTTTTGTAATATTTATATATTAAACTTAATATTTTGAAAATATAAATTATTTTGTAGAATTTTTAAAATTTGTTATTTCTATTTTATGATTGTCTAAAACCTATGAAGTAACAAATTAGGCTTGCTGAGATGTGAATTGTTTAAACAAAATATTAATTTAAATTTTAAAAATTCAAATTTTTTTCCTAACTTGACATGTGGTCTTTGTACCAGAGGTTTCATTAATGATAATGAATATTATATTTTTGTAGATTGTGTTATTAATAATAAGTACACAAGTGCCCCTCATTATTACATGTCCTCTCATTTCTATTTTTTAAAATGCAATGTACTTTGCCTTGTATATACCTTAAATGCATCTAATAATTAATAATTTTTAAAGCTTAAAAACTAAAACTAATTCTTTTTATTAATATCTAAATCAATGTATGATTACAACAAGACATTATTAAAAAACAAAAAACTATTTTTAAAATTTAAAATAACTAAAACTAAAAATACTAGCAAACAATTTTAATTATTAAAAATATTAAAAAAAACTAAAAGCTTTTTTTTAAACTAATAAAAAACTAGTAGAAATTATTAATTAATTATTAAAAAACTTTATTTATTAATTATTAATAAAATTATTAATATTTAAAAATAAAAATAAAAATCTTTGAAAAATAAGAAAAAAATTAAAAACTAAAATTTAATTTTTTTGTCTAATTTCATCATCAATTATACTTTTACAAAATATAACATAATTTTATTTATACAAAACATAAACATAATTTTATGGGAGAGACTAGGGCGTTTATGTGATATCGTTTAAGAACTTCTTTGGTAGTGAGTCTCTAGTGGTATGTTACATACATAGTGGCTTGATGTGATTTTATACGAGACATACAATTATTTTCATCCTTATTAGGATATACACTTGAAGAAAGCTTCTAAATCCTTCATATCAACTATCCTAGCCAACTAAGCATTCAACCTGCTTACCTCAACCATGTTTTTTCTTGCTACCGACATATTGTCAACATATAACATTAAAATAATGAATATACCATTGTTCAAACTTTTGAGGAAAATTTCACAAATATCATACGTGTGAGTGCAAGCTAATGAGGGTCACTTTTGACGCGTTAGATGGAATAGAAAACTGAAAAATCAGGCATCCCTTAACCTACTTGTATTTTTTGAGATACTTACACAAAAGATCTTGCATTGAGTAAAAAAGATGAAATGTAGGAAATTGAATCATGTTTTCGAATATATAAATTCTATGTATTGAAAGTTTTCATAACTATGTCAAGTTTCATCTTTTCTAAGTCACATTTTATTTTTTTTGGCAAATGATAAGGTATATGTCTTTGTGGATGCAACCTTTAAGTGCCTAAATGATGGTTTCATGCTACAAAAATTGGTAGACATGTAGAGAACAAGTAGCACTAGTGCAACACCATTTTTACAAAATTATTATTATTATTATTTTTAATTATCTGAGTGATCAAACCTAAAAAATGGTATGTCAAATTTGGGTGCAACTATTGAAGGTCTTAATGCAATGATTTCGAAAAATGGATTTTTTATAGCATGTCAAGGTCAGTGTCTATTAGTGTAGCATACAAATTTTTTTTTTAAATGCTTGCGAAATGAAAAAATTATGGAAGAACTGTTAACAGTGTGTTTTTTGAGTTAAGGAGTCATGATACAATAAAATTAGGAAAAAAATAGAAAAAAGTGATATTTTCAAAAAAAAAATTACATATTTGGAATTTGCAGAAAAAACTCTATCTATGTCTAAGATTTCACAAAAAAAGATTGTGTCTATCATACTGTAAAGAGTGGCGAAAGAAAAGCATACTGAGAAAATGGAGGAAATGCCCAATTATCTACGGTTTACCATATTTTGATAGCACATGGTTGGTAACTCCAAACTAGACAATGAACCAAACACGTAGGAATGCGAAAGACATGCAGGTGCGTGTTTTGGGTGCTAAGGAATGCTCATGCGTTATCTTTAAATTTAAATTTGCATTCTCGCCTTTGGTGTCAACAGAAACACTCAAACATTTTTTCTTTATGAAACACATGAGCGTTTATTAATAACAAAATGCTCTAGCATTTCTTTGTTACAAAATGCTATATCGTTTCTTATTTATAGAATGCTCTAGCGTTATAGAACACATAAACCATGTGCTTTAAGTAATGGATGGAGATAAGGGGGTTGAGAGAGTGAGGGGATACAAGAGGGGGGGGGGAATTATATGCTAAGTAATGGATGGAGGTAAGGGGTGTGAGAGAGAGAGGGGATAGGAGAGGGGGGGGGGGGAACAAGGGACGTAAATTGAGGGAGTGGGAGAGAGGAATGAGGAGGGAGGAAATTAAAGTCCTAAAACCATAATCCCTAATGTCTAAACCCCCTAAAGACATACAACCCTAATTAATTAGCTCTTAAGCACCTAAGACCTTAACACACAAGCCCTTACCACTTTAACCCCTTGACACTTAACCCTAACCTTTTATACCTTACCCCACTAATAGTTGTTGACGTCCATTTTTGTCACTATTTTTGATCAATAAATATACTCTGAATAGCGTTATTTCTATCATTTTCTCTATAGTAAGTTGTTTTCTTAGTCATTCATCCCTTCAAATAGTCAAGATATGCACATATTTACTTACTATGCAAATCTTGTTCACATTTCGTTATATTATGGTTTATTTATGTTAAAGTGACATTTTATGGGCATAATTGGTATTTATGTTTTAATTTGCAGGCTGTGTTTCTCAAATGACCCTTCATTCAGACCGCGTGCTTATGTGTTAAGTTAAAACGTGTTCAACTCATCATTCAGCCCTTCGTTCAGCCTGCAAAATCCATGGTTGACACATCTCAGACCGTTGAATGAAGAGGAGGGCACCTGGCTTCTGTTAACCACATGATGTTGATGGTTAATGTGCTATGGCTCTAGAAAATCCGCTCCTATGCTCGCCAAGCTCGACAACGCATTCCACATCCATATCAACACTCCAAGCCCTGATTTGTCTGCGCATTCAGCCGAGGATTATGCACGCCTGTTCATGACTGCTCATGCCGTTGTTCTGGAAGGAGTCCAACCCATCCACACTCAGCCTGCCAACATAACTCCCTTCCCACGTTGACGCTCCAGCACATGCTTCTTCCCACGTTTGAAGGAAACGAATGCTCAGCTGTTCGTGTTGGGTAGGATCGACGCCAAGAAGCTGGGTAGATGCTCCCTGCACTGTTATGCATCATTCAACCAACAGTTACAGTCATAAAACGCCTCTATTATTAGATAGGTTGACTTTGTCGACCCTCTAACCCATTGTAACTTATAAATAGACGCCTCCTTTGGAGAAACGCAACAGACATGGAGGATCCATGCGGAGATAGACAAAGATAGATAGGTTGTTCTTTGTAAACACTGTAATTTTTTCAGTTAATGGAAGTAGCAGTTCGTTGATGCATTGCTGACAGTCATTTAAGTTGATCTAGTTCACCCCCTGATTGCTGGGAAGGGCCCCTCATCAACTAGAGGTTTTATTTACATTTTCTGCATTTCTTTTCTTGCAATTAACTAGTTTATTTCCTGTGTGTGTAATCTAATTCATTTTCTTGTGTGTATCATCCTCATTCCTCTGTAATTAATATTCTGCTTTTAATATAATCTCTCTTCTTCTGAATTAGGAAATGGTCTACCAACAGTTTGCTCATTTGCAGTTTGTTTCCAGTTCTTCTTCCATCATTGTAGTTCAAAATTGCTTCCAAATTCTTCCTTAGTTAGTTCTCTTCTCTGCTCTTCTGTTAGTTTCTCTTCCTATCTGCTATAGGTTATCTCTTTTTCTTCTTCCATCTTAACCTTCTTCCCACTTCTCATAGAAATCATTCCTTTGTCGCTGTAGGTGACTTCTATCTTCTATCATTTTGCTCTAATAGGAATAGTTCCTCTCTTAGATAATGATTAGAATAGATAGCTTCTTATTAGTTTAGCTTCTACATAATCATCTGTTGTTTCCTGTGCACTGTAGGGTCATTTGCATAAAGGGACCCATAACTATAATAGATCTTACAAACTTTACGGTGAACCTTATCTATATTCTTTGGATGACAAGAGATCTTTACAATGAGTTATGGACGACTAGTTTTCCTATGGAATTTTTCGCATCTCTTACACTATTATTCTTTATGTTGTCTCCATGAGCATAAAATGATGAATTTGCATCTGACTTAGTATGATATTGTTTTGATCATATCATGAACACATCTTTTTCTCAAAAAGTTCTAGTTTTTAGAATAATGATTTTTTTTTAGGATTTCCTGATGATTGATGTTGATCTAGAATGTTTACATAAGAAGCATACAACTCAGTATTAATGGCATGAGGACGTTCCATTCCTTCGGTTTGGGGGAGGATTCAAAATTATTTCTATTTTATCTATTTACTAGGATCCATAATTGCTTCTATTTTTTTGTTTACTTATAATTCAATTAAAGTTCTTATACAATAATCTATTGTTTCAGGAATAATGTAAGAAACATAAAAACTTGTTCTGATCCATGTTGAACAAAGAAGAGCGACTAAATATTTCAGAAAAGCAGGTTTACATCATCCTTTTGTGTGCTGGTAGCCTCATAAATTTTTTGCATAATCAACAACAATCAGATCTAGCAAGCACATCTTGTATAGACAAATGGTCTGTATGAAAAGTCGAATGAATCAAATGAATGATGATCCGAATGAAACCATAGCTTATAAAATCATGATTACTTGTGCTAAGATATTTAATTTTTGAAATTCTATTGATAAATCTAATTGACTAACCATATCAGGGATTAATCAAATGTCATCTCTGCACACGATCTCATTCCTTTAATTCGTCTCAACTTCACCAAATGAATAAATTAATCATGTATTATTGCAATTTTTCAGAATTATTATCTGGTTATCATATGGTTTTAACTTTTTCATTAAGTTATATGCAAAAAAAAAAAACATGCGAACCGTCATTTTATTAATCAAAGATCATCATGATTTTTAATGCACTATGTTATAATTCCATGATGAAAATTTTCTTTCAACCTGTCCAAAGTTTACTTTGGACATGGTTGAATATTTCACAAACCATATAAATTCATTGATGCACACATCTTTATTATGTTACATGTTTCAAAAATTCTGAATAATGGCATGCTCGTTTAAACGTGCCAAATTTCCGTCTCATGATTTTTTTTTCTTTCAAAAATTCAGTTGGACCTTGCTTTAAAACTGACCCTTGCTTGATCTTCACCATCACTTTGCTCGCTCTCATCCTTTTCGAGTCCATCCAACTGCATCCACTTCTTTCTTATTTCTTTTTCTCTTTGCTCAGTGGGACCTGGCATATCTTCGGTTTGGGGGAGTGTTGACGTCCATTTTTGTCACTATTTTTTATCAATAAATCTACTCTGAATGGTGTTATTTCTATCATTTTCGCTATAGTAAGTTGTTTTCTTAGCCATTCAGCCCTTCAAATAGTCCAGGTATGCACATATTTACTTACTATGCAAATCTTGTTCACATTTCGTTATATTATGGTTTATTTATGTTAAAGTGACATTTTATAGGCATAATTGGTATTTATGTTTTAATTTGCAGGCTGTGTTTCTCAAATGACCCTTCATTCAGACCGCGTGCTTATGTGTTAAGTTAAAACGCGTTCAGCTCATCATTCAGCCCTTCGTTCAGCCTGCGAAATCCATGGTTGACACATCTCATACCGTTGAATGAAGAGGAGGGCACGTGGATTCTGTTAGCCACATGATGCTAATGGTTAATGTGCTATCGCTCTAGAAAATCCGCTCCTATGCTCGCCAAGCTCGACAACGCATTCCACATCCACATCCACATAAACACTCCAAGCCCCAATTTGTCTGCGCATTCAACCGAGGATTACGCACGCCTGTTCATGACTGCTCATGCCATTGTTCTGGAAGGAGTCCAACCCGTCCACGCTCATCCTGCCTGTTCGGATATCCATCATCTATTTCGGGATACATATCTACTTCAGGATCTTGCATGATCTATTTCAGGATATGTAGTCCAGTCACCAGTTTGATGCCTCCAGCACCTTATCCACCTTCTTCTAGCACCCGGGAGCCACTTTCCACAGAGTTTTAGCCCTCCTAAGCTGAAAGGCGCCCTCTTCTCACCTACTGACTGAGAAGGGCGCACTTGCTCACCTACCACTGCAGATTCACTCCAGTTACATTCAGTTAGCTCCGATTCTGATTGATTTCACTCCGATTTCACTCCTGACTGACTGTTTCACCTCCGATTGACCTCCAGTTCGATTAGGTGACTTGATCTGACTCCAGTTAGCCTCCCATGCGCCCCCACTGAGCCTCCAGATCCTATATCAGTGCTACACACTTCAGTTACATTTATTATGATCAGTTAGACTCAGCTTGACACCTGGATGACTGTTTGTTGTGATTGATGAGCAACACCGATGATTGATGAGGACTCCTAGATTGAGTCAAGCTACTCCATTTCAGTGATTCGAATGGCCTACTTAGTCAATTCGAATTGCCATTGACATGTTGGATTGTATTGTAATCTATTGTAATTCATTCACCCTTTCTGGGATAGAGAGCACTGCTGCATGTTTTTGCACAGTTTTGCACCATATCTTCTTATTCATCTGTTGTGACTGATTTATTTGTTCATTAGATCTGCTGTGACTAACTTTACATGGTATCAGAGCCATTGCAGGGACAAGATCTCTTTTCTACAGGTGTTTATACAAGAAGATTTGACTGAATTGCTAAAAATTGCAATAAGTTTGGCATGAGATATCTCAAGGGCATTCGCTCCTGTGCATGCAAAGCTTGAAAATTATTCCAATACCACTCCAGAAGCTTGGGTTACCACATAATTCCTGGATTTGATACATTGGACCCATTCAACATTGTTTGAAATCCAATCCCAGGTGTGATGCAACTCTCAAAGGGTGGATTGTTCGACCTTATTGTGGTTGTTTTGATGTGATTTGCAGGTTTCTTACTTCCTCCATGTGCATTCGCTAATGCAAAGATGGAGACTTCTTCTTCACAAAATATTCTTACTCCATTCAACTATGATGAATGGAAACCAAAGATGATTGCATTCTTGAAGAGACAATGTCTTTTTGATATGTGCATTGGTAATACAAGAGATTTTGATTCCGATGAAGAGGAGAATGATTGGCTCAATGATTGTGACAGAGCTTTTGGAACAATGTGTCTTGCTATGTCTCCTTGTATGCGCTACCTCAGTAATACTGCTGAAAATCCAAGTGATCTATGGGTCCAACTTGACAAAGAATTTGGAAAGCAGGAAGAAGAGGATCATGCTAGCCTTTTGGAGAACAAGCCCAGTGAGATCTCCTTATGTGTTCTTTCCGATCATGTGTTGGCCTCAACAATTGTTCAAGATGAAGAAGAAACTATAGATTCAACACTCATTCTCTCAAAGTCTTCTATTTCGAATTCTGAGCAAGATAAACAAGCTCATACTCTAGATTCCGAAGAGGTTCTTGAATCCTCTCTTTCACATGAGTTTGTCGGCATGCGGAATAATGATCTACTTGATGTTTTGGAGGTAAAATCTGATTTTGGAGGTGAAGCATTCGCCCTCCTTGATTGCATGCCTTCTATAGACTTATGTTCTATCATTTGCAAAGTTTCTCAGATTTTTAATGAAGATGAAGAGCACTACCATTCACTTGAGTTCAATTCTCATGCACTTTTTGCTGATTTTGTTTTTGATCTCACCCTTGTTGGTTCAAAGGAGATCTCAAGAAACCATTCATCTATTTTTGGAGCTGATTTAACTTCTATTGATAAGAAGTTCAAGTTTCAAGATCTATTTTATCCGATTGGAGCTATTCCTACCTCACTTGGTTCGAATCACAGGTTCCAGGATCATCCTTATATTTTCATATTTGTTCTCACCTTTTTCGATATGAAGAGCAAGTTCTTAAAGTCTCCACATTCGCTTGCATCCACTGATGGAGAATTCAAGCACATGTTTTTGGAGCATGATCCATTTACTCCCAAGAGTAAGATACCTCCAGACATATCTACTTGATTTTGGAGCAGTTAAATCTTTTGGTGTACTACAGTCTATTTTGAGGGGGGGTATTTTTCCCATGAGGTTTTCCCCATTTCCTCGGTTTATTGACTGTTATTAGTTTTTGGATTATTGTATTGGGGTGACCTTTGGTCTTAGTTACCAGGGCCCCACATTATTTTAGTTGGCACATCATAGTCTAGCTTGAGGGGGGGTGTTCGGATATCCATCATCTATTTCGGGATACATATCTATTTCAGGATCATCTATTTCGGGATACATATCTACTTCAGGATCTTGCATGATCTATTTCAGGATATGTAGTCCAGTCACCAGTTTGATGCCTCCAGCACCTTATCCACCTTCTTCTAGCACCCGGGAGCCACTTTCCACAGAGTTTTAGCCCTCCTAAGCTGAAAGGCGCCCTCTTCTCACCTACTGACTGAGAAGGGCGCACTTGCTCACCTACCACTGCAGATTCACTCCAGTTACATTCAGTTAGCTCCGATTCTGATTGATTTCACTCCGATTTCACTCCTGACTGACTGTTTCACCTCCGATTGACCTCCAGTTCGATTAGGTGACTTGATCTGACTCCAGTTAGCCTCCCATGCGCCCCCACTGAGCCTCCAGATCCTATATCAGTGCTACACACTTCAGTTACATTTATTATGATCAGTTAGACTCAGCTTGACACCTGGATGACTGTTTGTTGTGATTGATGAGCAACACCGATGATTGATGAGGACTCCTAGATTGAGTCAAGCTACTCCATTTCAGTGATTCGAATGGCCTACTTAGTCAATTCGAATTGCCATTGACATGTTGGATTGTATTGTAATCTATTGTAATTCATTCACCCTTTCTGGGATAGAGAGCACTGCTGCATGTTTTTGCACAGTTTTGCACCATATCTTCTTATTCATCTGTTGTGACTGATTTATTTGTTCATTAGATCTGCTGTGACTAACTTTACACTGCCAACATAACTCCCTGCCCACATCGACACTCCAACACATGTTTTTTCCCACGTTTGAAGGAAATGAATGCTCAGTTGTTCGTGTTGGGTAGGATCGACGCCGAGAAGCTGGGTAGATGCTCCCTGCACTGTTATGCATCATTCAACCAATAGTTACAATCATAAAACGCTTCTATTATTAGAGAGGTCGACTCTGTTGACCCTCTCATCCATTGTAACTTATAAATAGATGCCTCCTTTAGAGAAACACAACAGACATGGAGGATCCATGCGTAGATAGACAGAGATAGATAGGTTGTTCTTTTTAAACACTGTAATTTTCTCAGTTAATGGAAGTAGTAGTTCATTGATGCTCTGCTGACAGTCATTTAAGTTGATCTAGTTCACCCTCCAATTGCTGGGAAGGGTCCCTCATCAACTGTAGGTTTTATTTACATTTTCTGCATTTCTTTTCTTGCATGTAACTAGTTTATTTTCTGTGTGTGTAATCTAATTCGTTTTCCCGTGTGTATCATCCTCATTCCTCTGTAATTAATATTCTGTTGTTAATATAATCTCTCTTCTTCTGAATTAGGAAATGGTCGACCAACAGTTTGCTAGTTTGCAATTTGTTTCCAGTTCTTCTTCCATCATTGTAGTTCAAAATTGCTTCCAAATTCTTCCTTAGTTAGTTCTCTTCTCTTCTCTTCTGTTAGTTTCTCTTCCTATCTGCTATAGGTTACCTCCTTCTCTTCTTCCAGCTTAACCTTCTTCCTACTTCTCATAGAAATCATTCCTCTGTCCCTGTAGGTGACTTCTATCTTCCATCATTTTGCTTCAATAGGAATAGTTCCTATCACGAACCCAAAATTTCGTAAAATTTAAAACTTTTCTAAGTGCCTAAAATGTCACTAATATCTATGCGGAAGTAGAAAGTGGGGGTTTACTTTTAAATGCTGCTTACAAATGATTATAACTTTGCGACATTTATTACTGTTATAAATGTCGTTATGACAAGCAAATAAGGAATCCCTTAAATGGAATTTATGTTCATTAAGTACTATCTCCCATCATAGGTGCACAAATAAGATAGACATTTTATGTTCAACTAAGAATCAATTCTTAACTTGAAATATCAACCATTTCTTAAATCTTGCGGGAAACACAAAACTTCATTATGCCTTAACATACATCTTTAAGAAGCATATACATCTTTGATCATGCCAATAGAATATCCTAAATGGTAACAATATTATCATCAACATTATACATCATATAAACAACCAACTTTCTAAATGAATCGGATACTTCAAAGTAATCATACACATTTTTAAGGACAGAAACAAGTACTCAAACATAAGACACATTGAAAAACACCATAGGAAACATAGGGACAAAATATAACGTGGTTCACCCGTACACGGGCTAGTCCACAAAGGTGTGTGTGCATCTTTTATTATTCTTTAAAGGAAATCAGGGATTACAATCCAGCAACATTGTTGCGATAAATCTCCTTCTAAAAATCTCGAAGCCTTTCATCACAAGGCTGCAATATAAAATTACAATTTCCTTGAGAGTTTTCCACAATAAAAACTCCCTTAAAAGTTTATGTGTAACATCATAAACTTTTAAGTAACTTATTCACAACACTCATGTTGCAAGCGTCACAACTCACTTTCTCCAAGGGATCTCTCTCTCTCTTAGAGATATTTTCGTTATACAAATTTATAAAGCCTTATTACAAGGATTTTCTTTTAACATGAAAAATTAAGTCTCACTCACCTAAACAAGTAATGGATAATATGTTTATGAAGCACAAAAGATTATGTACTAGATGACTAACTCTATAATGCATCCTTTCAACAATAAATATATTGTTATTCTCTTTAATAATTTTCCCAAGAGAAATCTCACTTTTTCTTTATGATAAGTCAATGCTTGATTAACTACTACACCTTTACATGTTATACAAATTTAAAGGTTTAAAGACCATATCTCTAATGATAGGACCCAATCAAGAGAACAAGAACTTGTAAGAGTTGTCTTTACAATTCTAGTGAGGACAAGTTAACAAGTTATGCTAAGAGTACACACACATATATATATATATATATGTACAAAAAGGTGAAGCTTGAGTGCCCTAACTGGCATTAATTAAACATCACTTAGCCGACAGATAAAGCATACAATATCAAATAAATATAATAACTGCATTAATAAATCAATATTACAATATGTTTGCACTAAACAACATACAATTATATTAGTAAATTAGCTACCACGAGTATTGTCATTTCTAAATATTTGAGAAAGGCTTTAACTAAATAACATGGATATATTATAAGAAAATGATTCGAGATCGGGCTTCATGAAACTGCCAACGCAGAGATATCTCATTTCTGGTTATTATGAATAGCTCAAGAAAAGAAATAAAGAAAACATAGTTTGTTTTCAAAGCACCAATGGTAATAATTATAGACGGTCATCCGAAGTTCTCACCCTTACTGTATAAAGCTCAGCCCGGTCATAATAAATTTTAAATAACATAAAAGAATCATTCGAGTCTGATACCATCAAACCAGGTAGAGATCGCCTTCAACTGGTAGGGTGCAGACCATCCAGTTATTTATACGAAGGTAGAGTTAAGATTTTAGATACTTAACAGGAATAAAATAACAGAAGGCAGAGAGAGATCAGCAAGAATTCTGGACAGGGTTCAACCTGATTTCGAAACAACATACTAAAGAAACTTGCAAGCAGCAACCTATCTTGTATGATACCAAATCGAACTATCAAGCTATCATAAAAGAAAAATAGTTTCCTCACCAGGGCGTAAGCTATTAAGGTAGATCATATGCTACAGAGTTCACATTGTTTTCAGCCAGGGATTAGCTTGGATACATTTTCTCTCTTTGGTAGAGATCAAATCTGAAGTAAATAATTCAATGTATTTGAACTTGAATTCAATCATTCCAGGGCATGTAACTATGCTTATTAAAAATCAATAATCGAGCCATACGTAGGAAAAGAATCAGGTTGCTGTGGCAAGGTATTCTGTCACTTTAAATGCCACAGAAAAAGTTACCGCAATAATACAAAAAGATGGAAGGAGAGGTGTTTGTTAAACCGCTCTGTCAGTGAACAGTTCACATAGAGAAAACAAAGGTATTCACCAGCATACACAAAGCTCAAATTGTACCCCGGATTGGCATTGTAAGAGCTTTTCCCTTTTATGCGAAGTCGCAGCAGTAGTTCCCGGAGTTTGGTTTTCTAGAAAAAAACCCTGAGCCATCGTGGGAGCATCTATACCCAAGACTTACTAACTCTAAGATAACTATTTAAATCCCTAGATTAATACACCAACGAATCACAGCGATACAAAAGATCACATAACCACTCATTTACTAGACGGAGATCTCTTAGATATATGGATGTCACAAGATTTGCAAATAAATCCATAACTAAAAATGCAGGATAAACAAAAGATACCAACAACAATGCATTCATTCAGTGCAGAGATTCTCTACTAAAAATGCGCACAACCAGTCTCTATAATTTCTATGCATGCAATCCATTCCAAATATTTTTAAAAAGCTAGAGTAACATTTTATTACCTCTATTCACAAAGATGGATCTACTCTAACGCCGAGATGGTTCCTCTATCAGTAGATATACTCCACTCTCTCGCAGAGGTGGATCACCTCTCCCGCCGAGATGGTTCCTCCTTCTCTGTCATCTCCTCTCGCCGAGCTCTGCCGAAACGCAGAGACAACATGTTCCCCCTCTCGCCGAGATGATCCCCCTCTCCTGTAGAGGTGCTCCTCTACTTATGCGCAGAGATACCACTCTATCCTATTCTCCCCCTTCAAACCCTACACCGGGACGTCATAACTCTCACTCAGAGATGGAAGTTACATCCACTACGACCCCATGCTACAATATTCAAAGCGCTTGCCTCCACTATGGAGTGTCCGCCTAGTTGAGGCAAATATACCATTGCCGAGTGTGGTTCAAACTTATAAAATCATAGTGAAGTGACGGCCAAATGGCACCTCATGGATTGGGATTCTCGTATAAGGAGACAAGCTCCCGTAACTTCCTCAACCACGTTTTCTGGAGTGGCTATCCGCAATTTACTATCTTCATCATGCCAGAACTATTCTCTGTGTGTAAGTGCTCTAAATAAATTTACACAAGCATTTTGAAATTACGTTTCCTCAAGTATAAACCCGGCGAAACCTTTTAAAAACGCCCTTTCCAAAATGCTTAACGAGAAAGACCTTACCTCCTATTCTTCATGAGCTTAATGGATTATATGTAACTCCAACTACCATATGTTAAATAACAAAACACAATTCCCTTATATATATATATATATATATATATATATATATATATATATATATATATAAGAAAAACAAACTCTTTATTTGTGTCTTTATTTGTGCATGTTGAAACTCGTCCATATATATATTTATATATGCAAGTCCAAAAAAAAAATCATTGCCTTCACTCAAACTATTATAGTAACTCTTACTATAATATTAATATATATATGCTTTATTATGTCAACTTCTTCTTACTTGCAAAGTGTAAATTATAGATAACCATACTAATAATCCAAGGGTTTATCTTGGATTATGACTTATTCTCACTTTGAGTTTAGTTGTGGTTTCCTCTTAGGTATATAACATATATATATACATAATTGAATTACAAGTATTATCTCAAATAAATAATTCTTCACTATATAAAAGCTATAATCTATATTTGTCATTTGTAAGCCTTAACAAAAATTCTCCTATCTTCCCACGTATTTAAGTAAATTGGGGTATTATTTAATCAATCAAATGGTTCAAATAACCACTTAGTCTATGTAGCAATAATAGTTACTCCCATTGATATAGGTTTATAATAATATGTCATCGTGTTTATTCGCCGCATTCTTAACCTAGGAAGATGACCAACCATCCTTATTAGTTATTCCTCTAGTGAACTTAGTTGATTGACGTTGTCACATCATCATCTTTTAATATCCTACCACTTAGGGATTAGGTTTTTAAATAACACATAAGGATCATAATAGTAGTCTCATGGTCCACTGGTGGGGCCTTGGCCTTGAGCTCCTCTCCAGGGCCATACAAAATTACAAAAATAATAATAATAGGTCAATTTTGGAGGGATGTTACATACGCCACCCCTTAAGAAATAACACCGTCCTCGGTGTTCATCAGTTTGTCCTTTGCATCCATTCATCATCTTTCGCTTACTTTTGCTCTTAAGGTTTGGTCGTATTTACATATTTGCGATTTCAGCAAGCTCTCTTCAATTGTAACCTGCACATTGTACAACTCATACAAGATTTTTCAGTATTTTTCAGTATAACATAAGTATACAAAATTTCAAAATAGCAAATGTTTATCATTCATCCTCATCCTTGATGAAATATTTGCTTACTTTAGCATTCATAACATTCACACATAAATACATGTGATAGTCCAGCTACAAGACAATCATTATCATTAACTCATATCATAAAACAATTCTTTCAACTGAACTTTGTAATCACCCAAACCTCTTTGTACTTCCGCAATCATGGAGACTTGCATACAAAACTCTTATGTATTTTCTGCAATCGTGAAGACTTGCCATACAAAACCCTTTATGTATTTCCGCAATCGTGGAGACTTGCCATACAAAACATGAGTCTTCTGTAACTCAGCCGGAAAACCTCTGCATACAGCAGAAATAGGACAGTCTTACTCTGCAACTCATTACATAGCTTCCCCTCATCGAATCTTCTTGTGGGCTCAGTTCTAACACCACAAGGAAAAAACAAGTTTAGTCTCCTCAGAGAACCTCTTGTGCGCTCCGTTCTAACGACACAAGGAAAATCCTGAGCCCTTCCTCTGCTCAATTCGATGGATATAAAGTTTTCCTAGGACTTTTGGGTCAGTATAACATTCAACGAGCTACCCACCTGCTCTGTTCCACTTCCATGGGGAACATGACCACAATTTAGGGAAGTTGCACCCTGCAACAGCTAGTAAGTGAGTGCAAGATGCAGCCTCTACTTGAGTTCAGGAAATATTATTTTCCCCTCAAATCTTCTCATTTGAGTCCGAGAATTTTACTTAGTAACAATCATTTAGTATTTCTTGCATTCCACATGCGACATAATACCAACAAAATATTAACGAATATATCCATCTATTTACCATAATATTCTATGCATTTTGATGATAACACATCATCAATCATAAGTCTTATCAACAATCATGATTCGTAAAATCCTGTAAATAGCATGTAAAGAAAATTATTACTTACTTTTGAGCAACATAGCTCAACTTATCTGTATGAGTCAACTTCTCTTTTTGATCATGTCATCAGTTGGGATTTTACTTCCTAAAATGTTAGTATAAGGAAAATTTTCTCTGCTTAAATTGCTCATCTTCTGAACATATTAGTTCCATAGCATTATACGCATGCTTGTTTACTTGTGCATCCTTTTCAATTCATCCTGATGCAAACTCTTATATCAAATTAAATTTGCACATCAACTACTTTGCTTTAATAACTGAAATACTCATCTTTACTCTTTTGGGAAACTTTGAAGTTTGAACTTTTGAATGACATTGCCTCTCGTCCATTCCAGTTCCATGCATACAAAATGAAACAAAATAATCTATTAGTAAACTTAACAACCTTTATTTATTGCATGTTGAGCTCATCAGTCCCAAGTGTTGTAACCTAATGCTCTGACACCATATGTCACGAACCCAAAATTTCGTAAAATTTAAAACTTTTCTAAGTGCCTAAAATGTCACTAATATCTATGCGGAAGTAGAAAGTGGGGGTTTACTTTTAAATGCTGCTTACAAATGATTATAACTTTGCGACATTTATTACTGTTATAAATGTCGTTATGACAAGCAAAGAAGGAATCCCTTAAATGGAATTTATGTTCATTAAGTACTATCTCCCATCAGAGGTGCACAAATAAGATAGACATTTTATGTTCAACTAAGAATCAATTCTTAACTTGAAATATCAACCATTTCTTAAATCTTGCGGGAAACACAAAACTTCATTATGCCTTAACATACATCTTTAAGAAGCATATACATCTTTGATCATGCCAATAGAATATCCTAAATGGTAACAATATGATCATCAACATTATACATCATATAAACAACCAACTTTCTAAATGAATCGGATACTTCAAAGTAATCATACACATTTTTAAGGATAGAAACAAGTACTCAAACATAAGACACATTGAAAAACACCATAGGAAACATAGGGACAAAATATAACGTGGTTCACCCGTACATGGGCTAGTCCACAAAGGTGTGTGTGCATCTTTTATTATTCTTTAAAGGAAATCAGGGATTACAATCCAACAACATTGTTGCGATAAATCTCCTTCTAAAAATCTCGAAGCCTTTCATCACAAGGCTGCAATATAAAATTACAATTTCCTTGAGAGTTTTCCACAATAAAAACTCCCTTAAAAGTTTATGTGTAACATCATAAACTTTTAACTTATTCACAACACTCATGTTGCAAGCGTCACAACTCACTTTCTCCAAGGGATCTCTCTCCCTCTTAGAGATATTTTCGTTATACAAATTTATAAAGCCTTATTACAAGGATTTTCTTTTAACATGAAAAATTAAGTCTCACTCACCTAAACAAGTAATGGATAATATGTTTATGAAGCACAAAAGATTATGTACTAGATGACTAACTCTATAATGCATCCTTTCAACAATAAATATATTGTTATTCTCTTTAATAATTTTCCCAAGAGAAATCTCACTTTTTCTTTATGATAAGTCAATGCTTGATTAACTACTACACCTTTACATGTTATACAAATTTAAAGGTTTAAAGACCATATCTCTAATGATATGACCCAATCAAGAGAACAAGAACTTGTAAGAGTTGTCTTTACAATTCTAGCGAGGACAAGTTAACAAGTTATGCTAAGAGTACATATATATATATATATATGTACAAAAAGGTGAAGCTTGAGTGCCCTAACTGGCATTAATTAAACATCACTTAGCCGACAGATAAAGCATACAATATCAAATAAATATAATAACTGCATTAATAAATCAATATTACAATATGTTTGCACTAAACAACATACAATTATATTAGTAAATTAGCTACCACGAGTATTGTCATTTCTAAATATTTGAGCAAGGCTTTAACTAAATAACATGGATATATTATAAGAAAATGATCCGAGATCGGGCTTCATGAAACTTCCAACGCAGAGATATCTCATTTCTGGTTATTATGAATAGCTCAAGAAAAGAAATAAAGAAAATAGAGTTTGTTTTCAAAGCACCAATGGTAATAATTATAGACGGTCATCCGAAGTTCTCACCCTTACTGTATAAAGCTCAGCCCGGTCATAATAAATTTTAAATAACATAAAAGAATCATTCGATTTTGATACCATCAAACCAGGTAGAGATCGCCTTCAACTGGTAGGGTGCAGACCGTCCAGTTATTTATACGAAGGTAGAGTTAAGATTTCAGATCCGTAACAGGAATAAAATAACAGAAGGCAGAGAGAGATCAACAAGAATTCTGGACAGGGTTCAACCTGATTTCGAAACAACATACTAAAGAAACTTGCAAGCAACAACCTATCTTGTATGATACCAAATCGAACTATCAAGCTATCATAAAAGAAAAATAGTTTCCTCACCAGGGCGTAAGCTATTAAGGTAGATCATATGCTACAAAGTTCACATTGTTTTCAGCTAGGGATTAGCTCGGATACGTTTTCTCTCTTTGGCAAAGATCAAATCTGAAGTAAATAATTCAATGTATTTGAACTTGAATTCAATCATTCCAGGGCATGTAACTATGCTTATTAAAAATCAATAATCGAGCCATACATAGGAAAAGAATCAGGTTGCTGTGGCAAGGTATTCTGTCACTTTAAATGACACAGAAAAAGTTACCGCAATAATACAAAAAGATGGAAGGAGAGGTGTTTGTTAAACCGCTCTGTCAGCGAACAGTTCACATAGAGAAAACAAAGGTATTCACCAGCATACACAAAGCTCAAATTGTACCCCGGATTGGCATTGTAAGAGCTTTTCCCTTTTATGCGAAGTTGCAGCAGTAGTTCCCGGAGTTTGGTTTTCTAGAAAAAAGCCCTGAGCCATCGTGGGAGCATCTATACCCGAGACTTACTAACTCTAAGATAACTATTTAAATCCCTAGATTAATACACCAACGAATCACAGCGATACAAAAGATCACATAACCACTCGTTTACTAGACGGAGATCTCTCAGATATATGGAGGTCACAAGATTTGCAAATAAATCCATAACTAAAAATGCAGGATAAACAAAAGATACCAACAACAATGCGTTCATTCAGTGCAGAGATTCTCTACTAAAAATGCGCACAACCAGTCTCTATAATTTCTATGCATGCAATCCATTCCAAATATTTTTAAAAAGCTAGAGTAACATTTTATTACCTCTATTCACAAAGATGGATCTACTCTAACGCCGAGATGGTTCCTCTATCAGTAGTTATACTCCACTCTGTCGCAGAGGTGGATCACGTCTCACGCCGAGATGGTTCCTCTATCAGTAGATATACTCCACTCTGTCGCAGAGGTGGATCACGTCTCACGCCGAGATGGTTCCTCCTTCTCTGTCATCTCCTCTCGCCGAGCTCTGCCCAAACGCAGAGACAACATGTTCCCCCTCTCGCCGAGATGATCCCCCTCTCCTGTAGAGGTGCTCCTCTACTTATGCGCAGAGATACCACTCTATCCTATTCTCCCCCTTCAAACCCTACACCGGGACGTCATAACTCTCACTCAGAGATGGCAGTTACATCCACTACGACCCCATGCTACAATATTCAAAGCGCTTGCCTCCACTATGGAGTGTCCGCCTAGTTGAGACAAAGATACCATTGCCGAGTGTGGTTCAAACTTATAAAATCATAGTGAAGTGACGGCCAAATGGCACCTCATGGATTGGGATTCTCGTATAAGGAGACAAGCTCCCGTAACTTCCTCAACCACGTTTTCTGGAGTGGCTATCCGCAATTTACTATCTTCATCATGCCAGAACTATTCTTTGTGTGTAAGTGCTCTAAATAAATTTACACAAGCATTTTGAAATTACGTTTCCTCAAGTATAAACCCGGCGAAACCTTTTAAAAACGCCCTTTCCAAAATGCTTAACGAGAAAGACCTTACCTCCTATTCTTCATGAACTTAATGGATTATATGTAACTCCAACTACCATATGTTAAATAACAAAACACAATTCCCTTATATATATATATAAGAAAAACAAACTCTTTATTTGTGTCTTTATTTGTGCATGTTGAAACTCGTCCATATATATATTTATATATGCAAGTCCAAAAAAAAAATCATTGCCTTCACTCAAACTATTATAGTAACTCTTACTATAATATTAATATATATATGCTTTATTATGTCAACTTCTTCTTACTTGCAAAGTGTAAATTATAGATAACCATACTAATAATCCAAGGGTTTATCTTGGATTATGACTTATTCTCACTTTGAGTTTAGTTCTGGTTTCCTCTTAGGTATATAACATATATATATACATAATTGAATTACAAGTATTATCTCAAATAAATAATTCTTCACTATATAAAAGCTATAATCTATATTTGTCATTTGTAAGCCTTAACAAAAATTCTCCTATCTTCCCACGTATTTAAGTAAATTGGGGTATTATTTAATCAATCAAATGGTTCAAATAACCACTTAGTCTATGTAGCGATAATAGTTACTCCCATCGATATAGGTTTATAATAATATGTCATCGTGTTTATTCGCCGCATTCTTAACCTAGGAAGATGACCAACCATCCTTATTAGTTATTCCTCTAGTGAACTTAGTTGACTGACGTTGTCGCATCGTCATCTTTTAATATCCTACCACTTAGGGATTAGGTTTTTAAATAACACTTAAGGATCATAATAGTAGTCTCATGGTCTACTGGTGGGGCCTTGGCCTTGAGCTCCTCACCAGGGCCATACAAAATTACAAAAATAATAATAATAGGTCAATTTTGGAGGGATGTTACAGTTCCTCTCTTAGATAATGATTAGAATAGATAGCTTCTTATTAGTTTAGCTTCTACATAATCATCTATTGCTTCCTGTGCACTGTAGTTTCATTTGCATAAAGCTAGCTGGTAATTAAATCATCCAAAATTATTCTTTTCCCTAATTTCACTCATTTTCCTCCATTCAGACCGCCATTCAGACAGGCGTTCGGATCGTCATTCGGACCTCTTTACTTTCTGCATTATTTAAGGCCTTCGTGAGAATCTAATTTCTTCTGCCTCTTAATCATAATTCTTCTTACTCCTAATTAATGGTCTTAGATGAAATTTAACTCTTGTTTTATGTTATTTAGACTTCTTAATTAAACTTCATCATTATTTCCTCCTTTCTCCTCTTTCTTCTCAATATTCTTCCAAACTTTAGTTCTTCAATCTGATCTACTAATTAGTTACTGTTCAGAATTTATTAGTCTTGTTTCTAGATAGTTTGTCTTCCAAGTAATAGTGAATAATTCTAATTTTCCAAGTTGTTTTAACTTGTTAATTATAAGACTGGTTTCCATTCATACAAATAATGAAGATGCTCATGATATAAGATTTGGATAAGAAATTAATATCTTTATCAAATTTTCTACTTGCATCTATAATAAATATTTTTATCAAGTTTTCTACTTTCCAAATCAAACATAATTCAGTTAAACATCTTTATTAAGTTTTCCATTTGTTTCACTTGTTAATCGTTTTCCTATTTTCATAGTTAGAATAAATTGTTGCATTTGAATTATGAAAGTCATGCAATTAGTTTAAAATCATATAGTTACATGTTAGCACATTTGCATATTTAGTCAACTTAGCTTAGTTCAAACCTTCAATCCTGCACATATAGTGATTGTATCTCATAAGCTCCCTCCTCGGTTTGACAAATTAAATATTGGAATTATTTAACAGATAATAAACACCAACAACAGTCGATCCCTAAATCCATTAACCTATAAAGGCCTTAATACCTAAATCCTTAGTCCCTTAATTAACCCCTTATCTTCCATCCGTTTAGTCCTTAACCCCTAACACCCTAAGACCTTAATTCCTTATAATCCCTTAGCACTATAACACCTAAGCCCTTAATCCATAATCTCTTAAAATCTAACCTGCTAACCCCAGAGCCCTAAATACCCTAAAACCTAAACCCCTTAAAGTCCTTTAATTGTTTACCTTTAATCCTTTAACCATTAGCCTCTAAGATCTAGTTTACCCCTAGAGGTAAGATAATTGTTTACCTATAATCTCCATTTGAATTTGTGACCTCCCTTGTGCAAGTGCACCCTGCATTTACTTGTGCACTCTATGTTTGCTTGTGTGCTCTCTATTTGCATGAGAGCTCTCTGTTTGCTTGAGAGATTCCATTGGGTTTGATCGCTCCTCTCGTAGCTTGGGCACTCTTACTTGGGCCTATGCATTAGCCTCTAAGATCTAGTTTACCCCTTATAGGCCTTTAACCCTTTAATCCCTTCACTCTTAACGGATAACCCCATAAACCCTAACTGCTTAACTCTAGATCACTAAATCCCTTAACCAATAAATCCCCTAACCCCTAAACCCCTTAACCACTTTACCTCTAATCCCACAATCCCTGACCTTGAAGACCTATTCCACCCTTAACTCGTAAACAACCTAACCCAAAATACTTAAAGCCTAAATCCCTAAAGACCTAATCCCTTAACCCCTAAAAAATTAAACCTTTAACTGCCTAGGCTTTAACCCCTAGCCTCTTAAACCCTAACCCCCTAACCATTGAGCCCTAAATTTCTTAATCCCTAAATCCCCTAACCCATAAGTCTCCAAGTATACCTTGACCCCTAAATCCTAACCCCTTAACCCTTGTCTCCTTAACCTATTATCATTAAAGGCCTTAACTCCTAAATCCCTTAACCCCTTAACTAATCCCTACCCCCTAATACCTAATCCCTTAACTCCTAAACTCTAATTCCTTAAACCATAAAGCACATAACCCCCTATTTGCTTTACTCCCTAACATCTAAACCTTTAAACCTCTTAACCACTTTATTCCTTTACCTCTAAAATCTTAACCTCTAACACCTAATTCCTAGTTAACTTTCAACCCTAAAACCCCTAACCCATAATCCCTAAATCCCAAAACCCATAAATCGCTAAAGCCCTAATCCCTTATCACCTAAGTGATTAAATCCTTAACCCCCAAGCCTTTAATCCTTTAATGCCTTGAAACTTAACCCTTAACCTCCTCAACCTAATACCTTAACCTTAGAGCCCTAAATCCTTTAGCTTGTAAATATGTTAACCCCTAAAGGCCTCACCTCTTAAATAACCACTAATCCCCTAACCCTTATGTCCTTAACCATTAATCCCCTATGCCCTTAATCTCTTAAAATCCCTTAACACTTAAACCCTTCACCCTTAACGCTTAATGATCCAGATTTATGTGGGAAAAAAATGAAATGGCAGATACATAATCATATACATAGATATATTGCAAAGAACACAATGATACAGTAAACACATATTCTATTAAATATAAAAAATAGAACAGACTGTAAAATAAAAGCAGCTATCTCTAAGAAGAGATGTGGCCGCTTTGTTCATTTGTGCCAAGATGAATACAAAAAGAGGCCTAAAGGGCCTATTTATCATAAGCATGAGGGAAATAATACCAATCATCCAAAAACCTAACCCTAGAAGATGAACCATCATAAAGTTTGTGGCCCCAAGGTGGTTAGTTGAACAGTCAACTTCCCAGGGTCATAACTTTTGTATACGATCTCTGTTTGGGGCGCTCGATAGCTCATTGGAAAGGTCTATCTAATAAATAGAAGATGAGAGCTCCGAATAAATGTTAGCGCTAGGCTAACATTTAGAAAATGGATCGCAAAAAAAAATCATTTAGGGCCTCAAAACGACCCTGGAAGTTTAGGACCCGAAAAACCTTAGAAAAATTACAAGAAAATTGTCAAAATGGGAAACTGTTTTGAGCTAGTGGAAGAGGTGGGTGGCCACCGATAGCTGGATGATTCCTCCCCCCTTAGAAATCAATGGTTTCCATTGCGTCAAATCCCTTATCATATGTTGAACTGTATGTTGAGTTGAGCTCCTGGTGCGGTGTTTGTTGAAGTGAAAAGGCTGCCTTACTTTGATAGTTGCAGAGGGTTGTAATTATTGTTGATGGATGTGCTGGATCTGTTCAACAGTTTTGGTTGTCGTGGTATCCTTGATTTGCACCAGTGTGGATAGTTTATTTTTGGAGGAGCACCTTGAATGCGTGGCCTTGCACTGTAGAGGTACCCGAATAGGCGATGCTACACTGACTTTGTGTTCTTCTTGTTTCTGTTGAGGAGAGGGATAATGTGCAGAGGTTGTGGATGTCTCTGCGATTTGATGTTCTCCTGTAGTGGAAATTGCGAATAGGGAAAATTTCCCAGTGTGGGAGATTATCTTCCTTCCCTGCTTGGTTGGGGTAGGTGTAACTATCTCTGGTATCTGATAGAGTTGTCCTCCCAAAGTGACAATGACACTGTGAGGTCTTGATTCATATACAGCATGACGCTTCCACATATATGGTTGTCCTAAAATAACATCACATACTTCATGTGGGGCCACACCAAACAATACCTTATCTTTGAAGGCCTTGATGCCGTATGGTAGGTGACATTGATGACTGACGCAGATTCCTCGTCCTTGGCTTAGCCAACCAATGGTGTATGGTTGCGGGTGTGGTGTCATTGGTATCTCCAATATGTTGATGAATTCTGCCGAGATTAGGTTCTCTTAGCTTCCGCCGTCCAAAACAAAATGTAGGGGAATTCCCTTCACCCACATCTATGAGTAAAAGGTGCTCCTCTGCCTCTGACTCTTCAAATTCCTCTGGTTGAATCTGTGTGGTAGCAACAATGGCACTAGGTTCTGCATCAATGATCTACTTCCCATTGTCCGTGGCTGTGAAATTAGGTTCTGAGTCAGAATCAAAACTAGGATCTGATTCTGAAGCTTTGATCTCAGCCACCAATGACTGTTTTGAGCGACATTCATCAGTGTTGTGCCAGGGGATTTTTTTGAACTCGCATGTGAAGAACCTGCAGCAATTAATTAATGAAAACACATGAAATAATAGAAATAACAGAACTCAGAATCACTTTTATATTGATCGCATGCCACTTCGAGGGGGCAACCTCCTTTGAGCAAGCTCAATACAAATAAATTCACGGTACCTTCATTGGTCTCAACACAAACTTATATACTAAGTCTATGTGCCAATACCATGGGTCAATACCATGTGTCAATATAAACCATGGGCCAATACAAAATATGGATCAACAATTACTATGGGACGACTTACATAGCATATGCGTCCAACAACAATAATACAAACTATGGATCAACAAATACTACGGGACGACTTACAAAGCATATGCGTCCAACAACAATATACTAACAAAGTAAATAGAAGGGTTGACATGGGTTCCTAACATCCCCTCTCCCTTAGAAAAAGATTTGTCCTCAAAGCTTTAGATGTGGAAATTGATGCAGAATTGGATGGAGTGGTTCCCCTGTAGAATCCTCGGGTTGCATTCTGGGCCTTGACGTCTTTTGAGTTTCAGGAGGATTGCTTGGAAGGCTGAAGAAGAACCATATCAGCTGCGTGAAAAGTGCACTCTGAACGGTGCTGATCGGCTTGTTGTTTCAGTCGAATTCTTTCCATGTGAAGATTGTCCTGCAGAATGAGAAGAATCTGATCGTGGTTTAGAAGAACCAAGTCAATTTCCTAAACTGGGGAGCTGCTGAGGGTGTATGGAAGAAGAACCGGCGGTGCCTGTCCATAGAATGCTTCATATGGTGTCCTTGTAGACATGGTATTGTACCACTGGAGCGCTTCTAGGAAATCCATAGAACTAGTTGTCCAAATCTGTGTAGGGATGGGAAAGGGTTCAAGCAGTCCTGAAAGGAGTGTCGTTTCACCCTTGTTGACCTGGCAAGTATCACAGTCAACCACCATCTATTGAATTGGCATTTTCAGTCCTTGCCAAAAGAAGTTACATTGTTCCCGGTCATACTTTTTGAGGAACCCAGAGTGCCCTGCCGATGAAGAAGCATGGAGTTCATAGAAGAGATAGCCTTGTTGAACGGATTGCAACCAGTTTGGAACAAGCAAAGAAATAGCTGTAAGAGAAACTGGGTCATCAAATGTGCAAGAAGGAGCAGCTGCGACCATATTGTCCTTACCCTTAATGTAAGTGATCGCATAGTCATAACCCATGAGGTGGATAACCCATTTCATTGTTAAGATTTAATATGCTAAGACATAAAATAGTAACATTACATTCCATTTCACAATAATAGGATATATAGGATCACTGAAGAAACAACAAGCACAACATAAACACAAGAGACACAGATTTATTCTGGGAAACCCTCATGGGGTAGAAAACCCAGCAAATCTTCCTCAATATAGATGA
The DNA here is from genome assembly GCA_027924585.1 of Larix kaempferi. Taxonomy (NCBI): domain Eukaryota; kingdom Viridiplantae; phylum Streptophyta; class Pinopsida; order Pinales; family Pinaceae; genus Larix; species Larix kaempferi. The sequence continues at coordinate 5,180,030 of BSBM01000029.1, forward strand.
CCAGCAAATACAAAAGATGTAACCCTGAGCATAAGCTCCTCCTTCTCCATAGCAGAGCTCTCTCTCATAAGTGCGCCACTCTCAAGTGAGTGAGTGTGTGTTAAATGAGGAATACACCTCCTCTATTTATACACTACTCCGACTTGTCTTTTACAAAAATCATGTAGGCTCGTATTTAACCATTGGGTTAAATAACCCATTACAACTAACTGGGTCGACCCCTCTAGGGTGGTCTAATAACCCTTTGACCCACATAACACATACAGGGCCGACACCCACTAGGGAAGTCTAATAACCCAAGTTACCACAATTTGACGGAGGAATAAACATCTCCGGAATAATAAAGTACAAATATAATATTCTTAGAAGTTACAATATTTCAACACTCCCCCTTAACGAGAAGGATATTATAACAACATCTGCACGAGCAAGGAGTCATCAACATCATACATGATAAATCTATAAATCATTGGAAGCTTTCTTTACATCATCATCAGTAACTCAAGCAGTTACTGGAACATCTTCAAGATCTTCAATACTGGAACTTCAATATCTTCAATATCGAGTCTTCATCTTCTGTAGCACTCGAACAAGTACAACAACATCATCAGTATCACTCGATCAACAGCCTCATCGTATGGATCTATTGATCAACATCATCATCATCATGATCATCAGCATCGTCATCTAGATCAACGACATCGTCATCTAGACCATCACGATCATCAGCATCGTCATCTAGATCATTAGCATCGTCATCTAGATCATCACGATCATCGGCATCGTCATCTAGATCAATGACATCGTCATCTAGACCATCACAATCACCAGCATCATCATCTAGATCATCAACATCGTCATCTAGATCATCACGATCAGCAGCATCGTCATCTAGACCATCACGATCAACAGCATCGTCATCACGATCAATGGCATCGTCATCTAGACCATCACGATCAGCATCATCATCATCTAGATCATCACGAGTATACACACCATCAATACAAGTATCCTCATCAATATAAGTATACATATCATTAATACAAGTATCCTCATCAATACAAGTATACATACAAGTATCCTCATCAATACAAGTATACATACAAGTATCCTCACCAATACAAGTATTCACATAAATACAAGTATCCACACCGATACAAGTATACATCATCAATACAAGTATCACTGATACAAGTATACATCATCAATACAAGTATCCACACAGATACAAGTATACATCATCAATACAAGTATCCACACCGATACAAGTATACATCATCAATACAAGTATCCACACCGATATAAGTATACACAACAGCAGCATACCCTGCAACACACATGACCCAATTATGGGATGGTCAATCCCTCTCACTTTAGGACATAGGTCCAAGGATGATACAATCCTGATCCACTTACGGGATGATCAATCCCTCTCAATTTAAGACATCTCTCATGTCTATGGATGATGCAATCCATATCAACTTATAGGATGATCAATCCTTATCATTTTAAGACACCTCACCATGTCTAGGGATGATGCAATCCCGAATCAGCTTACAGGATGATTAGTCCTTATCACTTTAAGACACCTCACCATGTTTAGGGACAATGCAATCCCGAATCAAGTTACAGGATGATTAGTCCTTATCACTTTAAGACACCTCACCATGTCTAGGGACAATGCAATCGCGAATCAACTTACAGGATGATTAGTCCTTATCACTTTAAGACACCTCACCATGTCTAGGGATGATGCAATCCCAATCTACTTACAGGATGATTAATCCTTATCACTTTAGGACATAAGTCCAAGGACGATGCAATCCTGATCCACTTACAGGATGATCAATCCCTATCACTTTAGGACATAAGTCCAAGGACGATGCAATCCTGATCCACTTACGGGATGATCAATCCCTATCACTTTAGGACATAAGTCCAACGATGATGCAATCCTATCACGTACATTTTGAACCAAACGCTCAGGGACGATGCAGTCCTATCACGTCCACTAGGGACCACTTTCTCGGAGACATATGTCTACGGATCTCTTTTAGGACATGTGTCCATGGATGATACAATCCCCTCGTCCACTAGGGACCACATTCTCGGAGACATCTGTCTACGGATCACTTTAGAACTGAAGTCCAAGGATGATACAATCCTCTTGTCCAATAGGAACCACATTCTCGGAGACATCTGTCTATGGTTCTGTTTAGGACTGAAGTCCAGGGATGATACAATCCCCTCTTCCACTAGGGACCACATTCTCGGAGACATCTGTCTACGGATCTGTTTAGAACTGAAGTCCAGGGATGATACAATACCCTCGTCCATTAGGGACCACATTCTCGGAGACATCTGTCTACGGATCTATTTAGGACTTAAGCCCAGGGATGATACAATCCCCACCTATCCACTAGGGACTTCATTCTCGGAGACCATACGTCTATGGATCCTTTTAGAACATGTGTTCAAGGATGATGCAATCCCCTCATCAACTTAGACCCTGTCTCAGGACCGTTCACCAACCTCTCTATTGGCATCACCAATATAGGTATTCACATCATCGACCTCACTGTCTATGTGGGCAATCTCATCATAAGTGATCACATCACTCCCCCTTTCGAGGAGGATCCTTCTAAACTATATTAAGTTTGTCTCGGAAAACTTTACTTGAGGTAGAGGTTTGGTTAGTACATCGGCAACTTGTTACAAATTCGAACTTTAATTCCTTTCTGCACCATATCTTGTATATAGAAATGTCATATCTCTATGTGCTTTGAATTATCATGGAACACTGGATTCTCTGCCATTTTGGTACAACTTTGTTTGTCACATAGGATCACAGTTGGGTCTATCTCTAAGTCAAACAATCCTGAATCCATACTTCTTCACAACTTAGAAGAGCAAGAAGCCATATATTCCGCTTGTGCTGAGAGCCACACTAGACTGCTTCCTGCTAAACCACAAGATCATGGCTGATCCCAAACAATAACATCTTCTCGATGTGCTCTTCCTGTCTGATACACTTTCTGCTCAATCAACATCTGTGTAGCCATCTGAAGTCATGATCTCGTATCCTTTAGGTACCTCATCACATGCTTTGCAGCTATCAGGTGAACTCGTCTAGGTTCCACTAGATGCTGTCTCAAGGTGTTTCACAGCAAAGCATATATCTGACCTAGTATTCGTTAGATACATCAATGACCCAATAATTTTTCTGTACAGAGTTATATCCACTAACTCTGATGAGTCATCTGCTAACAGCTTCAAGTTGGAATCCATGAGAGTGGCCATTCCAACACATCAAGTCTTCTCAAGATTTCTTAGCATACTTTCCCTGGTTGAGAAAGATTGCTTACGAGCCTTGCCATACTTGTAGACCTAGGAAGTAATGCATCAATCTGAGATCTTTCATTTTCATTTCTGCAGCCATCTTCTTCTTTCTTTTCATGATCTGTTTCTCATTCCCTGTCAGAAAGATATCATTTACATACAATAATAGTATGATCCATAACCTTAACGTAAAGGTTAGGAACAACTTTACTTTTGGTAAAGCCCAAGCTTATCAAGAAACTGTCAATTCTCCCTTTGTGACTGAACATCATTCACACTCTGCATTGAATGATCTTCTGCATATCTATCTGTGCCATCTCTCGTCAGATGGGTCTACTGATATGAGCCTCAATATCATTTGAACTCTGTGGTGATTTCCTTCTTGTATCCATGTCATTTGTGTATAGAAACCATATTCAACCTTGTAGCAAAGGTTGATATCCACATCACCCATGGTGATCATTAAGCTCATCAATTTACTATCAATCCTGGGTACCCATACAGAACCCGATTCACACTTCTTCTTTAATTACACCATTAAGAGAATGGTCTTATCTATCCACTTGGAGCAAACATCTTGTTATGATTCTCTTCCTCTTTCTAAGAGAATCTTCTAGCCATGAGCCTTCTATATTTTGTTTGATTTGTAAATTTTCTTGTTGAACATCCATCACTTGTTCGGTGTTCATCATTCTTCATGATCTTTCCTACAAATCAAAATTAAGTACATGATTAGTAATATTTCATAAGCATGAAATCATGATAACCTATTATGCATACAGATATCATTTACATAGTTATGCAACTATCTTGACCAATACTTTGGCACAACACTTTTCCATATCTTGTATGCATACAGTGGCTCTCTAGATGCCTTCCATCTCTACCAGAACATACTATCGAGAGTGTGCACAGCTCTCAGCATGTCAGCAAATAGGTTTCATTCTAGACAAGCAACAATGGAATGTTTGTCCAACTTACCAATCATATGCATATTAGTAGTATACTGTTTCAATGCTCTATGAATGTTTACACTCAGCATGATATATTATAGGAATACAAATATGCATACAACCTATTACAAACAATATCATTTACTATTTCAAATAACAACTTAAATACTTATCTTTTATGTTTGTGTGGTTGCCTCCCGCTTGATCTTCTATATGTCTTTTGAACTTCTATTCATTCTGTACCACTGTGCATGCTCAAGTGTCATCCTCATGATCTCATACACAAATATACATTCATTAGTATATTTCAATGTTATCAAAACATTATAGTTCTAAATAATCTTGAATATGTATAGTCATGATTATAGATAATATTCAAGGTTTCAGGGAAGCCTTCTTTTACTCATACATATTCTTGTTTGATCTGGTTAGTTAAATCATCAACCAAGATAAGAGACATAATATGCATAAACCCTTGATTACTAACTTTATGAATAAGCATAACCAATCATACCAGGTATACTTATATAAGGGATCCTAACACAAGGTAAGATTCTAACATGACATAGGAAAACATACCTAGATTAGTATACCTGCTTAGTTATGTCTAACATACCTAATCAATATCTTCTTTGTTCTCTTCAATGATTTAGATATCCTATGCTGGAACCTGCATATCTCATAGGTTAAGCATAATAGAACAAAGTCATACATACCTTGTAAGTAGAACTTCTATGTGATCAAAGATTGTGGATGAGTCTTTGTCTTCATGTTATCATGGTCATGGAACTTTATTTGTCTTTCGTGATGTACCTGTATCTCCTTAAGTCATACCTGTCGAGACTTCTTGTAGTCTTCTTATGTAAGGCCTTAGCCTCAACTCCCCCTGAAACTTGATCTGGAGCTTGATTAGGGTTCGTTAGAGAAACCCTAAAAATTCAATCTTTGACTTTCACACTTCTGAATGGATGGAAGGATGTGTCTTGCTGAGCTGATCAAACTAGCATACTTCAATTTTGAAATCTCCAAATATTGACCCCTCAAAATTGCCTTCGAAACTTCTAGATCTTCTGGACAGGATCCTGAACTAGGGTTTGATGAAGCCCACCCTTCTACCCAATCAAAAGGTTTGATCCAAGGCTCTAAACTCTTATTTTTCTGAGGAGCTTCCATCCATGGTTACAGACTTCAAAAATTCCAACTTTTGCTGAAGCCCTAATTTTCCATCTTTCCGATCAAAATCCCGAATTGGGGTTTGATCAAGCCCGGTCTTCTACCCAACCAAAAAATTCGATCTTGGACTCTAAATTTCGATTTTCATGAGTAGCATTCAGGCGTGGATTCCGATTCCAAAAATTCTAACTTTCTTCGAAACCCTAAATTCCGGAAGCCATGAATGAAGGTGCTCCAAAAATAATTCTGTTTTGACAGAAATATGTACCTGATTTTTTTCTGTTGTAACTCTAAACTTTTCGCTCCACAGGGTCTGAAATTTTTTTGTTGTTGTAGCCTGACCTGTCATCTTTCTATCCCGACAGGTCTGACCTCAATTGGATTCTCTGAGAGAGATTTATGCCAAGTGTCGCAACGTGACCTGTTTATGGGATAAAACAGGAGAGCGAACTTGTACGGCTTGCCACGTGTCACTGGTTTGGCTTCGGCCTCTGAAAAAATTTCCTGAGATAGTACAGTCTGTGTACTACCTGTCACTTTATACGAAATTTCATTTGGAGCTTCCTATCCCAAGTTATGACCTTTTTTTCTAGGTCACCTGATTTTGACTGAGATCTGGAAGAGGCAAAAGCCCTAACTTATACTGATCATAACTCACAAAGTACAATGAATCTGAGGGTACCCTTTGGACACAAGGTACCTGGGGATGTTATCTACTACTTATAAAGGTTTCAGAGCCTAAACCTTCTCCAAGATGTATTTATAGAGAAATTTCCACAATGACTGGTTTTTTCTATGTAAAACCCAAACCTTCAAATTGTCGCAAGTGAAGCAAGTGTTGTAAGTGCCATACCTTGCCTTCCTTCAGGTTAGCTCTGATACCATGTTAAGATTTAATATGCTAAGACATAAAATAGCAGCATTACATTCCATTTCACAATAATAGCATATACCGGATCACTGAAGAAACAACAAGCACAGCATAAACACAAGAGACACAGATTTATCCTGGGAAACCCTCATGGGGTAGAAAACCCAGCAAAGCTTCCTCAATATAGATGAACAGAAAATAAAAAAGATGTAACCCTGAGCATAAGCTCCTCCTTCTCCATAGCAGACCTCTCTCTCATAAGTGCGCCACTCTCAAGTGAGTGAGTGTGTGTTAAATGAGAAATACACCTCCTCTATTTATACACTACTCCGACTTGTCTTTTACACAAATCATGTAGGCTCGTATTTAACCATTGGGTTGAATACCCCATTACAACTGACTGGGATGACCCCTCTAGGGTGTTCTAATAACCCTTTGACCCACATAACACATACAGGGCCAACCCCCACTAGGGAAGTCTAATAACCCAAGTTACCACAATTTGACGGAGGAATAAACATCTCCGGAATAATAAAGTACAAATATAATATTCTTAGAAGTTACAATATTTCAACATTCATTTGTGCTGCAGAGGAAACCCGTTGTTCTAGGAAATTTTCCAAACTCTGGCAATCAGTCTTCATGCATAAATAATTCCCTAATAGGGATGGCTGCCACTTTGGTACTGCATGCAAAATAGCCATAATTTCCTGCTGAGATGTAGATGCGGCTAAATGCTTACCGGAAAGGTCTCTTGAAGGCAGCAAGCCCACTGGTGCAGCAAAGACACCTGCATATCTATCTGAGGAAGTAGTGGAGACCGTTGATGGGTGCATCTAAATGGAATGGAGCTGAGTGATGACACCATGTGAATTCTTCTTAAGGATCTTTTCGAGGCAATGTGAACTGATGATGCGGCAAGTCCCTGGTTGTAAGCCCGTAAATTTGTGTTGTGTCCCATTGACTGAAAACTGCATCCAAAGTTCAGCAAAATCCCATAAGATGGGGCCAAGTGTGCGTAACCATTGAACGCCCCAAACCACATCACATCCGCTTAAGGACAAGGAAAACATGTCAGAGTGTAGGTTATAATATTCTAGAGAGATATGCACATTGCAACACTTTCCCTTGCAAGGTAAGGTGCTTCCATTGGCAACCATGACTTCAAAGTTGGAGCAAGGATGGACAAAACAATCAGCCTGTTTTGCGATCCAGGGGTCAATGAAGTTATGAGTGCTACCAGAATCAATGAGTATTGTAAGGGGAAGATTTTTGAAGTAACCCCTGACCCGCATTGTTTGGGGGTGGTGATGCCAGATAAAGCATCGAGAAATATCTTTGGTTGTTCATCCTGAGATGGGGGGTTAATAGGCGGCTCCTGAATGTCGACCTGATCATCTATTGTATCTGAAGCTTCTTCACCAATTTTAGAGGCAGGTGAAGAATCCATATCCAAGAGATAGAGCTTTTGGTGAACACATCTATGTCCCCGAGTGAATTTCTCATTACAATTATAACAAAGCCCTTTTTCTCTGCATGCCTGCATCTCTGTTTTAGACAAATGCTTGATAGGAGTTGGTCGAGGAGTTGGTGGGATGGGAGGTCGTTGAGAACCCATATTTTAGAAGGGAATAAAAGTGGGTTTGGAGTGCTGTTGGGATGCAATATTGTCTTCTGCCAACTTAGCTAACCCTAGGACTTCCATTATTGTGTTGGGAAAAAACATTTTAACTTCTGACCGAATTTCATCCTTAAGACCACTGATAAAACAACTCCTGTAGAATTCATCAGACAATCCTTCTGTGTGATTGGCTAGTTTCTCAAATTCGGTCTGGTACTCTCTCATAGTGCCACTTTGACGAATTTTAGTGAGTGCTCCGTTGAAGTCATCAAATGCACTAGGACCAAATCGTTGTAAAAGGAGTTGGCGAAAATCTGTCCATTTTGGCTCGTCATGAGCCTTGATGTACCAACGGTACCATTAAAGGGCTTCCTGTTCCAAATGAAAGGATGTAAGTGGAACTTTTTGGACATCAAATGTATATTGCAGACTGAAATACTGTTCTGCACGATAGATCCATCCAGTCGGATCAGTACCATTGAAGCGAGGAAATTCAAGCTTCGGACCACGGAAATTGCTAGAAGAAGAGAACCCATTGACTGTAGAAGATTCTTGTTGTTGGATATTGTTCATGGCTGAATGTTGAAGATGGAGGCTGAGAAATTTTTCATCTAGATCTTGGAGTTTGGTTTGGATGGCTGCAAGTTCTTCCTCCATGGTTTTGCTCTTATGCGGGTGACAACCACAACCAGGAGTTTTGTTTTTGTTTTTGTTTTTTGTTTTTTGGGAATGGATAGAAAAACACAAACAAAAGCTTATTTAGAAAAGGAAAATTTGGATTTGGGAAAAACTTGGATGGGTAATTGGGGTTTGACTATGTTTTGGACACTTTCTGATGGACCGGGAAGCAAAAAATGGGGATTTCAGAAGCGGGATGAAAGAATGAGAAAGTTTGTCAAAGAGGGACAAAGAAGCAGAAATAGGGAATGAACATGTTGGCAAAATTTGGAGGCGAGTGGGTGAAAATTGAAGAAGTTATGGCAAACCCTAAAAATAGACAAATGTGAGATTTCTGGCTTTGGGAAGTGGAGTTTGGAATAGGGTCCTCAGGAATGAAAGATGCAGAATGGGATTACAGGGGTGTCAGGGAAGTTTCAAGGGAAATCGAGTGAAAACAAGTGAGATATGGGGAAAAATAGAATTTTATACTCGCAGAAGGGATCGGAAACAGATGGATCTGCAAGGACATTGAAGTGATTAGCAACAGATGGATCTGAAATGGCGTCAAATGGATATGAAAAGGCTTTAAGAATAGATCTGAAATGGATGGATCTGGAACGAATTTCAGAATGGATCTGAAACGGCTGAATCTGAAACGGCTCGGAATGGATCTGAAACGTTGCGAAAGTGATCGGCAACAGCTCAACTGAAAATAGATATGGACCCCAGGTATGTTCTGCTTCCTAACAGTTCAGGGTTTTCACTCGACCACCAATGCTATCTGACGACTTGCGTATTGGGGCAGTACCCCTCACTCTACAGCTTAGGTAAAACTGATAACCGCTTTGTACAAACGACAGCTCTTGGTTTACCTCACGGGTTGGAACTAGTTAATCAGGTAGGGGTTGTTTCCCTTTTTGCTGGAAGGTCCTCTCAATGGGCCAACTACTTTGGGTTTCCCGTGGTACTCCTCACAATGCGTTTTAGGGCTTATGCCCAAGTACTTCCCACAGTTAAGTGGATAGGGATTATTCTCAGATCTGAACTTGCAATAGATGCGAAAATTTTTTTGGCATAAATTCCACCCAACGAGCCCAAGAAAGTGCTCTAATACCAGATGTGAAGAACCTGCAACAATTAATTAATGAAAACACACGAAATAACATAAATAACAGAACTCAGAATCACTTTTATATTGATCGCAGACCACTTCGAGGGGGCAACCTCCTTTGAGCAAGCTCAATGCAAATAACTTCACAGTACCTTCATTGGTCTCAACACAAACTTATATACTAAGTCTATGCGCCAATACCATGTGTCAATACAAACCATGAGCCAATACAAAATATGGATCAACAATTACTACGGGATGACTTACAAATCATATGCATCCAACAACAATAATACAAACTAGGGATCAAAAAATACTACGGGATGACTTACAAAGCATACGCGTCCAACAACAATATACTAACAAAGTAAATAGAAGGGTTGACATGGGTTCCTAACATCGCACCACTTCCCGGTTTCCTTCTTTGTCTTTTAGTTACCATTCTTCACTTGTGGTTTGGACTGGTTTTCCTTTCCCCGCCCCGTGTTCTGTGAGCCAGAGTTTCCCTTGCTCTGCTTCTGCGCAGGTCCGAAGTCACACTTGTTTTTTTGTTGAAATTTCTGCTCAATTTTGACAGTATATCGATAGGCGGATCTGAGTGAAGATATTTCCAGTAAATCCATCTCTTTTCATATGTATTGGTGTAGGCCACTGCGATATTTCAGTACTAGGTGCCGCTCGGAGTCCTTGATACCTAGCTTTGTGCGCAAGGTATGAAATTTGTTGGTGTACTCTGACACCGTTTGGTCCCTCTCTTGATGCAGAATGGTCCATTTTGTGTACTGGTCATCATAGTCTCCCAAAGGGTAATATTGTTCCTTAACAACATCTATAAAAGAGGCCCAGGTGGGATTGGCATCAAACAATCTAGACTCGTCTGATGATTTTTTCTCACAATAAGTATTCCACCAAATTTTGACATGGGGGACAGCCTTGAGGAGCGCAAAGACGATCTTTTCCCTGTCTGAAAAATTGTGGACAGAGAAATACCCTTCTAGTTTATTCAACCATTTATCTAGGGCATCGGCATCGATTTGGCCTTCAAATAAAGGGATATCAAAATTAACTTATACCTTGAAGGGAGTCGCATCTGCGAAATGGTTGCTCATTGAAGGTGTATTTTTCGTCGTAGGCATGCGTCGAAGGATCTGGGAGAAATTATCCATCATCCTTTTCCTCTGTCGTGCAAGGGATTCCTAGAGCAACAACTTGATAGGATCTCCTGCGACGTCGTCTCTCTTTTCTTCCGCCATGGGATGCCATTTGGGGTGGCGAGAGTGATATTCCCCAAGTGAAACTAGTTTGAGACCCAACTCTCTGTATCCTGACCTCGTCAGGGACATGCGTCAAGAAACAATCAAAGAGCAAATTGTTATGATACCACCGATCTGGATTTATGTGGGAACGAAATGAAAGAGCAGATACACAATCATATACATAGATATCTTGCACAGAACACAGTGATACAGTAAACACATATTCTATTAAATAACGGAAATAGAACATACTGTAAAAAAAAAGTAGCTAGAATGGTAATAGCTATCTCTGAGACGAGATGTGGCCGCTCTGCTTATTCATGTCAAGATGAATACAAAAAGAGGCCAAAAGGGACTATTTATCATAAGCATGAGGGAAATAATCCCAATCATCCAAAAACCTAACCCTAGAAGATGAACCATCATAAAGTTTGCGGCCCCAAGGTGGTTAGTTGAACAATCAACTTCCCGGGGTCATAACTTTTGTATACGATCTTCGTTTGGGGTACTTGATAGCTTGTTGGAAAGGTATATCCAAGAAATACAAGATGAGAGATATGGATAAATGTTAGTGTTAATCTAACATTTATAATATGGATTGAGAAAAAAACATCATTTAGGGCCTCAAAACATCCCCTAAAGTTTAGGACCCAAAAAAAATAGAAAAATTACTAGAAAATTGCTGAAATGGGAAACTGTTTTGAGCCAGTGGAATAGGTGGGTGGCCATCGATATCCATCTGGATCAATTAACCTCTTAAACCATAAACCACTATTATTGGTTCCCTCAATCCCTTAACTCCCAAATCCCCTAACCCCTAAAACCCTTTACCCCTTTACCTCTAAGCACTTAACACCTAAGCCCTAGTTTATCAAGAAACACTTAATCCATTAATTTCTAACTTCTTAAACCCTAACCCCCTAAACCAGAATCCCTAAATCTCTTAAGCACTAAATCCTGTAACCCCTAAACTTCTTGAACCCTTTATCTGTTTACCTCTAATCCTTCAACTGCTAACTAATATACTCGAGTTTACCCCCTGATCCCTAAACCTATTAACCCCTAACCTATGAAACACTAATACCCTAAAACCCGATCCTTAAATCCCTTAGCATATAAATCCCCTAACTCCTTAAGCCTTATCCTCTTAACTCTAGTTAATCACTTATTATCCCTTAACCCCTAACTCCTATCCCCTTAAGCTCTAAACCCTAAAGATTATATACCCTAAATAATCTAACCCCTTAATTAAACCCTAAACCCCTAATGCCTAAGCCCTTAACCCCTAACCCCTAATTCCTTAGATAGTAAACCCCATAACCTCTTATATCTTTAGCCCTCTAACCCCATAACCACTAAACACCTAAACCCCTTTAACTCTAAGCCCTTAATCTCTAACCCCAAATCCCTAGTTAACCTCCTAATTCATACAACATGAATCCCAAAACCATTGAAGATGAGGAGGGATAGGGAGAGAGAGGTAGGGAGGGATAGAGAGAGGGAAGGGGGAGGTATATAGAGGGAAAGGGATGTAGAGAGGCATGGAGGGGGCGAGGTACACACAAAGGAAATATTTTTTGGGCAAGGAAATATTAAAGAAGGTTGATGAAATGTTCTGTGTAGATAATGATAATGCTAGATCATTTATTGTGAAAGAAACTCTTGAGCGTTTTTTTTCACTAGACGTTACGTAGCTGTGCACCAAACATATTAATTGTAAGAGCATCTTTTTATTATAAAAGGAATGCTCTAGCATTATGGATTTAAGAAACTCTTGAGCGTTTTGTGATACAATAACGCTCGAGGGTTTTAGTTCTGCATAAATACTCTGCCTATTGTCTCCCTGATTGTGATGCAAACATACCTATGCAATTGAATGGGTTTAACAATGATCTATGCAAGCTTGAAGACTCTATGTTCATAATTGAATACGATTCTACATTTACAATCAAGCAAACTCGAGAATAATCTATGTTCACAATTGAAAAGGAAACTGCATTCCTAATTGAGCATGTTGAAGAATCTATATTTAGGTTTGAGTAAGAATCTATATCCACAATCAAAAGCAAGTTTGAAGAATCTATATTCATGTTTGAGAAATAATCTGTATCCACAATCAAAAGCAAGGTTGAAGAGTTTATATTCGCAATTGAGGAAGAGAGCAAGGTTGAAGAATCATTTTTCACAATTAACGAAGTATCTATATTCTCAATTGAGCAAACTTGAGGAATCTATATGAACACAATTTAAGAAGAATCTAGATTCAATATTGAACAAACTTGAAGAACCTATATTCACAAATGAAGAATTTTCCATGTTCACAATTGAGGTAGAATTTACTTTCACAATTGAGCAAGCTTGAGGAATCTATATTCACAATTGAGGAAGTATCTATATTCACAATTGAGGAAGAATCCATATTCACAATTGAGCACATTTGTAGAATCTATTTTCATTGTATTGTTCATTGTGGTCATGGGGAATCCATGCAATCGAACAAGGAAATCGGCAAGCCTAAACGAAGCCTCAATAAATCATTGAAGAAAATAGAGAAAATAAAAGATTGGACATGTGGAATCAAAGGCATTCCATGGATACTCATCCAATTCCAACCAATATAGATGATGCCACGGTCATTCTTACCAAACCATGAAAATAAAAATGGAAGACTTCACTAGAGGGCCCCTCAATTTCCACAACATTTGATGAACAAGCAACACATGGCACTAGTCAAGAAGGAAAATGTAGGTCCTCATCAGGGGATGTTTCTATTACCACATCAAGTCAACCTTATACTAATGAATCACAATCTCAATTTGGACATACTGTTATGATGGAATGTGGTTATACAAGCGATGGAGTTAGGGAGGTGTTGAATGCAAAATCTATGGTGGAAGAATCATATGTTATTGAGACCATCCAATTACCCATATCCAGCTGCCAATAAGAGTCACTACAACAAATCACCCTTTTAGGGGCGGTTATGTCTTGAGGTCGTTTTGCTAACCCCCCCCCCAAAAAAAATTTTTTTTAGGTCTTTGGGGAAAGTTCTTAAATCCCCCCCCCCCAAAAGTCCTGAGAATTGGACTTTTGGTGGGGTTTCTAAAACCACCCCCCTCAAAATTCCAATTCTCAGGACTTTTGGGGTGGGTTTAGAAAGAGCCCCCCCCCCCAAATGTGTTTTCGAAGGCGGTTTTTAAGCCCCCCCAAAAGTCATGAGAATTAGATTTTTGGCAGCGGTTGTTTGAAAAACACCCCCAAAAGTTCAATTCTCATGACTTTTGGGGGGGTTGTTTAATGACCCTCCCTAAAGGTATTTTTCAAAGCGGTTTTTAAACGCCCCCCCCCCCCCACAATTCTTGAGAATTGAACTTTTGGCGGCAGTTTGTACAAAACCCGCCTCCAATTGTGAAATTTTCATGACTTTTAGGGGGGGTTTAGAAAGAACGCCCCTAAATATATGTTTCAAGGCGGTTTTCTAACACCCCCCTAAAAGTCAAGATAATTTTACTTTTGGAGACAGTGTTTTAAATACCATCACCAAAAGTTTAACTCTCATGACTTTTGGGGGAGGTTTAGAAGTACCACCCCTAAATATATTTTTTAGGTATGTTCTCAATATCCATCCTCTCAAATAATACTGAAATTTACCATAATTGACCCCTAATTAACCTCATAATTGACCCCTAATTAGCCCCAATTAACCACTGATTTCCCCTAAATGACCCCAACTTGACCACTAATTACCCCTCAATAATCCATAATTACCACTAATTAACCCTATATGACCTCTAAATGACACCTACTTTTTTCCACGGAAAAGCTTGTGGAGAAACACAAGGGATGCTTTGAAACATTCATAGATGGCATATTCCCTAGTAAACCCATTGATATAGACTAGTGTACTTCACACATGGGGATTCGAAATAGGCACATGCCACCATGAACCTAACTAAATCCTCAACATAATTGGCATTAACCATTGGTTTAGCTAATCCCTTGGGCTTAAATGGCCCCTACTTAGCCATAATTGGCCCATAATTACCATTAATTACCCTTGTTTCCCTTACTATATCGATCTTGACATTGACCAAGAATTCACTTCTATCGAAAAAGGTCAATGATCCCACTAACTAACTAAGCCAATGAATATCTAAAAATGAGATTTCTGTAAAATAAAATAGTGAAGTAGGATGCTTTTTTTAATCTGTTGGAAGCAAACATGGAACCTTTTCTCGGATTGGTGGGTGTGGGCTTGGAATACTTGGATACGTGGATCTTACTCGTTAACGAAAGATGAAACCCTCTTCCCCTAATTTATGAATACAGTGTTTGCTGAGGATGGAACCAAAAAATAATGGTTCGAATGGTTTTTGGCCTGACCAACCGACACTCACTCTCATTCACCATATGGTTGCGGTCATTATCACCACAAAGACAAAGGATACAGGATAGGTGGGAAGAGAAATCATGCTACAGAGGCGCGAAGAACGAGTCTAACCCATAATTGACCCCTAATTACCACAAATTAACCCCTAATTACCCCATAATTAACCCTTCATTAAACCCTAATTACCACTAAATACCTAATAATTATCCTAAATGACACTTAATTACCCATAATTGACCACAAATTACCAATAAATTATCACTAATTAACCCCTAATTACCCTTCATGTACCCATAATTACCCATAAATGACCCCTAAGTATGCGTAGGGATCGCATCCATCACAAAGGCCTTCTAGAGGGAATTTTAGGCTTGTGAATGGGATATGGTGGCCATTTTGGGATGTATAACACCATGAATAGTTTTTTACAACTAGGTCATGGTTTGGGATTAACTTCTAGGGCCTAACTTTATATAGTTTCCTCTAGGTCCCATGGGTCATGTAGCACCCCAAAAAACCACACATGCCCTACATAGAAAATATTTAGCATATGAGTGAGATATGTCCATCATTTTGAGAATTAACATACAAAGTTTGGTTCATAATGCCCATGCCATGGTGTAGGGATAAAAGGTGAGGCACTAAGAAATAACATATATTTCTATGGGGCTCACATGCCATGTTTTTCCACAACTCGAGGCATCACACATGCCCTTAGTAAATAATATTTTTCCTATGAGTTTGATATGGTGGTGCTTTCAGGGTTTGAAATACCTGATTTTTTTTGGGGGGATAAGGGCATATTTTGGTGCAAAAACCTAGGCTCTAATCCATGGAATCTATCTCTAACCCTTACATGCCATGTGTGGGGCCTTATGCCACAACATAGGCCATGCATAGGAAATATTTAGCATGTGAGTAATATGTGGTGTCACATATGAAGGTTTCGGTACACCAAGGATGGTCCTCACAACCCAAGTCGTGGTATATGGTGAAGATCTAGAGTTTTAGTCCATAACATATGGATTTCAGGTTCTACATAGGCCATCCATGAGGCCCTAGCTCATGTTTTACCTATGACATGGATATGGTATCCATTTTTAGGTTTGTCACATTATGGGTGCTTCTTGGTAACTAATCCATGGTTTAATACCAAAACCCATGTTGTTGGGATAAAAAAATTATATATGGGGATCATGGTATTTGCATAGTAACCCACATCATTGCATAGGGCATGTGTAGGGAATAATTATCCTACATGTGATATGGCCACCACATTGAGGAGGGTAGCACTAGGGATGGATCTTAAGGACCATTCCATGATATAAGGAAAAATCTAGGACCTTATGCTGTCATGGTCCATGTGTAGGGCCATACACATAATTACTTTACCTTACAAGTGAGATATGGTGGCCATTTCAATATTTGTAACATTGATCAGGATGGTTCTTGTGGCCTATACCATGGCTTGTGAACTAAATTTAGGGTCTAATGCCATAATATTTTTCTATGGGGTTGATGGTCCATTCATGTTAACGTAGAATACCACATAAGAACTATGTATGGAATCTCTAGCTTACATGTAGCAATTCCCTTTGTGGCCCACGGGTGATGCATCGTAAGGCCTTGAGACAACACATAATCTCTATAGAGGGAATATTCTTTCAACTACAAGTGGGATATGTAGGTATTTTGAGATTTGTAACACCAACATTGGATCTCTTGGCACACACCATGGTATAGGGTTTCAATTTATTTCCTAAGTTCATACCAATTGCTTACAGGGTCATGAACCATTATAATGCCCTTGACCATCACATAACATGCATCTACATAGAAAATATATAGTCTACATGTGAGATATGGTCATCATTTTGAGAAATTGGGCATAGGGGATGGTTATTGATTCATGAATTAAAATATAGTCAAAACTATGGTCTTAGGATATACATGTGCCTCTAAATCTCATGGTCCATACGTGGGGCCCCAAATTATCACCACAAGCACCCCATAGGGAATATTTTGCATGTAAGTTGGAAATGTTCATGGCCATTTTGAGGTTTAGAACAACATGGATGGTTCCTGATACCCAAGTAATGGTTTCATGAGCCATGATTTGAGGGATCCTTAGCCACTTCATAGGCCTTATAAATGGGAACTTTTTCATGTGAGTAGGATATGGTGTCCATTTAAAGTTTGTGATACTAAGCCGAGTTCAATGCCAAAAATGTGGGCTATTGGGTCAAAAATTTAGTGTACTCTAAGGTTCTTCATGGGAACCAGAGATGGTTCTCACGGCCTATATTTCCATTATTGTGGTATTGATTATGAATTTGCCAACTTGAGTGGTTATTTAGGTTCCAATTTGGAGATTTAATATACATTTGATTTCCAAAAGAATAAAAGTGTCGTGGATGGTTCTATGGCATCCCTTATTGAGATGGCCTTGGTTATCCTTTTCTTATCCAATTTATGAAACATAATTAATCAATGTTATCTTCCATGCTTTGGTATGCTGCTTTAAAACCAAGTAATGAAAGGAATTTTATTGTCTAATGATTTTCTTCACATATGCCATAAAATTCGATTGTATTCAATGGGTATTCATTTCTTGCATGTATCTTTATGCAACTAGGTTAGAACATAGCCAAGGCTTTCTCAACTTCCCCTTACTTCTTACTAAGCTACATGCAAAGACACCACCTTGACAAATTTTTATCTCCAATAGTGGCCTATGGCCTAATAGATGGATTATGACCCCCCCCCAAAACAAATGTGATGGTCTAAGACCATTGCTTTTCACATAAAACCATGGGACATGTATCTAGAACTCTGGTACTTTAAATGTCACAATACTAGCAATATCACACTCAAAAGCCAAAATTATGTATGGAGGGCATGCATGTTAGTTTGGGGCCCCATACATGGACCCTGAGCTCCTTACGAAAATGTTTAGTGTGATATTGTATATATGGACTTATACCAAGGAATGGGCCTTTAAAACCATCCATAGTTTGTTAATCCTCAATATGATGACCATATATCACATGTATGCTAAATATTCCTTACATAAGCTATATGTGGTGGCCTAGAAGATCGTGCATGGACTATGAGCCCTATATGGAATTGGTAAATATTTAGACCCTAAATTTAAATCTTTCTTCATAACAACCATCCATAGTGTTACAAATCTTGATATGGCCACCATATTCCTCTTGTAGGTTAAAAATTTCCTATGTAGGGCTTATGTGATAGCTAGGGCCCTACACATTTCCCATGAGCCATAGAGGAAAATATTGGCGTAAATCTTTGTCTTTTGGAATTGGAACAGTGAAGGGGTAATGATAACCACACTTAGAATCCAAAATATTTAAATGAGCATCATATCCTTCTCACATGCCGAATTATGGTGGCTTGAGGCCTCACACATGGCCCATGAACCTCAAGGACAAATGTTATGGCCAAAAAACCTATATATTGGCACCAAACCATGTCTTAGGCATTAAAAATAACCTCTATTGTGGAAAACCTCAAAAGCACCACCATAATGCACTCATGGGATGATATTTCCTACTAATTTCTTATGTGGCTGTTGTGGCCCCATGCATGGCCCATGAGCTCTACAAAAAAATGTTATGGCTCAAGACCTTGAATTTTAACCCTAAAACATTTTATGAATCTTGAATACCATCCATGGTGTGATAAACCTTGAAATAAACACCACATATCACTGATATGCCAATTATTCCCTTTGTAGGACTTGTGTTGTGGTCTAGGGTCCCATGTATGGAGCATGAGATCCAAAGACAACTTTTATGGGCCAATAATTGGCCATTGCTTAACTTACAGTAAATATCCATGGTTAACCAAATTCATAAAAAGAGGCACTATGCATTTCTCACATGCCAATATTCCCTTTGTAGGGCCTTGTGGTGGCCTAAGTCCCCACACATAGTTCATAAGCCCTAAGGAAATTTATTTTGGCCCAACAAATTGACTGTTCGCATCAAACCATGGCTTAGGGATTGCGAGTCACACTTGGTGTTCCAAACCAAAAAATGGCCAATATATCTTACTCATTGGATAAATAGTCCCTATGTAGTATATAGGGCCTTCGTGGTGGTATAGGGAATCACACATGACCGATGAGCCCCTTACCCATAGACATTATGTTTTGACTTGATAATATGGCCCAAGCAATGATAACCATTCTTGGTCTCATAGAGCTTGAAATGGCCATATCTTGCGTGTAAGCCAAATATTCCCCACATAGGGATGATGTTATGGACTAGGGCCCCATGCATGGGACTTGATCCCTTGAGGAAAATGTTATGGCCAACTAGGAATTTATATGTTTACCCTAGAACATGTACTAGGCCATGAGATCCATCCTTAGTTTTCCAAACTTGAAATGAACACCATATTCCTCTTACATGACAAAGATTCCCTTTACAGGGCTTGTGTGGTGAACATAGGCCTATTAATGTCACTAAAGACAAATGCTATGGCATAAAGTAAGGTTGATGCAGAAAAATTGTCCTTACTTACATGGCATATTTGGATGTGTGAGTGTTTGAGTTTTATGAATGTGTCCTCCCATCTTGTAAATGGCCAGTTTTTTCCTTGTATTTGTCCCTTTGTCCTTGACACATTAATCACACATTAAATTATTTTCCTCCAAATTCCTCACCGGAGGTTAACTTTGAAATTTAGTTTGCACCAAGATCTGATTAAGAAATTACAACTCTCACAAGTAATTCTCACACAACTAGTCAAGAACACTGAAAAACAGTCACATATGATACAAACATAATTACTCACATGAATAATAATACATCATCCAACCATGGGAAATTAATAGGCTATCAATATATAGAATTACATTAGATATTCGAATGCATAAGATGCCATTCGAATCCTCACAAAAGCAGACTTACTAAAATAATGAAAAACCGCCCTAGGTGGCAAGTGTGTTCTACAAGTCACTCCAAAGGCTCACGAATTTATGATTAAGTGATCAGATAGTGATGTGTGATGGAAATCATGCCAAATCCAGAATTTGGAAGGAATAAACATCATGGAGGATGAGCTGGCCAAAAAACAGTTATGACTAGTCAACTAGATTTTAGCTTTCACCAAAAAGTGGTAAAAAGCAGTAAAAGCAGCTAATGCGCCTTTCTAATCTAGGATTGACTAAAACTATCCAGAATCTTGTCTAGGATATCCAGGAATGTGCTCTAGTGGTTTTAGTAAGCTTGTCGTCCACACAATGATGTTTTAGCCAACTACCTAGTCTAATACATAGGAATTAATCATAAAATGATTAATTAATGCTACTAAGGTATTAAATGACATAGATGTGGGTTTTAAATATTCCAACACCCCCCCATAATTCTGACTTTATGTGCTAAAAATCAGAAGTAAAAACTAGGGCCCAGTAACAAGACATGGTCACCCTAAACAATACTGCCTTGTTCATGAAACAAGGAAAGAAGGAAAACCTCATGGGAAACCCCCCCCCTAAAAAATGGACATAATCAAAATTGAAAGATTGCTGATCAATCCTTCACTCCGCCACATGTTCAACCATTCCAAGCAGTGATCTCAGATAGCTGAAAGTCTTCTCAGTAAAATCTTTGGTGAAGATGTCTGCAGTTTGCTCACCTATTGGGAAATACTGCAAGTCAATGATCTCATCATGCACTAAAATCTTGATGTAGTGCATATGGATCTCAATATGCTTGGTCCTTTGTTTCTGTATTAGATCACTTGAGACCCTTATAGCATTCTGATTGTCACAAAATATGACAATAGGATTACTAAAGGAAATCTCAAACTCTGAAAGAATACCCTACAACCACAAACACTGAGTAGCAGCATTCACTGCTCCTCTGTACTCGGCCTCTGCTGAAGATAGTGCAATTGCACTATGTTTCTTGCTAGACTAGAAAACATGACCACCTCCAAGCATGAATACAAATCTAGATGTGGAATTTCCGTCAAGGCTATCACCAACCCAATCTGAGTCAGTAAAGCCAATAAGATCTAGGCTAGAATATGCAACATAGTGAATCCCATCACTCTTGGTGCCTTGTGCATAATGAAAGATTCCTTTGGCAGCCCTTCAATGAATCTCATGTGGCTACTCCATGTATATTGAAGCCACACTCACTGCATATGCAAGATCAGGTCGAGTATGAGTCAAGTATAACAAGCTGCCTATACAAGGTGTTGTCCACCAATGGTGTAGATTCTGCTTCTTAAATTCTAACTCCTGAAAGGAAAGGAGTCTTTGAATGCTTGCAATAATCCATATTGAACTTATTTAGCAGGTCAGATGCATATTTGGACTACTATACCTTATTTCCATTCTCAGTTTGAGAAATCTCAAGCCCAAAAAATTGCTTAAGAATTCCCAAGTCAATCATGGAAAAAGCTTGATGCAAAGCAGTCTTTAATGAAGCAATTTGATCAGTAGAGCTACCTATAATTAGTAGTTCATCAACATATAACACAATAATCAGAATTGAGCCATCAATAAACTTCATGTAAACATTAGGATCATATTTTCATCTAGCAAAAGATTGTGACAAGAGAAAGTTGTCCATTTTGGCATACCAAGCCCTAGGGGATTTCTTAAGCCCATATAAGGACTTCCTCAACCTGCACACATAGTTAGGATCAGATGTATAGCCTTTTGGATTCTGCATTGAATATTTCTTCCTCAATATCTCCATGGAGGAAGGAACTTTTGACGTCCATGTGATGTACTTCCTAGCGCTTAGCTGCAAAAATTGCCAGAACTAGTCTTATCGAATCCTTCTGTGCAACTGGTGCAAAAGTCTCATTGTAGTCAAGGACATGGACTTGGGAGAATCCTTTTTCCAGCAGTCTAGCCTTATATTTCACTGCTGCACCATCAGTTTCACGCTTGGTCTTGAATATCCACTTACACCTTACCAATTTTCTGCTTGGGGGGGGCTTGACTAGCTCCCATGTCTCATTCTTTTGCAGTGAATGAAACTCCTCATCCATAGAATCCTGCCATCTTGGGTCATGTGAGGATTCCTCGTATATTTGAGGATCAGAATCCACCATCAAATAACATCTCTCAGACAAGTAAGGATCATTCACATTGAGAGAATTCTCAAATTGTGATATAGTCCTCCTTGTGTCCTGAGGATTCCCCACTAGTTCACCAGCTGCTTGAAGAGTCTTAGCAGCCCACTTTGGCCTTGTTGGTGAATTAGGATATGTAATAAAATGGTATTCATCATCAGAAATATCAGAATCAAAAAATTCAAGAGGAACTTCACTTACATCTTCAGGTGGTGGTGTGGATGGCTCTCCAATTTCAACATTCTGAGAGGGATCTTCTTCAAATTGAACACTTATTTATATGAAGGATTTTTGAGAAGTCATGTTCAGTAGCTTGTAGCCTTTGGAGTCCTCTGAATATCCAACAAAAATACAATGTTGGCTTTGGGGCTGCATAGCCCTCCTTTGCTCAAGTGGAATTCTAGCCCAAGCCTTGGAGCCAAAAATCCTGAAATGAGAAATATTAGGTTTGTGCCCAGTCCAAGCCTCAAAAGGAGTGATTACTTGGTATTTTTGTGAGGCACTCTATTCTGAATGTATGTGGCACAATTTATTGCCTCATCCTAAATCCTTGGAGATAAATACTTTTCCTCAAGCATGCATGTGGCCATCTCCTTCAATGATTTGTTCTTCCTCTCAGCAACAACGTTCTGCTAAGGTGTGTATGGAATGGTGTGTTGCATTTGTATACCTGAAGAGGCACAAAATTGCTGAAAATCAGATTTGATGTACTCCCCACCATTATCAGATATAAGGATATTGATATGTCTACCAGAATGGTTTTCAACTGAGGCCGTGAAAAGCTTTTACCGACCGAACACTTCAGACTTTAGCTTGATGAAATAAATCCAACAGTACCTAGTAAAGTCATCTATGAAGGTAATGATGTATTTGGCATGGTTCAAAGACTCATGGGGGAATGGACCTGATTTGTCTCTGTGAATAAGCTCTAGGGGTGTTGAGGTTCGCTCATTTTTGCCTCTTTAAAACTTATGCTCTGGGTGTTTTCCTAGGATGTACCTTTAACAGACACCTTTAGAAAACTTGATATTGGGCAGCCCTATGACCATCTCTTTCTCATGGAGTTTGGAGAGATATTTGTAGTTTAGGTGGCCAAATATTTCATGCCATAATTTTATTGACTCATTGGCATGGGTTAATAGGGCAGAAGGTGAGGGGAATGGCACAAACTGAGAAAACCTATAGATTTTTGAGCTATGGTCAACAGAACCTAGGGAAACAATTCAGCCTGTTGACATTTCACAGATTTCAACATCATTAGGTGTGAAGACCACCTTTTTGGGTGATCTTGTGTGAGTCATATGGTATACTGACAAAATATTAACAACAAGTCTTAGAACATACAAAAAATAGTGAATGTACCAAAATCTAGATCAATGTTGCCTTTACCTTTGCTTGAAGTTTCAAAATCATCACCCAACACAATGGTTGGACTACTAGAAGAGAATAGATGAGAAGCTCTCTCTTGTGGACACCATGTGACTTGGAGCTCCAGAATCGATGATGAATGATGTAGGATTTGATGTGCTTTCCATCAGTGCATGCACTCGCTCCTTATCTTCAGAATTATGTCCTCCATCCTTCCTCCCTGCGCTCTTAGGAAGAGGAATGTTGGATTTCTCCAGGAGTTGAGCCATTTGATCAATGGACTTATTAATGCAGGATAGTTTAGGATGAAATCCCCTACTGCAATAGTTACACTTTGCCTTCTCATTTGTCTTGTTCGGATTTCTCTTGAAATTTGAAGAGTCTTCATGGACTTTCTACTTGTCCTTCCTCTGATCAGTGGGCTTCTTGAAATTTCCCTTCTTCTTGCCTTTCGAACCCTTTGAATCTCCAACATTCAAACAATGATCTTTTGATGGATTTTTTATGTCTCCCATCAAGACCAACTTGTCTTGTTCTTGTGTAAGAGACTCCATGAATTTTGAGAGTGTAGGGCTCTTCCAATTTCGAACTTCCTTCCTTGTGAAGTGGAAGGTCGAAACAAAGACTGAGTAATCAGGGCCAAGCTTGGAGAGAATGGCCAAGATTAGTTTCTCATCCTTTTGATCAATTCCACATTACTTCAAATGTAGAACAAGTGACTTGAAATTTGAGAAGAAATCCTAGAGGTTCTTGAAATTCTGTGGACTCAATGAAACAAGTTCATTATCAAGTCGGTGGCCTCTTAATTCATCTGTCTTTCCTAACAATTCTTGAAGCTTTAGCCAAAATTCATTGGGAGAGGTAAGACCATCTAGATGGAATAAAATATCCTTGGATGTAGTGAGACACAGGAGACCATAGGCTTCATCTCTTCTATTATGCCACTTTGATTTCTCAATTGTTGTGGTTGGCTCAGGTTCAATTTCCATAGTCACCCTATAGAGGCCTTTGCTCCTCAACATGATCTCCATCTGCACCTTCCAGTAAAAATAATTAAATTGAGTGAGGATGAACTGATGTGACTGATCCATAGAAGCTCTTAAATATCTTTTAGAGTGGTTTGGGTGCGCTCCAAGATGATTTGTTGCGCCCTCTGGGTGATTGAATGAGCCATGTAGATGACTAAATGCGCCCTCCTTGAGACTGGTTAGATCCTGCAAGACAATCAATGGATAAAATAATAGCTTTATGGCTTTGATACCATGTGAAATTTAGTTCACACCAAGATCTAATCAAGAAATTACAACTCTCACAAGTAATTCTCACACAAATAGTCAAGAACACTGAAAAACAGTCACATATGTTGCAAACAAAATTATTCTCATGAATAATAATACATAAACCAACCTTGGGAAAGTAATAAGCTGTCAATATATAGAATTACATCAGATATTAGAATGCATAAGGATGCCATTCGAATCCTCACAAAAGCATACTTACTAAAATACAGCAAAACCCCCCTAGGTGGCAAGTGTGTTCTCCAAGTCACTCCAAAGGCTCACGAATTTCTGACTTAGTGATCAGATAGTGATTTGTGATGGAAAATCATGCCAAATCCAGAATTTGGAAGCAATAAAAATAATGGAGGATGAGTTGGCCAAAACAACAGTTATGACTAGTCAACTAGCTTTTAACTTTCACCAAAAACTAGTAAAAAACAGTAAAAGAAGCTAATGCACCTTTCTAATCCATGATTAACTAAAAATAACCAGAATCTTATCCAGGATCTCCATGAATGCGCTCTAGTGGGTTTAGGAAGCTTGTGGTCCACGCAATGGTGACTTGTGGTCCACACAATGATGTTTTAGCCAACTACCTAGTCTAATACATAGGAATTAATCATAAAATGATTAATTAATGCTACTAAGGTATTAAATGACATAGATGTGGGTTTTAAATATTCCAACATGAACCACCTTTGACGTACACTATGAAGCTCCACACTTCTTCACTATGCATTTGGGATTAGAATAAGAATCTATCGGTGAACCTAGAGTCAAATAAGGATTAATACCTATATAGTTAGGATGGTCAAAAGAGGATTATGATGGAACAACCTCGTATTTTTGTGATTTAAAAGGTGGATGGTTGTCAATTCCCTATTTTTCCTCATTTGTTTCTTTGTGTGGCCAATATGTTCTCGTTCTTTGCAACTTGGATGTCTTTGGGACATAGGGGAAAGGTCTCTGTATGTGATGATTTTTTGAGGTGCTTGAGTCCATTTCAATGTTGCTTTGATCCTCTTTTCATTGCTCATCTTGATTTTATGCTAGCATTCTCTTGGTTCTTACCCACCTAGCTCTCTTATCTCCCTCACAATTGTTTCTACTCAATCACTTCCTATTAAGACACGATGTGCAATGATTTAATTTATGTGAATCTTTGTAATCCCCTTTCCTTGACATGCATTCAAATGGGGAAATATAGAGCCATGTAATTCCCCAAAGTGCTAGAAAACTACTTAGTGGATCATGTAAGTAGAAATCTACTTGTATTGAACATCAATCCATGCATGTCTAAGTATGTACTGATTCAAACTGTGAAACTAATGATGGATAATTAAATAAACTATAGTTTCATTAATAGTACCTTACTACTCAAATAATTATAGTAATTATAGAGCTAATACATGCATTAAGTCTCAACTCTTTGGAAGGAATGCATTTATTAAAAAAAATTCAAGGTAGGCTTGCCCCCAGCTTCTTCGATGATGTGTCTCATGCTTGTGATCCCTAACCACAAGACTCATAACCTTTATTACCTTGAAAACCAACCTATCTACTAGGTTTCCTAAGATGTGCCATGCTTGGGATCCATTTGATTGTTTGTCTCTTCCTAAGGAATCAAGCTTATGATGGAATAACCTAGTGGTGTCAATGTCCAAGGGTGCACTTCTAAGTTCATCATTGAGATATTCAAGGCCCTTTCCAAAGGCTAGTCACTTGGTTCCTTATATTTTTGTGAAGTGTCACCAACATCAGATATATGACCTTATCCAAGATTATATATTTATGGATTGAAACTCCGATCTTTTTTCCTTGGACTAACCTATAAGAACAATTTATTATGTGCCAAACTTGAAATGATCAACAAATCCCATTCACATGACAAAGATTTCATTTGTAGGGCCAATGCAAATGTTATGGTACGAGACCCTCAATTTTTAGCATAAAATTGTGCCCCAATCATTGATATCTATCCCTAGTAATTGAAACCTAAAACCATCAATCATATTATCCACTCATGGGTTAAAGATTCCCTATGGAGGTTATGTGTGGTGATTTGAGGATTTCACATGGAAATTATCTTTCTTGCACAACAAATATTCTCTATATGGGTACTATCTAATCCCTAAGGCCTTGTGCATAGCCCATGAGTTATAAGAAATTTTTATGGTGTAAGAATCTATATTTCAAAGTTGGACAATGGCTTAGGCCATCAAAACCATCTTTGGAGTGCCAAACCATGAAATTAGCACCATACTCCTTTTACATGGAATGGATTCTAGGAACTATCCCTAGTAGCTCAATCCTAGAAATGGATAGGAAATCTGACTCATATGCTAAATATACCCTATGTTAGGCCTATATGGTGCTTTAGGACATCATGCATGGCCCATGATCCCTAAAGAAAATTTCATGGCCTTAGACCATAGTTTTCAACCTCAAACCATGGACTAGCTCCCAATGACCATCCATGGTGTTACAAATATTAACTCAAAAAACATAGCATGCTCACATGGTAATGATAGCACTAGGTTGAGGTTTCCTCCCCTCACAATGGTCAAGGTTTCTATTGTTGATGTATTTGTAACTTCACAACATATTCACTTGTATACTGTATTTGTAGTTTATTGTATCGCCAATGGAGATGTATTATTCCTCCGATTGGAAGTGTCGTCAGGTGTACTTGCAAGTGTCGTAAGTTATATTGTAAGTGTCGTAACTTATACTTGATGGGTTATTAGACCACCTTGATGGGGTCGGACCTGTATGAGTCTTGTGGGTTAAAGTTTTATTAGAACACCCTAGTGGGGTCGGACCATTTAGTATTATGTTAAGTGGTTAATTTGGGGCCGACCTAGTTGGTTAAAAGGCAAGTCAAGTTAGTGTATAAATAGAGAGTGCGTCTCTCTCATTTTACACATTCTATTTTTCACTCACTTCGCATTAGTGAGAGATAGGAGGAGTGTGCACAAGTGGAGGAGGAGAATGCTGCTGAAGTTATCTATCTCTTGAGTTTGATCATTGTGATGTTTGTATTGATGCTTATTCTATCTTTGAGGAAGTTGCGGTGTTTTTCACCTTCTTGGTTTTCCCCGATGAAATGTTTTGTGTCTCTTGTCTCTTGTCTCTTATGGTTGATATGCTGTACATGTTCTTTGAGTTAAGATCCTAGATCTATTGAATTAAATGATGAAAAACTAACATGGCATCAGATCTAGCCTAAAGGAAGGCATGGTATGGCATTTATGAGACTTGTTGCACTTGTGATAAATTGGAAGCTAGGGCTTGATATAGAAAAAACCAGTCATCTTGGAACTTTCGCTATAAATACATTTTGGAAAAGTTTCCGGTTCTGAAAATTATACAGGTCGTAGATAACATCCCCATGTACCTTGTGTCCAAAGCACATAATCTAATTCGTTTTACTTTCTGTTTTATGACCTGTACAATCTAGGGTTTCTGCGTCTTCCAAATATCAGTCATAAACATGTGACCTAGGAAAAAAGGTCACAACTTGGGCTAGGAAGTTCCAAAGGAAATTTTGTAAAAATTTACAGGTAGGGCATGGACTGTACTTTCACAAGTCCTCTTTTCAGAGGCCGAAGTTGAACCCGTGACACGTGGCATGCCATACAAGTTCACTCTCCTATTTGATCCCATAAACAGGTCATGTTGCAACACTTGGCATAAATCTCTCTCAGAGAATCCAATTGAGGTCAGACCTATGGGGTTGGAAAGATGACAGGTCAGGCTACCAAAAGCCAACGTTTCAGACCTTGTGGATCCATAATTTCTGAGTTACACCAGAAACAATCAGGTGCATATTTTTGTCAAAGCAGAATTGGATTCTGAGCACCTTCATTCTTGGCTTGTCACTGTTGCGGGGATTTAGGGATTCAGAGAAAGTTGGAATTCTTGGAATCAGAGACCACGGCTGGATTCTCCTCATCAAAATCAAAATTTAGAGACCAAGATCGAATTTTTTGGTTGGGCAGAAGGCCGGGCTTGATCAAACCCTAGTTCGGGATTTTGATCGGAAAGGTGGAAAATTAGGGCTTCTGCAAAAGTTGGAATTTTTTAAATATGTGACCACAGCTGGAAGCTCCTCAGAAAAATCAAAGTTTAGAACACAATATCGAACCTTTTGTATGGGAAGAAGATCGGGCTTAATCAAACCCTAGTTCGAGATCTTGTCTAGAAGATTCGGAAGTTTCAAAGGCATTTTTGAGGGGTCAAATTTTGGAGATTTCAAAATTGAAGTATACCAGTTTGTTCAACTCAGCAAGGCACATCTTTTCATCCAATCAGAAGCTTGAAATTCAAAGTTTGAATTTTTAGGGTTTCTCTAACAAACCCTAATCCAGCTCGAGATCCAGTTTCAGCAAATCAAAGTGGATTGGGTTAATCCTAGAAGAGAATGAAGTGGACACCTACATAAGTGAAGAATTTCCAGTTCTAGAGGGAGATGAGGCTAAGGCATTACATAAGAAGACTACAAGCAATCTCGATAGGTATGACTTGAGGAAATATAGGTATGTTTTGAAATTTGTTAAGTTTATGATATGTTTGTCTTCATATTATTGAGGTTAGTACAATCTTTATTAATTTTAGACTTGTCTTATCACCCTAGTAAAAGTATGAATGCATGTGAATGATAGAAGACATTCATTTATTAGGGTTATGACACTTATGATTGTACTAATGCACTGTGATGTTGTACGAGGTTGATGTTGTCTGCTAACATGAAAGGTACAAATCAAGTTCTAGATCAAGAACATATGACCATGGTGACATGAAGACAAAGACTCATCCATAGCCATGGATCACATAGAAGCTCTACTTACGAGGTATGTAAAATTTTGGTTCTGCAATGGTTAACTTATGGGTTATGCAGGTTACTAGCACAAGTCTTTGAAGAAGAACAAAAAGACATTATATGGGTATGTTAGACATAACTAGCAAGAATGATAATCTAGGTATGTTTTTCCTATATCAAGTTAGAATCCTACCTTATGTTAGGATATTATACTTTTGTATGAATGATAACGATTATTCTTGAAGTTAGAAGTTTAAGTATTCAAGGGGTTATGCATATTATGTTTCTTAATTTAATTGATGATATGACTAACCAGAAGAGTCCTATGGTCAAATAAGAATATGCATGAGTAAAATAAGTCTTCCCTGAAACCTTGAATACTAACGCTTATTACCTATGATCATGACCATACATATTTTAGAATCATAATGTTTTGATAGTATTGATATTATACTAATGAATGTATGATTATGTATGACATCTTGAGGATGACACAATGATGATGCTAGTGCACACTTAAGCATGCATAGTGGTCCAGGATGGATATAAGTTCAAGAAAATATAATCAAGGAAGCAAAGATCAAGAGGGAGCACACTCCAGTAGTTCCCACAAGGAAGCAAAGATTGAGAGGGAGTCCACCCTACAACTAAACAAAGATAAGTATTTGAACTGTCATTTATTATATATATGATTACTTAAATGATGTTGTCCAGATTTAGGATGTATATTATGCATATTAGAAAAGTTGCATTAATGAACAAGATACTACTAATATGCAAGTAATGGGTAAGTGGCCTATGGTACTGTACAACATTCCATTGCTACTTATCTAGAACGAAACCTATTTGCTGACATGTTGGGAGTTGTGTACACTCTTAACAATGTTCTGGTAGAGATGGAAGGCATCTAGAAAGTTACGAGATATGGATAAATGTTGTATTGAAGCATTGGTTAAGATAATTGCATGACTGTATGACATATGTCTTTATGAGTAAGAATTTGTTCTGAAATATATAAGGTATTTCTAATCATGCAATTGAACTTGTATTGTAGGAAAGACCATGTACCATCACCTACAAAAGGACTACAACATTTGTTCAGCAACGAAGTTCAAGAAAACTATCTTTTGAAGATGTTGAAGAATTTGAAGTTCCCAGGATTTGGGATGAAGTAATGAAAGGATGCCATGATCGAGGAGTACGAGTCAATCATGAAGAATGATGTCTAGGATATGGTCCCGAGACCAAAAGGGAAGTCTATTGTGACTTCCAGTGGATCTATAAGATCAAGCATGCTGCAGACGGTAGCATAGAGAAATACAAGGCAAGATTTGTTGCTCATGGCTTCTCCCAGAAAGAAGGGATAGATTATGAAGAGACCTTTGCACTTGTAGCCAGATACACTTCCATCAGAATAGTACTTGCCCTGGCTGCAGTGATGAAGTGGAAGATACACTAGATGGATGTCACGACAGCTTTCTTGAATGGTGTAGTTGAAGAGGAAGTGTATGTGGAGCAACCATTCGGTTTTGAGACACATGATAGGGATTCATATGTGTGCAGGTTGAAGAAAGCCTTGTATGGCTTGAAGCAAGCTCCTAGGACTTGGTATGAGAGGATAGACAACTTTCTATCCAGTTTGGGCTTTACCAAGACTAAGGTGGATTCCAACCTTTACTACAAGGTTGAGGAAGGCAATCCAGTGATACTACTATTGTATGTGGATGACCTGTTTGTTACAGGTGAGGATAGATTGATTGATGATACAAAGAGGAAGCTTGCTGCTGAGTTCGAGATGAAGGAATTGGGGATGATGCATTACTTTCTAGGCATGGAGGTGTGGCAGAGTGGAGATGGAATTTTCCTTAGACAAGAGAAGTATGCAGCAGAGATCCTGAAGCGGTTCAAGATGATGGACTGCAAGGCCATGGCCAAACCTATGGAATCGAACCTGAAGCTTTTGTGTGATGCTTCATCTGATCCATTTGATGTCATGGTGTATCATCAGATGATTGGGTCCTTGATGTACCTGACGAACACGAGACCAGATATTTGATTTGCAGTGAACACATTAAGTCAGTTCCTGACGGATCCCAGAGGTGTTCACCTGGTTGTTGTAAAGCATATTTTGAGGTACCTGAAGGGTACAATTGATTATGGGCTCAAGTATGATGCAAATCAAAGGTTTAACCTGGAGGGTTATGTTGATTCAGATTGGGCAGGCAGTGCCGTAGATAGGAAGAGCACTTCGGGGTGTTTCTTAAGTATGGGATCAGGTGTGATCTCTTGGTTTAGTAGGAAGCAGTCCTGTGTAGCATTGAGTACAACCAAAGCAGAGTATGTTGCAGCTTGTTCGGCTAGTTGTGAGGCAGTATGGCTGAGGAAGCTACTGTCTGAGTTGTTTGATCTCCCGTTGGATGCTACCTATATCTATTGTGACAACCAGAGTTGTGTGAAGTTGTCAGAGAACCCAGTGTTCCATGACAGGTCGAAGCATATTGAGATCAAATATCACTCTATCAGGGATATGGTGCAGAGAGGAGCAGTGAAGCTCCTGTATGTTGCGATGGATGAGCAGGTTGCAGATGTGTTGACAAAACCACTAGCCAGAGTGAAGTTTGAGTACCTCAGAGAGAGGCTTGGTGTTCTTTAGATTGAAGACACTTCGAGGAAGATGTGATGGGACACATTTGCAGGAGCCATTCCAAGCATGGTGATAGGAGGATCCTTCCATGGCTGTGGATGCAAGCGCTGTGTGATGAGCATCAGGATGATGCTCCAGTTCTTGCTTTGTATAGGCATCAGTTGGATGCTTTGTATGATCAGTTGGATCATGTATGATGATATGCATCAGGACGATGCAGTGACGATGATCATGTGTGATGAGTATCAGGATGATACTCTAGATGATATGTAGCAGGACGATGATCAGGATGATCATGTGTGATGAGTATCAGGATGATACTCTGGATGATATGAATCAGGACGATGCAGTGACGATGATCAGGATGATCATGTATGATGAGTATCAGGATGATACTCTGGACTATATGCATCAGGACGATGCTATGATGATTATCATGATGATCATGTGATGATGTACATCAGGATGATGTATGGTGAGTATCAAGTTGATACTCTGTGGCCATGTACAGGTTATGCAGATGAGCATGTAAATTGACTTGGGAGATCTTGTCGCTCGTGTTTCGGCACATAAAGGATACTAGGATACTCTTTCAAGGTTTTGATCTAGGAGGACATGTAATATTTCTCTGGGAGATATTGCCAGTCGTGCTATAGCACATAAAGGATCCTGGGGTACTCTTTCGAGGTTTTGTCCTATGGCATATAATATTTCCCTGAGAGATTCGATAGGTTGAGTTGTGTGCTCGTAATCAGTACTGGGATGCTCTTTCAAGGTTTTGCCATGACCACATGTAATATTTCCCTGGGAGATCTTTCCGGTTGTGCTTTGGCACATAAAGGATCCTGGGATACTCTTTTGAGGTTTTGTGGTGATCACATGTAATATTGCCCTGGGAGATCTTGCTGGTTGTGCTTCGACACATAAAGGATCCTGGGATACTCTGTCGAGGTTTTGTGGTGGGAGTCACATGTAAGTTGACCTGGGAGATCTTTCCGGTCATTCTTTGGCACATAAAGCATCCTGGGATACTCTTTCAAGGCATTGTGATGCACTTAATAAGTCCCGAGGATTCCACAGTATGGCCAGTGTTGATGAAGACCTACAGGTGGTGGGCCTACATCCAACATGAAAAAGGGTTGGCTCTGTAGAACTTCCTATGGCAAGAAGAATTCAGAGATAGCCCAGTGATCAAGATGTCGAGTACAACAGCAGTGATGATGATGATGCTCTGTGATCCAGTGATGATGATCCAGCTCCAGAATTGAAGACTTGCACCAATATATATTGATGACTTGTGTCAAGAGAATACCTTCCTAGTTAAGAGGGAGTGTTGATGTATTTGTAACTTCAGAAGATATTCACTTGTATATTGTATATTGTACTTTATTGTATCCCCAACGGAGATGTATTATTCCTCCGATTGGAAGTGTCGTCAGTTGTACTTGCAAGTGTCGCAAGTTATATTGTAAGTGTCGTAACTTATACTTGATGGGTTATTAGACCACCTTGATGGGGTCGGCCCTGTATGAGTCTTATGGGTTAAAGGGTTATTAGACCACCCTAGTGGGACTGTCCCAATCAGTATTATGTTAAGTGTTTAAGTTGGGGCTGACCTAGTTGGTTAAAAGGCAAGTCAAGTTAGTGTATAAATAGAGAGTGTGTCTCTCTCATTTTACACATTCTGTTATTCACTCACTTCACATTAGTGAGAGAGAGGAGGAGTGTTCACAAGTGGAGGAGGAGCATGTTGCTGAAGTTATCTATCTCTTGGGTTTGATCATTGTGTTCCTTGTATTGATGCTTATTCTATCTCTGAGGAAGTTGCAGGGTTTTCTGTTGATGTATATGTAACTTCGGAATGTATTAAACATATATGTATGTTGTATTCCTATAGAGATGTTATTATTCCTCTATACGGAAGTGTCGTCATTTATATTGTAAGTGTCGTAACTTATACTTGATGGGTTATTAGACCACCTTGTTGGGGTCGGCCCTGTATAAGTCATGTGGGTCAAAGGGTTATTAGAACACCCTATTGGGGGTCGGCCATGTGGGTCAAAGGGTTATTAAACCACCCTAGTGGGGGTTGGCCCAGTCAACATTATGTTAAGTGGTTAAGTTGAGGCCGACCTAGTTGAGTAAAGGTGAAGTCAAGTTAGTGTATAAATAGAGAGTGTCTCTCTCTCATTTTACACATTCTATTCTCTCTCACACTCTTGGGAGAGTGGCTCACTTGTGGAGGAGGAGAAGCTACTGCTAGGAGATGTCTATCTCTTATGCTTGGGTTGTATTATTGCTCTATCTATCTCTGAGCAAGTTATTGGGGTTTTTCACCTTTATGGTTTTCCCCAAGTAAACTTTGTGTCTCTTGTGTGCTTGCATTATTGTGTCCATGATTGATATGCTGTAGATTTGCTGTACGTGTTGTTCTCTCAGTTAAGATCCTAGATCAGATTGAAGTAAATTCTGAAAATTTAACATGGTATCAGAGCTAGCCTGAAAGAAGGCATGATATGGCATGTATGACACTTACGATGCTCGGGCTTGATATAGCAAACACCAGTCATCGTAGAAATTTCGCTATAAATCCATTTTGGAAAAGTGTTCGGATCTAAAACTTTTACAGGTCAAATATTAGATTCGCATGTACCTTGTGTCCAAAGGACAACCTCTAATTCATTGTACTTTGTGATTTATGATCTGTACAATATAGGGTTTCTGCCTCTTCCAGATTTGAGTCAAAATCAAGTGACCTTGGGAAAAAGCTCATAACTTGGGCTAGGAAGATCCAAATGAAATTTTGTAAAAAGTGACAGGTATTACATAGACTATACTATCTCAGGAAAATGTTTTAGAGGCATAAGGTGAACCAGTGACACGTGGCATGCCGTACACGTTCGCTCTCCTGTATTATCCCATAAACAGGTCATGTTGCGACACTTGGTATAAATCTCTCTCACAAAATCCAATTGAGGTTAGACCTATCGGGATGGAAAGATAATAGTCTAGGCTATCTCAGGAAAATTTTTCAGACCCTGTGGATTGAAAAGTTCGGAGTTACACTAGAAACAATCAGGTATATATTTATGTCAAAACAGAATTATTTTTGAGCACCTTCATTCATGGCTTCCGGAATTTAGGGCTTCGGAGAAAGTTGGAATTTTTGTAATCGGAGACCACAGCTGGATGATACTCATCAAAATCGAAATTTAGAGACCAATATCAGATTTTTTGGTTGGGTAGAAGGTGGGGCTTGATCAAACCCCAGTTCGGGACTTTGATCGGAAAGATGGAAAATTAGGGCTTCTGCAAAAATTGGAATTTTTGAAATCTGTGACGATGGCTAGAAGCTCCTTAGAAAAATCGAATATTAGAGCTTCGAATCAAATCTTTTGGTTGGGTGAAGCTTCGGGAAACTCAAACCCTAATTCAGGGTCTTCCTCAGTGAATCCAGAAATCTAAAAGGCAATTTCGAGGGGTGAAAGTTTGCAGTTTTCAAATTCTGAATATACCAACTTGATCAGCTCATCAAGGTGCATATTTCTATCCTTTCAGAAGTTTGAATTTTTGGGGTTTCTTTGACAAACCCTAATCCAGCTCCAGGTCTAGTTCTTGCAAATCAAGTGGATTGGGTTAATCCTAGAAGAAGATGGATTGGTCACCTGCATAAGTGAAGAAGTTCCTGTCTCAG
Organism: Larix kaempferi; assembly: GCA_027924585.1. Lineage (NCBI taxonomy): Eukaryota > Viridiplantae > Streptophyta > Pinopsida > Pinales > Pinaceae > Larix > Larix kaempferi. Next base: position 5,216,331 of record BSBM01000029.1, read on the forward strand.
AGGGAGATGAGGCTAAGTCCTTCCATAAGAAGAATACAAGCAATCTTGACAGGTATGGTTTACAGGTATGTTTCATGGTTAAGTTTATCATATGTTTGTCTTCATATCATTACAGTACAATCTTGATTAATTACTAGACTTGTCGTATCACATTAATAGAAGATATTCATTGATTAAGGTTTTGACACTTATGAATGTACTAATGCATTGTGATGTTGTATGAGGTTTATGTTGTTCGCTAACATAAAAGGTACACCAAGAAAGACAAATCATGTTCTACTTCAAGAACATATGATCATGGTGATGGATCACATAGAAGATCTACTTTCAAGGTATGTATAACTTGGTCCTACAATGGTTAACCTATGAGACATGCAGGTTACTAGCACAAGTCACTGAAGAGAACCGGAATACATTATGCGGGTATGTTAGACATAACTAACTAGCATACTAATCCAGGTATGTTTTTCCTATATCAAGCTAGAATCCTACCTTGTGTTAGGATCTTATATTGTTGTGTTGTTGATAATGATTATTCATAAAGTCATAGGTTTGAATAGTCATGGCTGTATGCATATTATGTTTCTTACCATAATTGATGATATGACTAACCAGAAGAATCATGAAGCTATAGGTTTGAGTAATCACGGGTTTATGCATTGATGATTTAACTAATTAGAAGAGTCCTATGATCAAATAAGAATATGCATGAGTAAAAGAAGACTTCCTTGAAACCTTGAATACTAATGTTTATTATCTGTGAATGATCATGAATATACATGTTTAAGATTATTGTGTTTTGATAGTATTAAGATTATACTAATAAATGTGTGATTATGTATGAGACATCAAGGATAACACAATGATGATACTAATAAGCATGCATAGTGATTAAGGATGGATGTAAGTTCAAGGACAAGTAATCCAGGAAGCAAAGATCAAGAGGGAGCACACTCTAGTTGTTCCTGCAAGAAAGCAAAGGAGCACACTTTAGTAGTTTCTCCAAGGATGCAGATATTCAGAGGGAGTTGACCACTTCTCACAATCCACATCAGAATGGAGTTGCAAATATTCAGAGGGAGTCCACCCAGCAACCAAACAAAGATAAGTATTTGAATAGTCATTTCTTACATAATTCAATGATGTATATGCTTATGTTCCTAGAATTAGGTTGTGTATTATGCATATTAGAATAGTTGCATTGATGAACAGTATACTACTAATATACATGGGTAAGTGGCCTATGGCATTGTACAACATTCCATTGCTACTTATCTAGAATGAAACCTCTTTGCTGACATGTTACGAGTTGTGCACACTCTTAACAATGTTCTGGTAGAGATTGGAAGGCATCTAGAAAGTTACGGAATATGGATAAATGTTGTATTGAATCATTGGCTAAGATAATTGCATGACTGTATGACATATTTCTTTATTTGTAAGAATTCATTCTGAAAACTATGATATGTTTTCTAATCATGCAATTTAACTTGTTGTGTAGGAAAGATCATATACCATCACCTACAATAGAAGGACTACAACATTTGTTCAGCAACAAAGTTATCTATGAAAATATTGAAGATATTGAAGTTCCCAGGATCTGGGAAGAATGCCATGATCGAGGAGTACCAGTCGATCATGAAGATGTTTGGGATGCAGTCCCAAGCCTTGAAGGGGAGTCTATAGAAACTTCCAAGAGGATCTACAAGATCAAGCATGCTGCAGGTGGTAGCATAGAGACTTTTTCTCCTGTAGCTAGATACACTTCCATTAAATCAGTACTTGCTCTGGCTGCAGTGATGAAGAGGAAGATACACTTTCTTGAATGGTGTAGTTGAAGAAGAAGTGTATGTGGTGCAACCACCTGGTTCTGAGACACATGACATGGAGTCATATATGTGCAGAACTTGGTATGGTAGGATAGACAGCTTTCTATCCAGTTTGGGCTTTACCAAGAATAAAGCGGATTCCAACCTTTACTACAAGGTTGAGGAAGGCAATCCAGTGATACTACTATGTGGATGACCTGTTTGTAATAGGTGAGGATAGATTGATTACCGACACGCAAAGGAAGCTTACTGCCGAATTCGATATGAAGAACTTGGAGATGATGCACTATTTTTTTTTGGCATGGAGGTGTGACATAGTGCAGATGGAATCTCCCTTGGACAAGGGAAGTATGCAGTAGAAATCCTGAAGAGGTTCGGGATGATGGACTGCAAGGATATGGCCACACCTATGGCATCGAACCTGAAGCTTCCGTGTGATGCTTCATCTGATCTGGTTGATGTCACGACGTATCGTCAGATGATTGGGTGCTCTATGTACCTGACGAACACGAGACCAGATATTTGATTTGTGGTGAACACATTGAGCCAGTTCCTGACAGATCCGAGAGATGTTCACCTAGTTGTTGTAAAGCATATTCTGAGATACCTAAAGGGTATGGTTGATTATGGGCTCAAGTATGATGTGAATCAAAAGTTTAACCTGCAGGGTTATGTCGATTCAGATTGGGCAGGAACTGCTGTAGATAGGAAGAGCACATCTGGGTGTTGCTTCAGTATGGGATCAGGCGTGATCTCTTGGTTTAGAGGGAAGCAGTCCTGCACAGCACTGAGTACAGCCGAAGCAGAGTATGTTGTGATGGATGAGCATGTTGCAGATGTATTGACCAAGCCGTTGGCCAGAGTGCAGTTTGAGTACTTTAGAGAGAGGCTTGGTGCACTTCAGATCGAGGTTCCTTCCAAAGGGAAGTGATGAGTCCGGAAGATGTAGATGCACATGAGCTTTTCTGACATGGTTGATGTGTTCTCCCTTGGTCGTGATGTATTTGCTGAGCCATTTTTCACATGGTGGTATATGTGTTCTCCCATGGTGAAAAAGTAAGGGTTGGAGCCTTCCCCGAATGGTGGTAGATGTGTTTTCCCATGTTGGTGGTGTAAGTGCTGGATGATGTGCATCTGGGCTGTGCTTCATGGACGATGAGATGATCTGAAGAAGATGATGCTATGATGATCAGGAGGATCATGGATGATGAGCATTAGGATGATGTTCTAGTTTCTGCTCTATATGATCTGTTGGATCATTTATGTATGTATGCATCATGTTGGATGCTTGTACCATGTATCTGTATCAAGTAGATACAATGTATGATCAGGTAGATCATGTATGTTGATATATATCAGGTATGATCAGGTAGATCATGTATGTTGATGGATACATTGTGTGGATCATGTATCTATGTATCAGGTGGATACCTTGTGTATGGTGATATGTATCAGGTAAATACTTGGTATGCATCAGGTGGATGCATTGTATTATCAGGATCATCGTGGATGACGAGCTTCTCTAGATGACATGCATCAGAACGATGCAGTGATAATGATCAGGATGATCATGTGTACATCAGGATGATGTATGGTGAGTATCAAGACGATACTTTGTAGTCGTGGATCAGGTTGTGCAGATGAGCATGTTTGGGAGATCCTATAGGTCGGAGTTGTGTACCCGTAATAGCCTGGGATGCTCTTTCGAGACATTGATATGAGAGGACATGTAATTTGTGCCCTGGGAGAACTTCAGGTTGGAGTTGTGTACCCGTAACATCCTGAGATGCTCTTGCGAGGTTTTGTCCTATGGCATGTAATTTGCTCCTGGGATATCTGGATAGGATGAAAAAGGCCTCAGATGCTTCAGCCAGGTTTTGCCATGACCACATGTAATTTTCTCTTGGGAGATCTGGACAGGATTAAAAAGGCCTCAAATGCTTCAGCCAGGTTTTGTGGTGGACCACATGTAATGTGCTCTTGGGAGATCCGACAGGTAGAGCTGTGTGCTTGTAACAGCCTGGGATGCTTCAGCCAGGCTTTGTGGTGAGATCACATGTAATGTGCTCTAGGGAGATCCGACAGGTAGAGCTATGTGCTCGTAACAACCTGGGATGCTTCAGCCAGGTTTTGTGATGGGTCACATATAATGTGCTTCTGGGAGATCCGACAGGTAGAGCTGTGTGCTCGTAATAGCCTGGGATGCTGCAGCCAGGTTTTGTGACACACATTATAAGTCCTGAAAATTCCACAGTATGGCCAGTGATGATGAAGACCTGCAGGTGGTGGGCCTACATCCAGTATGAAAAAGGACTGGCTTTGTAGAACTTCCTATGATGAGTAGATTCAGAGATTGATTGAGATAGCAACAGCAGTGACGATGATGATGACTCGATGACGATTATCTAGTGATGATGATCCAGAGAAGATGACTTGTGCTAGAAGACCTGTGTTGAGAAATACCTTCGTAGTTAAGAGGGAGTGTTGATGTATATGTAACTTCGGAATGTATTTCACATATATGTATGTTGTATTCCTATAGAGATGTTATTATTCCTCTATATGGAAGTGTCGTCATTTATATTGTAAGTGTCGTAACTTATACTTGATGGGTTATTAGACCACCTTGTTGGGCTCGGCCCTTTATAAGTCATGTGGCTCAAAGGGTTATTAGACCACCCTATTAGGGGTCGGCCATGTGGGTCAAAGGGTTATTAGACCACCCTAGTGGGGGTCGGCCCAGTCAGCATTATGTTAAGTGGTTAAGTTGAGGCCGACCTAGTTGAGTAAAGGTGAAGTCAAGTTAGTGTATAAATAGAGAGTGTGTCTGTCATTTTACACATTCTATTCTCTCTCACACTCTCGGGAGAGTGGCGCACTTGTGGAGGAGGAGAAGCTACTGCTAGGAGATGTCTATCTCTTATGATTGGGTTGTATCATTGCTCTATCTATCTCTGAGGAAGTTATTGGGGTTTTTCACCTTTATGGTTTTCCCCAAGTAAAATCTGTGTCTCTTGTGTGCTTGCATTATTGTGTCCATGATTGATATGTTGTAGATTTGTTGTACATGTTGTTCTCTCAGTTAAGATCCTAGTTCAGATTGAAGTAAATTCTGAAAATTTAACATTTTCACCTTCTTGGTTTTCCCCGGTGAAATGTTTTATGTCTCTTGTCTCTTGTCTCTTATGCTTGATATGTTGTACATGTTGTTCTTTTAGTTAAGATCCTAGATCTATTGAATTAAATGATGAAAAACTAACATCTAGGCCCAAATTGGTGCTCAAAATATCTTAATGATGTAAATGTATCCCCACATTGACATCAAATATCCACAAGGGAGGTTGAGTGTGGTGGTTTGAGGTGTTTTTAATTATCATCGATCCCTCAAGGAGTCCTTTAGGGCCTAAAGCATGGGTTTCCTCCCTAACCATGATTAACTCCTTGAGACCCATCAATGCATCATTTACGTGTGTGGACGGGGTGGATCATTTATTTGTGTGGGTTAGGTGTGTCGTTTATGTACGTGGGTTAGGTGTGTCACATGGGTTTGACAATGCATCTCAACAAAACATTGGAGTTAAGCGTGCACGAGCTACTGTGGCATTAGGAAGGGTGTGCATTCATCATTCAACACCATATCCCATTACATCTCTACAGTTGAGGCAGCCATGCTAGGGAAACAATTGCCTCTAGATCGCAAAATCATAGGCGGAAAGGATCACCTTTTTTCTTGGCAAGTCCACATGCCACAAGTATAAATTACCTTATGGAAGTCACTAGTCACTGTGTAGGCTATGGCAGGTTCCTAGGGAATTGCACTATATCATTTAGAAGGAGGAAGGTTTCTCATTGCATTCTACCCCAATTATATCCCCCCACTTTCCTTAGCAAATAAGTATTGGTGTCCAAAATATTGTAAGGATGGGTGGAAAGAGGTTTGAGTTGGAAGGCCCTCACCTTTTTTCTTCACAAGGATGTAGGTGGCATGCACCATTTTATTTTTAAGGTCATGGCTTATCCTATGGTAGGTTCTTGGGGCATTGCCCGACGTCCTTTAAAAGGTGAAGGGTTGCTCATTCCTTGCTATCCTTGTTATTTCATTTCGTGGCCTCTCTCGCGTTATTCACTTTGACTTGGATTTCTTCGTTTCCTAATAGAGATGGCCCACACAAAAAGACTCCTATGAGTTTTTGGACCGAATATCATCATCATCGTCATCATAATCATCATCATCATCATCATCATCATCATCATCATCATCATCATTGTCATAATCACCATTGCTATTAGCATCATCATGGTCATCATCATTGTCTTCCTCATCATCATAATCAATGTTAAAACACAAAATTAAACTTAAAAATATGTTATAAACCTAAATATAAAAAAAAAATGTTAAAACCTAAATTAAAAACTACATTTGACACTTAAAATTTAACCTATGTTAATATTAAAAATTATGTTAAGTACTTTTGTTAAACATTTTTTTATGTATATTGAGAACATATACTCAAATATATGATAAATATATCAAAATTATATATAGCATAACCCGCAATACCGATTTGAAAACACATATGAAAGTGTTCCCATGCCCAATTCCAAAACATTGATCATGGTCACTCTTAGTGTGAGTAGATGAAAACTAAAGCATGCACATTCACTATCATTCGAGCTGTGTACAGAGGGTCAAGTTCATCATGTGAGGAGATTTCTGAGTTTTCAGAGTTTGGAAGGAGGTTGCAATTGTCACAAAGAAAATGAAAAGAGAAAGAGGATGCCATGGAATTCATCTTGAAGGATGATCTGATTAAAAAAGGGGGCAGTGTATTACATTTTAGAGGACGATTTTACTCCCTGAGGTCTTACTCTTCACTGTTGAAGTCGTATTTCCTTGTAGAGGCAATGCACTTTCTAAAGAGGGGTTGTGTCACCTTCCAGAGGGGATGTGACTTCATTTATAGGCTGATACTTTGTTGTGTGGGCCTTGTGTCTTCATTACTGGGCCCATATTTAATTGTGAGGGCCATGTTATTCAGCTGCAAAGGGTGTAGACCTATTGAACAAGACTTTGAGGCATAAATAAGTTGATATTTTCCTTGTTAGGTGATTTGGATGAGAAAAATCACTTATTACAGACCCTAATACCACTTCGAGGCATAGGGAAAGATACTACAACTATCCACATACTTTCCACTCATTTCAATCATCTACAACAAGTCAAATCTATGATTTGCAGCTCATACATGTAATTAAAGGTCAATTTTAATATACTATATCAGTCAGATTTGAGTTTGTTTATTGCCATAAAATATATTCGATTTGTATGTTGGAACAATATTGCACATATTTCAATGCAAAACCCCATTGAGAACACATATCAACAATGCAACATAAAAAATGCATGTGAATACCTTCAGATCTATAGTAGAAAAGGAGTAGTACAGTGCTAGTAGAGAGGAATCACCAAGTGTTTGAGGAAAGTATACACACGAAGGATAGTGTATTATAACTGGCACTTGCCACTGAGCATCCATAGTAGTTTTTCTTCAGTTTTAGCTTCTGAGAACAAACAGTTTGTTGTGCACAGAGGAATAAGAAGAGCCAATGACAAAGTGCAAGAAAAGAATGTTGAAGTAGAAAAAGAAGTGCATGTCCAAAGAGGTGTGATTAATTGATTAAGGCAATTTTTTCTCAAGTTTTCTGTAGTTGCTAAACTATAGTGAATGTAAGCCTATTTAATGAGACGAAGAATAGGAAAGATCTTGCAGTTCAAGGCATACACAATTAACAAAAAAAATTGGAATTTTTTCCTACAACCTTACTTCAAAGAGATATGTTGTGACATTGCTTGATTGTTCATAACGCTTTTCAACTGCATATGTTAGTTATGATTGTCATAATGAGCTTTGGGAATAACCTCAAGGTACCTACTTTGTGTTCAAAAGTTAGGGCTTGGTTGGTGCAAGTGCCTCTAGTTTTGCTTCTTGTAGTCTATCTTAAATCTAGACGAGAACAAGCTATTGTGCTAGCAATTTGATTTTTGACAAATAAAAGTTAATTGTTGCACATGTCACAAAAAAGCTGTCTTGTAGAGTAATAAAGGAATTTAATTATAAAAAAACAAGCTATTTTACTCTTTCAAATAGCTAATACTAGGAAATGACTAAGACTACTAGGTGGGGGAAATGTAATATACTAACCATATATCTTTAGTAGATTTGAAGTTGGAACACCGTAAGACAATTCTTTCATCCAAACCTCTACTTGTGTACATGTATTTTTGGGTCACTGCTTTTTCTTCCTTATTCTGGGTTGCATTTCACATGTCTTCTTAGGTCACTGCTTTTGCGTCCTTATTCTGGGCTTCATTTCTTAGAAACTCCACTGTTTGTTCAGATTCCAATGTGGCATCAATAAGTAATGACCTTTGTTGCACGAGAACCGTTCCCACCTTTTGAGAAACTCATTCCAGAGGTTCCTGCGTTCCAGGGAACTTTGGAACCGGAACAAAACGTCCCTAATTTACCCGGAATGGTTTCTGTAACCTAGGAACGTTTAGGGAACTTTGGAAGAAAAATATGGGAAAGTGGGAACTCTAAAAGGGTCTTTTCTATAGGTGGGGACTTCTATGGGTTCCCAAAATTTATGGGAACGACCTCCAGCTCCTCGTGAAGGGAAATAACCACACGTTCCCATCTCACGAGCCCCGAAAATTTTATTTCTGGCGGTAAAAAACTCCTGCGAATTCTCGCTGGAAGAAGAGTCTGGAAACTCCCCCACATTTTCAACCTTAGTTTGATGTTATAAATGCATGCCCTATGCATTTAATTAACACACATAATCGATACTGAGATATTCATCTTTATCTACGGGTGTTGATTGTTAGAGGGTCGAGTGAAATTGGAGGGCCGACGGGAGTGACAGATCCTTGATTCAAGGTTGTGAGAGGTGGGATGAAAAATGAGGGCCGACAAGAGTGACCAAGCTTTGATTGTTAGAGGCTTTGAGGTTCACTGAAATTTGAGGGTTGTCGGTAGTGACAGAGCTGAAAGGAGTCATTTGGGGGCCGATAGAGCTGAGAGGAGTCATTTCAGGGACGATAGAAGTGATAGAGGCATCACTTGGGAATGCGACAACAAATTAACAGTTGGAACAATCGAGCCAAGTAGGTATTACACTATTACAGTATTGCAACATTGCTTGTTTTATGTTTATAAATTAATTTTTAAACTATTAAATTATTAATAATTCAATTTACTATCAAATGACCTCTTTGTTTAGTGTTTGACGGTTTTTTAGGGTTGTTCTCACTTTCCATATGGCCCGATTCCACTTAAGCCACATTTTTTGTTTAATGTGGCCCTGACTATGTATTGATTTGGGCATTTTGATTTTACCAATATAAATATCAATGTGATGTGTTTTTAAATTTAAAAATTGTCTCTTCATTGTTCAATCATTTAAAAATATATGAAAGGCTTAGCTTTAGTAAGGATTAATTTAAATTACAAAATCAATATTAATATGATTATCATATATATGTCATTATATGGAAGACTTAGTTATAGTTTTTTTTAATATTTTTAATTTTTTAATATATTTTATTGTTGTTCCCAACCTTCTGTTTCCTGTAAATTTGGGGGAAACCTCTAGCCGCATCCGACACTTGTTCCCACCTTCCCAATGTTCCCATGTTCTGGAAACTTGTGCAACATAGGTAATTACTTTCAAATAGTTATTGTTAGCGCTTGAGATGTTTCTAGCTGCACGAGTAACTATGCCAAGCACATCTACTGATTATAGATTGGGAATTTGGTGGATTAGGTAGACTATGGACATGGATAAGAAAAGGAAAGGTGGAGGACTGTATTTTAAACAGATAATATCTGAGGTGAGAGAGCTAATCCATTGGGCATGGACTCTTTGTAATGTACCCATCCAAATAAATCTCATGAAGGTAAATTTACACCAATCTACTAGTTCCCTAGGTTTGGGTGGAAACATTTAGACTTGGAATAAGGGAGCTTTAAGACCCCAAATGGAAATTAGATTGAAAAATATATATTAAAGGGGATAAATAAATAATTATAATAAGAAAATAAGGTGGCACTTGGCCATGAGGGCGCATAGGTGGTTTGGGACCCACACAAGGAAAGATTCTTCATGCCACATGGCATCCCATTCTCACCCATTCGAATCCAAGGTGGATTCTAACATTCTTGGGGGAGTTGGAGAGGAAGTATTCATGGCATGAATCTAGGAGGGTCGAATTAGATAGGAAGAGTAACTCCCATGGAAGAGAAAGAGGCATCTTAGAAGAATTGTGACACTTGGAGCTAGATTCCCTAACTTCTATGACAACAATGATGAAGATTCTATGACACTTATGACAAGGTTCAGATGTGATTGCTGACATATGAAATATATGAGATGTCACGGCTAAAAATAGCCTCCAAGAGGGCACACAAAGGGTGTTATGGAATCCAAGATTCCCCCATTCGAATTGATGGAAGAGGAGGGATAGGAAGTGTTGGACAAGTGGAATTCTTGTTAATCTCTCCCTAATTCGAATTGGGATGATGCTCTTGGATGGAATTCAATCTATGGAGGCCTTGGGAGGTTAATAAAAGACAAGAAGAAAGAAGGATACCAAATTTTGATCATTTCTCATTTGGCACATTTGGAGAGCTTAGCTTGTCCTTGCACGGTGGATGTTCATCCTCCTTGCCTTAGAACCAATTTCGAGGGTGCAAGATTCCCATTCAAGTTGGTTGATGGAAAGGACATTCAGACCTATAAACAGAGATTCATGGAGATGTTTTGATGCGGTTCAGACCCCAACTAAGTTCGAGTTCATCTTATCTCATTCTCCTATATTCTTATTCTACTATATTTCTCTCAGTGTCATGTAAATGTGCAAGGGCACACTTCTTGTTGCATATAGCTAGTGGCGGATTGTTATTTTGACTTCGTGGACATATTATTTTCTGCATACTCTTTAATATACATTTCATGAGAGCCACAGATCGAAATGCAATGTAATTCAAGTGACATTTTCAATCAAAACTGATATTCGAGCCATTTTCCTCATAGATATTGCATAGTGATTTTGGGATGATGATGTATCTGTTTTATATCAGAGTTTTCTGAGATATTTGTTCATGTATAATCTGTATATGAAGTTAATATGATGGTCCAAATGATGTTTTCAGACCCTTAAAGTGTCACCATAGTCTATGACCAAATTCAAGACTCCTTGTCCACCATTTTCACCCCAAATTCTAGACTCTAGAAGTTGTTGTTCATTAGGATACCTATTAGACCCCAAAACTAGATCTAATTCTACACACATATTGTCATTAATGTTCTATAATAGATCCAAGTATCATATCAAGAATTAGTGAAGGGCGTACAATTTTTGGAAGATAAATTAGGGCCAGACCTAGGGGGGATTTCCACTACTCAAATTGACTAGTCTTGTCCCAAAACTTCTCTCCTTGCAAATTACATACCATGGATGGGTATATCAGGTGTTTGGGTGTTTTATATATGTGTTAATGTTTCCTATGCCCCATCAAGACCTTCTTCCCCAAATTGGAAATCATTTGGAGGTGTTTGGAACCAATTGCAAACTACATCCCTAGAGTCTAAATAAGTGAACCTAAGCACTTTTCTTTAGAGGGATATTACGCTCTTATTCGATTGAGCATAATATTTGAACATGATAGGTGGAATAATATAAGAGGAAACTTAAATTTTAGACTGAATAGAGAGAAACGCAATCTTGATCAATCTGAAATGAAGAAGGTTGATTGCACATTACAATCTAGGCAATTTTAAAAAAGAATCTAGAGAACATCTGAGCATATGTAAAAATGAATCTAGACATATGACATTCAAAGATGAAATCTGCAATGGCATTTGAGAATATAACTTAATGAGGGAAAGCTCCTTACTAATGACATCATTAGTACTGAAATATTTTTACCATTTAAAGAAATACATTCATCTATTGTAGATCAAATCATATTATGAATAAGAGATACTTGGAAATACATAAAACAGAAAGAAGACAAAACTTAGCAATTAGAAAACATGAATCCATGGGATTTCTCTATTTTGGGAATCATAAAAATTAATTTCCCATCAGGCTTACAATGAAGACACAATCTTTTCTGGAAAAGTTCAACTTCCTCCCCCAAAGGAACATCCCTCTCTTCCTCTTCAATAATACCTTTTATAATCTTCATATGATCATCTGATTTCTAGAAATATGGATCTGGATGCTAACCGACTGCCTGGAAGCCCTGTATATATATGGTCTTATGCCTTCAAATCTCGAATGATGGATTTGATTTGAATAATTACATGCTAACATAGTCATGAATATAATCTCGACTTGATTAGTTCAACTCTTAATTGACATGTTGCCATTTGTTCCTGATTTGGAAGAATTTAGGTCAATCCACATCCTCAGATGTGAGATGCTCTGCCATCTCAAGGAATAACATCTTCAAGCATAGTAGAAAACATGTTGTCATTAATCCTTAAATCACTCTTTTGACCGCCACTTACACTGCCACCTCTTCACAAGCATTGTAAATGACGATATTGCGCCTCACTTCCTTGGCTTGCATCAGTTTGAACATGAAATCATTAGATTGTGCTAATTTTCCCCTACCATGCAATGATTTATTATTTTTCAGGATTCAACACCTAAGTGCCTTTTGATCTAGTACAAGTGACAGAATTGGAACATTGTTCCCAGGATAGCTTGAGAAAAAACTCCATTCTTAAGAATAACAAGAAATGCACTCTCTTTTTCAGCCAAAACATATTTTTCAATTTGGTATAGATCATAAAGAGTATCTGCTTTCCATTAACTAGAAATGAAATCATTAATTTGGATCCTAACTACAGCCTGGCATTGATTTGTTATGTTGCCTCCTTTGTTTCTGAAGTGAGTATTGGGTTGGACTTAAATTAGGAATTGAAGAAGGAAACTCCAAGAAAAATTGGCTCCTCATCATTGATCTCCTTCACATATGGAATGGAACCAATTCAAAGATATTCGTTGAATATTAAACTTGCACAATATGGATTAAGGTTCGTAGTTGAACAACTTGGTATGATTTGAAGTTGCAAAACATGTGAATGCTAGTCACTATGGAAAAACAAGTGACCAATAAATGTCTCGATGAACTAGTATAATTTGAAAAAATAATGCCAAGATATTTTCTTACCATTCCTTAAACTTTTTCGACAACTAGAATTGCATGCTGAGCTTGTGATGTTGCTTGAGAAATTGACTTCTAAACTTGGCTTTTAATTGTCAATCTAGGCTCTAAATCAACGCAAATAAGAAAATTTCACCCAATAATCTTGTTTCTTATACAAGCCATGACTATCATAGTCTTACAAATTTAGCATGCGTTGAACTGGAAACTCAACACCTTTATGATCAATGCAATTTAAACACCTCTACGACTAGAACCAATCATTTCTGCCCTAAGACATGATCTCGCATGAAGCATGGAAAATCTGCCCATGGAAAATGTCTTCCAGATTTTCTCCCACATAAGAGTAATGTGATGAAACCTCTATCCCAATTGTGTACAAAGGCAATGAATGCATCACAAATCCACTAGCAGCAATCACCCATCGAGTAGGAAAATGAAGAACAAGAATTCAAGTTGTTTTAGGTTAACAAATGCAAGCTCTTCTTCACGCAACACCTCAAAGAAAGCCATTGAAGGTGCATATGGAAATGTATCAAATATAAATATCTCCAACTTTTATGCCCAATATGCGCACGGGGGGTTCACTCAGTGAACTTGTTACATAGAATGAGCGTTCACATGATATTAAAGAATATCCCTAATTTGACTAAATATTGGAAAATGCTTCCAAAAATTATATTATTGAACCCCCCTTCCCAATATGTATTTATAATTAAGTAAACCCCTAGCTTCACCATATATTGTAGCTATCCATTTTTATCAACCCATTTTTAATACCCCCTTTATATCATATTATCAAGTTGTAACAAATAGGATCCCTAACACATCTTAGCATAAGCAAACATGATACTAAATAAAGTAATAGTATAATGCTAATAATGATCCCACCATGATTTCAGGGGTGACTGATCAATTTGTAGTGTTGGATAGGGGAAGACCTAACGAAATAGTACCAGGGAAGACAGAATGCGTAAAAGGAAACCCAGTCAAGAGATCAACATAACAAACAATTTAAAATACTGATAGTCCAATAGTTAGTGCAATGATTAGAAAATAATTGAATTGCATATGTTTCACACCATAGTCTACCAATCTACGATTTTTATATCATGTAAATACACGTATAGCCATATAGAGCTCATGTTTTCTATAATCTTAATAAATCAAACTCCATAAAAATGCAAAATTGAAACCCTTTCGTGGATAGACTCCCCTACCTTCCTATCAAAACAGACATCATTAATGCTTGAACCCAATTGAACATAGAAAATTTCCTCTTACTTTCCAATAACACCATATGATCATGTGCATAGCTTGGATTTGGGTCATTCACAGGATGCAATGAATTGCCTCCACTTCCTATACATTTATTCTTACAATCAAGGGAATTAACAACATTTAGTTACCTTTTCTTGGGTTATATCTACTTTTTTTTTTATTTTTATAGGAGGGGGAAAGATATACATTGTTAGGTTTCAAGCATGCCATAGTTATAAAGATACACAGATGGTGAAACTTATAAGATACAATTTCATGGTAACAATAACACGTAGGATATGTAAATAAGGATTTAGATTTTCACCTATGTTCAAGTCAATTCAAATACAATATTAAGATGGATTCCTTGCATATAAAAATTTAAATTACAATCATGAATGTGCCAAATATAACTCAATCTAACAACTATTCCTAACTGGCAATGTGAAAATGTTAAAGAAGAATACAACAAGTTGAAAGACATAATTAGTTAGGAAATATTGATCTAACTTTTCTTGGTTCCAATGAGCCAAGAAAGATTGATTTGAATTTTCTTGGTTGTTGTGGAGCAAGGTTTGATTAAATCTCAATACCCACCTAAAACCCAACCTAAAAAATGACTAGTTAGATCTTTTACTCAAATGCCTACAAAAAATACAATACAATTGTTCAACTCCAGAACTCCCGATTAGCCACATCTCTTAAATTAAAGATGAAAAAAAATATAACATCAATTCAAGCGAAGCCTAAATAAGCTATTAAATGAGAATTTCTCAAGGTCAATAATCTAAATATACTTCCATCGATATTATCATTGGTACACTATTATCATATTTATGCAAAATTTAGGATCATAAGAAATATCAAATAAAAATGGAGGGTCTTTAAGTCTTAGGTGGGTATGAATTGAGCCCATGATTTGGAGGTATGAATCCATCCCACAATTTGGAGGTTATTCCTCAGCCCACCCAAATAAAATAACCCCCAATATTTATATTACTATGTCAAATTAAAAAACCCCCCTTGACCCCTTAATATAGGGAAATGTTTTTGTTTTTGTTTTTAAGAGTATTCAAATCCCCAATATGAATGGACGTAATATGATATTGCCTCGCTAGTGAATCCCCAGTGAATATGTGTCCCTTAGTGAAAGGCATTTTCTTCTCTGCCAGATGATAGATGCTGTCCTGTTCAAGTTCTTCGGTAACCTAGTTCAAAAGTCCAATAAAAATATGTGCAAGCATACATTACTCTAATTGAATTGAATATGCCCTGTCTCCTAGTTTATAGTATATGCCATGGAAGAATCCATTTCATTGTCTTCTATTACTCTGAAATATCCTCCCTTAACTTGTTGGACAAACACACCAACCTTCTCTTGTGGATATGATTTCTGGACAACCTTGGTTGCAGTAGATACACCTTTATCAATACAGTAACCTAGGAACATTGAATATGAGAATACGATTTGTGGAAGAGAATGGCTCGGCAGCTTCACACCGTCCACAAGTCCCTCTTCTTAATTTTTGTCGTGACAAGGAAATGTCCGTCGACTCTCTCCTCAAAACCATGAAAACAATACGTTGATAGTGCTGTAGCATGAACATAAATTTAAATAAGAATACCTCTGGCATCTAGCTCACATCTTCAGACTTAATCAATATTTTGATTGTACGAAGTAAATTTATGCTTTCCTCGACATTGGCATATTGCAGATCCAATTTCTCCATAATCTGCCTCATCATACAAAGAGATTTGAACCACATTTGAACTCAGGGCTGACTGTCGATAATGATATCCTCTTCATTGACGTTCTCTAGTTATCATTAAGTCATTTGGATGCGTGCTTGGGACTGTCATTTGTTTTATGCATAAGATCATAATTCGAGTATGAATACGGATACAGATACAATTTGGTACGGAAGAATACAAATAAAATATAGAAGTAGAGTGATGCTACTATGGTCTAAGGGAAGGTAACTCAGAACACATCCCTTCTTTTCGACACGACCCCTTTCCCATCTTTGATGTAATCACAAAGGATTCCCTTCATTCTCGCCATTTCACTTCATAAACCCAAAATATCTAGCTTAATCAAAGTAGTATAAGACCTTTACCCTAGGATAAAATGTAAAAGTCTATGTAGGGTTGGTCCTCCTTCAAAGCAATAAGGCACTTAAAGTTAAGTTGCTTGAGGATGGAAGGCATGGCAGGGAGCCTATGCCGGAGGAAGGAAGGCATGTCATGAGTTCCGGTGTCAGAAAGGGAGTATATTTAATACTTTTAATCAAATATATAAACCAAATTAACATAAATGTACATTAAAAACCATTTGTTTTTATAAAAAATGTAATAAATTGAATGTTATTTATATTTTATAGTTATTAAATAATTAAAATTTGGTTTTAAAAAATTGGTTTTTAAAATATACTTTTTCATTAATAAGAATCTATATTGATATCATATTTATATCGAATATTTAATTGCTCAGGAAATTCCAATACGACTAAATTATGCTACTATGGTTTTATGTTGTGCGACCTTTAGATTCTTTTAATGTCACATTTAAGAATCTATATTGATATCATATTTATACCGAATATTTAATTGCTTAGAAAATTCTAATACGACCGAATTATGCTACTATGATTTTATGTTGTCCGACCTTTAAATTCTTTTAATATCACATTTGAACGCTTCTTGGATTTCGATCACTGTACATTTTATCTCCTTTGGCACACATGTGAATGCGCTCTTCATGACACTTGCATGCTTTTTATTTGCATATGTGGGATATATTCCAGATGCATTACATAACAACATTTTCAATGTTTATATATTCCGGAGTATTGGACAACCAACAACACATTTGAGCACACTATGAGCACACTATGACCGCGTCGATTCTCCCATTGATGCACCTGACACTTGGACGATTGGGATGAGTTTGGTGGCGCTAGGTATGATGTCGGTTGTAATTTGGAACTCGGAGTTATGACTACAAAGGTACATAATTTGGAGATTTATATTAAAAAGGCATATAAATAAAGATAATATTCATTTAATATTTTAAATATATACTTTAAACCTTTCAAATTTATAAATATCTATTCCATACCCTTTGGGAATTTAGCTTTGGGTTAAAATACAGAGGCCAACTTGGAAATTTCTCATGAAAATAAATGAAATAACAGAATAGCAGGATATACCGTATGATTCATTAAACGATATGCATATATTGTGAGACTCACCGAATTAGAAACTTGACATTACGGGAAAAGAAAAAAAGATTTAAGGTGATGACATGCTTAGTGAGTTTTGCTCAATCTTGGCGAAAGGTTAGAAAATTTGATAGGACCATTTTAGGTGTTAACAGTTACTATCTTCATTTCATAGTTGGACAGTCTCTAGGGTCTAGGAAAAGACATAATTAGTGACAAATTATATATCTATCCACTAAAAATGATATTTAGTACCTAACATTCCCTTTGACTTACTTTAGTGATCATTACTTGGACGTTAATAAAATTATCTTATTTATATTATCTTATCAACTGAACAAGAAGTAAACTTGCACATTATTCTATTTCTTCTAAATGTTTTGCAACTTCTATTGTTTCACCAGGTTTTCTTTAAATTCCATAGGTTATACACTATCATTAGGCTTGTAAACTTATTGATTTGTGTTTTTATGCAGAGTTATCAATTTAAAGTCCTTAAAATTAGTAAGAGACAATGTTGTTACTTCACCAACACGGAAGGAAATTTCTACACCTTGCAGGGATCCTGGCTTAAGAGGTATCTCCATCCTAGTTTTTGTTTTCACCCTCTTTTGACAAAAAAATTAGTTACATGGATTCATGCCAACTTCTATTTCAATCATTTAAAAGGTATCTAAAACAAATGATGCTTCTATAAAAAAAAACATAAATTGTAACTTTAAGGCTCTTAACATGACAAAGAGGTATTAGTGATCATCCATTAAATTACTACGTACCTGTGTAATAATTGATGCCATTGGGTATCTATTTCTGGAAAAACAATCAAGATTGGAGATGTTACCAACCAATCAAGATTGGAGATGTTACCAACCATTTTTGCTTGGTAGGATTCTCTTATGCTGGAAATAGAGAGGAGAATAGCAATTATAATACTTGGATGACCTTTCAATGAGCATAATATTCCAAAATACATCTTCATGATGCCGATATTAACACAACAAAATTTTCCACTCCTACTTCTAGGGAAACTTAAACTCCAAAGTAGGAGATCAATTGATCATACTGGAGAAAACTGGCCAACTTTCAAAGGTTATACTTGATGGTAGAAAGACCGAAAAACTTGGAGAATTTGCAACTTTAGAGACTCATAATGAGGGAGCTAAGATTAAATATATGAAAATAAATAGTATGTTATTTTTACAAGGAGACTGTCCCTGAAGGACTCAAGTTGCACCTAGGAAGTGAATCACACTTAATTTAATTGTCGTCTTGATGCATACAGAATCATATTATTATAAGTGAAGAAAGTTTAAGCATTTGTTGATCTTGGAAAGAAAATGAATTTGTTGTATGCACAATTACAAATAAAGAAAGTATATCAATCTGCAAATCAAAAGGGACCAGTGGGACTAGACAATGGATTTTAGAAAATACATTTAAGGGAGTGTATGTGACATTAATGAGCTAAGTCCACAAGTATAGAGTCTATAGACAAAACTGGAAATTAAAAATTATTATGCATGTGAAGTAGAAAGTTTAGCAAAATGCTATAGAGTTCTCAATAAGTAATAGTTTTAGTAATCCAAGCATGTGATTTGGTTAAAAGCTATATGGATCTTGTGAATTTTTTCATAGCTGTAAATGAAAATGCATTTGCACATCCTTCAAGCTGTATATTTTCTCTAATGAAGCACTAATATAGTCTTGTTACCTTTAGTCTAAATTCAAGTTTGTGTCTTGGTAGTCTTGGAATTTTTTCAAATTTGTTTGCTACTTCCCCCCAACTTTCTCACATTTTGCACTTCACCTATTTACTAGCATTTACTCTTTGTGAGGTCATTCTTTTGGGGAAATTCAATGCCCATACCATAGCTTTATAGGTGTTACTTCATGACATATATGACTACATCCTTTTCCCACGGGAGAATGACTATGGGCACTGTAGGACTTCACATGAATTTAGATGGTGGTTTGGGCCCCTTACAACCTTTGTGAGGTACCTTATATAGCTCAGGGGTTTATTTCAATTTAATGGTATTTCCTGCTATCCTACTTTGGGGGTTTCACATGCTTCCCCCATAATGAAATAACAAGTGCGGTTGATTATGGCTTGGCTAACTAGTATCTAATCCCTCACATGCAACATTTTCCCATCTCCCTCCTTCCTCTTGTAGACCACACCATCCTATCCTTCTCCCTCTCTACCTCTCCCTCCCTCCCCTACCTTGCCCCCCCTTAGACTTTTGCATGTATGACTACCTTCTTTAATAGGGAGTATGCAGACTCCCATATCACTTGCCTTCGACAATTACCTTATCGCCTTCCCCATTTCTTGTCCCTTGAGACAACCTTAGTCAAATATGATCTTATTTCCATGATTATTTGGGAGGTTGATCTCGAATCATACCCCCATTCCATCCCGCAATCCACCTATGTCTCCAGACTGACCTTTGCCGCATGAATAGTTAATTCATTAAGGAATGTGAATTCCATCACAAGCATCTATGTTTCACTTTTATTCAACAAGAAATGTAACTTCCATCTTTCAATCCACCTATGTCTCCACACCGATTTGTTTCCCATGAATAGCTAATTCAATAAGGAATGTAAATCTCATCATAAGCACCTCTATTTCACTTTTATTCATGGCCCTCTCTTTCCCTTACCTTTGAAAGTCCTACCACCTCTTCTTAGTTGTAAAAATAAGGATTTTCTTTCATGTGAAGCTCAAGCTTTTTGAAGCCTTTCACTAGTTCCCAAAAACCTTTCGGCACACTCTTTTCCATTGGCACAGTGCTATCTCCTTGGATTTTGACTCTTTTCCCTTGGACAAATTGTCTTGATCATTTTGCACTATTTCATGGGTATACTTATTCAACTACATTACATATTTCGTCCTTCATGAAATTTATTTTAGATCTTAATTTTTTTTCATGAGGAAGTGATGATGAGGATGTTGGGCCATGTACCTTGGAGGGTGAGGCTTTAGATTGGTTTGATTCTTGTAGACCAAGGAAAATATAATTTCTTGTAGGTTTGGTTAAGGCATTTAATAAGAATTGGGATATGGGTTATAAAGAATAATAAGAGGTTGAAGATCCACATAGCTCGAATGCCTTTGTAATAAGAAATCCTTGGAGGACCACACTTCTACTTTCCATGAGCTACTTGTATTTTCAGATCAAGAAGAAACACATAGTGATGATGAGATGCACTTGCATGAGGACATTCCATTAACCATCATCATGGACTGGAAGGAGGCCAAGGGTTTGGTAAGTGTTTCCTCCTATCACACACTTGGGGGTTAACGCGGCAGAAATCTTCAAGCCACTAAGTGTGTCCTTGGGGGAAAGCTTCGAGTCAAGTACTGTCACTTGATTCTTGACTCCTCCATTTAGGCAAACTCCTAATGAAGCCAAGGGGGGTGGACCCTAAATTTGCTAAGGCTAATTAAGCTAATTAGTTATGGTGGATGAGTAAGTTGTTTAGGATTTTTTTGACAAGATTACTGAGAGCAATGAATCGCTTGCAAAAATGGAATTGAATCAACAACATAAAATTATAACCATTTAACACATAGCTTAAATAAATGCTGCAAATAGCACTAGTGCCAATAATGGAGTCGGAAATGCAATTGTTGTTGTAATATAGTTGTTTTGCGAGTGCTTCTTTGTTAGTTTTAGTTATTAAAATGATGAGTTGATTAAAGGGGAGGGGGATTCCCGATATACCAAAAAATGATACTGGGAATATATCTAGACTCACTAAGTGTCTCCCTACATAAGAAAATGTGGGCTAGATGGATTCGTAGGAAGATGTCCAACACTACACCAAACTAGGGTGTAGTCTGACGGGGCCCTGCAGTCGCTCTCTAGTTGTTCCCGCTTTCTTTGTAAGCTTTAACCACATGAAGAAAAACCGAGACACTAGACTTTCATATTTCGAGGAGGTTAATTTCAAAATGTGAGACTAATTACCACAAGATGAGAAACTCTTTTTTGATCATCCACCATGTACTCAGGCAATCCCTTTATGTGATGGAGAGAGCATACTTTGGGTATACACAACCGAGTTCGTTACTTTGAATTGAATAAAAACAAACAATGGAAAATGGAAATATGAACTAATTACTACACTACCATATTAGTGAGTTAGTATCCATTTACTTTACAAGAAATAAACAAAAGGTTGTTCAAATTTTGAAAAATATTACCTGCAAAAGTGAACAAATGTTCCTATGTCCTGAAAGAGTCTGAAGGCCGATATTTGGATTGGACACTTAAAATGTTAAATTTTAATTAATCTAAGTTAATTTTAGCCCAAATAAAACTAAATAAAAACTAGAAAGTAAAACTCATGAAAATGGCACACCGATGCGGATCCCCCCTGGGGGAATGGGGAGTGGGCTATTAGGAGCCTATCCAAAATATTTGTTAAGCCTTATTACAATCTTAGAAATAGAAATTCACTTTGGTCCTTTTGAAATATGATCCAAAGTATTACAATTTGGTAGAAAATTGACAAGAAAGAAGAAGGGGAGCTCCGTTAAGCTTTAAATGGCCCAAAATCTCAAAATTTGGCCAAAGTTTCCCTCTCTTTTTCATCAACAATACAAAAATCAGCAAGCTATCAAATACCAAGTATGATCAAAAACACATTAAGAGTGTCTTTGACCAATCCCCAAAAATCCTAAAAAAAATCTAAGTTATTTCTATGATAAAAATTGCAAAAAATAATCAATCAAATCGAGCTTTGCTTGGGATCTTGGATTGCTTTTGGGCTTCGAATATGATGTGCACTAAAATGATTGATTTAAAATTTTATAATCAAATTAAAGTAGTTCTAAAAGCAATCTTAAGATCTACTTTGAAATACTTTCCAAAAAAGAAATTTCCTAAGCTAAATCTACTTTAACAGAAATGAGACTTGAAGAACTATGAGATCTAAGATTTTTAAAACCTGAAAATGAGATCTAATGAATGATTTATTCTTTAACCAAAATAGATTTACATAAAAAAGACATAGTAACCAAAGGAGAAGTTGATTTTTAAAGAGATTGAGAAGAAGAAAGGGTTTGTTGTCGCGGAAGATTTGCTCAAACACTTCATAGTGGAATGTCGAGGGACTATGTCTTGGAAAATGTTCGAAGTGGAATGGAGTCAAACTAGATCCACACCTCCTTCAAACTAGATATCCTGAAAACCACTCAAGAAACTTTCAAAACCCTTGAGATTTGGTGATAGCATATAAATTGAGATTAAAACAACATGCATATAATCGTATAAAACATGTTAGATCTAGATCTCTAAAAATTTGTATTCAAAGTAGAAAAAGCAAGTAAACTTACTTACATTACTCTACTTCTAATGATTGGGAGCAATCCTTTAAGCTAGATACACAAAGCAAAAGCAATAAATTGAAATGAGAAACAGATTACCTCATTAGATCATTACAATTTTGGCCCCCACACCATAGAACAACACCATTAGACTCCAAAGCTTCTTTATTATTAAGCAAAAATATGCCAATATAGCATAAGCAAATTACAATAGCATGGGTTCACTACTCTAACTCGAACTAGTCAAATGAGAGAATGGAGCCTCATTATATAGAAAAACCAAGAGAGGAGGGTGCAATCTCCCAAGAGAGATTCTCTTCGACACTTGGAGAAATGAGTTGATACACTTGGAAAAGGCTTGTTGACACATGTGATAGGTTTGGGGAGGTTAATGACATCTTTCTCCAACCATTTGACACTTTTCACCCTCCACTTGACACCTCTCCAACCACAGATTTGCCTCCCTTTAGATGAGATCCAATATTCAATCAAATCGTTGAAGAGATGCTCCAAAATTTCCTTGGATTTGATTTCCAATCATCAGAGATATGAATCCGACAAACTTCCTGAATCAGTGAGATCTCAATTTTGATTTTTTTATGTCTTATTTGCCAATTAGATTGGTCTTTTTGGTCTTTTTCAAGTAAATATCAATTTTGGACATAAATACTCACTCGAAACATAGGAAAATTGGGTTTATGGGTTAAATGGGTGCTCTGGCTTAGAAAACTACCATCTACTTGACAAATTATGCCCACAAACCATAATTTTATTACATTTTTAATTTTTCCAATTAAACTATTAAAAAATAGTCTAATGTTATGGGAAAAATGATTTCTCTCATAATTAAAAAAAAAACTTAGGTAGCACATGTACATATGATTCTATTTTAATGCCTAGCATGGTCTAATACATTGACACTTAGGCTCTAATAACCTCCTAAGGTCGAGATACCAAGCCAACCACTCCAACTTTGGAGGTATGAGTGAAAAAATCGAAAATGATTAGTTGTTTGTTCAACAACAAATAATTAACAAGGGAAAAAACACTATGAGCTAGTTGGATTAATCTTTAAGTCCTAGGAAGCCGAGTCTTTTACATACAACTACCATGCTAACACATTTTATTACAATTCTCCCGAGGGGGTATGAACATGTGGTACGGAAAAATAAAAGGGCCTAGAAGGCATGATTGACTTCTGAACTCTAATATTACCAAGTACACTTGATCATTCTTTGCCGACTCACTTGAAATCCAACTAAGTACAACTTAGGTGGTAACAAGTACTAGCAAACATCTGGCTCCTACTGTGGGACGTGTGCTCAATCCAATCTTCAGGCAAGGAGAGCATACGAGAACACTAGAATCTCCAATTTCCATAATTTGTAAAAACATCTTAACTTGACAAGAAAACCCTGAGTAGCACATGTTTATAATAAAACCAAATGAAATACCCAGTGTATTATTAAAAAAGACTATCAAACTACTTAAGTAACGAAACAAATTCTGAAAGTAAATGCTCACTTTAAATGATTTCAACAACAATAGTTGTAACAACAGTTTACCATGTGAAAACAATTGCATTTGAACCAGTCAAATAAGCACCAGAAGTAGTAACAGGGCACATGGCAACCAGAAGGAGCCTGAGCCACAACAAGCACTTAGACATCTTTTGATTTTTCCTTTAGGGGGAAGAACATGTCTATGAAGCACGAAGCGTTAAAGCCGAGGGATAAGCAGGAACGCGAAAGAAAGGAAGGGAGATTCAATAAAATAAGGAGCTTATTTTCCTACTCTTAAGCATGGTAAGCAGAAATTTCTAGGTAAAAAAAAACTCCAATGAAGCCATTCAAGCATTTTATCAATTAAAATTTTTTCTACGTCGTGTTTGGTTACCAGCCCAAACAAGGAAACCTTTAAGGAACACAAACCTACATGAATATTCAGGATGGGAGGGATGAATGGGAGATCATAGGCATGCAGTATTTCATTGAATTGCTTCCCAAATTTACAAGTCCTCCTGCAGGATTCTTCTATCCAACATTGGATAGGACTAATATATAGAGCTAAGTTGTGAAGTAATCTCATCCACTCATCATCCTTATCTAAAGGGGTAAGGAAGCTAGGATGAATATATTCTATAATAACACAAGCCTCCAGCTGCTCCAAATCATAAGGAACCTCTGTATGTGAAGATGATAACTGGGGCTGTATCTGATCTGATTCTTCACTCCACTACTTCTCCAGATCCTCATTAATGATGCTTCTATGCAGCTCTAAATAATATGGCTCTGAATAATCACATGAAAAGTTTGAATGCTCCTCTTCCATACCAAGGCTTTCCCAAGTCTCAAGATCAACACTCCCTTCTCTGGATGAATCATAAATTGGTCTTCCATAAATTTATGCATAGACACTCCCCTCTATGGACATATCATAGATGGGATTCTCAATAAGATTTTAAAAAGTCTCATAGGTTGGATTTTCAATAAATTTCCAAAAGTCATCACCTCCATCTATGTCAGATATGAGAGAGTCTTCATCACTTACATCATGCTCCAGGCTATATTTGTCCTCCTTTTGATCACAGTCATCCTCCTCAGAAAAATGTCAGAAGGCAATAAGCCTTCCAAAATATCATCATTATGTTCATTACAAATTTCATCATAAGATTCATTATAAGTATTTGCAATGGTTTCTTCTTGAGATAGATCCGAGGTACCAATGTGATCACCATGACTGAAATAATCATGAAATCATTCCCAATCTTCGATATTCTCTGTTGATGTGACATGAGGAGGGTCTTCAATAATATTTTCAGTGAATGGATCTTCATGCACAATCTCAATGGGATCATCATGGATTTCTGAAAATTGAGTGTTGTATACCATGTTGATACTAGGTAGCTTAGGATCTCCCACATGATATTCTTTCCAAGGAAATAAGTACCTCAAATTAGTCTTAATGAATAATTCAATATTGAACGATTCAATCTGGTTTCCATCATACTGCCTTAGAAATATATCAAAGAAACTTGCAAGGGAAGTAATAGATTTATCAGGAAGGCACTCGTGAAACTAGAAGGAATCATCCCCCCTATAGAGAATGAGCAAACATCGACATCATATGATCTTCATGACGTATGTTGAATTCACTCATACGTGAAAGGAACATCACAACATGGAATCTAGCTGAGTGATCATTATCATTCCCTCGAAAGACTAGAAGGGGATAAGATGTCCTATCACCATCGAAATG
Organism: Larix kaempferi; assembly: GCA_027924585.1. Taxonomy (NCBI): domain Eukaryota; kingdom Viridiplantae; phylum Streptophyta; class Pinopsida; order Pinales; family Pinaceae; genus Larix; species Larix kaempferi. The sequence goes on from BSBM01000029.1 coordinate 5,242,477, forward strand.
ATTAGGAAACCCATGGATCTTAAAGAAAACAATGGGAGGAAAATCACAGGATACCTTAGCAACAGTTTCAATCCTTTTAATATTCATATCAAAAAATCAGTGATCATGGAGAACGTCTAATAATAAAAGAGTGGAGTTGTCGAATAATGAGCTTAGCATTTTACTGTTGCATGGGCTCATCTACACACAATCAACCTCAACAATTTTATGAGAAAGCATGGTTTTATCCCTTTAATGGAGTCACCATGTGAAAGGAAAAATATGCATCATAAATATTTCACAAAGCAATCTATTTTTTTCTTTTCTTTGTAAAAAGGAAAAATGTTAGTGGAGTCACTAGATGAAAATTAAATATATAATCTAAACATTAATCAAACAAAGAAAAAAAAGATAAAAACAAAAATTCGTACTCCGGGATAAAAAGATTTATCCCTGGAAATGACGCCAAAAATGTTGTCTCCTTTCACATACTTGGGGGATAACGTGGCAGAAATATTCAAGCCACTAAGTGTGTCATTGGTGGCAAGCTTTGAGTCAAGTACTGTAACTTGATTCTTGACTCCTCTGTTTAGGCAAACTCCTAACGAAGCCAAGGGGGGTGGACCCTAAAGTTGCTAAGGCTAATTAAGCTATTTAGTTATGGTGGATGAGTAAGTTGTTTAAGAGTTTTTTGACAATATTACTGAGAGCAATGAATCACTTGCAAAAATGGAATTGAATCAACAACATAAAATTATAACCATTTAACACATAACTTAAAGAAATGTTGAAAATAGTACTAGTGCCAATAATGGAGTCGGAAATGCAATTCTTGTTGTAATATAGATGTTTTGTGAGTGTTTCTTTCTTAGTTTTAGTTATTAAAATAATGAGTTGATTAAAGGGGAGGGGGATCCCCAATATACCAAAAAATGATACTGGGAATATATCTAGACTCACCAAGTGTGGCCCTACACAAGAAAGTGTGGGCTAGATGGAGTCACAGGGGGATGTCCAACACTACACCAAACTAGGGTGTAGTCTAATGGGCCTTTGCGGTCTGTCTCTAGTTGTTCCCACTTTCTTTGTAAGCTTTTCCCACACGAAGAAAAATCGTGACGTTGGACTTTCGTCTTTCGAGGAGGTTAATTGCAAAATGTGTGACTAATTACTACAAGCTGAGAAATTCTTTTCTGATCAAACACCATGTACTCAGGCAATCCCTTTAGGTGATGCCGAGAGCATAATTTGGGTGTACACAACTGGGTTTGTTACTTTGAATTGAATAAAAGAAAACACTGGAAAATAGAAATATGAACTAATTACTACACTACCACAGTAGTGAGTTAGTATTCGTTTAGTTTGAAAGAAATAAACATAAGGTTGTTCAAATTGTTAAAGATATTCCCTACAGAAGTGAACACATGTTCCTATGTCCTGAAAGTCTGAAGGCCGATATTTGGATCAGACACTTCAAACATTAAATTTTAATTAATCTAAGTTAATTTTATCCCCGATAAAACTAAAGAAAAACTAGAAAGTAAAACTCATGAAAAAGGCACACCGATGTGGATCCCCTCTGGGGGATGGGGAGTGTGCTCTTAGGAATCTACTCAAAATAATTATTAATCGTTATTACTATTGATGTAATTGTAACTTTGGAATATATTTCACCTATGTATAGTGTACTCCTATAGAGATTTTATTATTCCTCTATACAGAAGTATCATCATTTGTATTGACAAGTGTCGAAAGTGTCGCAACTTGCATGTGACGGGTTATTAGACCACCAAGTGTGGGGTCGACCCTGATTAGTATTACCATGGGTTATTAGACTGAGTTAGACAAGTTGGCCCTGCTAGTTTATTATGCAGGTCAGGTCATGTATAAATAGAGTGTGAGAGGCACTCTATTTGATCACTACATTATTCACTTCTACACTCATCGGAAAGTGGCGCACAAGTGAGGAAGGAGGAGTAGCTGCTAGGAGGACTATGTCTTGTACTTGGGTTGTATCATTGCTCTTTCTATCTCTGAGGAAGTTGTGGGGTTTTTCACCTTTATGGTTTTCCCCAATGAAACTTTGTGTGTCTATTGCCTCATGTGATTGTGTGTTGTGATTGATATGCTTGATATGTTGTACATGTTATTCTCTCAGTAAAGATCCTAGAGTATATTGAATTAATGCTAAAAAATTAACATGGCATCAGAGCTAACCTGAGAAGAAGACATTGTGTAGTTGCGGAAGCTAGGTCTTCTTGTTTATTGGTTTTCTCTCCACAGATCTTGAAAGGCAGTAGGGTATTTTGACTCTCCTCATCAAGGCGCATATTTCTATCCAATTAGAATTCAATTCTGGGCACTTTCATTTTTGGCCCTAAACATTAGGGTTTCCACAAAAATAGGAATTTATGAATTCTGAGACCATAGCTGGAAGATCCTTGGAAAAATCGAAGTTTAGAGCTTTGGATTGAACTTTTTGGTTGGGTGAAGCTCCGAGAAACTCAAACCCTAATTCAGGGTCCTCCCTAGTGAATCCAGGAGATTGAAAAGCGTTTCTGAAGGGTGAAACTTTGCAGTTTTCAATTTTCGAGTATACCAGAATGATCAGCTCATCAAGGCGCATTTTTCTATCCTTTAAGAAGTTTGAAATTCATTTTTTGAATTTTTAGGGTTTCTCTGACAAACCCTAATCCAACACCAGATCCAGATTTCTACAAATCAAGTGGTAAGACCTAAATCTATTCTATTTCCATTTGAAATACTCTTTAAGATGTCTCACCACACCAATCCTGAGGATAAGCTTGAAGGGGCTGATAACTTCCGAGCATGGAAGTATAGGATTGGGTTAATCCTGGAAGAAAATGAATTGGACACTTAGATAAGTGAAGAGGTCCCTATCCTAGAGGGAGAAGAGGCTAAGGCCTTACATAAGAAGAACTTGGTCAAGGCAAAGAGGATCATTGCTGATTCTATCAAAGACCATCTCATACCACATGTGTCATCTCTAAAGACACCTAAGGAGATGTTTGATTCCCTAACCAAGCTATTTGAAGGGAAGAACATAAATCGGAAGATGACCCTGCTGAACCAATTGAAAGGGGTAAAGCTTCAGAATGGAGAGACCATTCAATCTTATTTCTCTAAGGTCTCCTAGATCAAGGAATATATTGAAGCTGTGGATGAAGTAGTAGATAATGGTGAAGTTGTCATGACCACATTGAATGGCCTACCTAGGTCATGGGACTCCTTCATCCAAGGAATCTGTGCAAGAAGGAAGTTGATCTCATTTAGTAGACTATGGGAGGAATGCTCACAAGAAGAAGCAAGGCTTGTGGCCCGAGAAGAAAATATGGGGAATGAAGATCAAGCTCTCACATCACACACCAAGGGAAGCACGTTTAAGAGGGAGAGATCTCATCATAAGAATAAATATCTATCTCATGTTCGATGTTTCGATTGTAATGAAATAGGACACTTTGCTTCAAATTGTCCCAAGAAGAAGAAAGACAACAACAACAAATTCAACAAGAAGAAGAGGTACAACAAAAAGAGATTTCATGCTCATGTTGCTGAGGATGATGAACCTCCCAAGAAGAAGGCAACTAGGGCAGAAAGTGATGCTTCATCAAGTGAAGATGAATATGTTCTAATCTCTGCTCTCACAGGTACTATCTCTCATGGATGTAATGATTGGCTTATTGATAGTGGGGCTTCCAAACACATGACCGGGTTTAAAGAATCTTTTGTAAATCTATCTGAACATAAGTCACCTCATAAAGTGAAACTTGGGGATGACTATCAATATCCTATCAAAGGAAGTGGTGAATCTTCCTACAACCTAGAATCTGGGAAGTCCTTGAAGATGAAATATGTTCTATATGTACCTGGGCTCAAGAAGAACCTACTCTCCATATCTGTATTGGATGCAAAAGGCATGAGGGTTGCATTTGTAGATGGTCAAGTCCTAATGTGGCCAAAAGGTAAAACTATAGATGATGCAGTAGTAATTGGAGAGCAAGAGGGGGGATTGTACAAATTGAAAGGATATCCTGAACATGCTATGGTACATGAATCCATGGATCCATGTGAACTTTGGCATAGAAGGCTTGCACATGTGCACTATAGAGCACTACCAATTGCAAGTAAAGTTGTAGAGGGTCTTCCTGAAATCAAGACAAAGCATGAAAGTGTTTGAAAAGGATGTGCAAAAGGAAAGAACATTAAGAAGGCATTTCCAAGCAGCGAAATCAAAGCTAAAGGAATCTTGGAAATTATCCACTCCGATGTATGAGGTCTGATTTCATCCAGTTCTCTGAGTGGGTATGTATACTATGTCTCTTTCATTGATGATTTCTCTAGGAAGACTTGGGTTTATTTCTTGAAGAACAAAGATGAAGTGTTTGATAAGTTCAAGAAATTCAAAGCCTTGATGGAAAATCAAACTGATAAGAAGATCAAGACCTTTAGATCCAACAATGGCAGAGAATTCACTTCAGGTGATTTCAAGAAATTATGCAGTGATTCAGGGATTAAGAGGGAGTTGACTGCTCCCTACAATCCACAACATAATGGAGTTGCAGAAAGGAATAATAGAACAATCATGGAAGTAGGACGAGCAATGCTGCATGACCAAGATCTGGTTATGCATCTTTGGGCAGAAGCAGCTAGGACAGCTGTATACGTGTAGAACAAAACACCTCACAAGATATTGGACAACAAGACACAAGAAGAAGTCTTCTCTGGTAAGAAACCTGAAGTCAACCATCTCATAATATTTGGTTGTCTAGTATATAGACATGTTCAAAAGGAAAAGATGATAAATCTAGATCCTTCAGGAAAGAAGGGCATCTTTGTGGGGTACTGTGAAAGCTCGAAGGCTTACAGAATATACTTTCCACGGTTCAAGTAGATTGATGTCAGCAAGGATGTAACATTTGATGAGGACTCAGATTACATCAAATCAAAGAAAACACCTATTGAAAATCATGAAGAACCAAAGGAAAACAAATTCCAAGACACCATAATGACTGAATCAATTCCAGAAGCAGATCGTGAAGTTGAAGATACGTAAGAACTTGTAGATCCACCCTATGAGAAGAAATCTCACAAGAGGAAACTTGCATGGGCTAGAGAGCTCATTCAAGATGTAGAAAGATATGGCATTCCAAAAGAAGAACACATAGAAAGGAAAAGGACTAGATCACATATTAGTTATGTTTCCCTACTCTGTGATATTATGAACAAAGAACCTTCCAGTTATGAAGAAGCAATGGAAAAGAAAGAGTGGAAGGATTCCATGGTCAAGGAATACCAGTTGTTAACACCCAAAAAGTGCTCACTAGCTCATTTCCTTATTCACATGACCCATTTGTCCACTTTTTCACCATTTGATCCTCTAAAGCCATCAAAAGGTCACCAAAAGACCTTAATACACCCATTTTTCCACTCAAAATGAATATTTTTCCTCAAAAAGCATAAAAAAACCCTAAAAAAGGGTCCAGAATTCCCAAAAATATTAAAAAGGGAATAAAAATATTAAAAATATTCAAAAAAGAAAAAAGGAGGGAAAAGGTACCTAAATCATGCAAAACCATAATAGTATTCCCCACCACCAAAAACTATAAAAAGGTGGTAGGGGCTCCTCACTTTCAATTCATCCATCATTCTATCCTCATGTTGTCAAAATATCTCATGAGTTCTTGACCATTGTAGCAATCTTGGAGAAGAGACCATTGGAGCTTGGAGCTACTCACCTTGGAGCTGCTCAACACCACAACATCCTCACCATTTGAGGTATCATAATACAAAAGTTATTTTTCATTTTATTTCTTGTTCTTGTTCTTCAATCTTTTCAAAGTTTATTGTTATATGCACATGCTAGTTTAGTTTTAGATTCAGATTTATAATTGTTTTTTGCTTTCAATATTTGAAACTGCTATCACTTGTTGATAGGTGCCCATTGCACAAAGCTTGGTTGCAAAACCAAGCCAACAGTTTTTGGCTACTCCGCTGGCTTCGAATTCTTAGATCTCAATTTTTGCTTTAGATCTTAGTTTTTGTTAGTTTTAATCATTTTAATTCATAGATCTGCCATCCTAGACAGCATATCCATTGCTGCTCTAGATCTTGGCACTTTTTATTGACATTAACAGCCTGAAATTTCCATTTTCAGGTTCGTTTTTCGATGTCCATTTTTGGCTTTCGCCTCGCAGTTTTTTGCCCGACAGTCGCGCGGCTCATCGCGACCTCGCGGCTTTTTTCTGCGCAGCGGCTTTGTGGCCAATTTACGCATTGCACATCGCGGCTTCGCGGCCATTTTCCGCGCTGCACATCGCGACTGTGTGACCGAAACCCGCGCTGCACATCGCGGACGAAACCCGCGCTGCCCATCACGGTTGTTTTCCCGAAACCCGCGATGCAAGTTTTTTCAATTCGGCCAATTTTTTGAAAATTATTTTTTGCTGTATTTTCTGGCCATTTATCATATTTTACAGTATTAAATTTCCTGCATTTTTACAGCCATATTAAATCTTTTACTATTTAGAATGCTTCATTAAAAGTCTTTTTACAAAATTTTCAGAAATTGAAAGAGAGATTTTTCTGCATTTTATCTAGATCAAGGTTTTACTGTTTATTTGCTCAATACTTTGCCCAAGTAATTTTTAAGAGATCCATTTATTTCTTGAAGTATTCATGTTATTTTCTTTCCTTCAAATTATTTCAAAGATCCATTATTTTTGAATAGTTTTTTCAAGCATTTACATTTCAAAAACGCCTTTCTTTTGTGCAAAACTGGAAGCGTCTTTTCTTTCATTTGCAAAATCGTCCAAGCGAGGCAAATCAATTTCAGTTTAAATACCACACTTGCACCCACTCTGCCACATAATTTAAACTGAGCCTTAAAATTGACCTTAAACTCAACAAACTTTTAACCCCACTTGGGGAGCACTTAAAAGAATTTTGTAGTTAGGTAGAATTAAGGGGATAGGTGTTCCAATAACACCCCTCAGTTATTACATTTGAGACATAGTGGTTGTCCTCTACGGTACCAAAATCCCTTATAATTTTAACACGGTTATCAACCAATTGATCGGGAAGGACTCTCCCTTAGGATGGTTGAAGTAGCCAGACTGGTTCTGGAAGTCTGAGTGGAATACCGCAATCCATTCAGTAACCGAAGGATACCTTTCGAAGTTCTCAGTGTACGCCCTCTTGGTGTACAACGGCGATAGAACCAAACTGCAGATTCACCCAACCGAACGTGTCATGAACGGGGTATCCTAGTTTCCACTCTTTAGGATTATCTACCCGGTGTCCCTCCCGGTAGGGGTATATCCAGCTGTTGATTCAACCTCTATATTGTTTGACTTGGATTTCATCACCTTGCAGAGGATATCGTTTGTTGACTCACAATACTTCTAGTTAGGGGTTTGCATGATACATTACCCACCTTTGGTCTAGTAACACCTCTTTTTTCTAGAAACTGTTTGACTTTTGATATTCTGACCAATTTTGTTGCATCCCTCCACTTACTATAGCACAGCTGCTATAATAAGTGCTTTTTGAGGTTGATTTTTGGCCTGTGAGCCTTTATTTTTTCACTCCCCTTTTGCACCCATTGTTGCATTAGGGCTTCGAGTTTTTTACATCACCACCTTACACTGAAATTTAAAAAAAAATATTTCTCACCATTGAGAATTTAAGACGATCTCGTCGTCTTCAGGGTGAACCCCTTCAGTTCAGTCTACTTGGCTCTACACATCACCGCATAGAGCCTTATCCCTTGACTCGACACGTCATCGACCAAACATACAGTCATTTGATTCTTACACGCATCACTTCACATCTGATTCTGAGGCTGAATCCGAAAACCCTATTGAATTATCACCAACCAACCTCATGGCTGGACCACAATACGACCCACTTTTTACCAGTACTATTGGAGATACATCCACAAACCCTTCTACTATTGTGCCATCCATGGTAACAACAACCCCTCTAGGAATGCCTAATATGGGGGACACTCCACCTTTAGGTATGCCCAACACAGGACTACCTCCTATTACGGGTATGCCAAACATAGGAATCACACCACCTGTCATTACCACAACCCAGATCCCAGGAATTCCTGGCACTATTCCTAACCCCAGTGTAACCCATGTTGCACTTGGAAATGCTGGCCCATACCAAACCAAAACGGTTGGAGGACACATACCTTCAATACCTATCATACCCTTAGGGGCCACTGGACCACTACATAATGCTACCATTAACAGTTATGTCCCAGCCACTACATCACACCCCTCGGCCAGTCTACCATTTCTGGCAAGTTTGAATTTGCCAGACTTGGAAAGACTAACTAATGATCCTATTAGACATGACCCCAGTTGGCCCCCCATGCCCACAAAGCTTCCCTCGGACATCCCGAAGTTTGAAGGAAAACCTGGGGAAGATCCCCAAAACCACATAATGTCATTTCACCTATGGTGTTCATCTAAATCCAAAGTGGATGACTCCATTAGACTAAGACTGTTGCAACGAACGTTCACTGGCTCTGAAACCAAGTGGTACATTGAACAACCACATGGGACCCACCATACATTTACGTCCCTCGCCTCCACTTTCCTTCAGTTTTTCAGCTACTTGTACGCTATGATGCAGGAGTTGAAATACTGTTGTCTTGTAGACAAAACACAGCTACCCACATCACCGACCACATCCATGAGTGGTGCAAGCGTCGTAGCCTCTGTAAGATTAAACTGGATGACCGTATATTTTTGGACTAGTTCCTTAAATCACTCCTACCCCTCATATCCAAGGATGTAGCTTCTGAACGACCCCAGTAAGAAGAAGAAGCCATTCTAAAAGCCCAACAGTTTGATCTAATCTACGCCCAGTGTGGCTACCTGTATACCATTTTACCTGACGCCCCCCACGGCAATTCCTCCCTGACTGACACGCCGGGGGCATCCCACGCCGCCGACGACATCATTGGACAAGTTGCGTCCCACAACCAACCATTTTCCATTATGCGCAATAATAATGGCCCCAATCTTTTGCGGGCCACATCTCACTCCGGAGCTACAACTTCATATGCTCCCATGGCCCACCCCCACCACACTCATGGACCCCCATGTCCACCACAATGTTATGGTCACGCACCTTCAACCTATCCACCTCTGGTTGCACCCCCTACGTATTACCATCAGTAGGCCACACATGCCCCTATTCACTCACAAGCCCCAACTACTTATTTCCCACCACAGGTAGTCCTTACTGCACCACAACCTCCAATCGCTCAAACTTATCCTCCAAACAACAACAACGCTACCCTTTCCAACCAAAACCTTGATTGACCACCGTAACAGGGTAAGAACCCCAATTTACGAACAAACTACCCATGTTCCATATGCGGGGTATACAACCATTATACACACACTTGCCCCCATTTGGGGTGAGCACGCCAACTGTGGTCTGATGACGCCCAACGCCAAGGGCACGCGGCACAACCAGCGCCACCTCCTCAACCACAACCCATGGTGCTGCAGAATCCCTTGCCCACACAAGGAGTGGTGAACACTCATCCGTTGGATCCTCCTCAAGGAACCACAACACCACAACAACAAATCACATATGCTGCACACACAAACTGTTAGGAACCCATGCCTTTACTTTGTTAGTATATTTTTGTTGGACGCATATGCTTTGTAAGTCGTCCCATAGTATTATATGTCCCATGGTTTTGACTCATAGTATTGGTGCCTAGACTTAGCCCATGGTTTGTATTGACACATAGTATTGACCCATGGTATTAGTGCCTAGACTTAGTATATAAGTGTGTGTTGAGGCCTATGAAGGCACCGTGAAGTTAATTGTATTGAGCTTGCTCAAAGGAGGTTGCCCCCTCGAAGTGGCTCGTGATCAATATAAAAGTGATTCTGAGTTATGTTATTTCTGATATCTCGTGTATTTGTATTAATTAATTATTGCAGGTTCATCACATCTAGTATCAGAGCACTTTCTTGGGCTCATTGGGTGGAATTTCTGCCAAATTTTTTATTTTTTATTTTTTATTTTTTATTTTATTTTTTATTTTTTATTTTATTTTTATTTTTTTTTCGCTTCTGTTGCAGCTTCGGATTTGGGAATAATATCTATCCGCTTAACTGTGGGAAGTACTTGGGCATAAGCCCTAAAACTCATTGTGATGAGTACCACAGGAACCCCAAAGTAGCTGGCCCATTGAGAGGACCTGCCAGCGAAAAGGGCAACGACCCCTACCTCATTGACTAGTTCCCACCCGTGAGGTAAACCAAGAGCTGTTGTTTGTGGCAAAGCGGTTATCAGTTTTACCTAAGCAGTGGAGTGAGGGGTACTGCCCCAATACGCAAGTCGTCAGACAACATTGGTGGCCGAGTGAACACCTGAACTATTAGGAAGCCGTACATACTTGGGGTTCATATCTATTTTCAGTTGAACTGTTGTCGATCACTTCCGCTCTAGATCCATCCGTTTCAGATCTATTCTGAAAGTCGTTCCAGATCCAGTCACCATTTCAGATCAAGCCATTTTTGATCCCTTCCGCGCCGTTGCAGATCCATCTGTTGTGGATCCCTTCCGTGCCACTGTTGCTGATCCATTTCTAAAAAAAAAAAGGAAAAAAAGGGTATAAAATTTTGTTTTTCGGCCATATCTCCCTTATTTCAACTCTGTTTTCCCTGAAACTTCACTGACATCCCTGCAATCCCATTCTACATATTTCATTCCTGAAGAACCTATCCCAAATTCCACTTCCCAAGACCAGAAATCCCACATTTGTCTATTTTTAGGGTTTGCCATAAGTTCTTCAATTTTCGCCTGATTGCCTTCAAATTTTACCATAGAGTTCCCGCTTCTGAAATCCCCAGTTTTTGCTTCCCTGTCCCTTAGAAAGTGTCGAAAACCTAGTCAAACCCCAATTAACCCTTTGAGTTTTTCCCAAATCCAAATTTCTCCTTACTAAATAAGCTTGTGTTTGTGTTTTTCTATCCATTCCCCCCCCCCCCCCCCGACAAAAAAAAAAATTACTGGTTATGGTTGTCACTTGCACAAGAGCAAACACCATGGAGGAAGCACTTGCAGCCATCCAAACCAAACTCCAAGATTTGGATGAAAAATTTCTCAGCCTCCATCTTCAGCATTCAGCCATGAACAATAACCGACAGCCAGAATCTTTTGCAGCCACCGGGTTCTCTTCTTCCAACAATTTTCGTGGGCCGAAGCTTGATTTTCCTCACTTCAATGGTACTGATCCGACTGGATGGATATACCGAGCAGAACAATATTTCAGTCTACATAATACTTTTGATGTTCAAAAAGTTCCACTTGCATCTTTTCATTTGGAACAGGAAGCCCTTCAATGGTACCATTGGTACACCAAAGCTCATCCCGAGCCAAACTGGACAGATTTTTGCCAACTCCTTTTGTCACGATTTGGTCCTAGTTCTTTTGACAACTTCATAGGAGCACTCACTAAACTTCACCAAACTTGCACAGTGAGAGAGTATCAGACGGAATTTGAGAAACTAGCCAATCACACAGAAGGATTGTCCGATGAATTCTACAGGAGTTGTTTTAATAGTGGTCTCAAAGATGAAATCTCCTCAGAGGTCAAAATGTTTTGTCCCAACACAATGATGAAATTCCTAGGGTTGGCTAAGCTGGCTGAGGACAAGATCTTAGCTCAACAATGCTCCAAACCCACCTTTGTTCCCTTCAGAAATATGGGTTCCCAACGACCTCCCATCACGCTTGCTCCTCAACCAACTCCTATCAAGCAATTGTCTGAAACAGAGATGCAGGCACGCCGAGAAAAAGGGCTTTGTTATAATTGTGATGAGAAATTCACTCGGGGACATAGATGTGTTCAACAAAAGCTCTATCTCTTGGATGTGGATTCTCCACCTGCCTCAAAACTTGATGAAGAAGCTCCAGATGCAGTAGATGATCAGGTCGACCTTCAACACCCGCTTGTTGACACCCCATCTCAGGACAACCCACCTGAGATCTCTCTCCATGCTGTAACCGACGTCACCACCCCACAAACAATGCAAGTCAGGGGATACTTCAAGAAGCTCCCTCTTACCATACTCATTGATTTTGGTAGCACTCATAACTTCATTGATCCTCGGATTGCCAAACAGGCTGATTGTTTTGTCCATCCTTGCTCCAACTTTGAAGTCATGATTTCCAATGGGGGCACCTTACCTTGCAAGGGGAAGTGTCACAATGTGCGTATCTATATGGAATATTATAACCCGTGCTCTCACATGTTTTCCTTGTCCTTAGGTGGATGTGATGTGGTTTTGGGCGTTCAATGGTTATGCACACTTGGCCCCATCTTATGGGATTTTGCTGAACTTTGGATGCAGTTTTCAGTCAATGGGGCACACCACAAATTTATGGGATTACAACCAGGGTCTCTTTGCATCATCAGTTCACATCGCCTGGAAAAAATACTTAAGAAGAATTCACATGGTGTCATCGCTCAACTCCATTCCATTTAGATGCACCCATCAACATTCTCCACTACTTCCTTGGATAGATATGCAGGTGTCTTTGTTGAACTAATGAGCTTGGTGCCTTCAAGAGACCTTTTCGATAAGAATTTAGCCGCATCTAACTCTCAGCAGAAAATGATGACTATTTTGCATACAGTCCAGAAGTGGCAGCCATCCCTATTGGGGAATTATTTCTGCATCAAGACTGATCTTCAGAGTCTGGAAACTTTCCTGGAACAACGGGTCTCCTCCCCAACACACTTGAAATGGGTTATCCAACTCATGGGTTATGACTATGCGACCACTTACCAGAAGGGTAAGGACAATATGGTGGAAGATGCTCCTCCTCGCACATTTGATGACCTAGTTTCTTTTACAGCTATTTCTCTGCTTGTTCCAAATTGGTTGCAATCTGTTCAACGGGGCTATCTCTTCTATGAACTCCATGCTTCTTCATTAGTAGGGCACTCTGGGTTCCTCAAAACGTATGACCAGGAACAATGTAACTTCTTTTGGCCGGGACTCAAAATGAAAATTCAACGGATGGTGGTTGATTGTGATACTTTCTAGGTCAACACGGGTGAAACGACCCTCCTTTCGGGACTGCTTGAACCCTTACCCATCCCTCCACAGATTTGGACAACTATTTCTATGGATTTCCTAGAAGTGCTCTAGTGGTATAGTACCACATCTCAAAGGACACCAAATGAAGCAGCCTTTGTACATGCACCACCAGTTCTTCTTCCATACACCTTCAGCAGCTCCCCAGTTCAGGAAATTGACTCAATTCTTCGAAACCGTGATTAGCTTCTTCTCATTCTGCAGGACCATTTTCACATGGCAAGAATTCGACTGAAACAACAAGCTGATCAGCACCGCTCTGAGCGCACTTTTCACATCACTGATATGGTTCTTCTTCGTCTACAGCCTTCCATGCAATCCTCCCTGAAACTCCAAAGGCGCCAGTGGCTCGGAATGCAACCCAAGGATGCTACAGGGGACCCACTCCTTCAGATTCTGCATCAATTTCCACATCTAAAGCTTTGAGGACAAAGCTTTTTCTAAGGGAGAGGAAATGTTAGGAACCCATGTCTTTACTTTGTTAGTATATTGTTGTTGGACGCATATGCTTTGTAAGTCATCCCATAGTATTATATGTCCCATGGTTTTGACTCATAGTATTGGTTCCTAGACTTAGCCCATGGTTTGTATTGACACATAGTATTGACCCATGGTATTGGTGCCTAGACTTAGTATATAAGTGTGTGTTGAGGCCTATGAAGGCACCGTGAAGTTAATTGTATTGAGCTTGCTCAAAGGAGGTTGCCCCCTCGAAGTGGCCCATGATCAATATAAAAGTGATTCTGAGTTCTGTTATTTCTGATATCTCGTGTATTTGTATTAAATAATTATTGCAGGTTCATCACACAAACCAATCGATGGATTCATGTAGTCATCATCTCCTTATGATTTCATCATCCGACATGAATCTCCAAACGCGTCGAAACCAATATGCCCCCACTGCACCAAAATATTCTCCCTATGATTGAACAACCAGTTCAGAATGCACCTACATCATTCATCTCCACAGTTAGACCCGGATTATACTCGGAGTCACCTATGACTTCCACATTTCCATCGATCTCACCACCTTTACCGATAACAAAAACATTGGATTTGTGCATCCTGTCGCACACCACACAACAACCTTCGTCACTACCACAAACACCCACAGTGCCTATTCATATTGTCACAACGCCAATTCATACTATCCCGTTCTTGTTCCCATTTTTCGGAGTTGTCAGTTCGACAGTAATGGCTATACTCAACCTTCCTGGCTTAACATTAGGGATACCTGTATGGTACTTACCTGCTCCGAGCCCCCCGCCGACTCCGACTATTATTTTACAACCGGTACAACCTATCCCTACTACCAGCCACCAACCCCCTCCGGTCACTCATCTGCAAAATAGACCACCCCCAATAGTGACTGCGACATCAACATACAGAAACGCCCCACCTCCGTTATGGAACATAGGGGGCAGAGGCCCACCAACTTATAACACTGGACTCATAACTCGCACCCCCCCAGCAACCCCTAAGGTAGCTAAAAACCCCCCAACTATTCGCATTCCCCTTAAGTGCTTGTTGTGTGACGACGTAGGCCATGCCACTCATCAATGTTCACAATTACTGGCACTCCAAGAACACGTGAATATGCTAGATGACGACACCGGAATTCTGGTAGTAAGACTTGAGCCACCTCCTCAGCCTTGTGACAAAACGCTCCTCACTAACCACCCTTCTGTGATATGCGGCATTTATGGCCATTATTCACACCACTGCCCTGATCTCCCAGATTACAGAGCAGCATTGTACAAGTTGAATAACGTCGACTTAGAGATATCTCCCCCCCTCATCGAGGAGATCTACCCTCTGAAATGATCTTCTTCGAAAAAAATCAATACCATCTATATGATTTCAACCACATACAAACCAGAACTCGTTGATTTATGGTCTGATTACTTCCATACTCACGAGCAAATTTTAGAAACACTCACTACACCGGACTACCCTTAGGACGATATGCATCATCGCTCATACTTCCTCCCTGAGGCGTTTACATTTTCTGGGTATTGTTTCAAAATGCCACCCATCACCTCGGTTTGCGTGCCACATTGGCCGTTTCCCCTTTTTGACAATATTTATATTGTCAGATTTAGTATTCTGCGCTCGTGATGATGCTTGAGATCATTTCTCGCTCTCATGCCCTGATTGTTTGGGCATTTTTTCCTATGCCCCCTCGTCGCCTCGGTTTGCGTGCCACATCGGTCGTTCTCTGTTTTCGACGAGTCTTATATTGCCGGATTCAGTTTTTCACGCTCGTGATGATGCTTGAGATCATTTCTCGCCTTCAACCCATAATTTTCTGGGTATTGTTTCAAAATGCCACCCATCACCTCGGTTTGCATGCCACATTGGCCGTTGCCCCGTTTTGACAATCTTTATGTCACCGGATTCAGTATTCCGCACTCATGATGTTGCTTGAGACCTTTTCTCACTCTCATCAATCCCTTCTTGTTCGACATAATTTTACCCCTTTTTCGGGCCGAGCAATCCCTTTTACGAAAAAGGCACTTAGGAGTGTCTGTTAAGCTCTTTTCTGACTCCTAAAACAATGAAAAGATCCCTGAGCAACCTTGCTTCCTTTCATGCTCGCTAAACGTATCTGAAAGGGCATCTACCTGGTATAAGTTTACCCCTTTTCCGGACCTTGTAGACTAATTACGAAAAATGAATACTCTAGTGACATCGGCTAGAAGAGTTCTCCATTTGCATCATTTTATGCTTTTTCGGGCCTTGGAGACTAACTTACGAAAAAGAACACCAATGGAGTCCACTTACCGCTTTCAGACTCTCTAAACATGAAAGCGACCACGAGCAATCACCATCCTGGGCTCTTAAACACCAACAGGATGGTACTCACAACCACTGCAGAGTCTTCTTATCGTTTTCAGACTCCTTAAAAATGAAAGCACCCATGAGCACGAACAGTCCTGGGCTCACAAAATCCACAGGACAGTACCATTTCAGAGCACACTTTTATCCCTTCTTGGAGCTCATTAAAACTACGAAGAAGGACCCACTGGTGCTTCTCGGCGCCACAACAGATCACGTCTACTCAAATGGCAGCTTCCCCTATTTTGGTCGCCTTTATTCAGAGTTTTCTGCAGTATGTCACCCTGAGAATCCCTCGACAACACCCATCAGCTCGTCCCCCCCTAGAGTTAATACATACCCTTCAGTCCTTAAAAGCTATGATCCCCGAATCTACAAGTCAGTTCCCTACGCTGCCAGGTCAACCATGTCATCATGCTCTGAACAAAGGATATTTGAGTCTACCCACTATATGACCCCAGTTACTTCCCATCTCCACAAGTATGTCAGTCCTACCATCAGTACTACCACACTTCAGTTCTACACCTCGCGCTCCTATCAAGGAAACATCATTGCCTTGTTAGTTGCTGGTCTCCCTCTGTCGACGACAACCAAATTTATTCTAGAGGATAGACCTAGAGGTCCCTGTGTCTTGGACTCATCACCATTTATGATGAGTGCCTACAAATCATTTCGAGAAGAGTCCTCAGTGCCTCTTCAAATGGTTGTTTCTCACATGCTCGACGTCAACACCTTGATCGCATCGTTGAGACTCGCACAGGGTATTGGTCCGTTCAGTTATTTGTTGAAGACCCCGGATACCACCTGACTCTTCCACATTTGAGAGTCTACCTATGGAAACAACCAGTTACATTTTTTCTATAGATATCCGAGTTGTGCATGGCGACAGTATTCCGATGTACCCCAGTTTTATACTCCCTCGAGTATACAGTTACATGTACTTCTCAGAGATGACTCACAGTAATTGAGTCCCTACATATGTTGGACACCTTTAGGTTTAGCAGTTCATCAACCCTTCTGAGACCTTATTCAGAATGGTTGTCGCTTCATTCCAGTGTATCAGTTATTGAGATCAGTCATGTTATGATCATGAGTACATCCCAACATAGTGTCCCCTTTGGACAATTATGATGTACCAGCAGATTTTTTATGTCTTATTTAGGTCCCCCTTCTTGGGACTAATTGTTATGTCTTGATACGAGCATGGGTATGCCTTCCTCGTCCATTATCAGAGATTATTCCTCATTCATGTTGAGGCCATGTAATATTTTTTGTTTTTGCAGCTTCCAAGGGCCTTTGATCCAGTCTCCAAATGGTATCTTCTCTTCTCCAAACCCCAGAAAAAAGACAAAAGAACTATGATGTCTATCGGCCATACGATGAGCTCCTGCCCTCACACATCAGGGGGCAATCTGTTAACACCAAAAAAGTGCTCACTAGATCATTTCCTTATTCACATGACCCATTTGTCCACTTTTTCACCATTTGAGCCTCTAAAGCCATCAAAAGGTCACCAAAAGACCTTAATACACCCCTTTTTCCACTCAAAATGAATATTTTTCCTCAAAAAACATAAAAAACCCTCAAAAAGGGTCTAGAATTCCCAAAAATATTAAAAGGGAATAAAAATATTAAAAATATTCAAAAAAGGAAAAAGGAGGGAAAAGGTACCTAAACCATGTTGGTCAATACCATTGGTTTCCTCAAAACCATAATGGTATTCCCCACCACCAAAAACTATAAAAGGGTGGTAGGGGCTCCTCACTTTCAATCCATCCATCATCCTATCCTCATGCTGTCAAAATCTCTCATGAGTTCTTGACCATTGTAGCAATCTTGGAGAAGAGACCATTGGAGCTTGGAGCTACTCACCTTGGAGCTGCTCAACACCACAACATCCTCACCATTTGAGGTATCATAATACAAAAGTTATTTTTCATTTTATTTCTTGTTCTTGTTCTTCAATCTTTTCAAAGTTTATTGTTATATGCACATGCTAGTTTAGTTTTAGATTCATATTTATAATTGTTTTTTGCTTTCAATATTTGAAACTGTTATCACTTGTTGATAGGTGCCCATTGCACAAAGCTTGGTTGCAAAACCAAGACAACACCAGTCGATCATGGAGAATGATGTTTGGGATGTAGTCCTAAGACCTGAAGGGAAGTTTGTGTGACTTCCAAGTGGATCTACAAGATCAAGCATGCTGCAGATGGTAGCATAGAAAAGTACAAAGCGAGATTTGTAGCTCATGGCTTCTCCTAGAAAGAGGGAATAGACTATGAAGAAACCTTTGCTCCTGTAGCCAGGTACACTTCCATCAGATTAGTACTTGCCTTGGATGCAGTCATGAAATGGAAGATACACCAGATGGATGTCAAGACAGCTATCTTGAATGGTGTACTCGAGGAGGAAGTGTATGTAGAGCAGCCACTTGGTTTTGAGACACATGACAGGGAGTCATATGTGTGCAGGTTGAAGAAATCCTTATATGGATTGAAGCAAGCTCCTAGGAATTGGTATGGTAGGATAGATAGCTTTCTATCTAGTTTGGGATTTACTAAGAGTAAAGCAGATTCCAACCTTTAGTACAAGGTTGAGGAAGGAAATCTTGTGATACTACTTTTGTATGTGGATGACCTGTTTGTTACAGGTGAGGATGGATTGATTTCCAATACCAAGAGGAAGCTTGCTGCCAAGTTCGAGATGAAGGACTTGGGGATGATGCACTATTTTCTAGGCATGGAGGTGTGGCAGAGTGCAGTTGAATCTTTCTTGGACAAGGGAAGTATACAGTAGAGATTCTGAAGAGGTTCGGGTGATGGATTGCAAGTCCATGGTCACACCTATGGCATCGAACCTGAAGCTTCTATGTGATGCTTCATCTGATCCAGTTGATGTCACTGTGTATCATCAGATGATTGGGTCCTTGATGTACCTGACGAACACTAGACCAGATATTTGCTTTGCGGTGAACACATTGAGCCAATTCCTGAAGGATCCTAGAGGTGTTCACCTGGTTGTTGTAAAGCATATTCTGAAGTACCTGAAGGGTACAATTGATTATGGGATCAAGTACGATGTGGATCAAAAGTTTAACCTGCAGGGTTATGTTGATTCATACTGGGCAGGTAGTGCTGCAGATAGGAAGAGCACATCTGGGTGCTGCTTCAGTATGGGATCAGGTGTGATCTCTTGGTTTAGTAGGAAGCAATCCTGCGTAGCACTCGGTACAGCCGAGGCAGAGTATGTTGCAACTTGTTCGGCTAATTGTGAGGCAGTATGGCTCTAGAAGCTATTGTCTAAGTTATTTGATCTCTCGCTAGAGGCTACTAGTATCTTTTGTGACAACCAGAGTTGTGTGAAGCTGTCAGAGAACCCGGTGTTCCACGACAGGTCGAAGCACATTGAGATCAAATATCGCTTTATCAGGGATATGGTGCAGAGAGGAGCAGTGAAGCTCCTGTATGTTGCGACGGATGAGCAGGTTTCAAATGTGTTGACGAAACCACTAGCCAGAGTGAAGTTTGAGTACTTCAGAGAGAGGCTTGGTGTTCTTCAGATTGATAACACTTCGAAGAAGAAGTGATGGACACATTTGCAGGAGCCATTCCAAGCATGGTGAGAGGAGGATCCTTCCCATGGCTATGGATGTAAGTGCTGGATAATGAGCATCAGGATGATGCTCCAGTTACTGCTCTGTATATCTATCAGTTGGATGCTTTGATCAGTTTGATCATATATTTGATATGCATCATGTTGGATGGATCATGTATTTGTATATGCATCATGTTGGATGCTTGATATGATTAGTTGGATCATGTATTTTTATATGCATCATGTTGGATAGTTGATATGATCAGTTGGATCATGCATTTGTATATGCATCATGTTGGATGCTTGATATGATCAGGTGGATCATGTATTTATGTATGTATCAGGTGGATATATTGTATGATCAGGTGGATCATGTATTTGCATATGTATCAGGTGGATATATTGTATGATTAGGTGGATCATGTATTTGCATATGTATCAGGTGGATACTTGTATGATCAGGTAGATCATGTATGATGATATGTATCAGCTAGATACATTGTATGATCAGGTGGATCATGTATTTGCACTTGTATCAGGTGGATACTTGTATGATTGGGCAGATCATGTATGATGATATGTATCAGGTAGATACATTGTATGATCAGGTGGATCATGTATTTGCACATGTATCAGGTGGATACTTGTATGATCAGGTAGATCATATATGATGATATGTATCAGGTAGATACTTGGTATGCATCAGGTGGATGCATTGTTTGATCAGGATGATCACAGATGACGAGCTTCAGGATGTTGCTCCAGATGATATGCATCAAGTTGATGCTATGATGATGAACAGGATTATCACAGATGACGAGCTTCAAGATGTTGCTCCAGATGATATGCATCAGGTTGATGCTATGATGATGATCAGGATGATCACAAATGAGGAGCTTCAGGATGTTGCTCCAGATGATATGCATCAGGTTGATGCTATGATGATGATCAAGTTGATCATGTGATGATGTACATCAGGATGATGTATGGTGAGTATCAGGTTGATACTCTGTGGCCGTGGACAGGTTGTGTAGGTAACATAGAAAATATCCTTTAAAATCTGGACAGGTAGAGCGGTGTGCTTGTAACAGTCTGGGATGCTCTATCGAGATCCAGACAGCTAGACGGATGTGCTCGTAACATCCTGGGATGCTCTAAGTAGGTTTTTCTATGGTTTCACATAGAAAATATCCTTTAAAATCTAGACAGGTAGAGCGGTGTGCTCGTAACATATTGGGATGCTCTATCAAGATCTAGACAGGTAGAGCAGTGTACTCGTAACATCTTAGGATGCTCTGAGTAGGTTTTGCGAAAGTTCACATAGAAAAGATCCTTTAAAATCTGGACAGATGGAGCAGTGTTCTCGTAATAGCTTGGGATGCTCTATCGAGATCCAGACAGGTAGAGCAGTGTGCTCGTAACATCCTGGGAAGCTCTGAGTAGGTTTTGTGAAGGTCAACATGTAAAAGAACCTATAGTCTGCGCTAGGTTTTGTTGACACACGTAATCAGTCCTAGGTTCCACAGTATGGCCACTGATTACGAAGACCTACAGGTGGTGGGCCTACATCTAGTATGAAAAAGGACTGGCTCTGTAGAACTTCCTATGACGAGTAGATTGGATATTGATTGAGATAGCAGCAGCAATGACGATGATTCGATGATGATGATCCAGAGAAGAAGAGTTGTTCTAGCATATCTATGTCGAGAAATACCTTCCTAGTTAAGAGGGAGTGTTGATGTAATTGTAACTTCAGAATGTATTTCACCTATGTATATTGTACTCCTATAGAGATGTTATTATTCCTCTATACGAAAGTGTCGTCATTTTTATTGACAAGTGTCGCAAGTG
This sequence comes from Larix kaempferi, assembly GCA_027924585.1. NCBI lineage: Eukaryota > Viridiplantae > Streptophyta > Pinopsida > Pinales > Pinaceae > Larix > Larix kaempferi. Next base: position 5,263,905 of record BSBM01000029.1, read on the forward strand.
TCACAACTTGCATGTGATGGGTTATTAGACCACCAAGTGTGGGGTCGGCCTTGATTAGTATTACCATGGGTTATTAGACTGATTTAGACAAGTCGTCCCTGCTAGTTTATTATGCAGGTTAGGTCATGTATAAATAGAGTGCAGGAGGCACTCCATTTGATCACTTCATTATTCACTTCTACACTCATCAGAAAGTGGCGCATAAGTGAGGAAGGAGTAGTAGCTGATAGGAGGACTGTCTCTTGTACTTGGGTTGTATCATTTCTCTTTCTATCTCTGAGGAAGTTGTGGGGTTTTTCACCTTTATGGTTTTCCCAATGAAACTCTGTGTGTCTATTGTCTCATGTGATTGCTTGTTGTGATTGATATTCTTGATGTGTTGTACATGTTATTCTCTCAGTAAAGATCCTAGAGTATATTGAATTAATGCTAAAAAATTAACAATTAGAATATTAGAAAGAGAAATGCACTTTGGTTCTTTTGACATAGGATCCAAAGGCTTACAATTTGCTAGAAAATTGACAAGAAAGAAGAAGAAGAGCTCCGTTAAGCTTTAAATGACCCAAAATCTCGAAATTTGGCCAAAGTTTCCCTCTCGTTTTCGTCAAAACTACAAAAATTAGCAAGCTATCAAATACCAAAGATGCTCAAAAACACTTTAAGATTTCCTTTGAACAATCCCCAAAAATCCTAAAAAAAATTCTAAGTTATTTCTATGATAAAAATTGCAAAAAATAACCAAGGAAAGCAATTTTTCCTTGGGATCTTGGCTTGCTTTTGGGCACCCAATATGATGTGCACTAAAATGCTTGATTTAAACTTTTATAATCAAAGAAAAGTATTCCTAAGATCTACTTTGAAATACTTTCCAAAAAAGAAAATTTCTAAGCTAGATTTACTTTAAAAGAAAGAAGACTTGAAGAACTATGAGATCTAAGCTTTTTAAAACTTGAAAATGAGATGTAATGAATGATTTATTCTAAACCAAAATAGATCTACATAAACAAGCCATAGTAACCAAAGGAGAAGTGGATTTTTAAAGAGAATGAGAAGAAAAAAGAGCTTGTTGTTGCGGAAGATTTGCTCAAAGACTTTGTAGTGGGATGTCAAGGCAATATGTTTTGGAAAATGTTGGAAGTGGAATGGAGTCAAAATAGATCCACACCTCCTCCAAACTAGATATCCTGAAAACCACTCAAGAAACTTTTAAAACCCGTGAGATCTGGTGATAGCATATCAATTGAGATTAAAACAACATGCATATAATCGTATAAAACATGTTAGATCTAGATCTCTAAAAATATGTATTCAAAGTAGAAAAAACAAGTAAACTTACTTGCATTAATCTACTTGTAATGATTGGGAGCAATCCTTTAAGCTATATACACAAAGAAAAAGCAAGAAATTGAAATGAGAAACATATTACCTCGTGAGATCATGACAATTTTGTCCCACACACCATAGCACAACACCGTTAGCCTTCCAAGCTTCTTTATTATCAAGCAAAAATATGCCAATAGCATAAGCAAATTACAATAACATAGGCTCATTACTCCAACTCGAACTAGTCAAATGAGAGAATGGAGCCTCATTATATAGCAAAACCAAGAGAAGGGGGTGCAATTTCCCAAGAGAGATCCTCTTTGACACTTGGAGAAATGTGTTGATACACATGGAAATGGCTTGTTGACACATGTGAGAGGTTTGGGGAGGTTAATGACACAATTCTCCAACCATTTGACAATTTTCACACTCCACTTGACACCTCTCCAACCACAAATTCACCCCCCTTTAGATGAGATCCAATCTTCAATCAAATTGGTGAAGAGATGCTCCAAAATTGCCTTGGATTTGATTGCCAATCATCGAAGATATGAGTCCGACAAACTTCCTTAATTAGTGGGATCTCAATTTTGACTTTATTATGTCTTATTTGCCAATTAAATTGGTCTTTTTGGCTTTTTTAGAGTAAATATTAATTTTGGACATAACTTACTCACTCGAAACTTAGGAAAAGTGGGTTTATGGGTTAAATGGGTCTTTAGATTAGAAAATGAGCATCTACTTGACAAATTATGCCCACAAACCATACTTTTATTACATTTTTTATTTTTCCAATTAAACTATTAAAAAATAGTCTAATTTTACGGGAAAGCTATTTTTCTCGGAATTTAAAAAAAACTTAGGGGGACCTAGCACATGTCCATATGACTCAATTTTAACGCCTAGCATGGTCTAATACTTTGACAGTTAGGATATAATAAACTTCTAAGGACGAGACACCAAGCTGACCACCCCAACATTGGAGGTATGAGTGGAAAACTCGAAAATTATTAGTCGTTTGTTCAACAACAAATAATTAACAACGAAAAACCATTCTAGGATAGTGGGATTAATGTTTAAGTCCTAATAAGCCAAGTCTTTTACATACAACTACCATGCTAACACATTTTATTACAATTCCCCCGAGGGGGTATGAACATGTGGTTCTAAAAAATAAAAGGGCTTAGAAGGCCCGATGTACTTCGGAACTTTGATATGACCAACTACACTTGATCATTCTTTGCTGACTCACTTGAAATCCAACTAATTACAACATAGGTGGTAAAAAGTACTAGAAAATAGTAAGTAATGATCCATTTCAAATTTTTGATTTTGATGATCCAACCCTTGATGATTTGGATATGGTAGATGATTCTGTTAACCCACACAATTAACAACAAGAGGAGGATGAAGTGGATTCTCTTTTGATGATTAGAAGACATGGATGGGATGTGGGCAGTTGGTTTTTTCAAGTATATCCCATCTATGACAATGATACCAAGATCCCTATGATTGAATTTGAAAATCTAATGCATCTTGGAAGACCAAGCATGGGGTAGGTATGCGAAGCTTATTCCATTGTTTATGAAAAAACATATTTTCTCACTAATGGGGGTGATTTGGTAATGGACAAATGAGATTTTCATGGTGATATAATTTCTGAAATATTCCATCCATTGATATTCCCAATTCTTACCCTCGTGAATGAAAATCCATCTAGAATTAATGGTGCTTTTGAGGCTGCAATATATTTTGACAGTGTAGTGTTTTCATTTGATGATTTACTGCTTGGATTTTGAGCCTCCCTAAATAAGGCAACAAGCCTAGTTTATGAGTTTTTAATTTCTTTAGATCTGATATATACGCTCATTCTTCATGTGCATGCTTAATAGAGGGAAGCCAAGAAAGTGGTTGCATATTCTTGATGGAGCCACCAAAGCTCTTGTTTATTGAGTATTTCAATCATGATGCGAAATGCCTTATTGAAGGGTTTCTCTATGCTTATGTTGGGTATAGTGACTATATCATCCCTATCCAAAAATGTATATAGCAATATTGAAGTAGTTCATGCCATCCATGGTATGATTTTGGTGTTCTTTGACATCCTCATGAGCATATTTTAGATTTGATCCTAGCACTCGTGGATATTCTAGCATTGGTTCACTTTATTTTTTTATGCGGCCTTATTTGTTTGTGGCCAAACAAAAAGGACGATCTCACGGTATTCATGATAAGATAACTAGGTTGTTGCATTGGATTTATTATTTCACCTAGCATGTTGATCTTCCCATGTTACAGTAGGGTAGGATGATTAAGCTCTTGTGAGTATTAGAATAGGAAGAATAAGTTCATATGCATGAGTATTAACTTTATTTTCATGTTCCATTTGCATCTTGGCTTATGTATTTTTCATGTAAAGCCAAATTTTGAAGAATTTTGTAGATAGAACAAATATCGTTTTTACTATATGATGTGGGGTTTCAGAATGAGAGTATTGGACCTACCTTGCCACATGTTTCTCTCTTTTTTGAGGCATTTTTTAGCAAGCATAACAGAGATATAAGGTTGTCTTGCACTCTTTGAAGAGTACAAGTCCCACTAAGGATCCAAGTGTCACCCCTCAAAATGAGATGCATTTTGAGGCAATCTAGACAACACGCCAAGGCTATCTTCAACCTGAAACATATTTATTGATTGCCACTTCCCAGTGAGAAAAGGGTCAAGTTTTGTGATCATTTTCATTAAAGTAATGCTTGCAACTAAGGATATGATTCTATTGAATATAAGCCACAACTCAATGGAAGAATGTTTCTCTATTAGCTACTTTTATATGAAGTTGTTGCCAAAGTTCAAGCTAGCCATCACCATGAGTTCCAGTTGATATCATTAAAGTAGTATAATGTTGTCTGTATGATTGTGATCGACATAATTCATGATGAAATGTTTTTACAATTACTATAATTATGATATTTCCATCAAAATATCCACCATAAGACATCCATATTGTACAAGGTGCCCAAGGAACTATACATGTATGAGCCTTGAATATAGAGAAAGCATGTTGGTTCTTGAAGATCCTTCAAATTCATAGAAAGAAGCAATGTATTTGACCTCAATCATCCACCCAACAAAGTCATTTATATTTGGAGAGAACATAGACATACTGATTCAAGTAGACATTCCAATGGAAAGGTATCATATTTAGATCTATTTAAGGCCATTAAAGTAATATACACTACATCAAACCTTCAAGCATGTCAAGAGTTTGATGGGATATCATGCAATCTTAATATTGTGGAGTTGGTAGAATGTTTCATTATCAAAGAAATTCCTATACTACTTAGGAACACCATAACATACATTCAGAACCTATGACTTAAGCATTTATGTGCATATTTCAAGTATAAGGAAGAGGAACACCCAGTTTATGAGTTGTTTTTAACTTCTTTTACAAGTAGTTAGGAAATGTTATATGGTTATAGAAGAAGGTGATTTCCACCTCCTATGAACATTCCAAGGGAACTATGATCTTCATGTGTTAATAATAGCTCAAATTCTAACTTAAATATACCAAGATACTATGCTCATAAATATACCATATGGGAGTCATTATACAATTTTCGTAAGGCAATTTATGTCTAATATTGAGAGTTGAAGGAACAATGCAACAAAGATTAATTATTGGAGTAAACACCCAACTATATGTGGCCCAACTAAATGTGTAAAAGACACAAACTAATTAATAAATACAATAGCAAAAGCATTAAATTTGTAGTTAGATTAACTCTACAAGTCATTCCATTGTCAAATGATATTTGAAAGATGCAATATCAATGCACTAGTCTAGATCTTAAAGTGCGTTCCCAACAAATATTGACACAATATTGAACGAGCAAGCCACCATAAAAAGTCTCTTCTAATTCTCAATAAGCAGGATTCTACCATAAAAGTCATGTTTTCCTTCTCCTCTGTTATGACAAATCGGTGGAACCTAATAAAGGTAAGATCATGCAAATAATATTCTAGGTATATGTTGTTTTTAGATCTATGTTTAAGCATACAATATAGTGTAAGCATGCACCCACATGAAGCCTTATTGTCTCATAAAGTATTTTTATTTCACATACAACATTCTTTGTTCCAAGTTAGCATGTGAACATACAGAGGAGGCCCTATTTATGAGCCTAAATTAAGGACAAATATACCAAACATAAAGTATACCTTATAAGTCTTTATTATGGGGGTTTTATGTCATTACCCAAAGGATCAAAGTGCACAATTTGTGGAGCATCTCTCCTTCTGATTGATCCTTATTATCTCCTTAGAATTACAAATGATGCAATCTAGTTGTTAAAATTGCTCCTCTCCTCAATTCTTGAAGGGTGCTATCTCAATGGAAGAGTGTCTTCCTTACAAGAAAGAGGTTTTAAGATTCAATATGCTAAGACAAAATATCAACATTACATTCCATTTCACAACAATATCATATACAGGATCACTGAAAGAACAACAAGCACAACATAAACACAAGAGACACAGATTTATCCTGGGAAACCCTCATGGGGTAGAAAACCCTGCAAAGTTTCCTCAATATAGATGACCAGAAAATACAAAGATGTAATCCACAAACATGAGATCCTTCTCCTCCATAGAAGATCTCTCTCTCACCTGTGCACCAATCACAAGTGAGTGAATGAGTTATAAATGAGGAACACACCTCCTCTATTTATACTCATGTTCTAACTGACTTTTCACCCTAATGGGGCCAACCTCTCCTAAGAGAGTCTAATAATCCCTAAACAACTAACTCAGGGCCGACCCCACAAGGGAGATCTAATAACCTTGGTTACCACACTCTCTCGTAGGAATAAACATCTCCAGATATACAATAGGGTCTCCACGGAGGAATGAAACATCTCCGTAATAATAAAGTACAAATATAATATTCTTAGAAGTTACAATATTTCAACACTCCCCCTTAACGAGAAGGATATTATAACAACATTGCAGGAGCAAGGAGTCATCAACTACATAATACAGGACACGTCTATAAATCATTGGAAGCTTTCTTTATACATCATCAGTAACTCAGGCAGTTACTGGAACATCTTCAATACAAGAACAACAACAGCTTCAGTACTGAATCTTCATCTTCTGTAGCATCCAAACAGCCACAACAACATCAACATCTAGATCCTCTCGATCAACAACATTGTCATATGGATCCTCACGATCAACAACATCGTCATATGGATCCTCACAATCAACATCATCGTCATCTGGATCCTCACAATCAACAACATCATCATTTGGATTCTCACGATCAACAACATCGTCATTTGGATCCTCACGATCAATAGCATCGTCATCTAGATCCTCACGATCAACAACATCGTCATCTGGATCCTCATGATCAACAGCATCGTAGCAGCATACCCTGCAATACACATGATCCATTTAAGACATCATAGAATGTCTAGGGACGATGTAGTCCACTCGTAACCTTATACCAAGTCTAAGGAACCATTTTTTTAAGACATATGTCTACGGATCAAATCAGGGACTGAAGTCCAGGGATGATACAATCCCCTCTCATCCACTAGGGACCACTTCTCAGAGACATCTGTCTATGGATCTATTCAGGGACCAAAGTCCTGGGATGATACAATCCTCTCATCCACTGGGGACCACTTCTCGGAGACATCTGTCTACGGATCTATTCAGAGACCAAAGTCCTGGGATGATACAATCCTCTCGTCCACTGGGGACCACTTCTCAGAGACATCTGTCTACGGATCTATTCAGGGACCAAAGTACTGGTATGATACAATCCTCTCGTCCACTGGGGACCACTTCTTGGAGACAACTATCTATGGATCTATTCAGTGACCAAAGTCCTGGGATGATACAATCCTCTCATCCACTGGGGACCACTTCTCGGAGACATCTGTCTACGGATCTATTCAGGGACCAAAGTCCCGGGATGATACAATCCTCTCATCCACTGGGGACCACTTTTCAGAGACAACTATCTACAGATCTATTCAAGGACCTATGTCCAGGGATGATACAATACCTCCTCGTCCACTTAGACAAAGTCTAAAGACCATACATCGACCTCATCGTCGGAATAGGTAACCTCATCATTGAGCTCACCATTGGAACAGGTAACCTTAACATCAACAAAAGTATCCACATCATCGATACAGTATCCTCATCAATACAGGTATCCTTATCATCGACCTTACCATCGATGGAGGAAATCTCATCATCGATACAGGTATCCACATCGATACCAGTTTCCAAAAATATCATCATCGACCATATCACTCCCCCTTTCGAGGAGGGTCCTTCTGAACAACAACAAGCTTGTCTCAAAAATACTCAAACTTTATTTGAGACAAAGGTTTGGTCAACACATTAGCAACTTGTTCGTCAGTGCTCACATACTCGAGATTGATAGCTCCTTTCTGCACCATATCCCGTATATAGAAATATCGGATCTCTATCTGCTTTGAATTCTCATGGAACACTAGATTAGCTATCATCTTGATAGAACTCTGGTTATAACACAGGATCACAGTGGGGTCCATCTCTAAGTCAAACAATCCTGATAATAACTTTCAAAGCCATACCGCTTCACAACTAGCAGAGCAAGCAACTATATATTCCACTACAGCTGTGCTGAGAGCCACACCAAACTTCTTCCTGCTAAACCACGAGATCATGGCATATCCTAGACAATAACATCCACCCGATGTACTCTTCCTGCCTGATACACTTCCTGCCCAATCAGCATCTGTGTAGCCATACAATCTGAAGTCATGATCTCCACAATAACATAGACCAAAATCTATCGTACCTTTTAGGTGCCTCATCAGATGCTTTGCAACTATCAGGTGAACTCGTCTAGGTTCCACTAGATAATGACTCAAGGTGTTCACCGCAAAGCATATATTTGGCCTGGTATTCATCAGATACATTAATGACCCAATAATCTATCTGTACAAAGTCACATCCACTAACTCTGAGGAGTCATCAGCTAACAGCTTCAAGTTGGAATCCATGGGAGTGGCCATGGCTTTGCATTCCAACATATCAAATACTTTCCCTGGTTGAGAAAGATTCCTTCTGGGCCTTGCTATACTTCCATACCTAGGAAGTGATGCATCAATCCAAGGTCTTTCATCTCAAATTCTTTAGCTAGCTTCTTCTTGCTTTCCATGATCTATTTCTCATTCCTTGTTAGAAAGAGATCATCCACATACAGTAATAGTATGATTGGTTCATCATCCATAACCTTAAGGTAAATGTTAGGATCAGCTTTACTTTTGGTAAAGCCCAAGCTTGTCAGGAAGCTATCAATTTTCCCTCTGTGACTGAACATCATTCACACACTACATTGAGTGATCTTCTGCATATCTATCCATGCCATCTCCCGTCATATGGGTCTACTGATATGAGCCTCAAGATCATTTGAACTATGTGGTGAGTTCCTTCTTGCATCCATATAAGAGAAGAATGTCATTTGTATATAGACACCATCTTCAACCTTTTAGTAAAGGTTGAAACCCGCATCACCCATGGTGATCATTAAGCTCATCAAATGACTATCGATCATGGGTAACCGTACAGAGCTTTCTTCAATTGAATCCTGGGATTTTTCTTGGTTCGCACTTCTGCTTCAATTACACCATTAAGAAAATGGTCTTATCTAGGTGTTGACACTATATTTGAAAATACTCGAACCCTAAAATATTCGTCAAAAATATCCAAAAGAAGTGAATTTACTACAGATGGGTTGAAATAAAGGGTCATAATACAAAATCAACAAAGAAAAACCTACATGTGCAATAGTTCGAAAGTAATTATTGAAGAGGTTAAGTCTTAGTGAATTTTCAACGGCGGAGATGACAATAATAAAGATCAACGACTGTCATGGTTTCCCACACTGCCCAAAAGATCGTTTGCAAACGTTGGTGAGTGGTTGCGGACATAATACCGCTGGGTACGTGTCGCATTCTTATTGATCCACATCAATGTGATAGTGGTATCACAAACCACTACAACACCGTGCGGAACCACCAAAGGATAATACGGGGTAGGCCATAGCACGTGGCAGATGCAGAAGGCGCAAGGGAATAAACCACATGTTGACATAAATCGGAGGGACGATATACATTGGCACAAAATCTATGGCCAAGATTCATCCACATCGTGGGAAGTGAACACTCAATAGGGGAAAGAGTGGTTGCGGTAATTAAACCACTCTAACAGGTGTCAGAAAATGGTTGATCCGCACACAGTGAAAACCGGAGAAGAAAACCATTATTGGGATCGCGGATACCACCATGGGAAATAAAGGGGCGCAAGATCTAACGGCTCAAATCAAAAGGCCTGTGATCAACGGTTGGATATAAAGTAAATTTGGAAAGCTGCTAGAAAGTTAAGAAAAATGGATTATATAAAACAAAAGGGTTTTCAAATAATGACATTTTGTCTATGTGTCACTGTTCTTGAAAGCTCTGAAGACTGGTGGAGATCAACAATTGCGACAGAAGGATAAAGACATGTCTATACAGGTAGGGTCTGATGACCTGGCCCACATTTTTAACGGAAATTTATTTGTAGAAACGATTTAAATGGAAACTGTACATGATATAGATGTTTTCAAAGCTAAAGAAGCCCTAGAATATAGAGATGGGGACATTCATGACACCTTAATCAGGTTACCAATCGTTGAAGTTAAACTTAAGTTGTCTAAGTTATTAGAAGAAGGTATAGACATACACAGAGTCCACCAGTCATCCTTGTTAGCCTTCTGCCCGTACCAAATCCCATATTTTCTAGAATTTGTGTCGTGGTGTGCTGAGAATTATTCCAGAGAAGAAAGAACTATTTAGATAATCGAAAAACCAGAGTCGTTTGCAAAATAGAGCCTGCCATCATAATTAAATCCCTAGAAATAGAATTTTCCCAAACCCTCAAGTCTGAGATTTTTTTTGAAACTTCTGTTATTGAATATTATCATCAAACCCTTCAAGATGATAGAGAAAAGTTTTTGTCTACGTGTCTTAAACTAGAAACCAACATTTCAGATATCCCGTACCCTATAGATATCACTTTATTTGATGAAAATACCCAGCTGGTTTTGACATTGTTGGCTTTAATCCTAGGGTTCGATACAGACATGTATGTAACTGAGTTTCAGTTAAGTATTTTGTATAAAATGAGTACAATTCAGTCAGGGATTGATGAAAATCAAATTCCTCGACTTAATTTTGAAGAATTCTTGAATGAGAAGATTCATGACCAGATGGTCAATTTCCCTACTCTGAGGCATTTCCGATTTCAGTCTTTTTTGTTGAAAATGATCATGGTGGCCAGTCATGAAGAGTTACAATTCCCTGAGATCATTTTCACAAAGTTATTAGAAAATAACATGTTTAATTACATAAATTATATGCTCTATGAGATTTACAGAATGATTTTTGGTGAAAAATTTCCTAGAGTATTACTAGAAATGCAAGCATGTATGCAATTAAGTGCAGAATACGTTGTAGGATATTGGTTCTTGTCAAAGGATAGTACAGTGATTAGGTTATATGGTTTCAAACATAAACCCTATGTTTTACCAGCTTTTCTTACCTTAAGGGTTTTCGCTTTGGAGTTCCTGAGACAGAGGTTAATTGTTGAGGATAATAATTTCTTACTTTTACAACAAGCAACAGATATCAAGTATCCGTTCACACTTGGCCCATTCACAGTGAAGAATAAAAACGCTACTATTTATATAGAGAAATTATTGAAAGATGTGGGTTTTGAGACAGACATGGCTATTGAATATGATCCGTTAAACATAATATCAAAATGGAGAACGGATCATCGCATGAAAGCGTTGAATCATCAGATGATTAAGGGAATGTTTGACAGAGCCAATTGGATGGAGTATAAGGAAGAAATCATTCCAGATTCACATGATAAAGAAATGATATTGACAGATGCAACAACAGAGGCAGAAAGCACGATGAATACTGCAATGGTAGGGTTTAAAAGACCCATACAAGATGTAGTGAACATTGAAAGTGAAGGAGCAAAAAAATGAAAAAAATTGAAAATGGATGAGCAACAAGCGTTAATGGCAGTTTCAGAAGAAGAAGGAAGAACCGAAGTCAAAATACCAGAGGTCATGGTAAAGGAGTATAGCATTAAAGAATCCCCAGTGGAAGATTATGTAAATAGACCACACAGTCTGATGGATGTATTTAATGAACACAGTCAAAATAAACAAGAATCCTCTCGGCAAACTCGTCAGTTATTTCCAAGGGTTAGAAATATATCCAACACTGAAGTCAATTTGTTTACTAGCAAAAATGTCAAAGAAAATTCTTTAAAATTTTTAGTTGTTACTAAAGATAAGATCTTAGAGATGAAGGTGGATCTGACAAAAATCAATGCCCCAGATAAAATTTTATTGCACAGACAAACATGAGAGGTTATATATTTAGATTATTTGGGAGCGATATTAAAGGTAGACAAATTGAAAAATTTAGTGGATAATTTGAATAACCAGTTGAGACAAGAGAAAGCAAAAAATAAGCCTCGACAACAACAAATAAAAAGATTACAAATAGATTTGATAAACAAAGAGGGAGATGCAGCAGCAAAATTACTCAAAGAAAAGGATGATACAATTCTAATGTTAAGGCGAAAGCTGAAAATACCAGACACTTTGCTTATCTAAGGGGCCAAACTAATAGTACTGGAAAAAAGAAAAAGAAGAGCTGTCAAATGAAGTAAAGGATATTACTGCAAAAATGTTGAAGCTCACCAAGGAAAAAGTTCATTGGGAAAAAGAGAAAATTGGTTTGGAAGAGCAATTGGAGGAAATAAAGAAAAAGATAGCAGAATTAGGACATCAACAGATACATGCAGATACAGATGAAGATAAAACTGGATTAGATGGTCTCTTACAAGCCATGTCCCAGGTAAGTTTGAAAGATGTCGAAATTAAAGAATTGAAAATGGGAATACAGAAGCTCAAAGAAGAAAATGAAACTAAAGATAAGGAAATTAAAACTTTGCAAATAAGGAATCAGGAATTAACTGATAATAATAAAGGTTTGGAATCTCATGTGACAGGACAGGCTGCAATGCAAGGTTGCAAACATATGGTATGGGATCAAATTATAAAGGAAGTTGAAAAATTAAGACCTTATCTTGATTATATGAGAATCAAAGAAAAAGTAGCCAAAGACGCCTTTGAGAGTTGCAGAGCAGTCAGAGAGAATTTAAACAAAAAGCCAAAAGAAATAGCACAGAGGGCAATGACTTTCTTAAATAGTTTAACTGAAGCAGACTTGACAGCAATGAATATAATGAATAGAATTTCAGTCATTACATGGGCCAGAAGAATCTTGGGAAAATATTCACATGTTGAAAATATTGAAGCTAAAGCTGGAGATATACGAGAGGAAGTAATAAAGTTTAAGAAGCGATTTGACAAATTAATAAACAAAGGATTCCCTGCTTTTTGGGATGAAAAGAATGCATTGATTCCTCCCAATGAATATAAGAGGTTATTGTTTGACATAAGAATGGATCACAAAAAGTTTCAGCATTTGGATCATATGCTTATAGGAAATATTTTAATGGAAAAAATTGTGGAAGAATTTGAAATTTTGAATATGTTGATCTCAACCTGTGAGAATCTTCCTCTTGTTTCCTATGCAGGTCACCTTGAAATGCGATTCCTGGTGAAGGAAATGACCAGTTATGATTTACCCACAGCCGACCAATGGAACTATGTGGACAAATATGGAAGGACAAGATATTCTGTCCATTCATAGATACATTCAGAATTTTTTCCAAGTGGCAAAATGATGCTTTTATTTTAAATTTGTAATATTGTTTGAAGACAGTTATCTATTGTTTAAAGACAATTATCTTTCGAGTTAAGACATTTTCAGTTACTAGTTAAAAGAAGCAGTTATGTCAAGCTTCTTCCGAATTCTGTATAAAAGACAATGAGAGTCATTTTTTAAAGAGTTGAAAACTCTTTGAGAGATGATATGTTTTGAAGTCAAATTTTTGATAAATAAAAGGCTGTACAGTGGAAATACCTATCTTTTGAGACCAGAGATTCATGTGTTGATCATTTTTACAGTCTGTTTTTTCCTTACCTTTCTTTGTTATATCTTCCATTATGTTCTTCTTCTATACTTAAATGAACATTTGAAATAAATCGGGATTCATACTGGTTATGCCTCGTTTTATTGCATTTAAGTATCCACTATTTCTCCAAAGTTGACAATGGATTCATCCTAGTTAGATGCCTGTTTTTGATGGACTATCATTATTTCTTTCTATACCACCTGCAAAATCAAATTGACTGTGATATGGTTGCTATCTTGCCTTTGTGGAAATCTCTTTGGTATAAATCTCTTGCTGGCATGTTAAATATTTGAAAGTTGACTCCATGCCCAATGTTTCTTGTTTCCTTTTCAACCAAATAAATCCTTTTGAGAAATTTTGAGCGTATTTCTATATATTTTTATCCTTTACATATATCTTGTGAGAGAGCCCTCTCTGGTGGAAAAAATGGCTAAGTTTTCTACCTAAAGTTTGGTTTGAAATAAGTTACCTTAGGTATTATTCTTTTACAACTGGGATAAAATCTAAGTGCTAACGTTTTGGCGCCATTGCCAGGGACGAAAGTGAAGTTTTCCCTGGGAGAAACGACAGAGAAAGGTCAAATTTCTTGGGCAAGGAAATTTGAAGTAAAGTTGGTTGTAGATATTGCCCTGGCGACTTCACTTGTGAAAAATTTTCAAGGTTTTTTGAAGGTACTCAGAAATAAACATTGTGGCTACAAGAAGAAATCTCGGTTCACAGTTCTTCTCAGGCGTGGATAATCTAGAAAAGCTCCTCAAGACGGATAAAGGCAAAGGCAAGACAAAAGAAGGTATTCCTCAGTTTTCGAATATATTCCCTTCTTTTCAATAAAATCTGTTTGAGGAAGAAAATATTAGTTCAAGTGAAAAAGTTTTGCTTATAACTAAATTAGATTCTGATTTGAAGGAAACAAAGGTTGACCCAAAAAGTTTGTGGGACTATTCTTTAAAATCTGTTTGGGAAAACTTACAAAAATCTGAAAGGGCTGGGTCCAGAATATCCAAGGCCCACAGAATACCTGTGCAAAGTCATAAACAACAGGTAGTGATCAGTCCACCTTATAATCCACCACCCATGGCTGCCAGATTTGCCCCATTGGTTTTGCCCCCTGCTTTACATGATTTGCCTCAAAATTAGGGACATAGAATCGTTACTTTTGATAATGAGGGTAATTATACAACACATCAACACGTTGATAACTTTAGTGATTTCATTGATTTAGAAGAAGTGGATCATGATGATGCAAACATGAGTTTGTTTGCCCAAAGCTTGCAAGGCGAAGTCAAAAAATGGTTCAGAGCTTTAGCTGCAGGATCAATTGCTAATTATGATGCTTTCACAACTCTTTTTATCGAAAGATGGGAAGACCAGAAAAATCCTTCATAGATGTTGACACAGTATAACAATCTAAAAAAGGAGGTTTTGAGTTGGTTCAAGAATTCTCTGCTAGATTTATGAAAGTTTATAACTCTATCCCTAGAGACATAAAACCTCCAGTAGGAGCAACCAAGTTACATTATGCAGATGCTTTTGAAGGTGATTTTTCATGCACATTAAGAGAAAGAAGATCTACCACTTTGGCAATAATGATGAAAGATGCGGTGGAAGTTGAAGCTAATATGATGGCTTCTGGAAAGATGAGGCATAGAGATATAGACTGAAAGAAAAGTAAAGAAGATAATCAAAATACAACTTCTTCTTCTTCTTCCACAGAAGTAAAACTTGAAGCAATGATGAAAACTATGGAAAAGTTGTTAGACAGGTTAGTGGTGGATAACAAAGCTCCAAATAAAGAACAAACAGAACCTCAAATCAGAAACCCTAATTTTAGGAGACCCTTTGTCCCACCCATAAGGCCAAGAGATCAGAGGAACCCAAGGAATGCAGAAGAAGATCCAGTCAGACCTCCTTTCCCTGAAAATTTTATCGCTGGGGAAGTTGAAGCTGAGATGGCTGAGAGTAATATTCACCATTGTGGCAGTTTTGATTCAAAAGTGTATCTGACTAAACATGAACATGATATGTTCCTTGCAGAAGGAGAATGTTGTAATTTGGAGACAGAAACTGATCAATACCAAATTGGTTACCAAAGTGCTATAAACAAAGAAAGATAAATTTGAGAAACATAGATGCTATTATAGACAAAGGAAAAGAGTCAATGGGAAAATCAAAAGGATCTACAGATAAATCCTCCACCAGTCAAAATGAACAGCGAACGAGAAGAAAAGAAAACAAGGATGTGCCAAAAGTGATTTCAGATAACAAGAAAGATTTAGTGAAAGAAGGTGATAAAAATTTGGTTCCTTTCAATATACAGAGTGAAATCTCAAAAGTCAAGATTTCTGTACCTTTCAATGAGATATTAAAAAATAAGGAATACAAGGAACAAATTTTTAAGATGATGCAAGTAGAAAATTGAGTGGAAATAGATACCTTGGAATTAGATGATGATACTCCTAATATCTACTTGGGTTCAAGAATGGAAGATAATAGTTTTGGGGAAATTTCTCCTTTCTATGTAGATTTGAACGTTCATGATAAAGTTGTGCATAATTGTATGTTAGACTCGGGAGCTTCTCATAATCCGATGCCGAAACTTGTAGTTGAATCTTTGGGATTGGAAATCAGAAGACCATATGATGACCTATTTTCTTTTGATTCAAGGAAAGTCAAATGTTTATGGTTGATCAAAGATTTGACAGTCCATCTCAGTAAAATACCAGCCAAAGTTATTCTCATGGATGTGGTGGTTGCTGATATTCCAGCAAAATTTGGTATGATATTGTCTAGATCATGGGCCTCAAAGTTAAAAGGAACTTTGCATATGGATATGTCTTTTTCTACTATTCCAGTGTTGGGGGTACACAGAAGATTATATGCTGAAAAAATGGCTGCTTATTTGGTAAGTGACTTAAAAGAACCCGAAAAGCATGCTATATATGCAGTAGACACAGATTTGGGGTCATGTATTCTGTACAATGATGTTGAATCCAAAGAAAAGATGGATTTAATTGAACCTAAAGAAAATGAAAAAGAAAGACTGTTAAGAGAAAAAATTAGAAAAGAAGGAACTTGGACAATGCACTTTGATGGAGCTAGGAGCAGAGAAGGAGCTGGTGCAGGAGTATGGATAATCACACCTGATCGAGAACTCTTGATGTTTTCTTATCAATTGAATTTTCAGTGTACAAACAATGTTGTAGAATATGAATCTTTGATTCTGGGGTTGAATGTATTGAGAGATTTAAAAGCAAAAAGAATTGAAGTGTTTGGAGATTCTGAATTGGTAATAAATCAGGTAAAAGCTATTTATCAGACCAAACATCCTAAAATGAGGTCATATAGGAATGAAGTGTGGGATTTATTGGAATTTTTTTTTGATGAACATGATGTTGTTTCAATTCCCAGAGTTAATAACACCGTAGGAGATTCTTTGGCCACTCCGGGAGCTGCATGCAAAACTCCTATCTTTTCTAAAAGTAAATATGATATTGAGGTCATACACAGACCATCTATCCCAGACAATATCAGACACTGGCAGGTTTTTGAAGATGATCAATAGATTAAACGCTTTTTAGAGATGACAGATGAATTCAATTACAAGTCTATTGATGCAGAAGATGTTGGAGCTGGTCCAGATGAAAAAGATTCCACTGAAGAAACAGAAATATTCAAGCAAAGGATTGGAGGTAAGGATATAATTCAGCTGAAGAATAATGTTATCCCTAGAGGCTTGATTCCTTTAGAAAAAGTGTTTGATAAAAATGACATGGTGAAAAATCCAAAAGTAGAACCTAAACCTGAGGATGTAAAGGATTACAATTCAGGTTCTGAAGAAGATCCCAAATTGGTAAAGATTTCAAAGAAACTACCAAGAAAGGAAGAGAATAAAAGTGTGGAAGTGATGAAAATATTTTCAGATGTTTTCGCTTGGAGTTATGAAGACCTGAAAGAATATGATGTTTCTGTTATACAACATACAATTCCTATCAAACCTGATGAAAAGCCTTTGAAACAGAAGTTGAGAAGAATAAATCCCAAGTTGCTTCCAGTAATAGAAAAAGAAGTGAGAAAGCTATTTGATGCTAAGATAATTGTGTCCTTGAGATTTTCTAAGTGGTTGGATAACCTAGTACCAGTAAGGAAAAAGAATGGCGAAATAAGGTTGTGCGTAGACTTTAGAAATTTGAACAAAGTCTCTTTGAAAGATAATTATCCACTCCCGAAAATGGATCAGATTTTGCAGAAAGTTGTAGGAGCCGAAAGAATTTCTATGTTAGATGGTTTCTCAGGTTACAATCAAATTAAAGTTCACCCAGAAGATCAGGAGAAAACTGCTTTTACTACTCCATGGGCAACGTTTATGTATGCAAAAATGCCATTTGGTTTGATGAACGCAGGGGAAAGCTTTCAGAGAGCCATGGACATTGAATTTGCAGATGAAAGAGACAAATTTGTGGTAGTATACATGGATGATATCACTGTTTATTCAAAGAATGCTGCTGATCACTGGAAACATTTGGAAATAGTTTTTCTGAAATGTAGAAGATTTGGGATCTCCTTAAATCCAAAGAAATCTCATTTTTGCATGGAAGAAGGAAGATTGTTGGGACACATCATATCAAAAGAAGGCATCAAGATTGACCCAGAGAGAGTATCTGCCATACAGAAGGTCGGGATCCCTAGAAGTAAGAAGGAAATTCAGTCATTTGTTGGAAGGGTAAATTGGTTAAGAAGGTTCATTCCTAGTTTTGCTGAGATTTTGAGAAACATATCTGAAATGCTAAGAAAAGACAAGGAAATTAAATGGACTGAAGAAGCAAGACAATCTTTTGATAATATTAAAAAGGCATTGACTGAAGCAGTAGTGTTAATTAGTCCAGATTATTCAAAGGATTTCATTATGTTTACTTATGCATCAGAACACACAGTAGCTAGAGTATTGTTACAAAAGAACCAAGAAGGTGTGGAGTAGCCAATTGCATTTTTCCGTAAGATTCTGAGGGATGCAGAATTAAAATATAACATTATGGAGAAACAAGCTTATGCTTTAGTGAAAGCATTGAAGGATTTCAGGATATACATATTGCATTCTCATATAATAGCACATGTTCCATCAGCAGCAGTGAAAGATATTCTTACCCAGCCAGATCCTGAAGGAAAAAAAGCAAAGTGGATAGAAGTATTATTGGAATATGATCTCGACATTAAACCTACAAAGCTGATAAAAGGCCAAGGTCTGGCTAAAATGATGACAAAAACAAATTGGGATTCTCTAGGTATGAATTTTCTTTCCAAAATTTCAAAAGAAGATGTTCCAAATTTACAAGTAATTGAAGATTTCTCTTTATCTCCCTGGTACACGGACATTTTGTATGTTCTGCAAAATCTCCAAGCGCCTGCAAATATGGAAAAAACCAGAGCAAGATCAGTGAAGTTGAAAGCAGCCAAATTCTGCATATTAGATGGGAATTTACTCTGGAAAGATCCAGGAGGTATTATGTTGAATTGTCTATTAGAGAATGAAGCGCAGCATATTATGGGGGAATTTCATAAAGGCATGTATGGAGGACATCATTCATGGAAGGCTAGAGTGAACAATATTCTTAGAGCTGGTTTTTATTGGCCCAGCATGTATTCAGATGTATATAAATAAGTGACCAAATGTCATGAATATCAAATTTTTGATGGGAAAAGAGAATTATTACCATTTCCTTTGAAACCTATTTCAGTTGAAGCACCTTTTCAACAGAGGGGGTTAAATTTTTTTGGCGAAATTAACCCAAATTCTTCAGGGCAGCATAAGTGGATTCTGACTGCTATAGATTACTTCACGAAATGGATTGAGGCCATTCCGACAAGAAATGCCACAGAAACAGTGATAATGAACTTTTTAGAAGAAAACATCTTATCCAGGTTTGGTTGTCCTAAAAGGATAGTGACAGATAATGCTCCAGCGTTCAAATAAAAAAAGATGATAAATTTTTGTCACAAATATCACATACATTTAAATCATTCCGCTGCTTATTATCCACAAGGAAATGGATTGGCTGAATCTTCAAATAAAAGTTTAGTGAGGATCATAAAGAAGTTGCTAGAAGATAACAAGAGGGCTTGGCACACTAAATTAAAATATGGTTTGTGGGCAGATAGAATCAGTACAAAAAGAGCAATTGGCACTTCCCCTTTCCAGTTGGTGTATGGCACATAGGTAATTTTCCTGTTTCTTTGGGTTCGCCAGTTATGAAATTGTTACAAGAAGTTGAAGAAGAACCAAATCATATGCAGAGGAGGATATATAAAATGATAGAATTACATGAAGTTAGAGAAAAGGCATACAACAAAACCCAAATGCATTAGGAGAAAATGAATAAAACTTTTGACAGAAAGGTTAAAGAAAAGAATTTTCAGATAAATGATTTAGTTTTGAAGTGGGACTCTAGAAATGAAGATCACCATGGGAAGTTTTAGAATTTGTGGAAAGGTCCATATATTGTCGCAGGATACGAAGGAGAAAATCCATTTACCCTAAAAAATTGTAATGGAGAATTCTTTCCTGGAGAACCAGTAAATGGTAGACACCTCAAACATTATCTCTCTTAAAAGGACAGAGGTGAAAGAGAATTTTGTACAGTGTAAATATTTTCCTTTATCATACAAAAAAAAATAAAAAAAATGATGATATGAACCTTGATTTGCAAAATTTTTTTGAATACATCCCAATGGATCAGGAACTTGGTCTGCAATGTTCTTTTCCACCTCACAGGGAGGATAGCATCCCCAGTTGGAGCTAGTTGTTGACACTATATTTTCAAATACTCAAACCCTAAAAGATTTATCAAAAATATCCAAAAGAAGTGAATTTACTACAGATGGGTTGAAATAAAGGGTCATAATACAAAATCAACAAAGAAAAACCTACATGTACAATAGTCCAAAAGTAATTATTGAAGAGGTTAAGTCTTAGTGAAGTTTCAACGGCATAGATGAAAATAATCAAGATCAACGGCTGTCATGGTTTCCTGCACCGCCCAAAAGATCGTTTGCAAACGTTGGTGAGTGGTTGCGGACATAATACCGCCGGGTATGTGTCGCATTCTTATTGATCCACAACAACGTGATAGTGGTATCACAAACCACTACAACACCGTGCGGAACCACCAAAGGATAATACGGGGCGGGCCATAGCACGTGGCAGATGCAGAAGGCGCAAGGGAATATGCCACATGTTGACATAAATTGGAGGGACGATATACATTGGGACAAAATCTACGGCCAAGATTCATCTGCATCGTGGGAAGTGCACACTCAATAGGGAAAATAGTGGTTGCGGTAATTAAACTACTCTAACAGGTGTCAGAAAATGGTTGATCCGCACAAAGTGAAAACCGGAGAAGAAAACCATTATTGGGATTACGGATACCACCATGGGAAATAAAGGGGCGCAAGATCTAACGACTCAAATCAAAAGGCCTGTGATCAACGGTTGGATATAAAGTACATTTGGAAAGCTGCTAGAAAGTTAAGAAAAAGGGCTTATATAAAACAAAAGGGTTTTCAAATAACGGCATTTTGTCTATGTGTCGCTGTTCCTAGAAGCTCTGAAGATTGGTGGACATCAGCAATTGCGACAGAAGGATAAAGACATGTCTATACAGGTAGGGTCTGGTGACCTGGCCCACATTTTTAATGGAAATTTGTTTGTAGAAACGATTTAAATGGAAGCTGTACATGATATAGATATTTTCAAAGATAAAGAAGCCCTAGAAGACAGAGATGGGGACATTCATGATACCTTAATCAGGTTACCAGTCGCTGAAGTTAAACTTAAGTTGTCTAAGTTATTAGAAGAAGGTATAGACATACACAGAGTCCACCAGTCATCCTTGTTAGCCTTCTGCCCAGACCAAATCCCATCTTTTCCAGAATTTGTGTCGTGGTGTGCTGAGAATTATTCCAGAGAATAAAGAATTGTTTTAGATAGTCGAAAAACCAGAGTCGTTTGCAAAATAGAGCCTGCCGTCAGAATTAAAGCCCTAGAAATAGAATTTTCCCAAACCCTCGAGTCTGAGATTTTTTCTGAAACTTCTGTTATTGAATATTATCATCAAACCCTTCAAGTTGATAGAGAAAAGTTTTTTTCTACGTGTCTTAAACCAGAAACTAACATTTCAGATATCCTGTACCCTATAGATATCACTTTATTTGATGAAAATACCCAGCTGGTTCTGACATTGTTGGCTTTAATCCTAGGGTTCAATACAGACATGTATGTAACTGAGTTTTAGTTAAGTATTTTGTATAAAATGAGTACAATTGAGTCAGGGATTGATGAAAATCAAATTCCTCGACTTAATTTTGAAGAATTCTTGACCGAGAAGATTCATGACCAGATGGTCAATTTCCCTACTCTGAGGCATTTCAGATTTCAGTCTTTTTGATGAAAATGATCATGGTGGCTAGTCATGAAGAGTTACAATTCCCTGAGATCATTTTCACAAAGTTATTAGAAAATAACATGTTTAATTACATAAATTATATGCTCTCTGAGATTTACAGAATGATTTTTGGTGAAAAATTGCCTAGAGTATTACCAGAAATGCAAGCATGTTTGATATTAAGTGCAGAATACATTGTAGGAGATTGGTTCTTGTCAAAGGATAGTACAGTGATCAGGTTATATGGTTTCAAACATAAACCCTATGTTTTACCAGCTTTTCTTACCTTAAGGGTTTTCTCTTTGGAGTTCCTGAGACAAAAGTTAATTGTTGAGGATAATAATTTCTTGCTTTTCAAACAAGCAACATATATCAAGTATCCATTCACACTTGGCCCATTCACAGTGAAGAATAAAAATGCTGCTATTTATATAGAGAAATTATTGAAAGATATGGGTTTTGAGACAGACATGGCTATTGAATATGATCCGTTAAACATAATATCAAAATGGAGAACGGATCATCGCATCAAAGCGTTGAATCATCAGATGATTGAGGGAATGTCTGACAGAGCCAATTGGCTGGAGTATAAGGAAGAAATCATTCCAGATTCACATGATAAAGAAATGATATTGACAGATGCAACAACAGAGGAAGAAAGCACGATGAATACTGCAATGGTATGGTTTAAAAGACCCATACAAGATGTAGTGAACATTGAAAGTGAAGGAGCAGAAAAGGGAAAAAATTGAAAATGGATGAGCAACAAGAGTTAATGGCAGTTTCAGAAGAAGAAGGAAGAACCGAAGTTAAAATACTAGAGGTCATGGTAAAGGAGTATAGGATTAAAGAATCCCCGGTGGAAGATGATGTAAATAGACCACACAGTCTGATGGATGTATTTAATGAACATAGTCAAAATAAAAAGGAATCCTCTCGGCAAACCAGTCAGTTATTTCCAAGGGTTAGAAATATATCCAACACTGAAGTCAATTTGTTTACTAGCAGAAATGTCAAAGAATATTCTTTAAAATTTTCAGTTGTTACTAAAGATATGATCTTAGAGATGAAGGTATATCTAACAAAAATCAATGCCCCAGATGAAATTTTATTGCATAGACAAACAGGAGAGGTTATATATTCAGATTATTTGGGAGCGATATTAAAGGCAGACAAATTGAAAAATTTAGTGGATAAATTGAATAACCAGTTGAGACAAGAGAAAGCAGAAAATAAGTCTCTACAACAACAAATAAAAAGATTACAAATAGATTTGATAAAAAAAGAGGGAGATGCACCAACAAAATTACTCAAAGAAAAGGATGATACAATTCTAATGTTAAGGTGAAAGCTGAAAATCCGAGACACTTTGCTTATCCAAGCAACCGAACTAACAGTACTGGAAAAAAGAAAAAGAAGAGATGTCAAATGAAGTAAAGGATATTACTGCAAAAATGTTGAAGCTCACCGAGGAAAAAGTTCATTGGGAAAAAAAGAAAATTGGTTTGGAAGAGAAATTGGAGGAAATAAAGAAAAAGTTAGCAGAATTAGGACAGCAACAGGTACATGCAGATACAGATGAAGATAAAACTGGATTAGATGGTCTCTTACAAGCCATGTCCCAGCTAATTTTGAAAGATGTCGAAATTAAAGAATTGAAAATGGGAATACAAAATCTCAAAGAAGAAAATGAGACTAAAGATAAGGAAATTAAAACTTTGCAAATAAGGATCAGGAGTTAACTGATAATAATAAAGGTTTGGCAGCTCATGTGACAGGATAGGCTGCAATGCAAGGTTGCAAACATATGGTATGGGATCAAATTATAAAGGAAGTTGAAAAATTAAGACCTTATCTTGATTATATGAGAATCAAAGAAAAAGTAGCCAAAGACGCCTTTGAGAGTTGCAGAGCAGTCAGAGAGAATTTAAAGAAAAAGCCAAAAGAAATAGCAGAGAGGGCAATAACTTTCTTAAAAAGTTTAACTAAAGTAGACTTGACAGCAATGAATATAATGAATAGAATTTCAGTCATTACATGGGCCAGAAGAATCTTGGGAAAATATTCACATGTTGAAAATATTGAAGCTAAAGCTGGAGATATACAAGAGGAAGTAATAAAGTTTAAGAAGCGATTTGAAAAATTAATAAACAAAGGATTCCCTTCTTTTTGGGATGAAAAGAATGAATTGATTCCTCCCAATGAATATAAGAGGTTATTGTTTGACATAAGAATGGATCACAAAAAGTTTCAGCATTTGGATCATATGCTTATAGGAAAGATTTTAATGGAAAAAATTGCGGAAGACTTTGAAATTTTAAATATGTTGATCTCAACTTGTGAGAATCTTCCTCTTGTTTCTTATGCAGGTCACCTTGAAATGCGATTCCTGGTGAAGGAAATGACCAGTTATGATTTACCCACGGCCGACCAATGGAACTATGTGGACAAATATGGAAGTACAAGATATTCTGTCCATTCATAGATACATTCAGAATTTTTGCCAAGTGGCAAAATGATGCTTTTATTTTAAATTTGTAATATTGTTTGAAGACAGTTATCTATTGTTTAAAGACAGTTATATTTCGAGTTAAGACATTTTCAGTTACTAGTTAAAAGAAGCAGTTATGTCAAGCTTCTTCCGAATTCTGTATAAAAGACAATGAGAATCATTTTTGAAAGGGTTGGATACTCTTTGAGAGACGATATGTTTTGAAGTCAAAGTTTTGATAAATAAAAGGCCGTAAAGTGGAAATACCTATCTTTTGAGACCAGAGATTCATGTGTTGACCATTTTTATAGTCTGTTTTTTTCTTATCTTTATATGTGCATGTCTACTTTCTTTGTTATATCTTCCATTATGTTCTTCTTCTATACTTAAATGAACGTTTGAAATAAATCGGGATTCATACTGGTTATGCCTCGTTTTATCGCATTTAAGTATCCATTATTTCTCCAAAGTTGACAATGGTTTCATCTTAGTTAGATGCCTGTTGTTGATGGACTGTCATTATTTCTTTCTATACCACCTTCAAAATCAAATTGACTGTGATATGGTTGCTATCTTGCCTCTGTGGAAATCTGTTTGGTATAAATCTCTTGCTGGCATGTTAAATATTTGAAAGGTTACTCCATGCCCAATGTTTCTTGTTTCCTTTTCAACCAAGTAAATCCTTTTGAGAAATTTTGAGCATATTTCTATATATTTTTTCCTTTACATATATCTTGTGAGAGAGCCCTCTCTGGTGGAAAAAATGGCTAAGTTTTCTACCTAAAGTTTGGTTTGAAATAAGTTACCTTAGGTATTATTCTGTTACAACCGGGATAAAATCTAAGTGCTAACACTAGGCACTTGGAGCAAACATCTCGTCATGATCCTCTTCCTCTTTCTAAGAGAATCTTCTAGCCATGAGCCTTTTGTAGTATGTTTGATTTGTAAGTCTTCTTGTTGAACATCCATCACTTGTTCGGTGTTCATCATTCTTCATGATCTTTCCTACAAATCAAAGTTAATTGCATGATTAGTAATACTTCATAATCATCAAATAATGTTGACATTTCAATGATAACCTATTATGCATACTGATATGATTCACATAGTCATGCAACTATCTTGACCAATACTTTGGCACAACACTTTTCCATATCCTGTATGCATACAGTGGTTATCTAGATGCCTTCCATCTCTACTAGAACATACTATTGAGAGTGTGCACAACTCTCAGCATGTCAGGAAAGAGTTTTCGTTCTAGACAAGCAACAATGGAATGTTTGTCCAACTTACCCATCATATGGATATTAGTAGTATACTATTCAACTATGCATGATATATTCTAGGAATACAAATATGCATACAATTATTACAAGCAATATCATTAACTATTCAGAGATTCAAATAACAACTCAAATACTTATCTTTTATGTTTGTCTGGCTTCCTCCCACTTGATCTCTATATGTCTTTGAACTTCTATTCATTATGTACCACTATGCATGCTTAAGTGTGCACTAGTGTCATCCTCATGATCTCATACATAATCATACATTCATTAGTATAGTCTCAATACTATCAAAACATTATGATTCTAAATAATCTTAAGTATGTATGGTCATGATCATTTCATACATAGGTATACTTACCTAAGATCATAACAAAAAGTAGAATTCTAACTTGATATAGGAAAACATACCTGGATTATCATGCTTGGTTATGTCAAACAATATCTTCTTTGTTCTCTTCAATGATTTAGAGACCTTGTGCTAGAACCTGCATATCTCATAAGTTAAGCATAGTAGAACAAAGTCATACATACCTCATGAGTAGAGCTTTTATGTGGTCAAAGACTATGGATGAGTCTTTGTCTTTATGTCATCATGGTCATAGAACTTGATTTTTCTTTCTTGATGTACCTGTATCTTGTTAGCAGACAACATCATCCTCATACAACACCACAAGTGCATTAGTACAATCATAAGTGTCATAACCCTAATTAATGAAAGTCTTCTATCATTCACATGCATTCATTATCAAACAATCATAATTGTACTAACCTCAATAACATGAAGACAAACATATTATGAACTTAATCAAGAATCAGATTTCAAAACATACCTTTATTTCCTCAAGTCATACCTGTCAGGATTTCTTGTAGTCTTCTTATGTAAGGCCTTAGCCTCATCTCCCTCTGGAACTGGAACTTCTTCACTTATGCAGGTGTCCAATTCATTCTCTTCTAGGATTAACCCAATCCACTTTGATTTGCTGAAATTGGATCTGGAACTGGATTAGGGTTTGTTAGAGAAACCCTAAAAATTCAAACTTTGAATTTCAAACTTATGAAAGGATGGAAATATGCGCCTTGCTGAGCTGATCAAGCTGGCATACTTCAATTTTGAAATCTCCAAAATTTGATTCCTCAAAATTGCCTTTGAAACTTCCGGATCTTCTAGACATGATCCTAAACTAGGGTTTGATAAAGCCCGGTCCTCTGCCCAACCAAAAGGTTCGATCTTGTGCTCTAAACTTCTATTTTTCTGAGGAGCTTCCAGCTGTGGTATCATATTCCAAAAATTCCAACTTTTGTAGAAACCCTAATTTTCCACCTTTCCGATCAAAATCCTGAATTGGGGTTTGATCAAGCCCGACCTTCTGCGCAGCCAAAATATTCGATCTTGGTCTCTAAATTTAGATTTTGATGAGGAGCATCCAGCTGTGGTCTCAGATTCCAAAAATTCCAACTTTCTCTGAAACCCTAAATTTTCCACCTTTCCGATCAAAATCCTGAACTGGGGTTAGATCAAACCCATCCTTCTGCCCAACCAAAAAATTTGATCTTGGTCTCTAAATTTTGATTTTGATGAGGAGCATCCAGCTGTGGTCTCAGATTCCAAAAATTCCAAATTTATCCGAAACCCTAAGTTCCCGCAGCAGTGATAAGCCAAAACATGAGAATGCTCAAAATCCAATTCTATTTCACAGAAAGATGTGCCTTATTGTTTCTGGTGTAACTTGGAAATTTTGGGTCTTCAGGGTCTGAAACTTTGATCTATGGTAGCTTGACCTGTTATATTTCCAACCCCATAGATCTAACCTCAAATGGATTCTCTAAGAGAGAGAGTTATGCCAAGTGTCGCAACGTGACATGTTTATGGGATGAAACAGAAGAGCAAACTTGTACGGAGTGCCATGTGTCACTGGTTCAACTTCAGCCTCTGAAAATTTTACTTGTGAAACTACAGTCAGTTCTCTTATTGTCACTTTTTACAGAGTTTCATTTGGAGCTACCTAGCCCAAGTTGTGACCTTTTTTCCTAGATCACATGTTTATGACTCAGATCTGAAAGAGGCAGAAACCATAGATTGTACGGACCATAAAAAAGAAAGTACAACGAATTAGATGTTGTACTTCGGACACAAGGTACCTGTGGATGTTACCTTCGACCTGTAAAAGTTTCAGATCCTGAACCTTCACCAAAATGGATTTATAGCGAAAATTCCATGATGACTGGTTTTTTCTATATAAAACCCTAACTTTCAAATTGTCGCAAGTGAGACAAGTGTCATAAGTGCCATACATTTCCTTCCTTCAGGATAGCTCTGATTCCATGTTAAGATTGAATATGCTAAGACAGAAAATATCAGTATTACATTCCATTTCACAACAATAGCATATACAGGATCACTGAAAGAACAACAAGCACAACATAATCACAAGAGACACAGATTTATCCTGGAAAACCCTCATGGGGTAGAAAACCCAACAAACTTTCTTCAATATAGATGACCAGCAAATACAAAGATGTAATCCACAAACATGAGCTCCTTCTCCTCCATAGCATATCTCTCTCTCACCTATGCGCCAATCACAAGTGAGTGAATGAGTTATAAATGAGGAACACACATCCTCTATTTATACTCATGTTCTAACTGAATTTTCACCCTAATGGGGCCAACCTCTCCTAAGAGAGTCTAATAACCCCTAAACAGCTAAATCAGGGCTGACCCCACAAGAGATATCTAATAACCCTGGTTACCACACTCTCTCGGAGGAATTGACATCTCCGGATATACAATAGGGTCTCCACGGAGGAATGAAAAATCTCCAGAATAATAAAGTACAAATATAATATTCTTAGAAGTTACAATATTTCAACAAGAGGTTGGTGGTTCGATTCCTCCATGCCCTAATGATATTGCAATGTATTTCTAATAAAATATTTTTTATGTTGATTTATATTAATGGTAAGCTATAAGGGGGGGTTCTAAACCACCCTTGTAAGATGCTATGAGGGGGGTTTCTAAACTGCCCTTGTTAGATTCTACAAGGGGGGTTCATAACTTCCCTTGTATGCATCTATGAGGGGGGTTCTAAACCGTTCTTGTATGCAACTATGAGGGGGGTTCTAAACCGCCCTTGTACATTCCTACGAGGGGGGGGTCTAAACTGTCCTTGTATGTTGCTATGAGGGGGATTTGAAACTGCACTTTTATGTTACTATGAGGGGATTTCAAAACCACCCTTGTAGGTATTTAAGAGGCAAGTTCAAACCTCCCTTGTAGGTATTTAAGAGGGGGGTTCAAAACCACCCTTGTAGGTATTTAAGAGGGAGGTTCAAAACCCCCCCTTGGGTTTGTAAGAGGGGGGTTCAAAAACACCCCCATAGGTTTGTAAGAGGGGAGTTCCAAACCGTCCCTATAGGATTGTAACAAGGGTTTAAGAGGGGGGTTCAAAACCACCCATGTAGGTTTATAAGAGTAAGTTTAAGAGGGGGGTTCCAAACTGCCCCCATAGGTATCTAGGGGGGGTTCAAAACCACCCCTAAAAATCATGTTTGGGGGAGATTCAAATCTCTTCTAAAACCACCCCTAAAGGCCCAAAATTTTAACGTCAGTGCTATTGTGGGGGGGGGCTTGTCAAGACCACCTCTAAAGCCAAAATCGCCCTCACAAGTGACTTTTGGGGGCATAAGACAACCCCCCTTAAAAGTCAAATTTGTAGTAGTGAGAATGAAAGACAACAGACTCCTATTGAAATGTCAGAGCGTCCTGGTGATGTACATAGAACAATTCCAACACCTTTACCTCCATTAGCAAGTACATGTCGAAGAACTCTGAAATGTATACAGGTTGATGAAAGTCTTGTTAATTCACTTGAAGGTACATTGTCTAAATGCACTATTGCTTATCAAACTTGACAAATACTTGTTAGAAAATCAGGATCGCAAAACAATAGCATAAATTAAGATGCATAAATAAAACGCATAAAACCAATACAAGATATACACCAATATACATGGTTCACCCATTATGGGCTACATACATGGAGAAATTGCCAGTCCTTTTATTATACCATCCATCAAATGAAGGGATACAACTCACAACATATCCACTGCAAATTCCTCTTCACTCTATCACAGTCTCTCTTACAAAATCATAGAGATCTTACAATACTACAATACACAACTGTATTACCATGTATTCCTTTCAAAGAGGGATTACCATGGGAAAATACCACGGGCTACCTAATACCATGGACACGTAAATCACCCATTATTGACCAAGTCATGACTATGAAATTACAACATTTTACAAGAAATTTCTTTGAAATTTTTGCTACGGGGGCATTGCCCCTGAACCTCTGCCAGGGGGGGCTCCCAAATTAGTGGTCGGCCCCCATGGACCCCCCATGGAAACTATAGTGGGGGTGAAATCCCCCCCACATCCCCCCATCATTGGCTGGGATCCTGTTAGGGAGAAAAACTTCCTATGGCTTGGGGTAGACCACAACAGACAGATGACATCCAAAACACTACTCAAATCTCAAAACAATGCTATATAAATGACAATGCTAAGATAATGGAGAAAAGACCAACCTTCAACCGGATGTTCGAAGTATATCCCCATTGAGCTTTCAACCTTCTACACTTGAACTTGCAAATTAGTCTCAACAATGGTAAACTCAAACTATGAACGGAGTTTGGTAGGTGAACATAAGGAGTTCACAACAACAAGGATCAATAAGTGTAGACTCAAGTCATAGCAAAAATTCACTAGCGTTATGGTGCTCTCTCTTTCTCCTCCCTTCCAAATACCATAAGAGCTCAATATATAGCCTTCCAAAGGTAGATGAAAGGACAAATCAAGTCATTTCGGGGCATATGGAGGGCCAAAGGTCACCCTAAGACGGCTTTTTGGGAGTAAAAATAGACTTTTTACTGACTTTTACCATGCAATTAGGTGTACGCGGGCTAATTAGGTGCAACCTACGTGTACACTGGCTATAGTGGAACAACAAGCGTATAGGAACAAAAATAGGGAAATTTGGTTCCTGAAGGGAGGATCATGAATCCGAGTCGATGCAATGGATACTGAAGGCCAATAAATGCTGATGCTCACAAGGTGGAAAAATACGCTATAACAGATGCTCCCTAATGTCTGAGGTTAGATAAGTTACTACAATGGCCGAAATACATTATAAATATCAGAAGTGGAGTGATGGAGACACAACTGGAAGGAGTATCCCACTCATCATAATACAATGATATCTCTGAATACATGTCCGTACAATACAACAATCTGATACAATGGCCATGAACAAGCAGTATATACTGAATACATGTCATAGGTTATCATAGCCATGACCATCTACAGTAAGATATGGTCTCCTGCTAAAAGGAAACAACTAGTGCAAAATGGAGGTACAAACTGATGATGCATGAGAAATGATGTCTCATAAGTACAGTCATGATCATAAGTAGCATATTGAATGCCACTAATGCCTGGGGTATTCTACACAAATCATCTACATTGCAAGTAACATCAAGTGAATAAAGGTGTTGAAGTCGAACCTGATGTGAAATCGTCTGATTACCGGTCAATAATGTATACCGTTAACAGACGCGAGATAACCCACCAATAATGAAAATGGGCATAAAGGCACAGAGTACAATCATCAAAGTGTGAATAGATGTGTTGAGGTCGAACACTAGGATGAATCCATTGATCAGGGGACATTGATTTATTCCCAAAACTGTCGATGGCGAGAGAACATACCACTGATGACTGCAAGCCTCAAGGTACTCAACCGAACTCTAAGAATAGAATTCTGAAATAAATGAGTTGAATTCGATGGAACGAAACTCGGTAGAAGGAGGGAATTAAGGCATCCCCCATCAACCAGCACGAGGTAACAACTACGCTGAAATATTTGGAAGAACTTAGATGAAACAAACTGACTCAATAAGGATGGCCGACATGTAATAGTCAATATATCTGAGGAGTGGTCGATTCTGGTTCCAAAACTTCCTATGAAAAGGAGCATGAGAAGATGGATAGACTCAGGCAGCATAGACTCAAATGCTAGACGATAAAAACACTGTGCGATGCAGGAGGCATCAACAAAGGGCTCCATAGTGACTAGAAGCTTAACTAGCCAGTGGAATAAAATATGAGAAACGAGTACAGCTCCTAAGGCCCTACTATAGTCCCGACTCAGAATGGATGGAGTGGAATGAATGCTATGTTCAAAGGCAACACAACAGCTGCCAACAATAAGAAGTAAAAATTCTCCGGTCCGGCTTTTTGGAATATTTGATTTTTTTGGTCTTTTTCATATTTGGAAAGCTTGAAAAAGAATAAAATTGCTTATAATACAATAAGTGAGGGAGTGAGTGTCAAATAGAAAGCAAACTAGTCCAAAGCAGTGGAACATACCTATGATCAATGCAAGGAAGCATGTGTAAGATGTGGACACTCGGGGGGTGTTCCCTCAGGGTAAAGGGTCATCAAATTGCGAAAGGAAAAGGAAAGCTTTGCTTGGCTCGAAAGAGAAAGTGCTCAGGCACATGGCTAATAATTGAGTAAGCAGGAGTTGGCACAAGGCTCAAGCGGAAAGCAGGATGATGCAATGCAATCACAACTTGACATAAAAGGGGAGTCCTTTTTTTGTAAAGTTAGTCTCCTCACTTGAAAAAGTGTAAAACAATGAGAGAAGAACTCTTCTAGTCACGTATGACTAGAGTATACCTTTTTCGTAATTAATCCACAAAGGTCCAGAAAAGGGGTAAACTTATACCTACGTGGATTTCTGTGAGTATTTTGATCACAGAAGATCTAGGAGCTATGGAGAACCTCACAAAATCGAATTAATTTGCAAAAACAGTGGAGAAATTTGAAAAAGAAGATAAATTTACACACAATGTATGCTGAAACCTTTGATTAACTGACTGTCTAACATGCGAAAATGTTAGTAACAGGTTTTTATTACATCCATGAGAAAATCGAGAGCATTAGGTGGCTCAAGCTGAGTGTACAAGTCAACAATGCCAAATTGGCCTCAATCCCCCCTAGGTGGGTCCAACTCAATCCCAATCACCCCAAACAGCCACGAATTCTGGTGTGGAGGTGGCTGAAGCATGCTGGGTCATTAATGAGCTCAAGGCAGGCGTGGGTGAGCAAGTAGAGGAGGTTTGGGGGCCCAAGGGAGCATTAAATGCTCCAAATGTAGCCAAAAATGGGCAAAAATCCACCCTAGCGCCCTTGGTCAACTAAAATTCCCCAAAACAAGGAGAGAGGGTGCACCAGCAATTAATGAGGGCACACTTGTGGACAAAACTGGAGGCTGGGTGAACTGGTTTGCTTGGAAGTGGGTGTGAACACTCTCAAAAGTGGGTTTTTGACCAACTATAGTCACTTAATCCAAAACATGGTTTAATTAAGCACATGGGCAATAAAAAATTTATGGATTATGGTACTAAGTGTGGATTACTGTTCTAACACCCCCCCTTAACCATAACTTAGTACATCTCATGAAAGATAAGTGGGAGGCCTTGGCAACAAAGGCTCAAGTCACCTCATTACAAACAGAAATTTTATTTGTCCATATGAACCGAGGAAAAGAAGTAAAACCTCATGGGATAAAAACTTCCCTCAAAAATGGACATGGGGCTGAACCTGCAATTAAATTGCAGCAATCACCATCCATCACTCACTCCAAGCAAAGCTCTCAAGTGAGTGAATGTCTTCTCAGTAAAGCACTTGGTGAAAATGTCTGCAGTTTGCTCGGTGGATGGGCAATACTGCAATGAAATCACCCTGTCATGCACCAAGCCCCGAATGTAATGCATGTGGATCTCAATGTGCTTTGTTCTTTGCCTCTGTACTGGATCAGTAGATATCTTGATGGCACTTTGATTATCCACCCAAATATTGGTTGGAGAATCAATAGCAACACCAAAATCCCGAAGAATGCCTTGCAACCAAACACACTGTGTGGCTGCGTTCACTGCTGCCCTGTACTCGGCCTCTGCTGATGAAAGAGAAATTGTATGTTGTTTCTTACTTGACCAGCAAATGGGACCTTCAGCAAACATAAACACAAAACCTGAAGTGGACTTTCTATCGATGGGATCTCCCGCCCAATCGGAATCAGAAAATCCAGCTAGTTGAAGTGAAGAACCAGCTGCATAGTGTACCCCAAAGTTCTTTGTTCCTTGGACATAATGAAGGATCCTTTTGGCTGCCTTCCAATGGATCTCATGTGGCTGCTGCATATACCTTGCTACAGCACTTACAGCATAAGACAAATCAGGTCTTGTATGTGTAAGATACAACAAACTTCCGACTAGCTGCCTGTAGAGAGTGCAATCCACCAATGGAGAGTCTTCAAATTCACCTAGTTTTATGCCTGAAAGGAATGGGCACTTGGCTGCCTTACATTCAGCCATTTTAAACTTGAATAATAGGTCTGAAGCATACTTAGGTTGACTCAGCAATATACCTCTCTTAGATTGCTCAATTTCCAAACCCAAAAATTGCCTTAGCAATCCTAGGTCGCTCATGGCAAATTCACTGTGCAAAGAAGCTTTAATTGAGCCAATTTGTTTGGTGCAGCTCCCTGTAATTAAGAGATCATCCACATACAGTACAATTACCTGCAAATTATCATCACAATGCTGCAAATAAACATTTGGATCAGACTTGCATCGACAGAAACCAATTGAGAGCAAAAAGGCATCCATTTTGGCATACCAAGCCCTGGGGGCTTGCTTGAGTCCATAGAGTGACTTCTTTAACCTGCATACAAGTGTGGGATCCTCTTGGAATCCTTCAGGTTGCTGCATATATATCTCTTCCTGTAGCTCACCATGCAAGAATGCACTTTTGACATCCATGTGGTGAACTTCCCAACCTTTACTAGCTGCCATGGCTAGAGCTAGTCTAATTGAGTCCATCTTTGCAACCGGTGCAAAGGTCTCTGTATAATCCACACCATGGATTTGTGAGTAGCCCTTAGCCACTAACCTAGCCTTATACTTCAGATCAGAACCATCAGCAACAGGTTTGGTTCGAAAAATCCACTTACATTGCACAAGTTTCCTCTTGGGAGGAAGAGGCACCAAATCCCATGTTTTGTTCTCTTGGAGAGACTGGAATTCTTCTTGCATTGCTGCTCTCCAACTTGGATCATGATGAGATTCCTGATATGATGTTGGATCAGATCCAATCATCATATAACAGTGATCAGCAAGTTCACTTTCATTTGCAAAGGAAGCATTGATTGTTTGAGATCTAGTCTTCCTAGGCTCTTCGGGATTGCCTGCCAATTCACCTGCAGCTTCTATGATTTTTTCAGCCCACTTGGGCCTTGATGGTGACTCATGTACAGAAATGTCATCTTCAGCCATGTAATCTTCAGCAATATCAGAAAAATCAGAGGTGGAATCATCACTAATCTCATTAAGGTGTGGAGGAGAGGAGCTTTCCCCCGGTGCAAGCTCAAAATCTGGAATTGGTTCTTCTTCGAATTGCACACTTCTCTCAATGAAAGTTTTGAGTGTGGATGTGTCAAAGAGCTTGTATCCCTTTGTGTCCTCACCATATCCAACCATGATACATTCCCTGCTCTGTGGCACCAAATCCTTCCTCTTTTCTGATGGAATTCGAGCCCATGCTCTAGACCCAAAAATCTTGAAATTTGACACATTTGGTTTTTGGCCAAACCATGCCTCATAGGGGGTTTTTCCTTTGACTGATTTGTGAAAGGCTCTGTTCTGAATATGAGCAGCACAATTGATGGCTTCAGCCTGTAAAATTAGTCACAGCAGATCTAATGAACAAGTAAATCAATCACAACAGATGAACATAGAAAATATGGTGCAAAACTGTGCAAAACATGCAGCAGTGCTCTCTATCCCAGAAAGGGTGAATGAATTACAATACAAACCGTCACAATGACTGAGCAATTCGAATTGACTAAGTAGGCCATTCGAATCACTGAATGGAGTATCTTGACTCTATCTAGGAGTCCTCATCAATCATCGGTGGTGCTCATCAATCACAACAACCAGTCATCCAGGTGTCAAACTGAGTCTAACTGAGTGTAATAAATGTAACTGAAGTGTGTAGCACTGATATAGGATCTGGAGGCTCAGTGGGGGCGCATGGGAGGCTAACTGAAGTCAGAACAAGTCACCTAATCAAACTGGAGGTCAAACGGAAGTGATACAGTCAGTCGGGAGTGAAACTAGCCTCAAATCAGGGAGAATCGGAGCTAACTGAATGTAACTGGAGTGGAACTGCAGTGGTAGGTGAACAAGTGCGCCCTTCTCTGGAAGTAGGTGAGAAGTGGGCGCCTTTCAGCTTAGGAGGGCTAAAAATATGTGGTAGGTGGCTCCTGGGTGCTAGAAGAAGGTGGATAAGGTGCTGGAGGCATCAAACTGGTGACTGGGATGCATGCCTGTGCATGCAAAACCCTAGATTCTGCATATCCTGAAATAGATCATGCAGGATCCCGAAATAGATGATGTATCCCGAAATAGATGATGTGGATATCCGAACACCCCCCCTCAAGCTAGACTATGATGTGCCAATAAAAATAATGTGGGGCCCTGGTAACTAAGACCAAAGGTCACCCCAATACAATAATCCAAAAACTAATAACAGTCAATAAACCGAGGAAATGGGGAAAACCTCATGGGAAAAATACCCCCCCTCAAAATAGACTGTAGTACACCAAAAGATTTAATTGCTCCAAAATCAAGTAGATATGTCTAGAGGTATCTTACTCTTGGGAGTAAATGGATCATGCTCCAAAAACATGTGCTTGAATTCTCCATCAGTGGATGCAAGCGAATGTGGAGACTTTAAGAACTTGCTCTTCATACCGAAAAAGGTGAGAACAAATCTGAAAATATGAGGATGATCCTGGAACCTGTGATTCGAATAAAGTGAGGTAGG
The DNA here is from genome assembly GCA_027924585.1 of Larix kaempferi. Taxonomy (NCBI): domain Eukaryota; kingdom Viridiplantae; phylum Streptophyta; class Pinopsida; order Pinales; family Pinaceae; genus Larix; species Larix kaempferi. Next base: position 5,300,574 of record BSBM01000029.1, read on the forward strand.
AATAGCTCCAATCGGATCAAATAGATCTTGAAACTTGAACTTCTTATCAATAGAAGTTAAATCAGCTCCAAAAATAGATGAATGGTTTCTTGAGATCTCCTTTGAACCAACAAGGGTGAGATCAAAACCAAAATCAGCAAAAAGTGCATGAGATTTGAACTCAAGCGAATGGTAGTGCTCTTCATCTACATTAAAAATCTGAGAAACTTTGCAAATGATAGAACATAAGTTTATAGAAGTCATGCAATCAAGGAGGGCGTATGCTTCACCTCCAAAATCAGATTTTACCTCCAAAAATTCAAGTAGATCATTATTCTGCATGCCGACAAACTCATGTGAAGGAGAGGATTCAAGAACCTCTTCGGAATTTAGAGTATGAGCTTGTTTATATTGCTCAAAATTCGAAATAGAAGACTTTGAGAGAATGAGTGTTGAATCTACAGTTTCTTCTTCATCTTGAACAATTGTTGAGGCCAACACATGATCGGAAAGAACACATAAGGAGATCTCACTGGGCTTGTTCTCCAAAAGGCTAGCATGATCCTCTTCTTCCTGCTTTCCAAATTCTCTGTCAAGTTGGACCCATAGATCACTTGGATTTTCAGCAGTCTTACTGAGGTAGCGCATACAAGGAGACATAGCAAGACATATTGCTCCAAAAGCTCTGTCACAATCATTGAGCCAATCATTCTCCTCTTCATCGGAATCAAAAACTCTTGTATTACCAATGCACATATCAAAAAGACATTGTCTCTTCAAGAATGCAATCATCTTTGGTTTCCATTCATCATAGTTGAATGGAGTAAGAATATTTTGTGAAGAATAAGTCTCCATCTTTGCATTAGCGAATGCACATGGAGGAAGTAAGAAACCTGCAAATCACACACAAACAAACACTATGTTTTCAGCCTTGCATGCACATGAGCGAATGCACATGAGATTTTGCATGTCGCTGCTGAAATATATTTGTGAGCAAAGATTGCTCTCTCTTCATGTAGAACACCTGTAGAAAAGAAATCTTGTCCCTGTCATGGCTCTGATACCATGTAAAATTAGTCACAGCAGATCTAATGAACAAGTAAATCAATCACAACAGATGAACATAGAAAATATGGTGCAAAACTGTGCAAAACATGCAGCAGTGCTCTCTATCCCAGAAAGGGTGAATGAATTACAATACAAACTGTCACAATGACTGAGCAATTCGAATTGACTAAGTAGGCCATTCGAATCACTGAATGGAGTAGCTTGACTCTATCTAGGAGTTCTCATCAATCATCGGTGGTGCTCATCAATCACAACAACCAATCATCCAGGTGTCAAACTGAGTCTAACTGAGTGTAATAAATGTAACTGAAGTGTGTAGCACTGATATAGGATCTGGAGGCTCAGTGGGGGCACATGGGAGGCTAACTGAAGTCAGAACAAGTCACCTAATCAAACTGGAGGTCAAACGGAAGTGATACAGTCAGTCGGGAGTGAAACTAGCCTCAAATAAGGGAGAATCGGAGCTAACTGAATGTAACTGGAGTGGAACTGCAGTGGTAGGTGAACAAGTGCGCCCTTCTCTGGCAGTAGGTGAGAAGTGGGCGCCTTTCAGCTTAGGAGGGCTAAAACTCTGTGGTAGGTGGCTCCCGGGTGCTAGAAGAAGGTGGATAAGGTGCTGGAGGCATCAAACTGGTGACTGGGATGCATGCATGTGCATGCAAAACCCTAGATTCTGCATATCCTGAAATAGATCATGCAGGATCCCGAAATAGATGATGTATCCCGAAATAGATGATGTGGATATCCGAACACAGCCCATAGCTTAGGGCTTAGATCCCTAGCTTCAATCATGCAAGTAGCCATCTCCTTGAGAGATCTATTTTTCCTCTCGGCCACACCATTTTGCTGAGGTGTGTAGGGGATTGAATGTTGCATTTGGATGCCACATTCCTCACAAAGGTGCTGAATGTTATTATTCACATATTCCTTTCCATTATCAGTCCTAAGGATCTTTATCTTATGACCACTATGGTTCTCCACTAGGGATTTCCAAATCTTCAATTTCTCAAACACTTCTGACTTCAATTTAAGGAAGTAAACCCAGCAGAATCGAGAGTAGTCATCTATGAATGTAAGTACATACCTTGATCCACCATATGATGGAGTGGGAAGAGGACCAATGAGGTCTGAATGTACCAATCCAAGTGGTTGAGTGGCTCTCCTTGCCATTCCCTTCTCATAGCTGCGCTCAGGATGCTTTCCAACTACACACCCAATGCATGCACCATTTGAAGATCTGATTTCTGGAAGCCCTTCCACCATCTCGTCCTTGTGCAATTGCTGGAGATATTTGTAGTTCATGTGGCCAAATATTTCATGCCACAAATTGGAAGTCTCGTTGGCATGAGAGACAAGAGCATGGTCACTAGAATTTGGAATGAAGTTTGAGAATTTGTACATTCTCTCATCATGATCTGCATATCCTACTGCCACAACTTGATTTGAGGAAATTTCTGAGATTTCTACCAAATCTGGAGTAAATGTTACTCTCTTGACTTCTCCTGTATGGGTAATTTGGTAGACTGATAGCAAATTTGCAGCCAATGAAGGTACATAGAGCACATCACTGAAATAGCCATGCTCCATGTCAATCCTACCAATCCCCTTGGTCTGGATTTCTGAATCATCTCCCATTCGAACTGTTGGGCCACCATTCGAATGCATAGAGGAGAAGAGCTCTCTGAATGAAACCATATGTCTGGAAGCTCCTGAATCAATGATAAAGGATGAGGGATTCGAAGTACCTGCTACCAAAGCATGACACTTCTCCTTATTGTCAGGGTTTGACGTGCTCTCCTTCTTCCTTGCGCCCTCAGGGACTGGGATGTTATTCTTCTCCAGCAGCTGCGCCATTGAGTCAATGGTTTTCTTCATACACGAGCTCTCTGGATGCCATCCCCTATGACAATAGGTGCATTTGGTCTTTTCCTTTCCCTTCTTGTCCTTCTCCTTTGACAGATTCGAACCCCCATCTGCAGACTTGGTCTTGTCAAACTTCCTCTTCTCTTGCTGCTTCGAATTCTTGGCTTTCTGCTTTCCTTTGCTTGCATTTGAAACACCCATTGCCAATGCTTGGTCCTTTGATTTTATGGTGCCCATCTGAACTAGTTTGTCCTGCTCCTGAGTGAGACACTCCATGAAGGTAGCTAGTGATGGCATTTGCCAATTTCGAAGGGTCATTTTGGCTGAGTGAAATGTGCTAACAAATACTGAAAACTCTGGGCCTAGCTTCGAAAGGATGGACAGAATCAGTTGTTCCTCCTTCTTAACAATTCCACATTGTTGCAGTTGAAGCACCAGTGACTTGAATTTTGTGAAGAAATCCTGGATGGTTTCAAAATGCGCTGGGCTCAAGCTAATGAGCTCGTTTTCAAGTTGGTGGCCTCTCAGTTCATCAGTTTTCCCAAAGAGTGATTCTAGCTTCACCCATACTTCATTGGGAGTTGTCAAACTGTCTGTATGAAACAAGAGTTCCCTTGAAATGGTCAGGCATAATAATCCATAAGCTTCATCAAGTCGATTGTAGTACTTTGCTTTCTCCACAGCAGAGTTTGGTTCCACTTCTGTGCCCATGGTCACTCTATAGAGACCCTTACATCTCAGCTTGATGACCATCTCAGCCTTCCAATCAAAAAAATTGAAGGGTGTGAGCAACATTTGGTTTGCTTCCATGACTGCTGCGTTAATGGTGAGAAAACTACTGAAACACCTGCAAAAAACACTCAATTTTTATCTGGAAATCCTCTCTAGAATGCGGTTCAATGCTCAATATTGACCTGCAACTCACTAACTCCATGATGGATCTGATACCATGTGAGTATTTTGATCACAGAAGATCTAGGAGCTATGGAGAACCTCACAAAATCGAATTAATTTTCAAAAACAGTGGAAAAATTTGAAAAAGAAGATAAATTTACACACAATGTATGCTGAAACCTTTGATTAACTGACTGTCTAACATGTGAAAATGTTAGTAACAGGTTTTTATTACATCCATGAGAAAATCGAGAGCATTAGGTGGCTCAAGCTGAGTGTACAAGTCAACAATGCCAAATTGGCCTTAATCCCCCCTAGGTGGGTCCAACTCAATCCCAATCACCCCAAACAGCCACGAATTCTGGTGTGGAGGTGGCTGAAGCATGCTGGGTCATTAATGAGCTCAAGGCAGGCATGGGTGAGCAAGTAGAGGAGGTTTGGGGGCCCAAGGGAGCATTAAATGCTCCAAATCTAGCCAAAAATGGGCAAAAATCCACCCTAGCGCCCTTGGTCAACTAAAATTCCCCAAAACAAGGAGAGAGGGCACACCAGCAATTAATGAGGGCGCACTTGTGGACAAAACTGGAGGCTGGGTGAACTGGTTTGCTTGGAAGTGGGTGTGAACACTCTCAAAAGTGGGTTTTTGACCAACTATAGTCACTTAATCCAAAACATGGTTTAATTAAGCACATGGGCAATAAAAAATTTATGGATTATGGTACTAAGTGTGGATTACTGTTCTAACAATGTCGCTTCAAATCCTTTAACGAGTCTGAAATGACAAGTATACTCGGCAATCTTGTTTGATTTGAAAAAGTCTAACAAGGGCTTAAAATAGAATTTATAAAGATATTTTTTGTAAAGGTTTAACGAGCCCGAAAAAGTAAAATCGTGACCTCCTTACTATTTTTAACGAGCTCGAAGTAAAGGTGGAAGAATGCTCGTAATGGAAGCAGACGATTGTCAGGGACATGTGAGACTAGTTCCAAGCGCATGGAACGAAGCTATGCATAATGCAAGGAACATGAGCAAGATAAGGGCACTCAGGGGGTGTCTGCGAATTCAGATGGAAAAAGGTTCAAATGCATCATAACAAAAAGGAGACCTAAACCTATATGCAAGGTTCTAAATATGCTTGCCATGACCGAACCAAATGTCGAAAAGGACCAGTAAACAAGTATAAGTCCAGCTAAGAATCCCGTCTCCAAGAAACATTAGTACCAAAATCATATCTAAAATGTATGTAAAGACAGATCTGATACAAGTCACTATAGTAGAAATACTTTCAACTTCACCATTATCAAACCTAGGTATAATGCAAGTAGAGCTCACTATTGAAGACTCTATAGTACCAAAGCCTGAGGGATTACAATCAAAATGGTCAACATTGGGATGAAGATCAAAGGCGTGGAAGAATCCGTAGGAACAAATTCATCGTCACGGGAGTTGAAAGCTCTAGAATCAAACTCAGCAGGAACACCGATTTGCGGATCTATAGGAGAGTCCAAAGACTCAACATTAGGAAAATCAGACTCTATTGTAAAACCGGGGCTGGACAAAACTGTGATTGGATCAAAATGTATGGCAGACTGTATTCTAGACTCATCTTGTTCAAAAAGATCAAGGGTAGGAGGGGAATGAGATCTATGATAAAGATCCCTCCACGGCTTATCATCACCAATCATGGCCTCAATAAAATTTTCATCTGAATGTAAAATACCATCGAGGTAGTGATGTGACCAAGATAGGTCGATTGCACACGCGACCAGCATAATGGGATCAATTTTCCCTGTCCGTGAAGAAGAGAGATCTGGCTTTGTAGTGGCTTGTTGAATATCTTGAGAAGCAAGTTTGGCTGTAGATAAGGGAATATCCATTATGATGTGAGAAACGTCTCCAAACGGGGAACTCGTGGAAGGTGGCTCCCCGGATCACTAAAATACGAAGTCTGGAAAGGTACATTACTTAAAGAGGATGGCGCACTATCCGAAATGGTTCCAATAAGGAAATTGGTGCAACAAAGTCAAATGATCCCATCAAGGATGGATACAATCCTACACCAATGTTCCCAGTTACCAGATGAGAATCTTTGATCTGGGGAACAATAGTTCCTGGCGATGATACGGAGTTGGAACTAGGGAATTGTAGCTGATCGACCATCACAATTCTGCCTTCATGAGGAAAGCAAATAATTCTAAATACGGAGGATACGATCACTTTCATAACGTAGATCCAATTCCTACCCAGGAGAAGGTTGTAGTCGATGGGTGCATCAACCACCTTGACTTCAATAGGCATGGATTTCCCACCCAAGTGGACCTCAAGGGAAGGGAGAATACCATGCGGCCTAAGTGACCAACCATCGAATGTAGTAAGCATGGTCATAGACTTTGACAAGGGAGGAGATCCAAGAGATTTCCAAAAATCCAATGACATTACTGAGGTGGAAGCACCTTCGTCAACCACCATAAATTTAACGAACTTATTTAAGCACCTCACATGGACTTGAAAAGCCACATGATAAGGCAAGCGAGGATGAATATCAGTAGTGCTGAATTTAATGATGTTAGGGCTAAACCCATCCTGTACTTCCAAAGAAGATAGAAGGGCGTTCCTCTGCGAAGGACATGCCTGTAAAACCTAAAGAGCTGACATGGAACACGGAGTTTGGCCCAAATATTCCACAATAGAGTAGTTTTGGGCGGCTCGAGCATTGGGATTATGCATGGAGCGCTTAAGAACACCTTTCAGTATCCGTGGAATAGTAGTGGGATTCTCGATCTGAAGAGAAGAGTCAGGAGGAGGAGGAGGCTCATTCCCCATATTCGGTTGTGGTGCACCATAATCGTGTTGACGAGTAGCAACACTAACCTCGGATTTAACCATATTTACGCATCCATAGCCACCAACATGAGGAGAGGATGATGAAGTCTCATTAGTCCCATAGCCAGTGACGGGATCATTCAAAGCCATATTCTGATGATGCAGAAGGGGATATTTCAACAAAGTTGGGCTCTGTGCAAGATGCTTTGATGCTTCTTCAATTCGAGGACACAAGTGAGTAAGATGATCCTCCCCACAAAGTTTGTAAGGGAATTTCACCTTACGCCTAGGCTTACGGTCCCCACCAACATTTTTGCCGTCCCAAGGAGGGTTGGCGTTATCTTTCCTAGGAGTGTTTCGATTACTTCCATTATTCAAATTATTCCCACCCTTATGATTGTTTCTCCCCTTCTTCTTTCCACCAGGATGCTAGTTACCTGATGGATTCTCCAATTGTATAGAATGCACATCGTATGACTGGGTGGAAGTGGACGAGGCACGAGCCTATCCACGTGTAGATTGGCCAATAGACAAATTTTGCATTTGATTGGTGACCAAATACACGTGTCGAGTACTTGTAGATCCAACAATGCCATCAACATGTGGTCCAGGAACTGGCTTGGGATCATGTCGTGACTGTAGTGCATCAGGAATGATATCATACAAGATGCCAGACTGAGCGTAGACTAGGTCTAGCCACTGGACTTTATATATAGCTTGTTCCTCAGTCGTAATGCTAGACACGGAAACGTCTTTCGAAATGTATGGAAGCAAATACTTGAGGAACCATTCCAACATAAAATCTGTAGGAATGTTGGCTTTCACCATACTCTTCCATCGACGCCACTCTTGAACATGGTCAGATATATGTGTGGCCTTGTCTTGGCGGAAGGTAGATAAAATATCGGTGCCAGTATCGTAACGAACCGACAACTGAAAAAGGTCTAGGAAAACCAAAGCTATCTCATTAAAACCCCTGTAAGTGCCCCTAGGCAACTCGACATACCACTTCGTGGCTGCCCCCATGAGGGTGTGTTGAAATAGTCTCAAACGAATGGAATCGTGATTCAAAGAGTGAGAGGAGCACCAAAGGTGAAAAGTCGTAACATGATCACCCGGATCCTCACCATTCTTCCCTTCAAACATTGGAATGTTTGAAGGGAGCTTGGTAGGGACCGGAGGCCAATTGGGATCGTGACACACCGGATCATTCATGAGCTTCGAAAGATTGGGTAGATTCATACGAGCAAGAAATGGGAGTTGTGGCTGTGTAGCAGGATTAAAGGATCCCAAAATAGGTTGACCTTGCGGACCGTAGGGATGATAAGAACCATGGCCATGACCATGACCATAATGTTGATAACTGCCTCCTGTTAGGATATTCCTATACTCCATCCTAATCCTTCTAACATTCCTGTCATTTACATTTTCAGTCCTGCATGCAAAATTAGGGTTTGCATGCATTTTACATGCATCCTAGTCATCAGCACCAGCACCTAGCCCTCAACAAACTAGCCCCAGGAGCTTCTCTCGGATCAGTCTTAGCTCTCCTAGAGCTTAGTGCGCCCTCTTTTCAGTTATTGCATGAGAAGGGCGCCTTTCTTCATCTGCCAGTCCAGTTTAGTTCAGTTATCTTCAGTTCTTCCTTGATTTAAGGATTAACTGACTCCTAACTGACCTTATCACTCTTTTGGACCTCCAGTGTGACTAGATAGACTTTTTTGACTCCAGTTAGCTCCATGAGCGCCCTCCACTAAGTCTCCTTCACTATATCAGTGCTTCCATGTGCCAGTTACACCAACCACACTCAGTTAGACTCAGTTTGACTCTCGGTTGATCACTACTTGTGCATTGATGACTTCACTGATGATGAGATAGACTCCTAGTTTGGCACTGATGACTCTCCACTGATTATGGATCTGTGCATGAAGGATAATTTGAATTACACCTAGTGAATTCGAATCCTCATACTCAGCATTGTATATTTACCTGGTTACTATTTTGATTAATGTAGTGTGTGTAATTATTCTGCCTCTATTGGATCTATGTTCTATTGCTTCTCTCTTCTTCCTTAATTCCTTAATTCTTTCACTGTGAGGTTACATTATCTCTTTGGATCTTATGTTGGTAATCTAACATGGTATCAGAGCCATTTGAGAGTATATTCTACCTCCATTCTTGAGAGTTTTTTTGCAGGTATTTCGAAGTTCTAGTAGTTGCAGCAGCAGATTCAGCAGCTCTCTATTTGCACTTATTCAAGCAGTCAAGATGAGCAATTCGAATGCTCCTTCTTCTCCTATACTTCTCACTCCTTTCAATTACTTCAAATGGAGGGATGAGATGAAGATTTTCTTGATGACAAAAGGGTTTGAAAGATTGGTTTATGAAAGAGATGCCACACCACATATAGCTAGAGATAAAGTCAAGCATCTAACCAAATTGGATGAAGCTTTTGGATACATATGCCTTTACATGTCCAGAGATCTATTGTTCCATGCTGAAGGTTTGAAGTCTCCAAAAGAGTTATGGACCAAATTGGAGAGCCTTTTTGGAAAACAAGATGGGATGAGAGGCTACACTCTTGAAAACGAATTGGCCTCTCTACAACCTAGCAATTTTGAGAGCATTCAAACATTCATCTCAAAATTTCAGAATTTGGTTACTCAATGCAAGCATTGTGGCATCACCAAAAGTGATGAGCAATTAGTACTCTCCATTTTGAGCAAACTTGGATCTCAATTTTCTGTTTTTGTCTCTACTTTCCATTCTGGGCGAATGTCAATCCCTGGATGGAAGTTTCCTACCTTGGAAAAATTTACTACCGCTCTCATTCAAGAAGAAGACAAATTGATTCAAATGGGTTCCATCACAATCTCCAGAGATCTAGCTCTTTTAGCTGGTGAATCAAGTGGAGCGAATGCAAGGGGGGGACAAAAAGGCAAAGGAAAGAAACCTTCAAGATCCAAGAATGACAAACAAAAGAGACCTAATTGTACCTACTGCAAAAGAGGAAACCATCCTGAGCATTCCTGCATGCATAAGAAGATTGATCTTCTAACCAAGCTTCTTGAAAAAAACCAAATTGTTGTTCCAAAGAAAGCAAAGATGTTTGATTCTGGAAGTGGATCTGATGATTGTCATGCATTGATGGTTGTTTTTTCAAACAAAAAAGCTCTCCTCATAGATTCTGGAGCTTCCAACCACATGATGGCACAAAAAGAATCTTTCTCTTCTCTAGATCTCCATGATGGGCCTACCATTCACATGGGAGACAACACTCAGGTTTCTGCAAAAGGAGTGGGTACAGTGCATATGGAACATGGTAAGTTCAAAAATGTCTTGTTTGTTCCTTCTTTAACTGCAAATTTATTATCAGTTTATCAGATGACCCATACAGGATCTCCAAAGCAAGTTACTTTTGGTCCAAACACTGTCAAGATCACAGAAATATCCACTGGAAAGGTTATAGCGAATGGGATTGGTAATCATGCCTCAAAGGCATATGAATTTTCTCACTTTATGCCTTTCTCTCCAAGTGTTTCTTCAGATTCCGATCAAGATCAGAGTGACTTCTCTTCCGATGAAGAAGAAGAGCAATATTCTGATGTAGAAGTCATAGTTCAAAAAGATTGCAATCCAGAATCAACACCTATTCTCAGTCCAGATACAAGGTCAACATGGGCTCACACAACTCTTGCTACTACTGAGAATACTGTTGAGGATCATCCAACTACCAGACTTCCACACCATGCCAACCTTGCATTATGCCACTCACCTCTCCATGAGAGATGCAGCATGATGATGGGGTTTACTCTTCCATTCTTTGGGAAAACTCATCATGATACTTTCGCTCCAGTGACAGAAAAGGTTCCTGAAAGACTTGCTACATTCAGCACATTCTCTAGCACTTGCATTTGCACTTTACAGAGGATCAGCTTACCAAGTCTCTTTGCAAAGTTTTCACTGATGAAAGCTTGCTTCTTTTCTGCTTAGAGTGATGGCTCCTTGAGTTATTCAAAAATCTAAAAAAAAAAAAAATGAAAAAGAAAATTTGAGGCAGTATTTTTTTATCATTTCATTGATTGTACCGGTGACCTTTGGTCCTAGTTACCAGGGCCCAGGATGGATTAAGGGGGGGTGTTAGGATATTCCTATACTCCATCATAATCCTTCTAACATTCCTGTCATTTACATTTTCAGTCCTGCATGCAAAATTAGGGTTTGCATACAATTAGGGTTTGCATGCATTTTACATGCATCCTAGTCATCAGCACCAGCACCTATCCCTCAACAAACTAGCCCCAAGAGCTTCTCTCATATCAGTATTAGCTCTCATAGAGCTTAGTGCGCCCTCTTTTCAGTTATTGCATGAGAAGGGCGCCTTTCTTCATCTTCCAGTCCAGTTTAGTTCAGTTATCTACAGTTCTTCCTTGATTTAAGGATTAACTGACTCCTAACTGACCTTATCACTCTTTTGGACCTCCAATGTGACTAGATAGACTGTTTTGACTCCCGTTAGCTCCATGAGCACCCTCCACTGAGTCTCCTTCACTATATCAGTGCTTCCATGTGCCAGTTACACCAACCACACTCAGTTAGACTCAGTTTGACTCTCGGTTGATCACTACTTGTGCATTGATGACTTCACTGATGATGAGATAGACTCCTAGTTTGGCACTGATGACTCTCCACTGATTATGGATCTGTGCATGAAGGATAATTCGAATTACACCTAGTGAATTCGAATCCTCATACTCAGCATTGTATATTTACCCGGTTACTATTCTGATTAATGTAGTGTGTGTAATTATTCTGCCTCTATTGGATCTATGTTCTATTGCTTCTCTCTTCTTCCTTAATTCCTTAATTCTTTCACTGTGAGGTTACATTATCTCTTTGGATCTTATGTTGGAAATCTAACACCTCCAACCTGACCCGTGTAAGGGTATGAAGGTATATATGTCTTGTGAGCACCATAGTTAGGAGGGTTGTAATATGGGACAAAACCAGCTGCATTATAGTGAGGATTACCCCCATAAGTGTGGGGCGTATAAGTGCTAGTTGTAGCAGGAGCAGTCGAGTATTGACCATGAGTATAGGGCATGTGCCTTCCTCTGGTGTTAGGAATGTGCCCACCCCCAGTGTTGGGAATGTGCCCACCGCCCATGTAGGGTATGTTCCCACCTGCGGTGATAGGAGGGACATGTTGTCTAGTAGACGTGGTCGTAGTCATGGGTATATGTGTAGAAACATGTGTGTTAGGTGTGGAATATGAGTAATTTTATGTGAAGTGTTCCCACTAAAATGAGGGGCAGTCTTGGGGCGTGGTCCTCCCCCAACAGTTGTATTGTCTGGGGGGACGTAACTAGACCTAAATTGAAATGGCTGAAAAGAGGGTGCACCGCTCCCTGAAGGGGCAGTGCCCGTAGTACCAAGGCTGGTATTAGCTTGACTACTCGACGAAGTGGATGTAACATTTGAATTAAGACTAGGCATACCAATGGAAAATGGATTAGTGGTCGAAGGGTTTGTAGTGTTATTGAGATCTGGCATCCCATAACGAAAACCATGTGTGTGTGTATCATAAAATGGGTTTGACTTCGGGGGTGGGTCCGACCCATAACCTCAAAAAGTGACGTGTGGGGGTGAACCTTCCTCTCCAACCTCCCTAGGGGTGGAAGGAGCGGTCTATCCATTGACTTCAACTGATGGAGTCACGGGAATCCTTCCCAGTGTACTAGATGCAAAAATCATAATGTAATCTTGAAGTTCTTCAAAAGTATCAAAAATATCGGAGGGGATCCTCTAGCGCCTCTTATAAAAAGGACATGCTACCTCGTCAGTTGGAAGACCAAACAAATGACGAGAGCGACGGAGATGTGGATATTCCTCCACGATAATTCCAAATAATCAAAACGCCTCCTAACAGCCAACTATCGATCAAAGAGCACACACCTAAAGAAACTACAGCCAAATGCACACAAACAAGACTGGCTATGGGGACCTCCCGACACTACAGCTAGTATGTCTCTCCTAGGAGAGGCTTGAGACTCCCAAACTATAACTGGAGGTAATAGAATCAGTTATAAGGGCTCCCAGACTTCACTGCGTGCATAGGGTCAAATCCTTATTAGGCAACTATGTTGTCCAACCCCTATCTGACTCAGGACAATCGCAGAATAAACACAATGAATTCCCTATGCGATACCTGGGTAAAGCAACTAAGGTCACCACGATATAACCAATGCTCAGGCGGACAGTCGCAGGTGGGATCCGTCATATGGGAAGGGTAGCTAAGCCCAAAACTCAAGAGGTACAGATCCCTCAAGAGCTCCCGTACATGAACAAATCCTGGAAATATATCCTATGTTTAGTCAGTATTGGAGGGCTATCTCTATAACCAACCTCCTGTGGCCTTGTACTTAACTCTGGTTTTAGTAGAGCTTCTGAGAATAATGATGTATACCATGGGTTTCACCACTCCCTGGTCAGACACATAATGTTGTTTCAATAGTCTTGGATTGTTAACTCACAATGATCTATTCCAAGACTCTAAACCTAAGCCAGTTGGAACACCCTATAAAAGAAAATAATTTCTAATCAATTTTAAGATTAAGCGTTGATTTTAAATGGTTGTAATTACTCAAAGGATATGGTCATGAAACTAATGATGTATAAGACTCAATGGTATGCACAACCAAAAAACACTAGACTCATCTATTCAACAAAAACAATGCCACTAGTATGTCAATCAGTCCAACGGTTCAGAAATAAAATGCAAATATCTTTTACAATTCCTATGCACAAGCAAGTCCTAGATGAAATCACAATTAATCAGATGCAAAATGCAAAACATAAAGCAAATCTTTTTGTATTTTCTCTTATAAATGGAAGGAAAATGCAAAACTATGTTTTTGTATTTTTTCAATATAAATGGAATGAAAAATTGCAAGTGAAATCTAACTATTCAGTTAAAGAAATGCAGATCCTATCACATAGACAACCCAGCAAATCCCAAATAGTAAGACTCAGCCAAGCCAATGAGCTATAAAACAAGAAATTCTGAAGAATAAAAAAGATAAAAAAAGAGGAGTTTCTGGTCACAAACAGGGCATGGAACAGTCAGGAAACAAGCCAAGTAAAACTCAGGAACACTCATAACCAACCCAGCAACAACCCAAGGTCAAAAATCAAGCAATCCCAAAATTTTACGTGACTAAATGAAGAACAATAGCAGGTAGACGCTGTCTATAGTTCAGATAGGGGCAGGTAGATGCGGTCAAAACTAGGTTGACCCGCATACAACAGAAAGGAAATGAGCCCAAAAAGAGTCCAACAGCCCATAAAAGCTAAGTTTTCTGAAGTAGATACCAACGGCCAATGAATGACATAGAAGCTCGGTACACAACAACTCTAAATAAGGAAAAATGCCTAAAAATCCCCAAAATGGAGGTTCCTCCCCAACGGAATCGCCATTTCTATTACGGAGAAAAAATTCCTATGGCTTGGGGTAGACCACAACAGACAGATGATAGCCAGAACACTACTCAAATCTCAAAACAATGGTATATAAATGACAATGCTAAGATAATGGAGAAAAGACCAACCTTCAACCGGATGTTCGACGTAGACCCTCGTTGAGCTTTCAACCTTCTACACTTGAACCTGCAGATTAGTCTCAACAACAAATACAAGTAAGTTCATATAACATGTGAAAGACATTAGCATAATCAATAGAAATGGTCCATGATATCATAGGAAAATGTAACCCAATGTAATTTAAACAACATTCACAACATCAATTGAATGCGAAAATGACTATTTCAATTAATTAATAACAAGAAGTACATAATACAACCTCTTGTCGGCAACCAATCTGAACCGAGAACTAGGTCACTCCACTTATGCCTCCACCACTTCAATCCTCCATACAATGGTAAACTCAAACTATGAAAGGAGTTTGGTAGGTGAACATAAGGAGTTCACAACAACAAGGATCAATAAGTGTAGAATCAAGTCACGACAAAAATCCACTGGAGTTATGGTGCTCTCTCTTTCTCCTCCCTTCCACATACCATAAGAACTCAATATATAGCCTTCCAAAGGTCGATGAAAGGACATATCGAGTCATTTCGGGGCATATGGAGGGCCAAAGGTCACCCTAAGACAGCTTTTTGGGAGTAAAAATAGAGTTTTTACTGACTTTTACCATGCAATTAGGGGTATGCAGGCTAATTAGGTGCAACCTACGTGTACGCTGGCTATAGTGGAACAACAAGTGTACAAGAATAAAAATAGGGAAATTTGGTTCCTGAAGGGAGGATCATGAATCTGAGTCAATACAATGGATACTGAAGGCCAATAAATGTTGATGCTCACAAGGTGGAAAATACGCTATAACAGATCCAAACATGACTGAAACAAGATCTCTGAATCAAGAAGATCAGGCTCCACAACCAACAATACTTGATAACTTTATTGATTCTAAATGTGATGGGGATAAATGAAGATTATTTTTATTATTGTTAAAATCTAGGTCTATGATTGTTGTTTGGATAAATTTAGGGATAAAGATGATCAAAATGTCTAAACTAAGTTTTTATATTGTTTTAAGTTTAGTATATGCATTGAGTACAATTGGAAATAAA
This sequence comes from Larix kaempferi, assembly GCA_027924585.1. Classification (NCBI taxonomy): domain Eukaryota; kingdom Viridiplantae; phylum Streptophyta; class Pinopsida; order Pinales; family Pinaceae; genus Larix; species Larix kaempferi. Next base: position 5,315,849 of record BSBM01000029.1, read on the forward strand.
TCTCATACAAAGGACTGCAATGCGACTAGCCGTGTGTTGTCACAGTCAATCGTGAAAAAAAGAGCTAGGGCCCTTCATTTTCTTAAGTCAACATCCAAACTTATTAATTTGAATATCAAAACACTCCATAGGTATTGTGTTAGAAGAGAAAAACTTGAAACTAGTCAAACAAATGTATGGGCCTTCATTGGAAAGTTGCCACGCTCTGATATTTAACTCATTGATGTGGTAAAGGGACTACTACAATATTTTTGGCATGACAACACTAGACTTTATTTCAACCAAAAATATGTATTAAAATTGAGAAGGGGTTTAAGGGATCATGAACCCAACATTAAACATTTTATGGACATGCCACAAATAGAATTATATGAGAGATTTGTGAAATTCTAAATCACAACAGATTATGGAGCTAAGTATACCTCACAGAGAAAGAATGAGCATAAAAGATGAAATACAGTGAAAATTGCAGTAAAAATGAGCAAAGAATTAATCATGCATGAGAACTCAGATATGAACATAATAATGTCGCATGATCCAATAATTAGTATAGTCAACAATGATGTTATAGTGGGGAGAATTCAAATCACCTACGAGAATTCGAGTCTTAGTCAATCTAACATAGGAATTGTCACTTCTATAAGTGCTATGGAGCTCCCAAACTCAGTTAAAACTCAACCAAATCTCAGTTAACTGAAGACAAAATTAGTTAACTAACCAAAAGGGGCACACTAGTGAGTTTGACATGAAAATCACTCAGAAAAGGGTGCATGAAACCAAAAACAGTGGCTATCAGGGCATAAACCCCCCACAAGAGTCAGCTAACTTAGGTGGACTAAACTAGAACACTGAGTTGGCTCCTAAAATGTAGGGAGCTGACTCAGGTGGTCCTGAAATGATGCATACAGGGCACGTTAGGTGGATGATGGATCCTAGATGACACTTGCACACCACCAAGGGGGAAATGACATCATCAACTACCAGAAAAAAAATGCTAGGTAGGACAAGGATGGAGTATTAATTAACCTAATACCCCTCCTTAATCCAAACTTGTGTATCTTGGGACATGGTTACTAAGACCAAAGGTCACCCATACAATCAAATAAATGATGAAAATAAAATAACTATCCATGAAACAAGGAAATGGGGAAAACCTCATGGGAACCCCCCCCCCTCAAAAATAGGACAACACGAAGCTCAATCAACTTTCACACCAAGTAGAGATCTAAGATAAACAAATCTCTTCTGAGTGAAAACCTTTGTGAATATGTCTTCAATCATCTCCTATGTAGGAAAATAATGTAGTGAGATGGTTTTGTTGTGCACTAGTTCCTTGATGTAGTGCATGTGAACCTCAATATGTTTGGTCCTTTGCTTATGAACTGTGTCACTGGAGATCCTGATGGCACTTTGATTATCACAAAAAAGGTCTACTGAAGGAGAAGTGCAAATGCCAAACTTTGTTAAGATCCCATGCAACCAAAATTCCTGAATAACTGCATTCACAACCCCTATATACTCTGCCTCTGCTAAAGAAAGTGCGAGTGCTGCTTGGTTCTTGCTTGACCAGGAGATTGGTCCTGATCCCAACATGAATACGTACCCTAAAGTAGATTTCCTATCAGTATTGTCTCCATCCCTGTCTGAGTCAGTAAAACCAGCCAGATCTAGCTGAACACCAGCATAATAATGAATATCAAACTCTCTCGTACCTTGCACATAGTGCAAGATCCTATTTGTTTCCTTCCAATGCAGCACATGTTGCTCCTGCATGTACCTAGCCACAACAAAAACATCATATGATAGATATGGTTTTGAATGTGTCAAATACAACAAGCTACCATTCAACTGTCTGTAAAGAGTGCTATCAACCAAGGGAGTAGAACCACCTTCTTCCAATCGAATGCCAGATAGGAAGGGAAAAGATGTGGCTTTACAATCAGCCTTATGGAAATTTGTGAGTATATCAAATGCATACCTTGACTGCGAAATCATGATCCCTAAATCATTTTGAGTTACTTCAAGACTAATGAATTGTTTTAACAATCCTAGATCTGCCATAGCGAATGCTTTGTTCAAGGAATACTTGATGTGCTTCAACCCAGTAGTAGATCCACAGGTGATGAGCAAGTCATCCACATACAAAACAATAAACAATAGACATCCTCCCTTATGTTGCTTGTAAACATTGCAATCATATCTGCATCTTCAAACTTTTGTGATAGTAAGAAGGAATCCATCGTTTCCTACCATGCCCTTGGGGTTTGCTTGATCCTATACAATGATATCCTCAATCTTCATACCAAGGAAGGATCATCAGTGTACCCCTCAGGCTATTTCATGTAGATATATTCTTCTAAGTCACCATTCAAGAAGGCACTCTTTACATCCATGTGATGTACCTCCCATGCAATCGAAGCTGCAATTGCCAAAACAACCCTTACTAAATCCATTCTTGCTACATGAGTGAATGTCTCATTGTATTCCAACCCTTGAACTTGTGAGTACCCCTTTGCAACCAACCGAGCCTTGTACTTGGTTGTTTATCCATCAGATGCAAGCTTTTTTTTGTAGATCCATTTACACTGAACTAGTTTCCTCCTTGGCGGAAGAGAGACAAGATCCCATGTGTTATTGTTTTGTAGTGACTCATATTATTCATCCATGGCTACTTTCCATCTCGGATCATGGAAAGCCTCTATGTAAGACTGTGTATCAGACACCGCCATCAAGCACCTCTTAGGGAGAAGTGGATCTGTATGGCAAAGTGAAATGTCTGCATCTTGGTATTGAGATATTGTTCTTCTGTAGTCAGATGGATCCCCAACAATGTCCCCATCTTCCTCAATAAGCCTTTGAGACCATTTAGGCTTTGGATTGGGAGTAGGTGCTGGAATAGGATCTTGATCTGCTAGATTTTCATACTCAATATCTAGATTTGAATCATATTGATTATCTTCTTCGAAATTTGAATGTAAATCACCCATAGAAACATCATTAGGAGCAAATGGAATAGGTAAATCAGTTATACCTTGTTTTTCAACTGGTTGTAGATCATGCAATGGATCCTCATTGAATTGAACATTTCTTTCAATGAAGCATCTCTTGGTTGAAATCTCCATTAGTTTGTAAGCTTTTGCATCTTCTACATATCCAAGAAGAATGCACTCGCTACTTTGAGGTTGAAGAGATTTCCTCCCATCGGAGGGGATTTTGGCCCATGCCTTGGTCCAAAAACCCTCATGTGAGAGACATCAGGTTTGTGTCCCTTCAATGATTTGAATGGAATGACCGCATCAACAAATTTGTGGGGTACCCTATTATGAATGTATGTGGCACAATTCACTACTTCTACTCAGATATTTGATGGGAGATCTCTTGCTTCAAGCAAGAAGGTAGCCATCTCTTTCAATTACCTATTCTTCCTCTCTGCTACACCATTTTGTTGAGGTGTGTATGGGACATAATGTTGCATTTGAATACCTTCGGAAGCACACAATTGCTGCAACTCTTTCTTGATGTACTCCCCTCCATTATCTGATCTGAGTGCCTTGATCTTCCTTCCAACAATGTTCTCAACTAAGTGTTAAATTTTTAGTATTAAATCACAATACTATAGGATCTTTGCTGAGAGAATAACATCTACAGTATATCAATGCATGACAATCATAATATGACAAGCATCACAAGCATCACAAGAATCAAAAGCATAGAGACAAGAGACACAGAGTTTCCGTGGGGAAAACCCTAAGGTGAAAAACCCCACAACTTCCTCAGAGATAGAGAGAGCAATGGCTCAACCAAAATACAACCAAATAACACTGAGATAGTCTCCTAGCAAATGATCCTCCTCCTCCTCACTAGTGCGCCACTTTTCAGAGAGAGAGATAGTTACTTTTCCGAGTGAGTAAAATAGAGATCTTCTATCTCTATTTATACTCACCTTTTTGCCCAGTGACCTACTGGGGCCGACTTGTCTACTTGGATACATCCACATTATATTATATATTAATTAGGGCCGACCCCATAAGGTGGTCTAATAACCCATCGGCAAGTACACACACTTGCGACACTTGTCAATCCACATGACGACACTTCCTTATAGAGGAATAACACATCTCTTATAAGGGTACAATAAATATATATATAATAGACAGATGAAATACATTCCGAAGTTACATATACATCAACACTCCCTCTTAACTAGGAAGGTATTTCTCGACACAGATCTGCTAGACAAGTCTTCTTCTCTGGATCATCGTCATCGATGCATCGTCATCATCATCGTCACTGCTGCTACTATCTCAACCAATATCTGACTCTACTCGTCATAGGAAGTTCTATAGAGCCAGTCCTTTTTCATACTGGATGTAGGACCACCACCTGCAGGTCTTCGTCATCACTGGCCATACTGTGGAATCCTCAGGACTTATTACGTGCATCACAAAACCTCGAAAGAGCATCCCAGGATGTTACGGGTACACAACTCCGACCTGTAGGATCTCCCAGGGCGCTATTACATGTGACCCCACCACAAAACCTCGAAAGAGCATCTCAGGATGTTACGGGTACACAACTCCGACCTGAAATCTCCGAGGGCACAAATTACATGTGGTCCACCACAAAACCTAGCAAGAGCATCTTAGGATGTTACGGGTACACAACTCCGACCTGAAATCTCCCAGGGCATAGATTACATGTGGTCATGGCGAAACCTCGCAAGAGCATGTCAGGATGTTACGGGTACACAACTCCGACTTGAAATCTCCCAGGGCCCAAATTACATGCCATAGGACAAAACCTCGCAAGAGCATCTCAGGATGTTACGGGTACACAACTCCGACCTGAGATCTCCCAGGGCGCTATTACATGTCCTCCCAGAGCAATGTCTCGAAAGAGCATCCCAGGCTGTTACGGGTACACAACTCCGACCTATAGGATCTCCCAAACATGCTCATCTGCACAACCTAATCCACGACCACAGAGTATCAACCTGATACTCACCATACATCATCCTGATGTACTCATGATCGTCCTGATCATCATCACTGCAACGTCCTGCTGCATGTCATCTGGAGCAACATCCCGAAGCTCATCATCCATGATCATCTTGATCATCACTGCAACATCCTGCTGCATGTCATCTGGAGCAACATCCTGAAGCTCATCATGCATCCACCTGATGCATACCAAGTATCTACCTGATACATATCATCATACATGATCCACCTGATCATCAATGCATCCACCTGATGCATACCAAGTATCTACCTGATACATGATACATATCACCATACATGATCCACCTGATCATACAATGTATCCACCTGATACATATACAGATACATGGTCCAAGCATCCAACATGATGCACATACATACATAAATGATCCACCTGATCATATCCAGCATCCAACATGATGCATACATACATAAATGATCCAACTGATCATATCCATTATCCAACATGATGCGTACATACATACATAAAAATGATCCAACTTATCATATCCAGCATCCAACATGATGCGTACATACATACATAAAAATGATCCACCTGATCATATCCAGCATCATACATAAATGATCCAACTGATCATATCCAGCATCCAACATGATGCGTACATACATACATAAAAATGATCCAACTGATCATATCCAGCAGAAACCAGAACATCATCCTGATGCCCATTATCCAGCGCTTACATCCACAGCCATGTGAAGGATCCTCCTTCCAACATGCTTGGAATGGCTTCAGCAAATGTGTCCATCACTTCTTCCTCGAACTGTCCTCGATCTGAAGAACGCCAAGCCTCTCTCTGAAGTACTCGAACTTCACTCTGGCTAGTGGCTTTGTCAGCACATCTGCAATCTGCTCGTCTATCGCAACATACAGAAGCTTCACAGCTCCTCTCTACACCATATCCATGATATAGTGATATTTGATCTCTATGTGTTTCGACCTGTCATGAAACACTGGGTTCTCAGACAACTTCACACAACTCTGGTTATCACAGAAGATACCATTAGCCTCCAACGGGAGATCAAATAACTCAGACAGTAGCTTCCGTAGCCATACTGCCTCACAACTAGCTGAGCAGGCTGCAACATACTCTGCCTCAGCTGTACTCAGTGCTACGCAGGACTGCTTCCTGCTAAACCAAGAGATCACACCTGATCCCATACTGAAGCAACACCCAGATGTGCTCTTCCTATCTGCAGCACTTCCAGCCCAATCTGAATCAACATAACCCTGCAGGTTAAACTTTTGATTCGCCTCATACCTGAGCCCATAATCCACTGTACCTTTCAGGTACCTCAGAACATGCTTTACAGCAACCAGGTGAACACTCCTCGGATCCGTCAGGAACTGGCTCAATGTGTTCACAGCAAAGCAAATGTCTGGTCTCGTGTTCGTCAGGTACATCAAGGACCCAATCATCTGACGATACAAAGAGACATCAACCGGCTCAGATGAAGCATCACATAGAAGCTTTAGATTTGATGCCATAGGTGTGGCCATGGCCTTGCAATCCATCATCCCGAACCTCTTCAGGATATCTACTGCATACTTCCCTTGTCCAAGGAATATTCCTTCTGCATTCTGCCACACCTCCATGCCAAAAACAAATAGTGCATCATCCCCAAGTTCTTCATCTCGAACTCGGTAGTAAGCTTCAGCTGCGTGTCGGCAATCAATCTATCTTCACCATACCAAGTTCTGCACATATATGATTTCCTATCATGTGTCTCAGAACCAAGTGGCTGCTTCTTCTTCAACTACACCATTCAAGAAAGCTGTCTTGAATCCATCTGGTGTATCTTCTATTTCATCACTTTTATATTTCTCTATGCTGCCATCTGCAACATGCTTGATCTGAAAGTTCTATTTGGAAGTCACAACAGACTTCCCTTTAGCTCTTGGGATCGCATCCCAAACATCATTCTTCATGATCGACGGATCATGGCATTCCATTTCTTCATCCCAGATCCTGGGAACTTCAATATCTTCAATAGATATCTTTGTTGCTGGAACAAATGTTGTAGTCCTTTTGTAGGTGAAGATATATGGTCTTTCCTACAAAACAGGTTAAATTGCATGATTAGAAACATCTCATAATTTTCAGAACAAATTCTTACACATGAAGAAATATGTCATACAGTCATGCAATTATCTTATCCAATGCTTCAATACAACATTTATCCATATCCCGTAACTTTCTAGATGCCTTCCAATCTCTACCAGAACATTGTTAAGAGTGTGCACAACTCCCAACATGTCAGCAAAGAGGTTTCATTCTAGATAAGTAGCAATGGAATGTTGTACAGTGCCATAGGCCACTTACCCAACACATGCATATTAGTAGTATACTGTTCATTAATTCAATCATTCTAATATGCATAATACATATCCTAAGTCTAGGAACATGAGCATATACATCATTGAACAATTTTATTTAAGCAAACAAATATGCAAGAAAATTAAAATACTTATCTTTGTTTGTTTGTTGGGTGGACTCCCTCTGAGTCTTTTCTTCCTTGCAGGAGATGCTGGAGTCCTTCTACACCTTCTTGTTGTGGAATGTAGAGAGATGGACAACTCCCTCTGAATATCTGCACCCTTGCAGAAACCACTGGAGTGTGCTCCCTCTTGATCTTTGCTTCCTGGATTACCTGTTCTTGAACTCATATTCATCCTTGGTCCCTATGCATGCTTATTAGTATCATGATTGTGTTATCCTTGTGATCTCATACAAAATCATACATTCATTAAAACACAATAATCTCAAGTATGTATAGTCATGATCATTTCAAATAGAAATAATAAGCATTAGCATTCAAGGTTTATATAGGACTCTTATGGTTAGTCATATCATAAGAAACATAACATGTCTAAACCTGTAATTACTCAAACCTATGACTCTTCTGGTTAGTCATATTATTAATTAAGGTAAGACACACAATATGCATATGCCCATGATTATTCAAACTTATGACTTTATGAACAATCATCATCAATCATGCCATGCATACTTATATGATAGATCCTATGATATAAGAAACACATACTTGGTCACCATATTTGCTAGTTATGTCTAGCAATGTGTTCTTGTTCTCTTCAATGACCTGCATAACTCATTAGTTAACTTTTGCAAAAACAAATTATACATACCTCTATGTGATCCATGACTATGGATGAATCTTTGTATTTATGTCACCATGGCATGTTCAGGTTGTCCCTTCAAATTGTACAAACCTCCCTCTTGCTTTCCAATCACTACTGCATCATCTATGGTCTTTCCCTTTGGCCACATTAGGACTTGGCCATCCACAAATGCAACCCTCATACCTTTTGCATCTAATGAAGAAATGGAGAGTAACTTCTTCTTGAGACCAGGTACATAAAGTACTTCCTTCATCTTCAATGATTTTCCAGAATCTAGGTTGTAGGAGGCTTCACCACTTCCTTTGATTGGGTATTGATAATCATCCCCAAGTTTCACCTTATGGGGTGATTCATGTTCAGATAGGTTCACAAAGGATTCTTTAAACCCAGTCATGTGTTTGGAAGCCCCACTATCAATCAACCAATCATTACATCCATGGGAGATGGTACCTGTAAGAGCAGAAATTAGAACATATTCTTCTTCACTTGATGAGTCATCATCACTACTACTTTCTGCCCTAGCCTTCTTCTTTGGAGGTTCATCATCTTCGACAGCATGAGCATGAAACCTTCTTTTGTTTCCCTTCTTTTTCTTACTGGAGCTGTTGTTATTATCCCTTTTGTTCTTGGGACAATCTGAAGCAAAGTGACCCTTCTCATTGCATGTGAAGCATCTTAGGTCCTTCTTACTCTTTTGATGGAATCTTTTGTGGTGAGAGTGATCCTTCTTGGTTTTGCTTCTCTTGGTGTGAGCTGCAAGAGCTTGATCTTCTCCTCCCATATTTTCCTCACGAGTTATGAGTCTAGCTTCTTCTTGAGAGCATTCTTCCCTCAATTTGTTGAAGGAGATCAATTTCTTCCTTGCAAAAATTCCTTGAATAAAGGAATCCCATGACTTGGGTAGGCCATTTAGAGTGGTCATCACCACTTCACCATTCTCCACCATTTCAACTACTGCTTCTAATTGTTCCTTGATCTGGGAGACCCTTGAAAAGTAAGATTGAATGGTTTCTCCATTCTGAAACTTCACTGCTTTCAATTGGTTCCGCAGGGTCATCTTCCGATTTATGTTCTTTCCTTCAGATAGCTTGGTCAAGGATTCAAACATCTCTTTGGGTGTCTTAAGAGAAGACACATGAGGTATGAGATGGTCTTTGATAGAATCAGCAATGATTCTCTTTGCCTTGACCAAGTTCTTCTTGTGCAATGCCTTGGCTTCTTCATCCTCTGGGATAGGGATGTCTTCTTTCACATATGAGTCCAACTCATTCTCTTCCAGGATTAACCCAATCCTATACTTCCAGGCTCGAAAGTTGTCAGCCCCTTCAAGCTTATCCTCAAGCTCAGTGTGGAGAGACATCTTTAAGAGTACTTCAAATGGAAATAGAAAAGATTTAGGACTTACCACTTGAAGTGCTGAAAACTGGATCTGGTCCCGGATTAGGGTTTGTCAGAGAAACCCTAAAAATTCAAAATGTGAATATCAAAATTTCGAAAGGATAGAAAGATGCGCCTTGGAGAGCTGATCAGCCTAGTACATTCAGAATTTGAGATCAGAAAGGTCTTGCCCTTCAAAATTGCCTTTTTGTCCTCCCGGGTTCACTAGGGAGAGCCCTGAATTAGGGTTTGAGTTTCCGGGAGATCTACCCAGCCAAAAATCTTGATCCAAAGCTCTAACCTTCGATTTTTGCAAGGTGCTTCCAGTTGTTCCTTCAGTTTCCAGAAATTCCTATTTTTGTGGAAACCCTACGTTTTAGGGCCAAATCTGAAAATGCTCGGAACTGAATTCTGATTGGACAGATAGATGCGCCTTGATGAGTAGATCCAATCTACTATACTGAATTTCAAAAATCTGTGGAGAGAAACCCAATAAACAAGGAATACAAGCTTCCGTCACTGCAAAATGTCTTCTTCTCAGTTAAGCTCTGATACCATGTTAAATTTTTAGTATTAAATCACAATACTATAGGATCTTTGCTCAGAGAATAACATCTACAGTATATCAATGCATGACAATCATAATATGACAATCATCACAAGCATCACAAGAATCAAAAGCATAGAGACAAGAGACACAGAGTTTCCGTGGGGAAAACCCTAAGGTGAAAAACCCCACAACTTCCTCATAGATAGAGAGAGCAATGGCTCAACCAAAATACAACCAAATAACACTGAGATAGTCTCCTAGCAGATGATCCTCCTCTTCCTCACTAGTGCGCCACTTTTCAGAGAGAGAGATAGTTACTTTTCCGAGTGAGTAAAATAGAGATCTCCTATCTCTATTTATACTCACCTTTTTGCCCAGTGACCTACTGGGGCCGACTTGTCTACTTGGATACATCCCCATTATATTATATATTAATTAGGGCCGACCCCATAAGGTGGTCTAATAACCCATCGGCAAGTACACACACTTGCGACACTTGTCAATCCACATGACGACACTTCCTTATAGAGGAATAACACATCTCTTATAAGGGTACAATAAATATATATATAATACACAGATGAAATACATTCCGAAGTTACATATACATCAACACTAAGGCTTTGAAAACTTTGAATCTTTCGAATACCTCGCATTTATGTTTGAGAAAGTAGATCCAATAGAACCTAGAGTAGTCATCAATGAAGGTCAGAAGGTATCTGGATCCATTCATTGAAGGAGTGGGCATCAATCCTAGAACATCACTATGAATTAGATCAAGTATGAAAGAAGCTCTCTTTGCCTTCCCAACATCATACTTTTGCTCTGGGTGCTTCCCTACCAAGCAACCTTTGTAGATTCCTTGAGAGAACTTTATGTCCAACAAACCTTCAACCATCTCTTCCTTGTGCAACTGTTGTAGGTACTTAAAGTTTAGGTGTCCAAATGTTTCATGATAGAGTCTAATTGCCTCATTTGCATGATTCAAGAGAGCACTTTGATGTGAATATGGAAGGAAACAGGAAAACCCATATGTCTTGGAGGAATGGTTTGCAACTTCTTTGGCTATTAGATTCCCAGATGAGATCTCTACAACCTAAACTTTGTCAGGTCCAAATACTACTTTCTTTGGTGAACCTATGTGTGTCATCTGATAAACAAGCAACAAATTGGTTGCTAGAGAAGGTACATATAGCACATTGTTGAACTTTCCATGCTCAAGCTGTATTGTTCCCTTCACTTCAACATAAATTTGAGAATCATCTCTTATGTGAATAATAGAACCATCTGCAAGATCAAGAGAAGAAAATGGCTCTCTGGAGTAAACCATGTGGTTGGAGGCTCCATAATCCACAAGGAAATCTTTAGATTGAATGAATCCTGCCTTCAATTCATGGCATCTCTTATGATCATCAATATTGCTTCTTGAATCATTCCTCCTTGCACCTTTTGGAAGAGCAATGTGGTTTTGTTCAAAATTTTTGGCCATTTGATCTATGGTTTTCTTCATACATGAACTCTCTGGATGGTTTCCTTTCTTACAGTACGTGCACTTGGTTTTCTCAAACTTATTTTGTTTTTCCTTCTTGGAGGTGGAGGCTCCTTCTGAGGGATTAAGCTTCTCCTTTGGCTGGTCTCCAAATTGCTTCGTTTCCTTCCCTTTGTGCTTCCTTTTTGACTCTCCAGCCATAGAAGCCCAATTCTTTAAGGCTTTGAGGGCGCCCATTTGAATTAGCTTGTCTTGTTATTGGATGAGAGATTCAATGAATACATCTAAGGATGACATTTTCCAACCAAGGGTCGATAATCTACCTGAATGAAAGGTAGCAAAAAATATGGAAAACTCTAGACCAAGATTGCTTAGAATGGATAGCACCAACTGCTCATCCTTGTTCTCAATGCCACATTGCTTGCATTGCATGACTAAATATTTGAATTTAGAAAATAATTCTTGAATGGTTTCGAAACTATTGAGTTGAAGATAAATGAACTCATTCTCCAGAATATGGCCCCTTAGCTCGTCTTGTTTGTCGAAGAGGGTCTCCAACTTCAACCAAAATTCTTTTGGAGTCTTCAATCCATTAAGGTGGAAGAGTAGATATTTGGAAATATTAATACACATGAAGCCAAATGCTTCATCCAATCTATTCAGATACTTGGCCTTCTCAATAGCTGCATGAGGTTTGACCTCCTTGCACATAGTGACCCTGTACAGACTCTTGTTGCGCAATACCATCTTCATATCGGCCCTCCAATCAAGATAATTGAAGGGTGTCAGGATCCTCAGAGACATAGGAACATTCGAATTCTCCATATGAACTGCTAGAGGGAATACAAACTGAACTATTACTACTACTGCACTTAAAAACCTTCAAAATATCGCAAAAAAATCTCAAATTTGGAGATAAAATACTATTGAGCACTGCTTTAGGACAATAGGCACATTTTTCCGGATCCTTCACACCTAGCTAGACCTCAAAATATTTCTCCAATGAATTCAATGCAATGGCACTAGGATTTGCAGTGGAAATCTAGAGGCTTCTGGTGCACTACTGAAATCAGCTGCTCAACCTATTCTCACTGAGCTCTGATACCATGTGGAATTCTAAATCACAATAGAACATGGAGCTGAGTATACCTCACAAAGAAAGAATGACCAAAAAAAGATGAATTAGAGTGAAAATTGCAGTAAAAATGAGCAGATAATTAATCATGCATGAGAACTCAGATAGGAACATAATAATGTTACATGATCCAATAATCAGTGTAGTCAACAATGATGTTACAATGGAGAGAATTCGAATTACCTAGGATAATTTGAGTCTCAGTCAATCTAGCATAGGAATTGTCACCTAAATCAATGCTCCAGAGCTCCCAAACTGAGTTAAACTCAACCAAATATCAGTTAACTGAAGACACAATCAAACTGGCCAAAAGGGGTGCATTAGTGAGTTTGGCATGCATATCAATCAGAAAAGGGTGCATGAGACCACAAACAGTGGCTATCATAGCATAATCCCCCACAAGAGTCAACTAGCTTTGTTGGACTGAACTAGAACACTGAGTTGGCTCCTAAAATGTAGGGAATTGACTTAGGTGGTCCTAAAATGATGCATGCAAGGTGCATTAGGTGGCTGATGGATCCAAGATGACATATGCACACCACTAGGGATAAAATGACATCATCAACTACTAGGAAAAATAAATAATGCTAGGTAGGACAAGGATGGAGTATTAATTATCCTAACAAGATTTAGGCACGAACAAGATAACCATAGGGGCCAAGATATTCCCTCTGATAACCATAGGGTCCTAATTCCTAGTCATGATGTGCCATCAATGTCATCACTAATAATAACATATTTCCCCCATGGGTTTGCACAGCATTGCATCCCAGTCATAATTTGGAACCCATGATATTGAAACCCCAAAAGCCCAAGCAATCTGATTCAACTTGAAAAGATCAACCCATAGTTCATCATTTTATACTTGCACTTTTACTTCCCCACCTTCAGTAGTCGATACTATCATATTCCTCGGCACATGTTATGGTTAAGAACCACAGTTGAACACTCATACCTCCATGAGAAATCTACCATCTGCAATCTTCTTCATATCATCACCCTCGCGAAGACAACAATGGGGCCGCCACCCTCTGTAGCAACCAATTCTATTCACTTATTCCCACATGAACAATCTGCATGGCTTTGATTCATGGAAAACCTGTCTTTGTTTTTGTGAAAAAACCCTCACACCATCATGGAAAAGGTTCCCCGACTTGCTCAAAACTATGGGAACTTCTCCCATCATCAAATTGATTCCTCAACTCACCCAAATCCATGGGAATCCCATCCATCATCACATTGGCCCCCCAACACCCCCAAAACCATGGGGACCCCACCAATTATTCTTTATGTACAAATTGTTTCCCATTCCACTCAAAACCGTGGGAACATCACTATTCTTTTGTGTAGAAACTCTTGGTTTCCTTTGATCGATGTCATTGAGTCTCACCATCCCCAAAGTTATGAGTTTTGTAAGTCACCATCACCCTTAGTCTTGTGTCCCTAGCAAAACCCTTCATCCATAGTTTGTATCCCTCCGTTACACCATGTACCTTTATTTGAGTAATGTTTTCATCAGTTAATCCCTAAATTGATATCAATCAAAGGAATTTATGAGCCTCACACTTACTAGCTAGCCTTGTGTCAGGTCTGTCAGTCTTACAGTTGGTTATAAAATGATCTTAGTTCTTAGGATAAAACCCTTGTCTTATCATGTACTTCAGATCTCATCGACACTAAATCCTCATATTCTGAGAGTTTTAGTAGTTGCAGTTGTACCTTGGGGTCCCTTTCAATCAACATAAGGGATCACCTCGAACTAGGTAGGGAGAGTGATCGGTGCTCCCTAACTTAGTGGTCTATGTTAACACATCTATCACATTAGGGAGAGTCGTACGTTTCGAAGGAATCAACGTTCATATTTACAAATCATGGTAGTAGAAGTAACATGAGGTCCTGCATCCAGAAACCTCACTAGTATTCCATTCCCCCACCCCCGTGGAATTATGATGGTCAACAGTAGTTCCGCTCATTCGACACCTATACTAGCATTTCTAGGTTCAGTTACTCTTACATGGATTGAAGCCTCCTTCATCCATGTTCCAATAGAATATTGAGTTGACCCCTCAATGTTCTCTTATTGTAGTAATCTTGTCATATTTTCACGAGCATGGGTATACCCTCCTTGTTTGTATAAAACACTATTCTTTGTTACAGCTTCACTAGTTATCACCAGCAATCTCCCCCTAAGGGAACCTTCCATCCACACTCGCTTCAGAACTTCCGATCGCATGGGAAAAAAAAAATTGATGATGCATTATCGTCTCTACAGTACCCTCCGAACCTCATACATCAAGGAGCATCTGTTAATTCCTAAATTATGCACACATGCGACATCTTTGCTAATCTTGCAGTAAGGAATCATCAACATATAGTATGAAGCCCACTGAAGACATCCTCATCGGATCCAGAAAGAAGCATGAGTCCAAAAATGTCGAAAGACAGTAAAAAATAGATGTAGCATGATTACTCTCGTGATAGACCGTGATACAATGCGTATTATCAGTTTTGTGCTTGCGCTATACTAGAGTGGATTTTCCTTCGAAATCTGCACGACTACAAAAAATGGTGGGACCACAACCACCCATGGCGCATTGAAATCTCATCAAGGCTCCATCACCTCCAAGAATTCGAATTTGGCTCCCTATGTACTTGGGTTCATTGAATGGCCCCTCTTTGTGTACTTTGGAGCCAAATCATGGAGTTAATGAGTCCACATTTGGATCTAGTTGTTTCCTGGCCACTTCTTGTCCTATAAAAGGAGGCCATGGGCATGCATCTAGTAAGGAGAAATTAGAGAAAGGTTATGCTGCTGGAATTGTGTTGGAACTTCTCCCACCTCTTCCCATACATCCAAGCATTCCTCAAGCTCCCTTGCCACCTTCCTCCTAGCGGAAAGTGTTTCTCCCATTGCTCCCTCTCAAGTTATTTAGCATTAAGTTTGGTCAAAAAGGCCTCCCTAAGGGGGGTTGTTGGATTCTATTTGAATCCCACATCTCCTAGGTAGCACTTCTTGTAACAAGCTTGAAAATTAGGAAATCTCAATTGGATCTTTCATTTGCTCTTTGTTGTGGTTTGCATCCTCTCACCCCTGTTTGTTTTATTTCAAGTTATTTTATTTATTTTTCTTTGGTTCACTAACAAGGGCTTGTAGGATCAATTTGGAGTCATTGAAATTTTCTTTTTGTACTACAATACTGGGCCTTGTTGAAAACCTCATAGGATTAACCTCCAAAGTGGGAAGGGCTTCACTCCTCTCGTGCATATTTTCTCACGATAATGGATGACTTGCCACATTTTTCCATTTGATGGATTTCAATCACTTTATGACTTTGACACTTCGACATTTTAAATGAAAATATTTTTTGGATTTTGGATTTGAGGCAGTACCAATGGTTCATTATGTTTCCTACTCACCGGATTTTTAGGATATAGGTTTCAAATGACATTCGACACTTTTTTGGTTAGCTGATTTTTGGCATTTTTTTAATGTGTTGTTTTTTTAGAGTGGTTTTGTGAACTTATTTGTTCACTTACATGGATGATATTTGGATCTTGCAGAGGAAAAAAGTTCTTCTGCATATTTCCTTGGCGTATTTAGATGTGTTAGGTATTTTTAGGTTATGGGATATGTTGGACTTGTATCCAATTCACCTCTCATTGTTGAAATATTGTAACTTCAAAGAATATTCTATTTGTACTTTATTATTATTCATCCAGAGATGTTTTATTCCTCCGTCGGGATGTTATTATTATGTAAATTCATTGAGGTAAATCCTCCCATGTAAGTCAGGGAAATAGATCCCCTAAGAGTCATTTGTAATGGGGTGTTTAAGTCCCCTAGAGGGGTCGGCCCAGTCAACAAGAGAATAAACTATTGAGGCTTACCTGTCAAGTGTAAAAGTCAAGTAGACTCATAGAGTATAAATAGAGGAGGCGTGTTCCTCATTTATACTCACTCATTCACTCACTTGTGAATTGCGCATAGGAGAGAGAGAGATTTGCAAAGGAGGAGAAGGATCTCTTGTTTGGGGATTACATATTTGTATTTTTTGGTCATCTATACTGAGGAAGCTTTGCTGGGTTTTCTACCCCATAAGGGTTTCCCAGGATAAATTGTGTCTCTTGTGTTTATGTTGTGCTTGTTGTTCTTTCAGTGATCTTGTATATGCTATTGTTATGAAATTGAATTGAATACTGATTTTATATATCTTAGCATATTGAATCTTAACATGGTATCAGAGCTAACCTGAAGGAAGAAAACGCATGGCACTTACGACACTTGTTTCACTTACGACAATTTGAAAGTTAGGGTTTTCTATATCAAAACCTAGTCATCGTGGAACTTTCACTATAAATCCATTTTGGAAAAGGTTCAGGATATGAAACTTGGACATCTCAAAGATGAAATTTTTATGTACCTTGTGTCCGATTTTCAGCCTCAGATTCGTTATACTTTCTGAGATATGATCTGTACAAGTTAGGGTTTCTGCCTCTTCTATAATGAATCCCTAAATAGGTGAGCTAGGGAAAAAGGTCATATCTCGGGATTGGAAGCTCCAAATGGAATTCTGTAAAAAGTGACAGTTAGTGCATGGATTGTAGTTTTACAGGTCGAGTTTCAGAGGCTGAAGATGAAAAAGTGACACATGGAACTTCGTACAAGTTCGCTATGTTGTTTCATCCCTTAAATAGGTCATGTCGGGAAATTGAGCATATCTCTCTAATGGAGAATCCAATGAATCTAAAACCTATGGGGTTAGAAATATGACAGGTCCGGCTACCACGGGCCGAAGTTTTAGACCCTGCAGATCCTAAATTGCAGAGATACACCAAAAAAAATACGGAACATCTGAAATGGCTCAACAGAGGAAATCAAGGAAGAGGAGGAAGAAGCTCTCAGTTAGGGTTTTCAGTTTATTAGGTATGGAAGGACCTGATACAATGTTGGAGACACCTGATGCAACATTGGAAACCTTGATAATGGATTTGGAATCCATTCATCATAGATATTGATCCTCCATCAAAATGTTGTGGGAGTAAGGAGATTGAAAATTAGGATTTCCAAGTAAGAAGAAACCATAGCAAAGTTGGGAGACTCGTAGGGCAGCAATGAAGGAGGTTTAAATTGCACTGATATTCTATCATCCTATAACCATGAACCCATATAATATGTTTACAAGTGATCTACCTTGGATGGTTAGGTTTTTTACCCTTATAGAGAAGACTACAAGCAATATCGACAGGTATGACTTGAGGAGATATAGGTATGTTTTGAAATCTATTTGTCTTCATATTATTGAGGTTAGTACAAATATGATTAATTTTAGATTGTATGATAACCTTAGTAAAAGTATGAATGCATGTGAATAATAGAATACATTCATTGATTAGGGTTATGACAATTATGATTGTACTAATGCACTTGTGGTGTTGTATGAGGTTGGTGTTGTCTGCTAACATGAAAGGTACATCAAGAAAGACAAATCCATATGACCATGATGACATGAAGACACAGACTTGTCCATAGTCATTGATCACAAGAATCTCTACTTACAAGGTATGTATAATTTGGTTATACAATGCTTAACTTATGAGATATGCAGGTTACAAAGAACACATTGTTTGGGTATGTTAGACATAACTAGCAAGCATGATAATCCGGGTATGTTTTCCTATATCAAGTTAGAATCCTACTTTGTTAGGATCTTAGATAAGTATACATGTGTATGAAATGATCATGACCATACATGCTTAATATTATTTAGAATCATAATGTTTTGACAGTATTAAGATTATACTAATGAATGTATGATTATGTATGAGATCTTGAGGAAAGACACAATGATGAAACTAGTACACACTTAAGCATGCATAGTGGTACAAAATGGATAGAAGTTCAAAGATGATTCTATCATAAAGAGAAAACATAAATCAAGCGGGAGGCAACCACACAAACATAAAAGATAAGTATTTGAGTTGTTATTTGAATCTTTGAATAGTTAATGATATTGCTCATAATAGTTGTATGCATAATAGGTTATCATGTCAACATGATTTGATGATTATGAAGTATTAATAATCATGTAATTAACTTTGATTTGTAGGAAATATCATGTGCTATGATCTACAAAAGAAGGATGATGAACACCTGTTCCAAAGAACAAGTGATAGATGTTCAACAAGAAGACTTACAAATCAAATGTACTATAGAAGGCTCGTGGCAAGAGGATTCTATTAGAAAGAGGGAGAGAATCATGACGAGATGTTTGCTCCAAGTGGCTAGACAAGATCGTTCTCTTCATTGTGTAATTGAAGAAGAAGTGTGAATCAAGAAAAATCCCAGGATTCGATAGAGAATCACACGATTGAAGAAATCTTTGTATGGGTACCCAGGATCGATAGTCATTTGATGAGCTTAATGATCACCACGGGTGATGCGGATTTCAACCTTTCCTACAAGGTTGAATATGGTTTCTATATACAGATGAAATTATTCTCTTAGATGGATGCAAGAAGGAACTCACCATAGAGTTCGAATTATATTGGGGCTCATATCAGTAGACCCATCTGACAGGAGATGGAACAGATAGATATGCAGAAGATCACTCAATGCAGAGTGTGAATGATGTTTAGTCACCGAGAGAGAATTGATAGCTTCTTGATAAGCTTGGGATTTACCAAAAGTAAAGTTGATCCTAACCTTTACCTTAAGGTTATGGATGATGAACCTTCCATACTATTACTGTATGTGGATCATCTCTTTCTGACAGGGAATGAGAAACATATCATGGAAAGCAAGAAGAAGCTATCTATAGAATTTGAGATGAAATATCTTGGATTGATGCATTACTTCTTAGGTTTGGAAGTATGGCAAGGCCCAGAAGGAATCTTTCTCAACCAGGGAAAGTATATTGTGGAAATATTGAAAAGATTTGATATGTTGGAATGTAAGGCCATGACCACTTCCATGGATTCCAACTTGAAGTTGTTGGATGATGAATCGTTAGAATTGGTTGATGTAACTCAGTACAGACAAATTATTGGGTCATTGATTTATTTGACGAATACCAAGCTAGATATATGCTTTGTTGTGAACACCTTGAGTCAGTATCTAGATACAACCTAGACATGTTCACCTGGAAGCTGCAAATCATGTGATGAGGTACCTAAAAGGTATGATAGAATTTGGTATAGATATTATCTTGGAGATCATGACTTCAGATTGTATGGTTATACATATGCATATTGGGATGGAAGTGTCTCAGACAGAAAGAGCACATCGGGTGGATGTTATTGTCTGGGATCTGCTACGATCTCATGGTTTAGTAGGAAGAAGTCCAGTGTGGCTCTCAGCATGGCTGAAGCAGAATATATAGCAGCTTGCTCTGCTAGTTGTGAATCCATATGGTTTCAAAAGTTGTTATCATGATTATTTGACTTAGAGATGGACTCCACTGTGATCCGGTGTAACAACTAAAGTTGTATCAAGATGACAGAGAATCCAGTGTTCCATGATAAGTCAAAGCACATAGAGATCCAATATTTCTATATATAGGATATGGTGCAGAAAGGAGCTATAAAGCTCAAGTATGTGAGCACTGATGAGCAAGTTGCTGATGTATTGACCAAACCTCTGTCTTGAGTAAAGTTTGAGTATTTTCGAGACAAGCTTGGTGTAGTTCAAAAGGACCCTCCTCGAAAGGGGGAGTGATATGATCGATGATGTGGATACTTGTATCGATGATGTGGATACTTGTATTGATGATGTGGATACTTGTATCATGCTTGTACCGACGATGAGGTTGATGATGTGGATACTTGTATCGATAATGAGGATGCCTATACCGATGATGAGGTCGATGATGTGGATACTTGTATCGATGATGAGAATACCTATCCCGATGATAAGGTCGATGATACCGACAATGAGGTCAATGATACCGATGATGAGGTTGATGAGAGGTCCTTATACTTGGTCTAAATTGACGAGTGGATTGTATCATCCCTAGAAACATGTCCTAAAGGAATCCATAGACTCTTGTCTCCTAGAAATATGTTGAGCCTAGAATGATGTAATGTGCGCTCCTGGATTGCTCAGTATAGCAGCAGGTGATCATTCGCAGGTCCTGTAATGATGTAATGTATGCTCCTAGACTGCTCAGTGTAGCAGTAGGTGATCATTCACATGTTGTAAATCCTATATTTGATCTAGGTCACAACCCAGTTGAAAATATTTTGGCTCTGTGGTTGTAAATCCTAGATTTGATCTAGGTCACACCCCAGTTGAAAAAGTATTGTATCTGTGGTTGTAAATCCTAGATTTGATCTAGGTCACATCCCAATTGAAAAAGTACTGGGTCTGTGGTTGTAAATCCTAGATTTGATCTAGGTCACACCCCAGTTGAAAAAACATTGGATCTGTGGTTGTAAATCCTAGATTTGATCTAGGTCATACCCGAGTTGAAAAAAAAAACTGGCTTCGTGGTTGTAAATCCTAGATTTGATCTAGGACACACCCCAGTTGAAAAAGTACTAGCTCTGTGGTTGTAAATCCTAGATTTGATCTAGGTCAGACCCCAATTGAAAAATTACTGGCTCTGTGGTTGTAAATCCTATATTTGATCTAGGTCACACCCCAATTGAAAAAGTATTGGATCTGTGGTTGTAAATCCTAGATTTGATCTAGGTCACACCCCAGTTGAAAAAGAACTGGTTCTGTGGTTGTAAATCTTAGATTTGATCTAGGTCACATCCAGTATGAAAAAGAACTGTCACTGTGGTTGGGATTGCATCGTCCCTAGACATGATATGGTGTCTTAAAGTGATAGGGATTGATCATCCCGTAAGTTGATCAGGATTTTATCATCCTTGGACTTATGTCCTAAAGTGAGAGGGATTGATCATCCCGTAATTGGATCATGTGTATTGCAGATGATGATTTTGTTGATTGCGAGATCCAGATGATGTTGTTGATTAGAAAATCCAGATGATGATGTTGTTGATCGAGATATTCAGATGATGTTGTTGATCGGAATATCCAGATGATGATATTGCTGATCGGGAGTTCCAGATGATGATGTTGTTGATCGAGAGATCCAGATGATGTTGTTGATCAAGAGATCTAGACAATGATGTTGTTGATCGAGAGATCCATATGATGTTGTTGATCAAGAGATCTAGACGATGATGTTGTTGATCGGAAGATCCAGATGATGATGTTGTTGATCGAGAGATCTAGATGATGCTGTTGATCGATAGATCCAGATGATGATGCAGTTGATCGAGAGATCTAGACGATGATGTTGATTGGTAGATCCATATGATGATGTTGTTGATCGAGAGATCTAGATGATGCTGTTGATCGGGAGATCCAGATGTTGTTGTTGCTGTAGATGATTGAGTGCCGCAGAAGATGAAGACTCAATACTGAAGATGTTGATGTTTCAGTATTGAAGATATTGAAAATGTTCCAGTAGTTGTTTGAGTTACTGATGATGATTGAAGAAAGATTCCAATGATTTATAGATGCATCATGTATCATGTAGTTGACGACTCCTTGCTCTTGCATATGTTGTTAGAATATCCTTCTTGTTAAGGGGGAGTGTTGAAATATTGTAACTTCAAAGAATATTCTATTTGTACTTTATTATTATTCATATGGAGATGTTTTATTCCTCCATCGGGATGTTATTATTATGTAAAGTCATTGAGGTAAATCCTCCCATGTAAGTCAGGGAAATAGATCCCCTAAGAGTAATTTGTAATGGGGTGTTTAATTCCCCTAGAGGGGTCAGCCCAGTCAACAAGAGAATAAACTATTGAGGACGACCTGTCAAGTGTAAAAGTCAAGTAGAAGTAGAGTATAAATAAAGGAGGTGTGTTCCTCATGTATACTCACTCATTCACTCACTTGTGAATTGCGCATAAGAGAGAGAGATCTGAAAAGGAGGAGAAGGAGCTCTTGTTTGGGGATTACATCTTTGTATTTGTTGGTCATCTATATTGAGGAATCTTTGTTGGGTTTTCTACCCCATGAAGGTTTCCCAGGACAAATTGTTTCTCTTGTATTTATGCTATGCTTGTTGTTCTTTCAGTGATCCTGTATATGCTATTGTTGTGAAATTGAATTGAAAATTGATGTTATCTATCTTAGCATATTGAATCTTAATACTCATTAGGGGTTTTCTATCATTGGTTTTGGGTTCACTTTAGTGAACAACTATAAGTTGTCTAGCTCATTTGATACAAAATGAGTTTTCTAGACTTGGTTTCAACATCCAACTTTGGTGGTTTTTCAAAAAGATCTTTTTTGATACTCATGAGACTTCAAACCATGAGTTACAAATTGAAGACTTATGTCACCTACCCAAATTTTTGAGAATTATTATTTTATTTGCAAAAGAATTTATGTCAAATTTAATTACAAAGTTTTTCAATTATGATCAGTTTTGATCATGGATGAATGTAATTACTGAATATTATTATTTAAAGAAATTAATTAGGAGACAAACACCCAAGAGGACTGTTGAATGATTGTTCACTGACCCACTAGGAGGAATGGAAGCTGTTGGAAGGTATGGGACACATGGCAGCAGTTGCATCACACCACTAACTAATGGTTATGGGACAACTACCCCTAAAAATAGGGCATTATCCCCCAGGTGAAGGGAGTGAGCAGGAAGCTCATTTAATGACCCAGTAACATCTGAAAAGGCCTAGGAAGCCTATAAAGGCAAATTCGAATTGGGAAGGCAGCTCTTGATCAATATTTCTACAAAATATTTTCCTCTTGTAAATCAGGTGATTACAAGAGAGATTCGAATAGGGAGGTTAGTGGTGACTGAAATCTTAAGTCTGCATATTGCTGAGAAGAAACAGAGTTGTTGGGGCAAGTCTTTTGGACTGCTACCTATTGAAGATTCAGAAGTTAATTGCTATAGCAAGAAGAAGTCCTAATTCCTGAGTTTCTTCCTCCTGGTGGTTCAGTGAATAGGCTCGGGGGTCCTAGGACAGTACATGACTGTTTTTAGGAATTGGTTGGGTCGAACAGTCTTCTTGGGCTATTTGTTTCCCTACATATTTTCTCAGGTTCTACAGATTTTCTAACTTATTCCCAGTAAATGATTATGTTCTTTTTAACTAGTATTTTCTATTTTTCTATTTTTGAAAAAGAATCTAATTCTAGAATTGTTTTAAGTCTGAATGTTTAAGTTTAATGTTGAAGTTGAATTGATAAACCAATACCTCTATTTTTCCACATGCGGTTTTGAAGCATCGTACTCTAGTAGAGATATGCAAATTAAAAATAGATTAGAGGATAGGAAATTGCCATTGATTCGAATAGATAGAACAGTGATCGAATTATGTGTTACTATTCTGCCCTATATTTTCCAGTACTAAATTTACTGTATGGAATGGTCCTAAACTATAGCATTGTTTCATAAATTATAAATGTTGTTCTCTTATCTATGTATATATATTATAGTTTACTCATTCTACTAGTTATGTAGTATTTAAATGAAATTTGACAAACCATGTTTATACCATAGTTTTCAAATTAAAACAGTATTATCATCATCATTCACATGTTGCAAACAATAGCATTACATAGTCATTCTATATTACCCAGTTTTCACTTTACACATACACACACACGGTTTGTATTTCTTATTCCATCATTTTTATAAATCTACAGTTCAAACAGATAATGGAATTAATATAATATTTCTTTGATAGAAATTCGAACTGTAAGTACCAAATTCCAAACTGAGTTTTCATAATGGTATCTAGTTATTTTCAATTCTCTTTTATCGTATCGCAAACTTTCATATACAAGTTTAGGATCAAACCAAAGATCCTTGTAAAGTTCGTTGACAAACATCTATTTTCTTTTCAAACGTTGGAAACCAATTTAGGGTTTGACCTTTTATTATCTTTACAATCGAATTTTCTATTATTCGAACATCATACATTGTATAGCTACTATCTTGCAGAGTACATAAACCCTAACCAAAACACTTACAAAGAAAATCCTACAGCAGTACGATTTATAACACAGACCCGACTTATACTTTCACACCCATTATTTTTTCCGATTGATATATTATTTGAAATCACAGGAATCATCTTTAGGGGCATAGCCTGTCATTTTCTTTCCATAGTAAAACAAAACTTACTCTAGCGTCGTACAAAGAAATTTTAGACTTCCATCACAGATTATGTGATCTTGAAATAAGTTTGACAGACACGTTTCACATGATAAATTCCAACCATTTAAACCTAGACAAAGACATTGTGTTATCATTCTCAAAAGATAGAGGTGTAATCTTTATAAACGATCCTCGGCTCCATGTATCATTCGTATAACTTGAACAAGACAAATCGTGGAACAATGGCTAAAGCCATTACAAGTCTCCACTACAAGTAAACAAAGACGATATGCCCTGAAAACGAAAGTTATAGTATGTTGTTCCAAAACGACACATACAGGTTTTTATACCTAAAACTATTTTGAGACGAGTTCTTAAAACCCTTGTCATTGTCGAGCCTTACACTCTCCAGTTCAACGAAGATCGACATTTGGTAGAGAACCAAAGACCTTTAACCAAATAAAAATCACAATATTGAAAATAGTATCATTGGATTTACAATTGGGTAGTTCAAAGTCCTCCATATAACAAACAATGGCGAGTCATGGCAGGACCAACTTCTCAACCCTTGAAACCTCATCAACACAGTCACAAAGCACCTACAAGGTTAGGAACGACCTAGAGCTTACCGGTTGAAAGCTCGCCAACCTTGTAGAACCATTTCCCATTTCCTCTATTACATAACCTGCAACTGACAGGAAACGAAAGTTAAAATTCAGAAGACTAATATTTTCTCAAAACAAAAGTAGAAACGCATTAACATAATCGTTATTTCGTTGCAGAAAACTTACAGTGCAGTAAGTACCAAAGCATTCCATTTTAACCAGCTTTAGGTTGATCCCACAATTGAAAACGAGTCGAGAAACCCTCGGTGCATTCACGCCAAGGCAAGCTGTGGATTCCAACTATAATGACGAGTTCCAGAACTACCAACTATTAACAATACAAACTAAGTTTATAGTCTATCAAACGACGCTAATTGCAGAAGGAAGAGAAACTGTAACCCTCTCAAGCCAGAGGTCTCGAGGTTGAACCTCATACAAGTCTAGGCAAAAAAAATTGGTAGCCTATCGGCCACAGATCAAGAACAACGGAGACAATAGTCCTCATTCACCAAACTCTTAAACCAAAACCTCGATTCAATCGTTAGGGTTTGATCCAACGATCAATACCAATGTTGATCAACGATTGAAAATGTGCCAACGATACTGCATTAAGTCGAACAACCCTAACATTGAATGCACTGTCTTTTCACACACAGGGAGATTGCCATGATCGATCACGTTGTATAGTTTCCACTTCCAGCTTAGAGGATTTACCTTTTTAAAATAGTCTTGGCAATCACCATTAAATGTTATCACACTACATGGAGTGGCTTGAATCCTCGTCACTGAGAATCATCATGCCAAGTCTTGAATTCAAAATCGAAGAACGATCTCCCCGTGGTTCAACGATCGTATCATATTAATGAGCCAGCTGCGCCAACCTGCCAACATTCATTGTTATGTCAGTATTCTCTTCCCAACGACATGAATTTAAAAACCAAATTCATGACATTATAACATTACATATTATATTAAGTCAAAACTCATAAGTAGTATGAACCTTGAGTTACTCTCACGATTGTTATAGCCTGAAATGACACCTCTCCGTCCGTGACGATACTTGCTTCCCTTGGTCGCATGACGACACTTCTTGAGATCAAGTTCAGTCACACAACAGGACATTTGTGGATGGAGGAGTCATTTGGGACACTAAAAATGGTTGAAATTACCTCATTCTTGACCCATTTGATGTATATGACCCTTAGGAACATTTTTCCAGACCAAACCATCTCCTGAAAATGAGCAGAAAAGCCTGTTTTTGGCCATTTTTCAACATGAGCGTTGGTACACAAGCATGATAGTAGCGTGTGTACGCAACTTTTCTTGATTAAAGTAGCGCTCAACTCCATATGTATGATACTTTGTCTACTGTAGAGTAGCGTACACCCCTGTTTTGGTTAAAATCTCAAAATTTTGGGAAGTTAAGTTGGTTGGGGAACCTCCTACTCGGTTATAACTTCTTTTCCTATCCTTCATTGACTATATAAGGAGGGTACAAGGGCCATGTGAGGGGACTAAGACCAATTACAAAGTCATGCTGAGAGTAATGACCTTGTAAAGGAGTCTAAACCTATAGGATGGAAACCAAAGTTCCCTTGTAAACTTTGTAAGGGAGATCACCTTACTCACCGATGCCCTGCCATTCCAGAGGCAAGAAGAGTGTGGTCCATGTCTGAAGGAACCTCTGTTCCTGAGTTGTCTATAGATTCCCTACAGTCAGATCAACCTTTGGTTGATAAAGTGGTTGAACCAATGCAATCTTTGGTTGACCCCACTCTTCCTTCGGAGAGTGAAGTGATCGAATCGATGCAATCTTTGATCGATCCCATCAGTCCTTCAGAGATTGATGCACCTACTGCTGAAGTCTTCTGCATTACTAGTTTGGATATTCCTAAAAAAGGGGGCACTTCATCTGTGCCATGTGAACCCCTACTAAGCCCTAGGATTGTTTCCTTTGATTGGAATAGTCTAGCCGAGCCTCGTCTTCCTTCTTCGACACCTTTCCAGATAAAGGTTGATATCGGGAACGATACGGTTGATCGATGCATTGTTGATGAAGGAGCTTCTGTTAGTATCTTATCCACTTATGCTTGGAGAGATTTGGGTTTCCCTAATGTTATTCCAGTTGCTAATTGGCCGTTGACCTTTGATAGAAGACCTAGTGAACCGATCGGATTCCTCCATCAGGCACCTGTTACTTTGGGTGGAAAAATAGTCTTAGTTGATTTTATGGTTTTAAAGGACCCTGTGGATTTTGATATGATCCTCGGGCGTGATTACGTTTATGCTATGCATGCTGTGGTGTCTACGCTCTTTCGTGTGATGCATTTCCCTCATAATGAAAGCATCGTCACTATCGACCAACTTGCATTCGTCGATCCTCCTTATTACCCAACTGTAGACTAGTCTGATCCCTCGTCATTAGGCACTACTATGTCACATGGGACTTATGTGGCATATTGTTCCTTGAGTTCAACTGCTACTGAGAAGAAGTCTCTGAGTTCATGCTTACCTTCTCGGAACTTGGTCCCAGCTTTTGACCAAGTGACACCTCCATATGAATGTTTAGATATGTATTCTATCTGGGATGATATGCTTCCTTCCGATGAAGTTTTCCTAGAGTCCATAGTACATTCTGCCATTCATTTGGATGTTGATCTAGTCGCAGTTATGTCCAACCCCGGTTTGACCTTAAAGTCTGATCTTCCTACTGTTGAGTCTTTGGAATCTCCTATAGATCCGCAAATCGGTGTTCCTGCTGAGTTTGATTCTGCTTCTAGAATTTTCAACTCCCGTGATGATGAATTTGTTTCTGCAGATTCCATCATGTCCTTCAACTTTGATCTTCATCCTGAAGTTGATCTTGTTGATTGTAAGTCCTCGGGCTTGGGTACCATAGAGTCTTCATTTGAAAACTCTGCCTTGTTATGCCTGTTGTTGATGATAGTGAAGTTGAAAGTATTTCTACCACAGTGACTTGTATCATGTCTTTCTTTACATATGTTTTAGATATGATCTTGGTACTGATGTTTCTTGGAGACAGGATTCTTAGCTGGATGAATACTTGCTTACTAGTCCTTTTCGACACCTTGTGGGACCATGTCAGGTATATTCGGATCCTTGCATATAGGTTTAGGCTTCCCCGCTGTTATGTTGCATTTGAACCTTTTGCCATCCGAATTCGCCATAGGGTCGAACCTGTTGGATATTGGTGTGTTAGCCATCTCTTTATGCATTATGCACCAGTCCGATAGTAGATCCTACCTAACATGGGTCACCCTAGTCAGCACCCTTATGCCATTCTGGTGCCCATGCTGAGTTTTTCTCATAGGCTCGGGAGCCTTTTTAGATTTACCATGACTTTGAGAAGAAGCCTCATATCTTTCTTCCTCATATATTTATGGCCATCCCTGATAAGGCTCCCATATTTGTGTTCAAATTGCATATGCATCTGTTATGATCCCGCTTGCGCTAATGAGCCTAAAGCCTCCTTCCACGCTTTTAGCTCGTTATATAAGCCTTCATCTCTGATCTCATTTCTGCTAAGCCCTGTATCATTTTGCCTTTGCAATTTGACACCTTTTACCAGGAGGAGACACACCCTGAGTGTCCTTATCTTGCTCATGTTCCTTGAATTAGGCATAGCTTTGTTCCATGCGCTTGGAGCTAGTTTTGCATGTCCCTGACACTCGTATCCTCCCATTTCGAGCATTCTTCTTTTACTTCGAGCTCGTTAAAAAATAGTAAGTAGGTTTCGAGCATTCTTCTTTTACTTCGAGCTTGTTAAAAATAGTAAGTAGGTTTCGAGCATTCTTCTTTTACTTCGAGCTCGTTAAAAATAGTAAGTAGGTTACAAGCATTCTTCTGCCTTCACTTCGAGCTCGTTAAAAACAGTAAGTAGGTTATGAGCACTCTTCCACCTTTCCTTCGAGCTCGTTAAAAATAGTAAGGAGGCTATGAGCATTTCTTTCATCTTCACTTCGAGCTCATTAAAAACAGTAAGGAAGTTGTGAGCATTTTCTATATCTCCTTTGAGCTCATTAAAAACAGTAAGGAGGTCATGAGTTTACTTTTTCGAACTCGTTAAACCTTTACGGAAAAGATCCCTATGGAGTTCTTTTAAGCCCTTTTCAGACTCCTTAAATAGGAAAAGTTTGCCGAGCATAGTTGTCTTTTCGGGCTCGTTAAAATAACTGAACCGACATCCACTTAGGTATAGAATTACCCCTTTTCCGGGCCTTGGTGGATAATTTACGGAAAATGTATACTCTAGGTACACTCTTGTATGCGCTAGAAGAGTTCTTCTTCCATTATTTTACACTTTTTCGGGGAAGGAGACTAACTTTACGAAAAAGGACCTTTGGAGTCATCTTTAGGGTTTTCAGACTCTCAAAATGTGAAAACAGCAAGCGAGCACATACCAATCCGGGCTCGATATAAAATCCACGGATAGGTGTATAGAGGACTGTTTAAGTTTTTCAACTCTATAAGCAAGAAAATACCGCCGAGCACAGACCTATCCGGGCTCGATATTAAATCCACAGATAGGTGTATGGAGTTTTCTTCTAGGTTTTTCAGACTCCTTAAATATGAAAATACCGTCGAGCATGCTTTAGTTCTTTGTCAAGCTCGTTAACAAATGAAAAAGGAAAGGGAAGGGAAGAATGTTAAAATATCTTTCGATATGATGGCAGCAAGTCAACTATCTCTTTGAACAAAGCACCTGTTTTGAGTCTATCAAACAAGTTGGGTTCTAGTGTTGGCCTTAGGATAAACCTGATCTCAGAGTTCTTACTCCTCCATTTGGTTAGTCTTCCAATCATATGGAGAATCTGTTAATGTATCCTACATTGCAGACTTGTGTCGTGGTCCCTTTGTGTTCAAAGCTGCCTAAGTCACTCTTGTGTCGTGCTCACTGTTCAAGGATATAACCTGTGTCGACCATTCTGTAATTGCCTTGACCTTATGTGTCGGCCATTCCTTGGTGTCAGTATGTTTCATCATGTGTTCAGTCCTACTCCAAATCATCTCATACCTGTTGAGTGTCCCTCATGTTGGATGATGGAGGATGCATTAAGGCCTCCCTTCCAACGGACTTCTTCCCATCGACTTCAAGTCATTGTGCTTTGGGAATGAAGTTTAGAGTTTCGGTTAGTACCTTGGGGATTGCAGTCATTAGTGGCAGTTTCCCTCGCTATTGGATAGATGGGAATACATCAATGTCTCCTATCCGATGGATTCTTCAAGTGTTCGATGGCAAGACCACTTATTCGCACTTGCTTGAATGTACTAGGTACCTTGGGTTCCATTTTCATTATTGGTGGACACCCTCGCATTTGTTAACGGTATACATTAATGACCGGTAATCAAATGATACCTCCCATGTTCGACAACAACTCATTTATTTGCATGGATAGGTTTGTACCTTGGATTGTTTTTGGATGAAGACCTTGGGATCCTCGATAGCATCACCTCATTTATGTTATCACCCAAGTTGCGCAAGACTAAGCTACACTCTTTTTGGGCTCTTGATGAGACATAGATCCAGCTTGTTCTCTATGGCTATGTTCTCCAGTTTTGACATAGATCCACCTTGTATTTATGTGGCTATGTTTACACTTATGTTCCTCATGGATCCATGCTTGTATTCTAGTGGCCATGATATATGCATCAATATTTGGATCATTATTGTATCCTCTTGGAGGTCATGTTCCACCATTTGAACATGGACAGTTACCCCATGGATAAGTTTGTCTGGCATTGCCTTTGCTTTCAGGTACTTCATTTGAGCCTATGATTCTTGGTTTCTCCAGTTCCTCCATGATTCAACTCTTTGTTATTTATAATGTATTTCGTCCATCGTTTCCCGTATTCCCTCTGACCTCATACATTAGGGAGCATCTGTTATAGCCTGAAATGACACCTCTCCATCCGTGACGATACTTGCTTCCCTTGGTCGCATGACGACACTTCTTGAGATCAAGTTTAGTCACACAACAGGACATTTGTGGATGGAGGAGTCATTTGGTACACTAAAAATGGTTGAAATTACCTCATTCTTGACCCATTTGATGTATATGACCCTTAGGAACATTTTTTCAGACCAAACCATCTCCTGAAAATGAGCAGAAAAGCTTGTTTTTGGCCATTTTTCAACATGAGCGCTGGTACACAGGCATGATAGTAGCGTGTGTATGCAACTTTGCTTGATTAAAGTAGCACTCAACTCCATATGTACGCTACTTTGTCTACTGTAGAGTAGCATAGACCCCTGTTTTGGTTAAAATATCGAAATTTTGGGAAGTTAAGTTGGTTGGGGAACCTCCTACTCGGTTATAACTTCTTTTCCTATCCTTCATTGACTATATAAGGAGGGTGGAAGGGCCATGTGAGGGGACTAAGCCCAATTACAAAGTTATGCTAGAGGAATGGAGACCCTCATCCCCCTCTCTTGTGCTTCAATTTTGGTAAACCCTAGCACAGTTGATTAGAGGCTGGAATCCTTGGAGAACAGAAGCAGGAGACCTTGAATCTAGGTTTCGTGAAGTGACAAGCTTGAAGGAAGGTATAACTTTATGTACTTGCTTTCATTCATCAATAAAGATCATACGTTCTTTCCTTTCCAAATATGACCTATTAATGTGTCTTAGATTTGATTACTATTTGATTATAGTCTGATGTCTTCTTCTGTTATGAATATCAGTCTTATATGTGTAGTCAAATGTATTCGAGAAAGGTATCAAGTTGTTTTGCAGGTCTGGGCATTGCGACACTGGATAAGCATTGAAGAGCGAGGGAGGCAAAGCTAGGATCAACCTTCTGAATGAGGTGCCTACATCTCTAAACCCTAATCTCTTCGTTTATTTGTTGTACTTGCAGAATGCTTGTAAGTCTATCTTTATCACCGTAAGTTGGTAGTTTCTCCCCTTAACTATAGGTGCATTTTCCCCACAATAACGATATTTATTCCTATGTTTATCAACCAACTAGTATATAGTTCCGAGATAGGTCGAGTTAGAGACATGTTGTTTTATAGGGTTATATTTCATATTGTTATATATAAACATTTCAAGGTGTATATAATTCCAAATTTATATTGTGGATTTAATGGATAAAAGTATAACTTAGATAATTAGTTATTAGGACAACTTTGGTCACATGTTGACAAAGTTTCCCTTATGCCATTCATTAAATAGATACAATCATGTATAATTCAACATTATAACATCAAAATTGTTGTAGTCCATACACAAGAGATTTAACACTAGCTTAGTGACATTGTCGACATACATATAAATTTCATTATTATAAGTATAGGCAGTCTATAGATTAGACAGTTCTTGAATCATTTGGCAAAAGGTTATTATAAAGATAATCAGAGATTATGTATGCTTGTTACGTCTTCTCACTACAAACTTTAACAATTGCATTGAAGGTACTTAGTTGTCTCAAGACGACAAAAGGCCAGCTACTATAACATTGAAGATCTTAGTGACCAAACTTTTAGCATAATGACTAAACTTAGACAGTACTGTTCTAAACACTATGAAGTCGTAAAATGATATCTGAAATAGTAACTATTATAGTGAAATCCATACCTGCTCTTTTCGGATAGTCGCAAACAGAAATTATAATATTCTACTTATTTATGATGCTAAAAATTGAATTACACATACTTCATTCTTACCTGTCGTCTGCACATAGGACATTCAAGATGCTTTAGCATTACAACTAAGTAAGCTTCAGGGTACCTCGTAGGACACCCTTTTCATCAAAAGTCAAACTGTCAGCATCAATGCAAAATGAAACAGTGTCGCATCAAACTATCGATTCTTTAATACAATTGACTTTCATAGTCATGTTTACTATTTACACATTAAAACTGTCATTATCATACTGCTGCGAGAATAGAAATTAAAAGCATATATGGTACTAACAGCTGTTAAATGTTGTAACAATCAACATTTACTATTCCGCAAATCTTAAATTATCATAATTATTGTTGCATTCAAAAATTTTAAATTTTTATAAAAATTTGGGATGTTACAACTTATAAGCTTTTGCACTAGTCATTATTGCTGAGATGATGTACATTTGTATGGACTTAAGATTAAGGGCAGGGGGTTGTTAGAAATATTATACTAATCTTAAAGTCCTAAACCACTTTATGTTTATTTTAGGATATAGTTGTTATCCTTGGTAAACACACACTTAGTTATGTGTATAGTTATTGGGTGGTTATCATTTATGTACTAGAAATATGTACATTTTGTTAATACAAGTTGATTTGCTTGGTTGTCTTTTTTTCCATGTTCTGATTTCTTGACGTTCTTGATTATATTTTCTTGCTCCTAGTTTTTATTAATTCTAACTAGAAAAACTAAAGAAAATAATAGGATTTCATTGAAGGACTGGAATTCCTATATTAAAAAAATTTACTAATCCCTTAATGTCATCGATAACATTCCAACCCTCCTTACAACATAATACGTTTTCTTGTTAGAATACATTGATTTTGGGGTTAAGTGCCTAGCAAATGGAAAAGCTAAGGACATTAAAGGATACCAAGTAGAAATCTTAAAAATTGGAGAGCATATTCTCATCCCTCACATCCAGAAGCTCTTTAATCTAGCAATCAAGTAAGGTTTACCTAATCCATCGACCGAGAGCATCATTATTCCTATTTCTAAAAGTGGTGATAAACATAAACCCTCTAATTATTGTTGAGCCCAGAATTGGCCCTTTTTGACCATCATTTATCACTGTCCCTTACCTTGTCTCACACCAATTACCTTGGCAATTCAACTTATTGTCCTTATATATTCCCCAATTTACCAAGGTATGGCCGATTATCGTTTTATTGTATTAATACTTATGATTGTGATGATTTAAGCTGTGCATCTCTTAATTCGTGCTAACATGATGCAAATTATGAAGGTAGTAAGATAAATGGACTGTAGGAAGATCGGAGCTGAACAAGTCACGGAGGAAGGGACGTCCATTGCTTAAGGAAGGTTCCTTGGGGCTCAATTCGTCAATCAAGGCACAGTCGTGGCAGGGCAGCTGTAACATAAAGTTCTATCTTAAGTATGTCGCTGCTCAAATCCAGCTGTGAGCTGGAAGGACCGCCACTCTTGGGACAGTTGATAACTCCTCTTATATTTGGATATTTCAAGTTCTGCCACGCATTGTAACAGCTAGATTATTTAGGGCGCCTGAAGATCATAGATCTTCATGGATGCCCAATTATAGGTTTAGATGTTGCAACTGTATGTATAAATATGTGGTATTACCTCGATCGAGGGGTTGGACAGCAATTAATTAATTCATCTTGTATTAGCAGTCAAGCCGAAACTATGTACTCATCCTTCTGTTAATATAAGGAGTTGCTTCTGAGTTAAAGAGAGTGTTGTTCAACCAGCGTCTCTGTGTGAAGACTGGGCCCGTCTTCCACAGAGATTGCTGTGTTAAATTAGGATTTCATCTTTCTGTTGTGTGATGATTTGATCTTTCGTTTGTACGCAGCAGCAATATTCATTGTGTGGATTTCTCAGTAAATGATTGATTTGTGAGATTGGTGAATGGTATCAATAACAGTCGACTGAGTCAGGTTTGTTTTATGTAATTCAATTTCTGTTCACACTGTTGTGCTCATCCTACAGCTGAAACGTAATCCCAGAAGCTCCTAGGAATTAGCTTTCCTGTTATGTGTTGATTGATTTATATTTTGCAATTCAGTATCTTAGAACAGTTGCATCAATTTCCTTTATTAAATTCTAGAGTAATGTTCAGGTTATGCTTCATGATTCTCAGCTTGATTTCATTAGACAGTTGATTACTTTAGAATGCAATTGAGTTTTCCTTTCTGCAATCGTTGATTAGATCTGATATTCGTTTTGCTTGATGCATAATAGAAAAGGATTGTAGTACAGCAGTTAGAAGGCAATTGGGATTGCGTAGATTCTCGGGATGAACATAGATGATAGAAGATAAAAGTATTCACTTCTAATGGTTTGTGTTTAAGCATATATTTTGCACTTGTCCTTTGAAATAAAAAGACTTTCTCGGGTTGACAATAAATTTCATACGCTCTGTGTGTTGATATTTAATTATCTGCAATTAGAGTGCTTGACATTTTGGCGCCGTTGCCGGGGAAGGATAAAAATTAAACACTAGTCATTAGTTGTATCTGATAATTGCTTTCAGTCAGTCTTTTGGTTGTTTTTGAAATGATCTGCTTCGCATGAATACGAGGGGGGTAAAACGCGATCACCTCCCGACCCCCAAAACCCCACAAATTACTAACAGTACAGGTGGTTCGGGTCGTGGTCGAGGTCCACCGCTGGGCAGAAGAAAATTCATTGACGACCTTGTTGACAAAACTGATTCAGCTGTCAGATCTCGTCAACAGGGGACTCCTATCAAAAGAGGCCCTACTGATCCTGGAGCGTTAGCATCAGGATCTACAGTGGAAGATACAGGAGCAGCGGTGATTTCTGCATATACTCCTGCTAAAGAAGGAACAGCTGATTCGGCTGTTGCAATTAAAGAGTACGCAGTTGTTACAACTGAAGAATACGCAGCTGCTACAACCGAAGAATACGCAGCTGCTGCAACCGAAGAATACGCAGCTGCTGCAACCGAAGAATACGCAGCTGTTACATCCGAACAATACGCAGCTGTTACAACTGAGGTAAGGGATAAAGGAACAAACGAAGGAGAAGATACAGAAGAAAAGATGAATAACAGACATGAGAATGAAGAGGAAGAAGCAGTGGTACAATACCATCATGAAGATAATTCCCCGCCAGAAACTATGGCTACATTGCAATTCCCAATACAGCAGCTCGAGGGGAGAGCTCCTATGAAAAACATCTCACCGTCAGTGTTACCCCCGCTTCCATGGCAGGGCGGCAGAAGATCCAGACGAATTCCTGTTTGAATTCGATATCCTCTGTCGCAGCTATGATTATGTCACAGATGCTCAAAAGTTGAAGCTTTTTCCTGCCACCCTGAAGGACAATGCATTACGTTGGTTCATGAGCCTTGGGGGAGGAACTGTTGCCAATTGGAACAAGATGAAGCAAGTGTTCCTGGAAAAATATCAAGAATATTGCAACACCAGGGACAAGAGGGAGGAGTTATTCAAAATGGTACAGAAGGAGGACGAAAGCTTGGAGGATTTTGTAGAGAGGTTGCTGTACAATGTGCAGAGAGCTGGACAGACGAACATGGGACTAGATGTGCTTAAGATAATCCTGCTACAAGGAATCAGGGACGATTGTTTAGACATGCTAAATTTATTAGGAAAGGGGGATATCTCTAAAGAATCTTTTGAGACAATTGTGGAATTATGTAAGAGATATTCCAGGGGATCTTCTAGGCATAATAAGCAGCATAAACGAAATAACCTGGAACGTGATGTCTTCGACAGAACTCAGAAGTCATCCAATGGGGGAGCTACACGTGCAGAGATAGGCAATCTTCTTGAAAACTTTAAAACAGAAATGATGAGCTCTATCTCTTCAGAGATTGACGTCTTGAAGGCCAAGCAAAGACAGGCAGTGGAGGATCTCACACTAGGGGTGTTTTGTCCCCGATGTAGAAAGACTCATCCACTGAAAGAATGCCCCCTTGACAAAGTTCAAGTATGTCAATTGTGCGAGCTGAATCATGATATGAAAGAATGCCCCACGCTGCCCCAAGTGAAAGCTGTTCTGCAGGCATCAACTCCAGAGGTGGATTCAGCCTACTTTATTGCACAGAAGAAACCCTGGCAGCCCCGGAATCAAGGTATGTCTCCCGATTCATTTCCATTTTTGAATAATTTGAATAATTGGAATACTAATATGCAAAACGTGAATACACAATTCCCTTCAAATTATGCTCAGTGGAATTCTCCTCAACCTACGATGCAAGGTTATAATTCATGGAGTCCTTGGACACAGCCACCTCATCAACCTACTTCATGGTCTCCTGGATGGAGGAACTTCCATCCTGGGAATCAGTTTCCTCAACCACCTCCACCTCAACAGTTACCGTATCCTCCATATCCTCAATTTCAGCAATATCCTCAATACCTACCTCAGCAGTCGTAGCTGCAGCTGCAAAATAATCCTGTGCCTAACATACCAATACGGCCTCAGCTGCCTGCCCAACCTAACCCTAACCCAAATAATAAAACAGTCCAGCAACTGGAAACTCTCAATATGCCAGCCTACTCTCTCTCCCCTGTACCTTGTAATGACATTCGCTTACGGTCTGGGAAGGTAGTAGAGCGTATAACTTCAGAAAATATTCCACCAACTGTGTATGACAAAGGAGAGAGTTCCCAGCATCCTTTTGATCCGGTTCCTATCATTGAAGATGCTGAGCATCCCTCAGATGGGAGGACTGAAACATTGAACGATGAAGTGGATAACACGCAGCCCGCCCAGTTGGTAAGGCAACCACCTTACCCTGAGAGATTGATGCTGCCACAAAAGGGGGGGCAACCTCAGTTCAATCTCTTAGGAGAATTGAAGAACCTTTATGTTAAGATTCCCCTTTTACAAGCTCTTCAAGATGTACCTATCTACGCTAGAACTGTTCGGGACCTGTGCACTAAAAGACCGGGAAGGAAACCCAGAGATCCTCCTACTGTTCATGTTATAGGGAATTTATCCGCTTTAATGACTGGAAAAACCCCTGTAACTAAGTATGAGGATCCCGGCAATCCTACTGTCACTGTACACATAGGACAAACGCAGATACCCAACGTACTAGTAGATTTAGGAGCTGCGATCAATGTTATAACGATGGAGACTGTAAAAAAACTCGGATTCACCAATATTAGACCGACCCCTACTATCTTAGAACTGGCAGACAGATCCACTATCAGACCTGAAGGGATTTTGGACGACCTCGTTATTTCAGTAGACTCGTGGGAATACCCTGCCGATTTTCTGGTATTACAGCCAAAATCACAGCTGGGGGGACATCCATTGATTTTAGGGAGACCTTGGTTGGCTACAGCTGATGCTTGCATCAGCTGTCGATCAGGATCTATGACTATATCTGATGGCATGGAAACCAAAAATCTTACCCTGTACCCTCCAGCAAGGCCGAGTCTAGAAACTGAAACCTCCCTTTGGATAGAACAAGAAGAAGAAGAAGATGTTCAGCCATTACTAACAATAGGGAAGGCACTAACTTTCAAAAACGAAACAGAAGACGATGCCATTAATAATTTCATTAGCGAACCTGCTTCTGTAGACAAGGAAGTTTATCAACTTCTGAACAGTACCCTCGGCAAAGAAGAACAAGAACAGCTTACGGAGGAAGCACTAGCCAATGACGCAAATATAATCCCAGTATTGAAAAGCTCGAGAAGTATTCCTATTGAGGTAGAGCCTGGAAGAACTTTGAACATCAATCCTGCTCTCTCCTCAGAAGAACAAAAGCGCTTAACCAATCTCTTGAAGGAACGTAAGGGGGCATTCGCCTGGGAGTATACAGACATGAAGGGTATTCCTTCTAGTCTGTGCACTCATCATATCTATATTAAAAACGACTCCCGGCCTGTATGTCAACCCCAACGACGCATGAACCCCAATCTGAGGGATATAGTGAAGGAAGAAATCCAGAAACTCTTGGAAGCAGGATTCATCTATCCTATTTCAGACAGTGAGTGGGTTTCCCCACTTGTAATTGTACCCAAGAAAAACGGTAAATGGAGAGTCTGTGTCGATTATAGGGAGCTGAACAAGGCTACACAAAAGGATCACTTTCCTCTGCCCTTTATTGACCAGGTACTTGATAACTTATCTGGGAAGAAGTTCTTCTCCTTCCTGGACGGATTCAGTGGGTACAATCAAATCCAGATTGCTCCAGAGGATCAGGATAAGACCACCTTCACCTGCCCTTGGGGAACGTTCGCTTACAGGGTGCTTCCCTTTGGGTTGTGCAATGCACCTGCAACGTTCCAAAGAGCTGTGATTGGCATATTTTCTGAATTGGTAAATGATAGCATGGAAGTTTTTATGGATGATTTCACTCCTTATGGCAGGGATTTTGATGAAGCGTTGGAAAATTTGAAGAAGGTTTTAATTCGCTGTGAACAGGCTCGCCTCTCACTGAGCACTGAAAAATGCCACATGATGATGAGTGAGGGGGTGGTATTAGGACATTTCATCTCTACTAACGGTATTCAAGTGGATCCTTCAAAAATTAAGGTGATAAAGAATATACCAACCCCTTCAACTCAGAAAGAGGTGCGAAGTTTTCTGGGACATGCTGGGTATTACAGGAGATTCATAGAAAACTTCTCCAAACTTGCTTCTCCTTTGTTTTCATTGTTAATGAAGGATGTGCAGTTTGCATGGAGTACAGCATGCCAGACAGCATTTGATAAGCTTAAAGAGAAACTGTCCACAGCCCCTATTTTAAGGGGACCTAATTGGACCATACCTTTCCACATTTCTTCAGATGCTTCTGATACCGCCATTGGAGCAGTACTAGGACAGCAGGATGGTCAAGTACCTTATGCTATTTATTATGTGAGTAAAAACTTAGCCCCTGCCGAACTAAATTATACTGTTACTGAAAAAGAATTTCTTGCTATTGTTTATTCTATTAATAAGTTTCGGCATTACATTACTGGGTATCCTACATTTGTGCATACTGATCACTCTGCCATTAAGTATTTAATGAATAAACCTGTCACTAATGCCAGAGTAACCAGGTGGCTTTTATTATTACAGGAATTTGATATTACTATTATAGATAAACCTGGAAAAGAAAATGTTGTTGCTGATTTTTTATCACGATTTACTAACAGTGATGACAGTTCACCTGTTGAGGATGCTTTCCCGGATGAACATTTATTCGCACTCTCAGCTCATTCACCCTGGTATGCAGATGTTGCTAATTATTTGGCTGCAGGGAAACTTCCGCCACATATGTCTAAACGAGAGAAAAGAAAAATTATTCAGCAAAGTGCCAGGTATTGTTGGCTTAAAGGCCATCTCTTTTACACAGGACCTGATCTTGAAATTAGAAGATGTGTAAGGGAAGATGAGATCTTTCATATACTGAAGGCCTGTCACGATGAACCTTGCGGAGGACACTTTGCAGATA
Source organism: Larix kaempferi (assembly GCA_027924585.1). NCBI lineage: Eukaryota > Viridiplantae > Streptophyta > Pinopsida > Pinales > Pinaceae > Larix > Larix kaempferi. The sequence goes on from BSBM01000029.1 coordinate 5,356,440, forward strand.
AAAGAACAGGACATAAGGCGTTGCGGATGGGCTATTATTGGCCGACACTGTTCAGAGATGCTAAAAAATATGTTCAGTCCTGCGATAGCTGCCAAAGGATGGGCCAACCTAATAAGACAGACCAGATGCCTTTACAGCCCCAAGTGGTACTAGAACCGTTTGATAGATGGGCATTGGACTTTGTTGGTCCTATCAACCCTCCTTCCAAACAGAAGGTTTACATCTTGGTGTGTACAGACTACATGACTAAGTGGGTAGAAGCTGTAGCTTTGGCTAAGGCAAACGACCAGGCGGTGATTGATTTCCTGTACAGTGAAGTTTTTACCCGTTTTGGAGTACCAAAGGAAGTAGTTACCGATGGCGGACCACAATTTATTTCACATCAATTTGAATCCTTGCTCCGGAAGTATCATGTGCAGCACAAGATAACTTCACCTTATCATCCCCAGGCCAATGGTCAGGTGGAAAGCACTAATAAGGTTATCGAAGCAATCCTTACTAAAACAGTTAAAAGCCATCGAAGGGATTGGGCTGACAGACTTCCAGAAGCACTGTGGGCATATCGCACGACTTGGCGCAATACCACGGGCTTTTCTCCCTATGATCTGGTGTATGGTAAGAGTGCCATCTTTCCAATTGAATTTGAGATCAAGACCCTGAAAACAGCCATTGAAATGAACCTGGATGTAGCAGAAGCCCATAAAAGAAGATTGAATCAATTGAATGAACTGGATGAGAAACGATTAGCTGCGGTAGACCAGACTGTGCTACTTCAGCAACAGAGATCTAACTGGCATGACCGATTCATCAAGAAGAAAATCTTCCATGAAGGAGACTGGGCACTACTGTACGACTCTAGATTCAAGAAAGATTTCAAAGGGAAATTACGCACAAGATGGCTGGGTCCATATTTGGTTGACAGGGTATTTGACAATGGCACTGTTCGCCTGGTCACCATTGATGAAAACCGTATGCCATTACTTGTTAATGGCCACAGGCTGCGACTGTATCGGAAGCCCATTTCGAAAGATGCATTCATTTCACAGATTGCTGCTGATCCAAACTACCAATTGGCACCAGAGCAGGAACATTTTTCTACCTTTACCAAATCTTAAAATGAAAATCATATTTGCTGTACATAAATAATTTCTTGTTGTAGCGTATAATTGTCGTTTTCTTTCTTTTTTGCATTTGATCTCTTTGCTTGCTGTTGTCTTTTAAGAAAATTTTTTTCAGGGAAGCGCCAGGAGAATGATCAGTTTGGGGCCCATAATGAAAATCTCTCTGTGCCGTCCTTGTGTTAAAAAAAAAAAAAAAAAAAAAAAAAAAAAAAAAAAAATCGGCAGCTGCAACATATTTTCCGGCAGCTGCAACATATTTTCCGGCAGCTGCAACATATTTTTCCGGCAGCCGTATATTCTCTTCCGGCAACCGTATTCTCCATTTCCCGGGAGCCGTAAATGCCCTTTCCGACAGCCGTCAATCTTTTTCGACAGCTGCAACTTTAGCGGCTGCAACATCGGCAGCTGCAACATCGGCAGCTGCAACATCAACGGCTGCAACATCGGCGGCTGCAACTCCAGTTTCCGCGGCTGCCACCTCATCTTCCGCGGCTGCCACCTCATCTTCCGCGGCTGCCACCTCATCTTCCACGGCTGCCATCTCATTTTTCCGCAGCTGCCATTTCATTCACCAGCTATGGCCACCTCATCTTCCACGGCTGCCATCTCATTTTTCCGCAGCTGCCATTTCATTCACCAGCTATGGCCACCTCATCTTCCACGGCTGCCATCTCATTTTCCGCAGCTGCCATTCCATTTACCAGCCACAACCGTATTCTCCATTTCCCGGTAGCCGTAAATTTTTCCCGTCCACCGTCAAATCTTTTCCGATAGCTGCAACTCCGGCAGCTGCAATCCCGGCGGCTGTAATTTCGGCGGCTGCAACATCTTTTTCTTGCAGTCGCCACATCACTTCCCGGCCGCCACCTCATTAACCAAGTCACTTCCACACCACAGCTGTCATTTCTTTCCAGCGGCTGCGACATATTTCCCATATTCGAAAAATCTTTTCCCGCCAGCCATAAGTCTCTTCCGACAGCCGTAATTTTTCCCGGATATTGTGAATCTTTTTCCGGCTGCCACGAATTCTTTCCCGATGGCTGTAACTTCTTTCTTGTCAGCTGCAACAAGCTTTTTCATCGGCCGTGTGATCATTTCTTTGGCAATTTGCAGTGGTAACTCCCGTGTTAACAGAAGGATTGTTTAACTTGCTAATTATGACGCTGATTCAGCCCAGTCCTGCCGGCGAACTCATCATTTCAACCCGGAGGATGCGACGCCTTGTGTTTTACCGGCGAAGGAAATCAGTGCCTTATCCGAGTCATCATGATTCCACGTCTGATTGTGCACGCGTTCGGCTCCATGACGTCACCAACTCCATGCTCCACCAGTTTTCGCAGCCCTCCGACGCACAGTTTTATGAGGTATGGCTTTCATTTATCACGTGACTAAGTATTGATATCATGTAAACGAGATTGGCCGTACCTTCACTCGTACCACCATTTATATCTGATTGAACCTTTCCCTCGTACGACGTAATACTAATAACTGCCACCTTCCCCAATTCGGCATGAAAATTTTAAACTCCTCTCTGCGCTTAACTTTCCGAATTAGTTCATTCGTTCAACGTCTCCGCTCAACGATTCGTGCATTCTTCGCGCTGCAACTTCTATTCTGGATCCTGTACTCTGTCGAAACAGCAGTTCTATCTTGCAGCCAGGACCATGGGCATTCCAGTTCGCCATGAACCTTTCAATACCCGGGAACTTAGACGGAATTTGCAGGTTCTGGCCATTTTTCAAGCCGCTGGCTGGGTCGAGTTCTTTGAACGATTGGATGGATTCGACCGGGACGCAGCCCTGCAATTTGCATTGAATCTCACTAAAACACACTCCACGGTGTGGGGGCTGTGTATAGATGTTTCGGAGGTCATTATATCCGAGGTTACAGCTATCCCATTGGTGGGAAAACCTTGGTTTAACCGTCGAGTTCCTGCAACAGTTGCACGGGAACAATTTTTACTTCCAGGGGAGCAAGTTGAAGCATCCAGGAGAGGGATTGCATTGAAGTCACTGCCGCAGCCATGGGACCAGGTCGCTATCTTCCTCAAGAAATACATAACTTGCGAAGGCAGATACCAAACTGTGTACAACTCTGAACTTCCTTTACTTTCTCATCTCCGTCATGGCATTTTGTTAAATATTCCATTTTATCTATTGCATGATTTGCGCCATATGGCAACATTCGTTCAATCTGCAAAACACCCATTATCCTCCCTCACACACCATGGCCTCATTAAGTTAATTATTATGAGAACCCTGGCCCAACATAATATAACATGGGAGCAATTCATCACCCGGCCACAGCAACCTGTTCCCTTGAGGGTTATTCCATTACAGCAATTACCGGTTCCGCCACAACAGGAGGACCGGAGTTCCTCCAGTGAAGTTGGGGGGAGGGATGAAACGGAAGAAGAACCACAGAGGGCACAGGCAGGACCATCCGGGAGGGATGAAATGGAAGAAGAGCAACAGAGGGCACAGGCAGGGACATCAGGGGTTGACAAAACCATAGAGGAAGAACAGCCCGAGGCACAGGCAGAGTCATTTGAAGTATATGAATCCCCAGCACAAGCAGAACCAGTGGGGGATGACACTGCATTTGAAGGAGAGCGAGGGGAAGCACAAACAGAGCTGTCAGGCGACAATGTAGATGAAACCCTCGTGGAAAACCTAGACAACGGGGCAGCTCCGCCAGCAGAAGGTGAAATTGGAGCAGCATCAAATGCTGCGACAATGGAACCTGAAGATGGCGGAGCCAGAGCAATGGAAGAAGATATTGAGCTGGTCACAATCGAATCTTCACCGGAATGGGTAGGAGGAGCAGCTGTGATTGAAGAAGAACAGCATGGGGGGCAGGGAAATGTTCCTTTGACTTCAGTTTTGCCTCCCTATGTTCCAGCTCCACGAGAAGAAACACTACAGAAAGGGAAGTCACAAAAGAAAACGCCGCAGAAAAGGAAGAGGACCACCAATGAGTTTGATTTAGTGGCACCAATTAGAAGGAAGCGAACTCGGTCAATTACAGCAGCAGAGGCAGCTAGAACAAAATGGGCAACCTTAGAGACACAGGTTGAACCCCCAATCCTTACACCAAAACCGAGGGATGCTCCACAAAGGCCAGTGGAGGAAGAGCCGGGAGTTGAGGGACTCTTGTATGAGAATGCAATGCTGAAAGAGGACCTCCAAGCACTTAGAAAGGAGCTGGAAACATGGAAGGAAATCTGCCAAAAGCAGGGTGGAAGAAAAATGTATACATTAATAGAGGCTGCAGACCAAGTGGAGGAAACAGCTTCTGCTGAAGCTGGAGAAAAGGATGAGCGAATACTCTGCCCCACCTGTGGGGAGATCTTTGAGGAAGCAGGCCATAAAATTTTACTTAGCACCTATTCAGCACAACAGCCTGCAGCCACAGAAGGGAAAGCAGTGGAGAAAGAGGATGCTGCAACACAAGAACCAGCACCTTTAAACATCCTTGCTGCAGCTGCTACTTCCCATGATGCAGAAGTCATAGAACGGATGGGAGAAGAACAGGGAGTGGAGGATGCCCTGGAAATTTATAAGGAATGTATGGCAATTCCAAAATGCTCCCACGACATAGAAATCATAGAACAAATGGGAGAAGAACGGGAGATGAAGAATGCTCTGGAGCTTATAAAAGAGTATGGTGAGACCCCAGAGTGTTCTCATGACACAGAAATCATGGAGCCAAAGGATACCCTGGAGGATAGTGAAGAATTTTGTGCTATAACCCCAGAACGTTCCAAGGACACAATAATTTTAGAAGGGGAAATGGAAATGCAGGACAGTGACAAGTTGAAACAGGATGCTGCAACACAAGAACCAGCAATCCTGAACTTGACCGTCCAACCGACTGAGCAGACAGAAGAAGAAGTCGGGACAGAGGATATTCTGGCATTCAACGATGAACTCTGGGTGGTGACCCCAGAAAGCTCTCATGATACAGAACTCATGGAAGAGAAGCTGCAGCAAAATAAAGATGAAGATGTAAGCCAGGATGTTGTCACACAAGAACCAACATCCTCGGATGCTGCAGCAAGAATCCCTGAACTGCAGTTGGAGGATAACCCGGGAGTAGAGATCATTCCTGATATACAATGGAGTGATGATGAACAGGTACAGACACCCTGCTCAGGTGACACTGAAATCTTGGAGGAGGAGCTGCAAATCGAAAAGGATATCCAATCCCAGCAGCCAATTGACAAAGAAGACACTGTTACACAAGAACCAGTGTCTCCAAAAGCAATAAAGGCAGCTGCTGAAGAAGGTTTAAGGGATGTTGCTGTTACACAAGAACCAGCAACTCCCTTGATAAGATTAGATGCGCTGGAAGACACTGTCCCACAAGAACCAGTGCTTCCACCTCCTACAGGTATTATTGAATTGGATTCAGATTGAGTGTGTCTTTTCAACTTCCCCAGGCAAAGCATAAGAGAACTGCAGATATTAGCAAGTAGCGGGGGAAGGGGAACAGTAAAGTTGGGAACTGCTGGGTTGCTAACAGAAATTTTTCAAAGGGATAGAGGGGATGCCTGATTTATCTACATTCTTTCCTCTTGCCTGGACAAGGTTCAGCACAATATTCAGATGCAGGTTGTTGCATGAGGACATGCAACAGGATAGTTGGGGGGAGATGTTGAGCCCAGAATTGGCCCTTTTTGACCATCATTTATCACTGTCCCTTACCTTGTCTCACACCAATTACCTTGGCAATTCAACTTATTGTCCTTATATATTCCCCAATTTACCAAGGTATGGTCGATTATCGTTTTATTGTATTAATACTTATGATTGTGATGATTTAAGCTGTGCATCTCTTAATTCGTGCTAACATGATGCAAATTATGAAGGTAGTAAGATAAATGGACTGCAGGAAGATCGGAGCTGAACAAGTCACGGAGGAAGGGACGTCCATTGCTTAAGGAAGGTTCCTTGGGGCTCAATTCGTCAATCAAGGCACAGTCGTGGCAGGGCAGCTGTAACATAAAGTTCTATCTTAAGTATGTCGCTGCTCAAATCCAGCTGTGAGCTGGAAGGACCGCCACTCTTGGGACAGTTGATAACTCCTCTTATATTTGGATATTTCAAGTTCTGCCACGCATTGTAACAGCTAGATTATTTAGGGCGCCTGAAGATCATAGATCTTCATGGCTGCCCAATTATAGGTTTAGATGTTGCAACTGTATGTATAAATATGTGGTATTACCTCGATCGAGGGGTTGGACAGCAATTAATTAATTCATCTTGTATTAGCAGTCAAGCCGAAACTATGTACTCATCCTTCTGTTAATATAAGGAGTTGCTTCTGAGTTAAAGAGAGTGTTGTTCAACCAGCGTCTCTGTGTGAAGACTGGGCCCGTCTTCCACAGAGATTGCTGTGTTAAATTAGGATTTCATCTTTCTGTTGTGTGATGATTTGATCTTTCGTTTGTACGCAGCAGCAATATTCATTGTGTGGATTTCTCAGTAAATGATTGATTTGTGAGATTGGTGAATGGTATCAATAACAGTCGACTGAGTCAGGTTTGTTTTATGTAATTCAATTTCTGTTCACACTGTTGTGCTCATCCTACAGCTGAAACGTAATCCCAGAAGCTCCTAGGAATTAGCTTTCCTGTTATGTGTTGATTGATTTATATTTTGCAATTCAGTATCTTAGAACAGTTGCATCAATTTCCTTTATTAAATTCTAGAGTAATGTTCAGGTTATGCTTCATGATTCTCAGCTTGATTTCATTAGACAGTTGATTACTTTAGAATGCAATTGAGTTTTCCTTTCTGCAATCGTTGATTAGATCTGATATTCGTTTTGCTTGATGCATAATAGAAAAGGATTGTAGTACAGCAGTTAGAAGGCAATTGGGATTGCGTAGATTCTCGGGATGAACATAGATGATAGAAGATAAAAGTATTCACTTCTAATGGTTTGTGTTTAAGCATATATTTTGCACTTGTCCTTTGAAATAAAAAGACTTTCTCGGGTTGACAATAAATTTCATACGCTCTGTGTGTTGATATTTAATTATCTGCAATTAGAGTGCTTGACAATTATCAGATCAATATGATTATCCCTCTCTTAGCTAAACTATATGATATTATTTTGGAAAAGAATATCACCATATGGCTAGAAAGTGAAGGTAAGCGAGATAAAGGTCAAGCGGTCTTTAGAAGACATCACTTAACCACATACGACCTAGTTATGCTTAGGATCATAATAAATCCAATCTCTTATGTTGCTTTGTGGAATTCAGAAAAGATTTCGATACGATGCCTATAAATAGCATGTGGAATAGATTAGAAGAGATAAAGGTTCCTTTCGAGTTGATATCTTTTGTTATAAGGTTGTATGAGACTATCATTTCCAAGATTAAGAGAAATGAGGGCTGGTCAAAATATATTAATTGTAATATTGGATTTAAGCAAGGTTGTCCCCTCTCCCCTACCCTTTTCATCATATACATCGATAAGCTAGAAGGATTTTTAGAAGAAGTCAGTTGCATTGACACGACCTTAGATAGAATAGTCGTCGTCATCCTTCTATATGTGGATGATATTGTTCTTATGGAAAGGTGTCCCTTTGATATTGATAAGCAATGAAGAATTCTCAAGGATTTATGCTCTAATATGGGTATGACTGTTAACACTGACAAAACAAAACTTATGATTAAATCAAGTCCAAGAAGGTCACTCATGCTAATTTTGTATATGACACTAACAACTTGGAGGAAGTGCATGATCTTCTTACAAATATCTTAGAATTGATATTCATCACAAACTCAATTGGAACTATAACATTGAGAAAATGATTAATGGAGGGTGGAAAGCTTATTTTGGTCTTGAAAACAATTGTAAATAAACAAACCTTGTGATGTGGGATAAAAATAAGTCCATCTTTGAAACTCTCGTCACTCCTATTATCTTGTATAGTTGTGAAGTTTGGGGTTGCAACATCCCTAGAGAATCATGAACAAAGTTTGAAAAAATCCATAAGCATTTTATCACTTATAACCTCAAAATTAAAAGCAATACTCCCTATCCTATTCTCCTAATAGAAGTGGGTCTTCCTCGCATCAAGAGCATCACTATGACTAGGTACCTGATGTACAAGTACAAGATAAATAACATGGGAGACTAGAGACTTCCTAAAATTGCTTTAAAATCTAGTCAAGACCACCTACAACTCAAGAGAGGTTGGTATAAAGACGCCATGGCTTGGTTAAACGATTGGGGGATTGACGAAAATGCCACCTTATAAAATACCAATAACATTAAAAATATTATTACATCTAAGTTTAAAGAAAAAATATGGTGCGAGAATAAATTAGAGGTTAAAAGAAAATTAAGATACTATAAGAAGGTCATTAACCATAATCTAGAAGATCAAAAATATATATTTGTTTTAATTAGTTCGAAGAATAAAATTAATATAGCCAAAATAAGAACAAACTCTCATGAGCTTCAGAGTGAAATATGTCGTTGGATAATTTCCAAAACACTGTGGGTGGAAATGATTTTCCATCTCTATGAGACTATGAGTGTTGAGGATGAAAGTCACTTTCTCTTAGAGTGCCTTGCATACACTCACATTAGATCACAATTTCATAATCTTTGCTACAATACATACTTCCATAACCTTCTAGCATGTCAAAACTATGATGACCTGGGAATGCTTCTCTCTAAGCTTTTTGAGCATAGGAATAAAATTTTATAGCAAACCAAATAATTCATTTTTTTTCTCTTAAAGTTTGATAAAATAAAATTGGTCTCAATGGACATTAACCACCATCATCATTCATTATTTTATATATATATATATATATATATATATATATATATATATATATATATAATTGTTAAATTATTGTTAATAAAATCTAGTTTTGGTGGTTGAGAAAAATAGTTTTATCTTCCTCTTAAGAATCGATTCTTATAAATGACCAATTAAATCTTTAATGAGCATCTTATTGTATTGTGTTTCAAATTTTAGTCCACATAAAATAGTTTTCTTTTTTACATTTAAATATTCAAAAATAATTTAAATGAATCTATATAATTCACCTTTAATAATTAAAAATAAAAATTTGTTAACGATTCTCATGATTTATGAGTAGAAATTAAATTGTATTAACTAAAATAATTTTACATTACGTATTTATATGTCTCTAAATATATATGAATGATGATCATCATTTTTTATTGGCAATATTATTAATATAAGGTGCTGTAATTTCTAATGATTTTTTTATCAATATAAAAAGTTATTAAATTTAATCATATTTAAAAATTCTAATTTACACTTTTAAAAATAACATAATTACCTTTTTGTTTCTACTGAACAAATTCATATCTATATTACGGGCGGAAACGCAAAGGCGGGTAACACTTTGGTGGGAATCGGTGGGCGAAGAACTATAGCGGAAGTTATTCGGCCGAACAAGTTTAATTGTTCGGCCGAACAATTAAATTATTCGGCCGAATAATTAAACTTATTCGGCCGAATAACAGTTAACGGGCCACCGTTAGACCTAACGGTGGCCTCGATGCATGTGCCAAGTTTTAGCCGGACGGAGGAAACTCACGGCGCTGTATACAATTATTCGGCCGAATAAGTATTCGGCCGAATACTTATTCGGCCGAATAATTATTCTGCATAAAAGCTCTGTCGCGGCCATTTCTTGTCACTTTCCTGTGATCTCGTGGAACCCTCGGCGCTTATGGTGGCCCTACCTTTGCGTCGACGGTCCACTCTGTCGCCTTTCTACCATCCGATTCGTCGTTGCCGTGTGTTGTTCATCCGCCACCCTGCGCGTATGCCCGCCGATTCTTCCTAGCTAGAGTGTTGCTGCCCCATCCCGCCTCTGTCTGTCGTTTGTCCGCCACCCTCTTGTTTAGCCATCTGCACGTAATTAAGGTTTTGCCTCTCCTGCGTGTTCGAATTTATGTTTCAGTCGATGAAAGCGATATGGTGGATTCTGCGTCTGGTGTAATCCTGTGGATGTTCGAACATCACTAAGGTCCTGTAGTTGGCGACATATCGGCACCGTTTGTAGAGGTAAAAGTCTTCTTATTTGCCTTCTGAAATGTGTTTTTCTGTCTTTAAGTTTGTTATTTAAGTTGCAATGTTTGTTGCAGGTTTTCTTAGTTAAGTTGTTGTTGTGATTTCAGGGTTTCATTTCCGTCTACTTCATTCGTTTTGTTTCGGCTGATTCAAATTTGTCTCTGGGATCTCTTCGGCCGAATTTCAAGTCTGCTTTTGTTTCGGCTGCGTCTGAAGAGGTAAGTAAAACTTATTTGTCAAATTTGCCTGCATTCTTCTTGCTTGCTATCGTTTTGTTTGCTTTTCGTGTCGGCTGTGTCCATGGACTCTGTCCAAAATTGGGCAAAGACCATGGACTCTGCCCAAATGGACAGAGTCCATGGACTCTGCCCATTTGGACAGAGTCCATGGACTCTGTCCAAATGGGCAGAGTTCTCGTACTATGGCTAAATTGTATGTGGAAAATGATTTAAATTTAAATATAGAGAGAAATATGGTTAGTGTCCAGTTAGTTGTTTTTTTTAAATTGTTGGATTTGCCTATGTTAAGAAATGAAAATAAAAGTAGGACAGTAATTTTGTTTGTAGAGAACATATCTCATTTATATAAAGGCTTGTTTTATTTGAGAACTTTGTCAACATGGACATGGACAGAGTTCATGAACTCTGTCAACATGTCCATGTTGACAGAGTTCATGAACTCTGTTGAAATGGACGAGGACAGAGTTCATGAACTCTGTCAACATGTCCATGTTGACAGAGTTCATGAACTCTGTTGAAATGGACGAGGACAGAGTTCATGAACTCTGTCAACATGGACATGGACTGAGTTCATGAACTCTGTTTATGTTTACATAGTGCAGAGATCAATATATAAGTTCTATTACAAACTGTGTGGATAGATAGCTATAGATACAACCAAACTTAAGACAACTAAACTCTATTTTTGATACAACAAAACTTTAAATGGACTTTAGGTACAACGAAACTATAGGCATGAATAGGCTTTAATTTAGATGTACTATAGTAAGTTTCATGCAATTGAACAATAATAGTCATAGTCATTTTATAAACTAGATTAGGTGATCTTATCCCACAATGGTCTTGAGTTTTATTTTTGTAAGGGTAGCGATTCTGGTATTATGTTTTCCTTTGTTTGCAATATGGAAAACTTGGAGAACATAATACCAAGAATCGTTACCATTATCAGATTGAAATTGAAGACTATTGTCGAACATGGCCAATTTGGGAAACATGTCATTTAACTCCAAACATAATACTAAGAGCGGTAAATTTTTTTTTATTCAATGGAATAATGAGAATAGTTGTAGATGTAATTTATGTTTCGAGTATTGAAATGTCTTGATTAAATTATTAATTTAAGAAACTGAAAATCGTCATAAAAATGGCAAATTTGGAAAACATTTCAACTCAGAACGTAATACATGAATTGTCAATTTTTATTTTATTTTGTGCAATAATGAAAATATTTGAAGATGTAATTTATGTTAGGTATTAAAATATCAATTAAGTTATTAATTTAAGATTGAGGTTAGAAGTTAAAACAATTTCATGAACTCATTCTTGACATAAAGAAATCAACCCTTCACTTAGTACCTAACTATATTGGTTCCATTCATTTTAAACATCAAAAACACTTAGAAAATTGGTACATTAATTCGTCACACATCTAACAATATTAGCTATACTCTTTTTGAGAACTATTAGATGATAAATTAGGTAAATCTAGGTCCTTGTTAAGTAACGTAGTCTCTTTAGTAGTTAGGTTTTAGAATTCATAAAATTAACATGTAGGATTTGAATATGTAATTAGTTGATATTTGTGTTTAAGTGTAGGCATTATATATCAAATGGAAAGAGAGGATTCTTTGAGACGAAAACGTAGGAGGTCTTCACAAACTTCTGGGGTTGGTGTTACGAGTGATAGTCGGAGGTTGTCAACCTCTCCTCGGGATTCTAATTTATTGTATAGTTCGCATCGACGAGATGAAAGGGGTACAAATGATTCCCCTATATCTTCTGTGGGAGAACGTCGATATCGACCCTCTATTGGTATATGAATATCGATCTTTTAACATTTATATGCAAATTGTTTTTTTGTGTGTGCAAATTTGTATTTGTGTTTAAATAAGACTTTTTTTTCATTTGAAGCAGAGCATGGTTTGGAAGATGCTTGTAATTCTATAGGGAGGTAAGCAGAGCAAGAAAGGGAGACGAATGAGGGTACAGAGCAAGGTTCTCAAGAGGCTCACCATTCTACACGAGGTGGTGATGGTCGAGCTAGGACTCAATATGTTGAATTAACTGAGAGTTGTACACCCATTACAACATATCCATCTGACTTACCTCGGGAGCTTCCATGGGAAGGTGGTGATCATCAAATGACTCTTGAAAGATGTAGATCCCACTATGACAAGTTGGCAAATGATTTGTCTACTATGGATCTCCCTCTAGAGAGTAAACAAAGTTTGGAGATTGTCTTGGGATCATTGCAAAACTTCATTCAGGCATATGAGAATCTCGTACCAACTACAGATGGTTTTGTAGATTTGATGCGAAGACGAAGGGAACAAGTGATGGGTCCAGACAAATGGAATGTTGTGAAGGAGAGAGTGACAAAAGAACAGGCCAAATCAATGTTTAATTTCAAAGAAGGTCTGAAAAAAGAAATCTTGAAAGTGCAATATTTCAAGCATCCTCATCTTGCACATCTACTTTATGATTGGTTTCTTGCAGCCTATGGTCGATTTCCGTGGAACGATGAAGTTTCACAATATTTTGCTAGATTTTTTTATGCTGAGTTTTTTTTAAATATGAAGCCAGACTATACCGATGTTCATTCAAAATTTTATGTAGTTGGAAAGGGTCGAATATACGATCGAGAAGGTGCATTTAGAGATCCTGCAACTCTTCGACCTCCACCCTAGATATCTCGTCCACCAAGGTTGGTGGCATTAAAATCAGAGATAGAGCCCACATCTCAACTTGAGACAATTGCAAGGAATTTTGTTGGCGATGGTTTATCGTCAGCATTAGTCGGAGTGGATGTGGGATTGGTTCGAGAAAGGGCTCGTTCTGCTATTCGTCAAAAGTTTGTTTACAAAACTGATGATGAGATAGATGGAATGAGCATTGAAGATCTCAGGGAATATGCGAAGGTTTGTCGAGACCTAGCGGCAAATGTGATATCCAATGACACATCAAGTTTGGGAGAGGTTTGTTGACTATGATATGACTTGATCTTAATTAAATATTTTATTTATTTTGAATTGATTTTTTTTGTTACATTAGATGAATGATAAATTATGTTTTTTGATGTAAAGTAATATGTACATTATGTAAATGTTTAAATTGGTTGCAGTTTTCGAGATTGATGAACGAACATTCTTTCCACATTTCAACTAGTGAAAATCTAGAGAGAGAGGTACATATTTATTATTAACATATTTGTAATTATGTTTGAATTTGATATATATATATATATATATATATATTATTATTTTTTGAATGTTAATTTAACTATGCATCTTATTGTTAATTTGACTTATACATACAGGTTTCTTTAAATACGAACTTTATAAATGATTTACCATCTATTGTGAGCTAATGTTTTTTAATCTTTTTGTTTTAGTTTTAAGTTAATTGGCATAGTAATTTTTTTGGTTTGCATTATGTTTTATTTATTAATACAACTTAAATTTTAGGGGGGAGATATAGGTTCTTTGCTTAATGGAGCAGATATTGGTAGAGAGGTAATTTCGTTTAGTGCTTTAATTTTGTTTATTGTTTTAATATTTTAATATTTTAATTTTTATGGATTTAGATTTATGAGATCTTTATAAATTGATTTTATATATGTTGTAGCTTGGGTCTCTCAAATCTTTTGGAGGCAAAGGAGAAACTCCTTTGGAGGATGGTGGTGGACAAGCATTTGGAGAATTTGATGTAATATTGTTAATATTTGAATTGTTTTTTGATATATAAGTTTAATATTTTAATTTTCTGAATATAGTTTAAATAATTTAAATGATATTCATAATCTTTTTTTACACATGTTGCAGGGTGGGTTGAGTTCAGGGGGGGGCTCAAGTGGAGGGGGAGGCCCGAGTTGAGGATAACATGGTGGACATTTTATTTTTATAGCATGGTGGACAATTTTTTTGTTGTTGATATGCATCTAGATTGGAAACATTTGTTTTGGACATGTTGAGAAGATTTATTTTTGGACTAGATATATATATATGTGGGTACATTGAACATGCACATGTTCGTGAGTATTTTTTTGAAGATTATATACATGTTCTTTGAACTTACATATTTTGTGAATCTTGGTTTAAATGATATAGTTTATTTTATTTGACATATTTGGTGTGATTTAAAGGTTTAGAATATGTATTTGTATGTTTAAATGAATGAATGAATATGTAAAAATGGATGTTAAGGACATGACATTCTTGAATATTATGAAGTTTAAGAAATGTTATGGATGAACATAGGTTTAAAGTTCATAAATGATGAACTTTTGATTGAAACATGAATGAATGTTAAGATTTGAATATATTAAGAACAAGAATATGTTATCTTTGAATGTTAGGAAGTTTAATAATTTGTTAGAAGTTTTGATAGAAATATGGATGAACCATGAAAGTTTAAAAGTGCAAACATGTTGAGTTCAAATTTTAGAGATGAATTAAAAAGTTTAAAAATGAAATTTAAGAACATGAATGTTATGAAGTTTTAGGAATGATAGAAAGTTCAAATGATAGAAATATGGATGAAATAAGAAAATTTAGGAATGTTATGAAACTTAGGAATTTGTTAATTTTGAATGTTATGAAGTTTTAGAAATGATAGAAAGTTCAAATGATAGAAATATGGATAAAATAAGAAAATTTAGGAATGTTATGAAACTTAGGAATTTGTTATGAAGATTATGAATGTTATATAAGTTTTGATAAAAATATGGATGAATTAATAAGTTTAAAATGAATGTTAAGAACACATGAATTTTATTTTTAAATGTTAAGAAGTTTATGAATGTTACAAGTTTTGATAGAAAAATGGATATGAACTAGAAAGTTTAGGAATGTGTGAAGTTTTGATGGAAATATGGATGAATTATAAAGTTTAAAAATGAAATTTAAGAACATGAATGTTAACTTTGAATGTTATGAATTTTTAGGAATGATAGAAAGTTTAAATGATAGAAATATGGATGAAATAAGAAAGTTTAGTAATGTTATGAAACTTAGGAATGTTATGAAGATTATGAATGTTATATAAGTTTTGATAAAAATATGGATGAATTAGGAAGTTTAAAATGAATGTTAAGAACACATAAATCTTATCTTTAAAGGGAACACATGTTACTTGTTCAAATTTTAGGAAGTTTGAAAAATAAATATTACTTGTTCAAATTTTGATATATGGATTTTTAATTAATAATAAATTTATTTTCAATGTTCAGGTACATTTGATGCAGCTGAAATCATGGAAAATGGGGATAACGGTTTTTTGTTTTTTAATCATAAGCGAAGATTACATGATTGTGAAGTTTGTGTTAAATTAGAGCAATGATTTTTAACAACAATTTTGATGAATTTTCATCGATTTGTTGTAAATAATCATTTCTCTAATTTAGCATAAGCTTCACAATCCTAGAATTTTTTCTTGTGATTAAAAATCAAATAATTGTTGTCTTCATTTGCCATGATTTCAGTTATATGAATTTACACAAGCGATATTTTAAATTAAATATTTGGGGCGGAGAGTGGCGACAATTACAGATTCGTTAGATCTCATCATTTAATTGGTCTAATAGACATATGGGTCCACGTGAATAAAGTATTTCAGACAGAATTAAGACAAAATTTTTATATATTCAGGTGTTCGTTACCAAATAATTTTATACAAGCGATATTTTAAATTAAAGATTCGGGACAGAGAGTGGCGACAACCACAGATCCGTTATGTCATCCCTTAAGTGGTCTAATAGACATATGGGGACCCGAATAAAGTATTTCAAACAGAATTAAGTAAAAAATTTTACACATTGAAGTTTTCAATATCAAATAATTTTTTAATTCAAATTTCAGCATACTAGAATACGATTATTTAAACTTTTATATTATAGTTCTTTTCAAGATCATAAACATAAAATAGAAAAATATATTGTACACATTCGACAATGACATCGACAAAACCATTGATCTCTTAATTTTAAATATATAGTTTTAAAAACATCGCAATGGAATGCTGTCTTCAATTATCCGTTCATGGTCATATTTGGACAGTTTCCATTTTTTATTTTTTAATTGTTTTTTTTATGGAACTTGAACCAATTTTATTCGAGATGCACATACTAAATGGCTATATTGACAACATATGACATCAGGTTCATAATCCTGAAAGTAGACATAATTTTGAGTCATATGGGTTTGTTGAAAAAAATAGCCCTTTAAAATGATGGATCATCTCTCGTATGTATAACCGTTGTCATTGTAATCTTCCAATAACTTCATTTTTCCTTCAGTGCATCGCATCAAATAATACTTCACATTTTCGCTGTTGTCAACAGGTGCAATCACAGCAAAAACATCTCCTGTGCAAATTACAATTGACGTCAGGATTTTTAATTCAATTAAATTGACTAATATACATGTGTATAAGGTGAATGACAAGAATGAACAATTGACAAAACAATGGTATTTGATCATTACCTTCTCTTACGAGATCTGAAATTTTGTCGCCATCAGATGATATTGCTATATCTTCTGATTCTAATTCTTCAATGCTTGCTAGTGGCATTTTTCCTTTAGGATTAATTTCTGTGTGTTTCCAATGTTTCACGTAGTTGTTCGTTATGTTTTCACAAACTTCCGTAGATTCAATATTTTCAGTGCAAATATGACAAAAGCATGATTGCTTTCTACTGTCAAATGCATAAATGTTTTGGAAGGCTTTTGTTTGAATAGAATGAAAATCTCTAGTCCCATGTATGGTGCTAGCGTCGTATGGTATTGATCTATTAATATCTTGGATCCCAACATGCCAAAAAAACCTAGTACACAAATAACAAATTTTGATGTTAGGTACATATACTTTCTTTTAAATTGACAATATTTAATATAAATTAAAACATTTGTGTGTACATACCTGCGCCAATTTTTTGATTGCTGATTATAATCATGGTGTAGATGTGATTTACACCATTGGACAACCTCTGCAGCTAAATGGAATCGTGCAGAACTATGGTTCATTTTCCATCTTCGAAGTGCTCTTTTTACGCATGCTCCTACACCATCATGTTCACCTTTTCCATGACCAGTTTCAAAGAAATTCCAGTGATGTTTAATGTTCAATGCTTTATGAAGTCGACACAACCAATAAAATGATCGCGAAGATTTAAATTGTCCGGCACATCCATCTGACCATATCCAATGCTCATTGAATTTAATGTTACGTTCCTTTAGTGAATTGTAGAAAATACTTTCAATACAATGCTGAACAAAATGTGTATCGTGTGTACTATCGTCGCTGATATAAAAGTGATATTCTTTAATCACATCTCGATTGTCACACGTGCTTTCAATGCCATCAACATCTTGTTGAGAATGTCTATATAAAACATGGACGAATATTGAAACTTGGTCAGAATGATAGTATTCACTCTGTATCTCTTTTTGTGCAGCAAATGTATAATTTTCTGCAAAGTCAACCACTGACAAAATTGTTCCTGGTGGAAAAATTTCACGAGACTGTTTGAATTGAAGGTCTTGCCATCGTGCTCTATGTGAATGCTTGGTGTATTTATAAATTTCACTTTCGAATTTCTTGAGAAACTCTGTCACACCTATTTTATCTTCTCGCAAATCAATCCTTTTGGAATGTACATCACTAGTACTTGTAATGTATTCATATCTTCTCCAATCAACGGTGACATTTGACAATGAGTGATCAGTATCGATAGGATATTTATTGTGGTATAAAACCAAATTTTCACAACGATTACAATGTTTTCCATTGACACATTTCTTATTATAAAATACTTCATCTTGATTTCTCTCACATAGGGTTTGAGATATGAATTCACGTATTGTGGGTGGAGGTGGTGAATTTGTCCAAAACATTTTACCAAATTCAAGAAATGTGTCGTAATATAATTGGAATTGCACATGATAACGACAACAACATGTGTCACGGATAGTAATAGGTCTAACATACCATGGTTTTAGTTGCACAAATGTAGTGATTGACACATTAATTCCACGATGATCTTCTTTGAATTTATTGAACAATTGTACTTGTGTCATATCCATTATATGTTTTGGACTGCTTACATATACTCCTCGTGATACTCTTTGTCGTATTACATCTCTTGAATTTGGTGAAACTCGAGCATGTGTCAACCAATATTTCCGTACAATATCTTTAACCCCTGCTCCCATTCTATCTTTGTAAGGCTGTCTACAAATAATTGCCCAGCAAGCAAGTTCATCATTTTCATCTATTTGCATTCTGAATTTGCTATGTCTGTATAATGTCTTTCTTGAGGTTCCAACTGCTTTTGCTAGCTGTGTTGTCAAACGTTTTTGTTTAGTACTAGTCGAAATAATTGCTGTATGAATTGCTCTTCGTGCAGCGCTAATGTCTTTCTTCCTAGATTTTTCAAACTTTTTTATTGCATCACCTATATTTTCTATCACATTATGTTTTAATTTCGACTCTTTGGTCGCCTTGTGAATACCCAATAATTATGTAGCATCTTCTAGCTTCTTGGTCACTAATAAACATCTCAAAATTTGTGCTTGTCCTGTTGCTGAATAATTCTTCAGAACATCATCATAAATTTTTTGAGCCCGATATCGTGCAGCGTGTATGGGTATTTTTTTTCCATATTTTTTGCAATCAACGTTTTCTAACGTTTCATCATCAATGGTGAAAGTACCTATACATCAAGGTAAATTTAATTTAAAACGTGTATCCAAAAATACAATTCATTATAAAAAATGAATTTGGAAAATACATTCAATATATACATACCTGGTCCAATTTTTTGTTCTTGAACTTGATCTTCAATATTGACTTCATCGACATTAGTATGTAAATCACTATTTACATCCTCAACAATGGTTTCTTCAACTTCAATTTGTTCCTCTTGTATTCTATTTTCAATTTCCATTTCATCGACATTATCATGTAAAATTGTATTTGTATCTTCGATAATCGTTGCTTGCGTTTCTGCAAGTCTTGCTTTGTTGGCATGATATTTAAGTTTTTTCTTTTCTCTATTATCATCATCATCAACACGTTTACGATCATATTTTCTTTGACGGTTTCTCTTACTGCCCATGATTGTTTAATCTATAAATGATAAATTAAATAATCATCATTTTATTGTAAATAGACAAAATGAAGATTTAAAAACAATTACGAAATTTATGAACAAAAGAACTGAAATTTACTTCACCTTATCAAAATCTTGTACTTGAGTTTTTTGAAGAAAAAGTATTTGGAAACATGTTTCCTTTAAAAAGAACTTTCTTCGAATGAAATAATAACTCTTTGACAATAAATTACCTATGAAAAAATCCCATTGGAAAAGAATAAGAACACTTTCAAAATAAATCTTCTTTGTAAACCCACTAAAAAAAAAAAAAAACTTATTTGAAAAAATACCTGGGAAAATTTTTTTTTTGTAAAAAGTTTTGCAACGAAATAACTTATTTGCGAAAATAACTTGGGAGACTTTGAAAAAATCCATTTTCAAATAAATAAGAAGGAAAAATATATCTCCTTTATAAAAATAACTTGAAATAAAATCTTATTTGCAAAAATTCCTTCGAATAAAAACTCTGTAAATGCACACTTTGGAAAGAAACATTTGCTGAAAAACCCATTGGAAAAGAATAAGAACACTTTCTAAATAAATCTTCTTTGTAAATCCACTGGAAAAAAAAAAAAACTTCTTTGAAAAAATACACGGGAAAAAGATTTCTTTGTAAAAATCTTTGCAACGAAATAACTTTTTTGCAAAAATAACTTGGAAGACTTTGAAAGAACCCGTTTTCAAAGAAATAAGAAGGAAAGAAAAGTTTTTTGCAAAAATATTTAGAAAAAAAAAACTTTGTAAAAATTCATTTGAAAAAATCATTTTCAAATAAATAAGAAAGAAAAATACAACTCCTTTGAAAAAATAACTTGGAATAAAAACCTATTGCAAAGAACTAAGAAGTATAAAAGCTTGGAATAAAAACTTATTTTGCAAAAATGCCTTAAAAAAACAATCTTTCAATGTATTCCTTAGAAAGAAGTAACAAAAAAAATACTTCATAAAAAAAACTCTCTTTACAAAAAAACTTATTAGAAAATCCTTGGAAAAAAAACTTATTGCAAAGAAATAAAAAGTGCAAAAAGCTTGAAAAAAAATATTTTATAAAAAAAACTTTCTTTGCAAAAAAATGCTTCTTAAAAAATCATTTGAAAAAAACCCATTGCAAAGAAATAAGGAGTGCGAAAAGCTTGGAATAAAAACTCCTTTTGCAAAAAAATTATTTCAATGTATTCTCTAGAAATAAGTAAGACAAAAAATACCTCATAACAAAAACTCTCTTTGCAAAAAAAACTCCTTAGAAAATCCCTTCAAAACAATTCTGACCGAAAAAGATGCGAACTTGAAATGTGCGAAATTAATCAAAGTATTTAGTTCAATTTATAGAAGTGTAAATAATAATAATAATAATAATAATAATAATAATAATAATAACCTTTGATTAAATTGACGTCGTCGTTACGGAAAACCGTTATTCGGCCGAATAACCTCTGAAACCTGAAAATCAGATTGCCACTCACAGTTTTCAGGTTTCTCCATTTTCGGAAGGTAAAAATGGTCTCTTACACTATAAGGCGACTGTCGGACTTGATACCATTAGTTTCGTTATTGAATCTACTTTCCAAATATATAGATTTCTTTATGTATAGATAAGATCTGATATTTGTAATTGTTTGTTTTCTTAATAGGTGTCGAGTTTAGTTTCATCTCTTTCAAAATACGGTGAAATGAAAAATCCATAACTTTAAAAATACACCATGAAAAAATTTAAGAAAACTATGGTGCAGTTAATTGGCGTGTCTACTTCAAAAGGGTATTCATAGAATTTTTAGTTTTATATTCAGTTGAGAGAAAAGTGTTGCGACAAAACAAATGTTGAAAATCGACAAGGTTTTCCAAGTGGTTGAATTCAAATAAATATAATAATTAGTATATAGATCCATTTGCTACAAACTTATAGTCATGCAGTAGTATATTGTGTGTAGATTGGTGTAGCATATTTGTTTTTTGCAAAAAACAAGTTGAACAATGATTTTACGTGTGCGACAAAACATGGCTATTTTGTAGTCCTTTCGTTTTATAAGAACACATTGTCAAACATTTGTCGAATCGACATATCAAACCTCAATATAAAAAATTGAAAAAAATATGGATAGCAAGCTAACATAATTCTTTAAAAGTTTGCTTTTTAGTGAAAAGTGAAATTCCAAACAAAAATATCACTTTTATTCGCCCAAAGATGGAAAACATGAAAAATTCAGAATTATTTTCTCATTGAACCCCCCAAAATAGACACCCATCTTCATGGATTCACCCTTACTTAAAACACAGTTACATTTTTCAGATGTCTTCATGTATATTCGTGAACATATCATTGTTTAGCAAAGCCAAACTGTAATCAACAAAAAAATAAATCATTATACTTCAAAGAAGAATATGTTGTCCAAAAACTTCATCAAAAAAGAGCTATATCTCTTGTTTTGGACTTAGATCAAAGGAAAAAGATCCTTATTGCATTTTGCATATTTAGATACTTACATTTCTCATAAAGATATCATGATTAGCTAAAGCCGAACTGAGATCAGCCGGATGAAATCTTTTTGAAAATAAAAACTAACTAAAAACAAAACCATCACAAATGGTTGATGCCATATCATTTTACAAAATCAAACTAATAGAGAATCATAATGGTTCATGATAATATTCTTTTATAGTTGAATGTGCATATTCAACTATATGCCATATTCCCTCAGCCATTAGAGCTCCAGCTTTTGCAAGTTCATTAGCTGCTCCATTTCTCCATGTCTAATGACATCATCCAACAGAGATACCAAATGAAATGTACGCAATCTGTATATACCATTTATACCAATTGACTCCGAGTTTCCAAAAAATTGTATATCCTTTACCTTTTGTTGTGTTGCCAACCACAACAGGAGTATAATAACACATAATTCTACAAAATTGTTAGAAATTTAATAACACTTAATTCTACAAAATTGTTAGTACCTTGACCAAGTCCTGCTTTGCAAATGCTCCTTTAATAAAAAAACACAACCACCTATAACCAATATGATTACACTTTTTCATTTTTATTTTATAAAACTACATTTTCATTTTATTAAGAAGTTTTCAATTATTACTACGAGAAATCTTCCATGATTATAGTTGATTGACGTTGGGGTTCCACCTTATTGGAATTATAATTATAAAGTTACCACAAAGAATAAAGTCGATAAAGTATATCCTTCTTTTGAAATTTGAAATAATTTAAAATCTCACCTTTTGAAACGTGACGAGAATATGTTCCTAAAATTGATATATCTAATAATGACGAGAATATGTTTCTTTTGTATAATAATCTCGGCAATCATTAGATTAGTTGTACGTATTAACTATTTAATAAAAACACGTAGCTCTTTTACTAACACGTAGAGTTGAAAATCAAGTGTGTGGTAATAACCTTACAAAACAAAAGGCATAAAAATGGAAAAGTTTAAACTTGTTTTTTAAATAAATCATGTATATTTAAAAAAAAAAATTGACCATTTCTAATGAACACTTTTTTTTTTCATATAAAAATTTCTATACCTTATATTGAAAATATAATTGAGTGTTAACTTACAAACCGATAGCCGGTCCAGTGGATCCAAAGATACAACTAAACAACATATATCAACCAGAAACACTCATTCTAGTGGGCACTCTATTTAACAATGTTTTTAAATAATATTAATTAGCATATATTTATGCTAAAAAGTTTTCATTAAAACAATTTTACGGGACATTATTATTGAGGCCTTTTGGCTAAGCTATTGCTAGGCATTTTTATGACATACTTTTGAAATCTTATTTGATGATTTTGATTCTTATTCTCAATCTTGGTTATAATTTAATCTCTCTTTATTTTTAATTACAATATGAACAAGTCACCATATTTACCGAAAATATCTTAAAGAGGAGACCTAACAAGATAGTTTTAGATAGTTGTTATAAATATATAATTTTTAGATAAACATAGAAAAAAAAAATCTAAATTATAAACAAAGTTTAAAAATTGTTTGATAATAAATTTACATTATTTAATGACAAAAGTAAGAAACAAAAAAAAGTAATGAGATTATCTAACACATTCTCGTTCTTTTAAAAACTAAAAGTTTAAATTATTTCAAATTTCAAAAGAAGGATATGCTTTACCGACTTTATTTTTCATGGTAACTTTATAATTATCATTTCAATACAGTGGAGCCCAAACGTCACACCCTATAATTAGGGAATAATTTCTTGGAGTACTAATGTATCCATGAAATGAAAATGTAGCTTTGTTAAATAAAAATAAAATAAATATTTATTTTAATCATTGTGGTGTTTTGTTAAAAGTTCAAGTTTCCAAACATTAAAACAATGGTTAAATTTAACAATTCCCTACACTGATAACGTTTTATATATTTACATATATGGTTTTTTGGGTTAGTAGTATTTTTTTTCTAAAGAAACAAGTCATAACCCATTCATTCATAAGAAATATAAATTACATTTTTCAGGTGCAATTGCACTATTTCAAAAGTTTTCTTCGAATAATCGAAACTATGATAGTAAATTTACTTCAGTGCTTTCCAACATTATCAAAATATAGTTTCAGTGTTTTTTATCAAAATTCAAAGCTACTTTCTGTGCTTTACAATGTTCAAAAAATATTACAACATTACTATATCCATCCTTTTTCCTTTGATTGAATTCTGACTTTATCTTCGTGCCATATAGTCCAAGATGTTTCTTGGTGTTACATGTTGTCCTCCCACTTTCCTGATTGTCTCATAAACACCTAAAGGAAGAAGAAGTCCTTCTTTGGAGAGTACATCATCTTTCTCGTTCTGCTCTCGGTATATATGATTATATTTAATTTCCTGAAAATACTGGGTTATTAAATCCAAATTTTGTACGATACATGTAAGATTTATATTTGAAATTTTATGTTCCTTGTTCATAGTTTTGATCCAAATTTCTAAGTCCCCGAAGATATGAAGTGAAGAAATTAACTTCTTTTTTGCTATATGTAGTAGTAAACGCAGTGCCAAACCTTCAACTTTATTATTGATGCCTAATCCTCCATTTACTTTGCACTCTATCTTCCCCCTGTTTTGTATCTGTAAAACTTCCCCTAGTCCACATATTCTATCTGGATTAATTGTACTTATGTAGGCTCTATGGTATAACTTAAAAAAAAAAATGATGGGCGAATTCAACATTATTTAATGTTATTTTCGAGAAAAATTATTGTGTTGGAGTTTACAAACTTTTCAAATTTTCAAGTGGATACTCTCATTAATGTTTCAATGGATATCATTTTGTTGAAGCAGAAATAAGCCATTATGTGTTTCTTATTTAATCTAAGATATCATATATTTTTTAGATTTAAGTAAAGGTTACTTTGACTATATTATTTAGGATGATGGAAAGAATACTTAACAATAATGATAAGTATGTTTGGTTAGATCGTGTATTAATATTGTAATTTTATAGTATAAATTTTTCGTATAATACATTTAATCATTTAATTAAGTTGTAATATATATTAAAAAATACATTTTATGGGAAAATAAATTTTGATAAGTATGTTTAGTTGGATCTTGTATTAATATTGTAATTACATATTATAAATTTTTGGTGTAATATATTTAATTATTTAATTAAATTGTAATTAACATTAATATATAAATTTTATGGGAAAATAAATTTTACAGTGGAATATCATTGCCTCTAAAAATTATTTGATATCCATGTCCTCAATCAACCATTCAACTACATAAACCATAATTTCTAATTATTCATGGTTTTTATCAATTGCTCATTGGAAATTATAGCAACTTGATAGCAACTTGAGTGTACAATACCTCCCCATGTAAATACTTACATTTGGACCTTCATGATTATGACTTCTTTTGTGATACCCACATAGCCATTTATACTCATTTACCATAGATGATATTTAATTTAAGGAATAAATTCAACATTATGCCTTCTACATTTCAATGGATGGTTGTAGAAGCCTTTATAATTTATGTATAATAACTTCTAGATCATCCATAAATGTAGTCCTAAACCAATATTGATTTCTAGCATTCTTATCCATATAAATTAATCTTTAGTACCATGATGTCACATACCAGACTACCTCTATACACTATAGAAGATATGGGGTGCCTCAAAGACACCATAAATTTTCCTCTCTAATCCCAAAATTGAATTCATCATCTTGTTGTAAAGTTGAATAACAAAAGCATAAACATAACCATCTAATTAGTTAATTCTCAATTCTAAGATAAAAATGTAGTCCTACGATGATTCCATCCATAATTGTGCAATTTAAATCCCCCCCACAAACAATCGAACAATAGTGGAAACTAATAAAATGCATAGCATAACATAAATACCTCACATTTGAATATATATATTCAAAATACTTATCTTTAAGATAAATTATTCCACCAACTGGCTAGAAATGAAGGGCATTTCTCTCAGCCTTAAGTTTTGTGTCACGCTCAATTTTTCTATGATAGAGGCCACCCCTAAGATAAGGATATCATTCCACAAAGGTGAAGTTTCTAAGGTATGGATGTAAGTCCTCCTAGTCAAACAACACCCCATAAAAATTTTTAGTGCCAAATCTTGTCTTCAACTATTCCAAACAACTAGAACTCTTCTCCCTTAGCTTACACAACACAAAGAATGGGGATCCCTTACTTTGCAACAAGTCCCTGAAGCTATCCCAATTTCCTTGCAATGCTCCAACACGGGCTAGCCAGGGAATCTCAATAATAGGACTCTAGGATTTCTTAGTTGTAGAATAAGTTTCCTCCTCTAATCAACCCAATAATTATTAGAAACAATTTCAAATGGAAACAACATCATCCTGGGTGAAAATACAATCCTCAGTTCCTATAAGTTGCTACTACTTTCTCCCTCTTCCCCACAATTCGTACCAACCGCTAGAATAATGATCAATGAATGATTCTCTTTGCCCAAATGTTGACATTGTTTTTGCATGTCAACAACTCACCATGTGTAGGAGCCCAGTTTTTCCCCTTTAATCCCAAGCTTAGGTTAATATAAAATAAGGATTAAATAAATTAAGTTTCATAATCATGGGTTTAGGGAATTTAGGATATATATCTAACTATGGATCTATGACTAATGCCTAAGGCCTTAGGTTAATAAATCACTAAGGTCCTCTCCCCTTATCTCCTTTTCACTCCCCCATAACCTCCTTCTCTTTTTCAAACTTCTTAGTTTGCATTTATTAGGGATTGTATATTATATATTGATTCAAAATTACAATATCTTGGGTATCCTATACCATGTATATATTTATTCTAGCAACTTGTTCATTACATACACATTTACATTCTAGGGATTAAAAATAGTTATTATAATTAGATTTATATCTTTCCATCAACTACACACCATTGTGGTGGGGCCAATGCCATGTATAGAAACGGGATAACATAGCCCCACCAACATCCTCGAAACATGCTCATAGTGGTCTAAGGGAAATATTAACATGCTCTCACCTAACCCCCTTGTAAAGACTGCGTAACATCGATAGAATTCATCCCCTCATCATGGTTTAATTTTGATTTCTTGTATTAGAACATATACTCTTATCCAAGACAATCATTTATACACGAAAACTATTGACCGAGAAATTGTCAACTTGAGGTAAAGAGAGGAAAATTCATGACTAAGATATTCTTAAAATCTTGTTTGAGAGATTATTAAACACTATTCTGAGATTTTTTTTTTGACATTTTCCTGTCCAAAAATTAAAATTTTCAATCCCTCACCATGCCTTATTCTGAAAAGTGTTACCCATCTTTCCATTTTCACCATATTATAAAATGATTCTAGGTTTGCTTAATTTTCCTCCGCGATTTTAGAGATGTAGTGGCCCCAAGATTCACATTCATATAATATAATAGGAGTGACAAGAGTCTCAAATAAGAATTTATTTTTTCCCTAGAACCAGAAAGGCCACTAATTTACAATTTTTTTCAAGAACAAAGTTGCCTTTCCACCCTCCATTAATCCTACTATGAATGTTTTATTTCCAAGTAAGTTTGTGATGATGGTCAACTACAAGATATTTGTATTCAAATTAACTTCCTTTAAGATGTTATTTTCATACACAAAATAACATAAGTAACATTTAAATGGATTTGATTACCATAACCTATATTTTGTTAGTGTTTACTATCATACCCAAGATAGAATAAAAATACTTGAGAATTATTAGTTTCTTATGAGGATCCTAGGGACACCACACCATACACAAATAAAATTAGTGTAAAGAAGAAGGATGATGCCTATTCTAGCTAAAGTAGTGCCAACATAACGTACTTCTTCAAAACATTATTCTTTCAAACATGTCTCTAACTTCTCAATTATGTGAATACTAAAAATCATAGGAGATAGTGGACAACCTTATTTAACCCTTATATTACAATTAGTACCTTCCAACCAGCCCTCAATGATTCTCAATTCAAAAGGAACCTCTAACTCTTTTAATCTATTCTATAGATCATTTCTAGGCATCATGTGAACATATTTTCTAAGGTCAACAAAGAAACACAAGGGTTTGGTTTTATTAATTTGATATTCCTCTATGGTAATACTGCAAGTAACTATGTTATTTACAGTTGCATGCTAAATTCTAAAACCATAATGGTATTTATTTCTTTTCCCATAAATTTCTAGCCATGTGTTATGTTGATGCTCAAAAATGGTTTGGGAAAACAGAGTGAAAAACACTCTCAGAGGGCTGGTCAAGGGCAAGATGGGGATGTAAGGTTTTCTTTAAGCCCTTGGGTAGATAGAATTCATAAGTTTGATCGATGGTGTTAAATGCATCAATGAATAAAACACAATTAACATATGAATCCTTAAAATGCTATATTAATCATGAATGCATGTGTTAGTACATTAAATTATCTATGTGCAATCTATCTACCCTATTAAGATTTAATTCCTTAAGACAATATAAATTAACTAACATAAATAAGTGAAAGAAATAAAATGTGAAATATGTACAAAATGACCAAAAGGCGTTAGCAATAAATTCCCTAAAAATACAACCTTTAGTAATTAGGTGAAAAATGGTGGGATAATTTAAATCATCCTTAGGCATAAGTAAATTTTACTAGTTGATGTAAATACACAAAGAGAATTCATCAATTTCATTTAATTATAAAATTATAATATGCAATTAAAATCAAGGTCTTGTTGATGTAATAATTTTATATTAATATAGTTGGAACTTTGCATATTAGTCGTCTTCATAAAATTAATTCAATGAATTTAACTAATTGCATGAAATAAAACTCTTCAAAATAGTGCGTATCAACTACCACTATTCGAATTATAGAGCATAAAAAAACCTAATGACTAAAAGCGAAAATTCAGAACTTTTATATACAAGTTAGCAACAAAAATGAAATAGTATTTACAATCCATTAAATGTACATAATATACAATTTTGCATAATGAAATAAAAAAGAAAAGTAGTTGAATGGAGTAAAATCACAATAGGAGACATACACATGCCCAAAAAGAGTTTTTTATTGGAATAGAATTTTGACAGTCATTCCTATCTCTTTTGACAATAATGAACAACAAGAATATAAATTAGCATTTCATTTCATTCCCATTTTGATCTAATAACAACTCGTTTTGATCGGAAAGATCTATCATCGGGGCAAATAAATGGATTTTATTATTAATGAACATGACCATTTAAGGAAGTTTACCTATGAGAATAGCCGAGCATAGCCGCTCATAGCTGATTAAGTACAACAGGTCGCGATCGATCTAAACTCCTAAGAATATTAGGGTTATGAGACCCTATGCTGCCCTCAATGAATCAAGCTCATTTGAGTGAAACTGAGACAGTGAGAGTACTCCCCGCTTAGATTGTGATGATGGTAACCTGAATGCATGAAAACATTAGTAATAAAAGTATATAGAAAAAAGTGAAATACGTGCAGGAAAACTGAGACAGTGAGAGTACTCCCCGCTTAGATTGTGATGATGGTAACCTGAATGCATGAAAACATTAGTAATAAAAGTATATAGAAAAAAGTGAAATACGTGCAGGAAAATAGAATGTACCTCCCATAGAAGGACACTCTACATTCACCCTAATGAATGGACCTGAGACATAGTCTTACCCCCGCTTAGATTGTACTCCCTCAATGAATCAAGCTCATTTGAGTGAAACTGAGACAGTGAGAGTACTCCCCGCTTAGATTGTGATGATGGTAACCTGAATGCATGAAAACATTAGTAATAAAAGTATATAGAAAAAAGTGAAATACGTGCAGGAAAATAGAATGTACCTCCCATAGAAGGACACTCTACATTCACCCTAATGAATGGACCTGAGACATAGTCTTACCTTCCATCGTTGCACTACCTTGAATAACTGAGTATGAAAGGAAAAAACATAGAAAGAAAACCTAGTAGTATCCGTGTCTAGCATATGATTATCCATTTTGATAGCTTTGACATGGCTTTAAAGGCTACGTGCAAGGAAAACAAAGTTTTATGTTGGCTTTGGAAGCTCAATGGTCACTGTTTCTTTTGGTGTTCTATTTTTTATGTGCATCTGAATGAGTGAGAGTGAGCCACAAGTAACCGACGCTCACCCTCGGACGTGGAATGAAACACCATGAAGTATGTCGTTTTGAGTTTTATGCCTTCAAATTGTTTTGTATTGTTCTTTATATGTTATGGTGAGGAAGAGAATCATAAAAAAAACCAAGTGATATTTATGTTTAGTGAGTGCCATCAAAATATCACCATTAGCGAGTGCTATCTATGTTTTTGTATGACAACCTTACAAAAAAATGTTCATACCCAAATAACAAATTGACTTGAGACACCAACTTCACAAAGTCCGGTTATTAAATGTATGTTTGATGAGTTAAGAGAGGCATCATTGTATTTCTTTTCTCTGTCATGGTTTCCCATATGCTTCTAATAGAAAATGTTCCATCCTTTCCACTAAACCTATTTCCTCGAACATGTTGGATAAGATGAAAACCAATTCCCACGGATTTTGGGTTCTTGCATCTTCTAGATCCTATTATTCTTCCTTCGGTTGGGATAAGGAAACCCAAGTTAGAATGCATACTTAATTGGTCAGTTTTTCATAACTATGTAAGAAGTGCTATAAATCCATGTAATCCCATAGAGGAAATCATCATTATGTGAGTGAATGTGAGGAATGGTTGTAAGCCTGCAGGTTGTTGTAATCTCCATCTTTGAGCAATAAGAATACCAATACTATTTGCTCCATGGATGTTTCCCTTTCGAAGGTTTTACCACGTAAAATATC
This sequence comes from Larix kaempferi, assembly GCA_027924585.1. NCBI lineage: Eukaryota > Viridiplantae > Streptophyta > Pinopsida > Pinales > Pinaceae > Larix > Larix kaempferi. Next base: position 5,387,361 of record BSBM01000029.1, read on the forward strand.
CTATGTACAATTGTGCGATTGCCATTGTCTTGATTCTATCTGCTATTGATCTTTGTTCTATTTAACTTCCATTTCCAACAAGTAGTATTAGAGCTCGGTTGGAGAAGGCTAATTTTTCCGTTGGAGTTGTGGAGAGAAGGACGAACACCTGCTAAAGTGGCATCTTGCCTAGTTCGAAGTGAAGATTCTTGCAGAATGTAGAGTGAAAATTTTAAATTTTTGCACCCCTTGCCTTTTGAAGGGAGTGACAATAAAATCCAGTTATTAAATGTATGTTTGATGAGTTGTGAGAGGCATCGTTGTATTTCTTTTTTCTGTCATGGTTTCCCATATGCTTCTTCTAGTAGAAAATGTTCCATCCTTTCCACTGAACCTCTTTCCTCGAACATGTTGGATAAGGCGACAACCAATTCCCATGGATTTTGGGTTATGGCAACTTCTAGATCTTATTATTCTTCCTTCGGTTGAGATAAGGCAACCCAAGTTAGAATGCATAATTAATTGGCCAGTGTTTCATAACTGTGCAAGAAGTGCTATAAATCCATGTAAGCTCGTAAAGGCAATCATCATTATGTGAGTGAATGGGAGGAATGGTTGTAAGCTTGTAGGTTGTTTTAATCTCCATCTTTGATCAATACGAATACCAATACTATTTTCTCCATGGATGTTTCCCTTTCGAAGTTTTTACCACGTAAAATATATGTGTACAATTGTGTGATTGCCATTGTCTTGATTCTGCATGTTATTGATCTCTGTTCTATTTAGCTTCCACTACCAACAAGTGGTATCAGAGCTCAGTTGGAGAAGCCTAAGTTTTCCATTGGAGCTACGAAGAGAAGTACAAACACCTGCTGAAGTGGCATCTTGCCTAGTTCGGAGTGAAGATTCTTGCATAATGTAGAGCGGAAATTTTAAACTTTTGCACCCCTTGCCTCTTGAAGGGAGTGGCAATAAAGTCTAGTTATTAAATGTATGTTTGATGAGTTATGAGAGGCATCATTGTATTTATTTTCTCTGTCATAGTTTCCCATATGCTTCTTCTAGTAGAAAATGTTCCATCCTTTCCACTGAATCTCTTTACTCGAACATGTTCGAAAAGGTGACAACCAATTCCCATAGATTTTGGGTTCTGGCATCTTTTAGATCTTATTATTCTGCCTTCGATTGAGATAAGGCAACTCAATTTAGAATGCATAATTAATTGGTCAGTTTTTTATAATTGTGTAAGAAGTGCTATAAATCCATGTAAGCCCGTAGAGGCAATCATCATTATGTGAGTGAATGTGAGGAATGGTTGTAAGCTTGAAGGATGTTGTAATATCCATCTTTGAGCAATAAGAATACCGATACTATTTGCTCCATGGATGTTTTCCTTTTATGGGTTTTACCACGTAAAATCTTTTTGTACAATTGTGTGATTGCCATTTTCTTGATTCTATCTATTATTGATCTCCTATTTAGCTTCTGCTACCAACAATTGGTAATAGAGCTCGGTTGGAGAAGACCGAGTGTTCCGTTGGAGCACGGAGAGAAGGACGGACACAAGTAGCATCTTGCCTAGTTCAGAGTGAAGATTCTGGCACAGTGTAGAGCGAAAATTTAAAATTTTTGCACCCCTTGCCTCTTGAAGGGAGCGACAATATATGGGCACACTTACGAAATTAATTTCCTTGAGAATTTTTGCTCCCGGTGTATATCGGGAGTCCAGCGATAATATTCTACGGCTAGTTTACCAAGGTATGCATGAAATATAATATTTAAATTTCATGAATCATCATATTTGGATCGTGGTATTTGTTTAAAGGTTTTTTTAAAGGCTCACGTGGGAGGTATAAGGTGTATGTTGTTCAACTTTTTAAAGTATTTTTTTAAGGGCATACGTTGGGGGTTACAGAGAATTCAATACTCAGGCAGATTAGCTAGCTATCAAAGCTGGCTATGGAGGATAATGAGAGCTATTTATTATGGGAAGAACACTGTGAGAATCATAAGATTGATTCAGGCACTATGTATTTTCTAGATTAGAGACTGCTGGAGCTAATTTTTTTGGCTTATGATTTTTGTATTAAGTATGGTGCTTTGTATTTGGGAGGATTATCGGAAAACTATGTTTTTTTTTGGTTTTTTGGATCACTGTTATGCAGTTGGATATCATGTACTATTTGATTCAGTATTGAATAACAATAGTATGCTTTTTTTCGCGGGAAAAAAAATGTGGAAGCCTTTATTATTAAAAGTGAATATTTTTTAAAACATTTATTAAAAGGTCTTAAAATATTTTATTTATTTATTTTTAAACATTTTTATTCATACTATGTGCCAATTAGAATCAAGCCTTGGAACAACTGATCTATGGTTTTATAAGTTTTAATTTGGTCATTTGAGACCATGACAAATGTGTAGAGTGCAAAATTTGAGGTGGATAAATTCAACAGAAAGATTAATTTTGAGTTATGGAACCTCAAAATAAGAGATATGCTTGTGCAACAAGGGCTGTTGAAAGTTTTGGTGGGAAAATCAAAGAAGCCCGAAGATATTTCAGACAAGGAATGGAACGATCTGGACTCAAGGACCCTCATAACCATTCCCCTGTGTTTAGAAGATGAAGTCCTATTTAATATTGTTGGAGAAGAGACAACAACCAATTTATGGAATAAATTGGAAAGCTTGTATATGACAAGGTCCTTGATGAATATGATCTTTCTGAAGAGAAAATTGTATGCCATGCGAATGGAGGAAGGTATGAAAATTCATGATCATCTCACTAGTAGAAAAATGGGTGATAAATGACTACGTGACTAGCACGCGATTGTTATTAATCTAAAAATGACTAAATTAAAGCAACACAACTAAAAATAACTAATTTAGTCATTGGATAAAAAATACTTAGTCACACAATTACAAATGATTAAATACCCTTATTGACGAAAAAAAAGACTAAATACCCCTATTAACTAAAAAAATAACTAAATACTCCTATAAACTAGTATTTGATAATTTAGATATTAATATATATTAGTTTTTGTTATATGTATAACCCTTTATATGGTTTCCAATATCACACCATTTATTAATCTATTGTTAAAAAAAACATTAATGGGTCTACATAGTCTACATATAAGTGAAATATGAAAACATTACTATAAACATAATATACATGCTAAATACATATCTCACACTATTTCGTAATATTTTAATTGGTTAAAATAATATTGGTAAAACTATATTTGACTTATCATGTGCACCAGTGCACACTTGATTAAGCCATGAGAGTATATCTACTTATCCAAACCTAAAAGCAACAAATTCACAAATATGATTCCCACTCAACTTTACACACTCAAGAGTTAATGACCATCTTCCATGACACCATTCACTCAATCAATGCATTTAAAATAACCATTAATAATAATAATAATAATAAGTATTAATATTAATGAATACGGATAATAATATTAATGTTAATATTGATATTAATATTATTATGTTTTTAATATTAATGTTGTTGTTGTTGTTATGTTTTTAAGTCTGTTTTTAATATTAATACAATACATTTTTAATATAGATTATATATAATATAATAATATTAATTCATTTAAAAAGAATCAAATTTACATGGCGGACATGAATAAAAATTCTTAGAAAAGAAATTGGGATTTTTTGTCCATATAAAAGAAATTAGGGTTTTTTTTCCTTTAGTTTAACATTTCTATTATCTTTCATTGCAGAGGGTCTGCATATTGGCTCATCTCACTCAGTATCAGATCTAGCTATGTTTTTTCCTACTTTGTTCTCATCGTTTGGCTTCAAGTACTTTGTTCTCATCGTTTGGATTCGGGTATGGATTGCGCGGGAATGGAACATTCATAGAAAAGAAATTGGGGTTTTTTGCTTTAGTTTAACATTTCCTTTATCTTTCATTAGAAAGAGTCTACATATTGGCTCATCTCATTCAGGAGTAGATCCAGCGGTGCTTTTTATACTTTGTTCTCATTGTTTGGATTTAGATAAGGATTCTAATCTCTGTGATATATTGATGAGATACTTGGTCTCTAAGAAACCCTAGAAACCCTTTCAAAATGGTTGAATTTTTGAGAAATCTGGACTCACTCATTCTCTATGAATTCCATGAGTGGCTAGCAGTTATTTTCATATCTATATATCCAACATCAGTCTTCCTTCCAATCTATGCCACTGGTCATTCCATCATACTTCTTGTTACCGCCCAAACTAGCAGTTATAAATAAGAAACACAATATAGAGTAAATGCTAGTGATTGGTAAGCATATGGAAGAGGATTAGGCCCAAATGTCACCACAACCCAACCTCTTAACTTCTTTGGGTAACTCCTAAGCCTAGGGGAGATCCCTAAATGATACCTACAAACATCACACATGCAAATACCTTTCCACGACCTAGTAACTAGATCAGTGCCTTGTATGGAGTCAAACAATATATAGAGAAAACAACTTGACCAAATTAAGGAGTTAGTTCAATAGCTAACCATGTATATCATCAGTCACCTTTCCAATTTCACAAATTCCAATGCACCTCCACATATCCCAAGGAAACCCTCAAAAAGGTGTGCTCTGAGGAAAAGAGGAAGGAGGAGGCTAGGGTGAAGCCCTAGGTGAATTCAAAATCCTAACGCGGGCCAAGGTAAGTGAGATCTTAGGTTCTCATGCTTCCTGATGCACTAGGGGAAAATGGGATGCCCTTCAATCTCTATGGACAATTCAAATATGATGAAATTGAGGGGTGGACCATATTTTGCAAATTCCAAATACTTTCAGGATTTTGAATTTATGTAAATTTTTGGGGATTTTTTTGACAATATATGCTTTTTAGGGTTTTTTACATATAAAATCGAGATGCCCTTCAAGATCTGTGGATAAATCCACTTGGGCGAATTTGTACGGAGGACCAAAATTACAAACTCACGACTATTTTTGGAGTTATGAATTTCCTATTTTTAGGGTTTTCCTAGGGTTTTTTTGGATAAAAATGCAACTAACTAACATGAAAATGTAGACTAACTATAATACATTAAATTCTGAAATTTTGAGTAAAAAAAATTGACAATAGAAGGGTATTATGATGTCATCCCTAGGGATTTGAGAGATCATGGCTAGTGTCCAAACTTAGAATGTCCCTCTAGTATTTGTAAACTAGCACATCATCTATCAACCTCTAGGATTCGGTAGTGAGCCTAACCAGAGAAAATGGAGAAGTCTAAGGCCGTAAAAGCAAAAGGAAACCCTAATAAAAGTTGTTTCCTTCACACAAAGTTGATATAATATTGATAAGAAACCCTGATTCATAAAAATGCAACAATACACCACCATTCAATCCACATATAAGCATTGAATTACCAATATTCACCAAGACATGAGCAAAGGAAGACCTTTAGGTCATTCTTGAGCATGCGTTTTAGCAAACAATTCTAGAACCAACCATAGCATGTGCAAGAAGAAACCTTAGATTCATCCACCATCCACCATTCAAGCAAGAGAAGACATCCAAGAGAAGTGCACATCACTAAGAGAGCTCATAACGTAAGAGAGAAAGAAGAATTATCATTTGATCCCAAGTCTTGTGATTTACAAATGAATTAAGATGGTCTATTTATACCCATCTTATCACAAGACTTTTAATTTATCCAATCCTACATATCAATTTGAAATTAAAACAAAAGTAACATTAAAATACTCTAATGCATGGGTTACTTGGGGTATTTTCCCCATAGTTTACCAAAACTCATGAAAATTGCTAAAACTGAACAAATAGATCCACTTTGAAGGATGGAGTGAGAAGGGTGGGAACATCATGCCCAATCTAATCCCAATAGTATGTTGAAAAACCCTCAATGTCCCCCCTCAAATCATGCTTGAATGCCTAGTATATAGGATGACATCGTCATAGTGGTGGGCCCAAGGAGAGAGAGCATTGTGCTAAAAGGAGGCCAGGAAGGGTGTGTGGGGTGACTAGAAGAGGAGGCAAGTGCCTCTGAGTAGAGTGATGTCACCTGAGTGGAGATCAAGAAGGGGGGTCATGTGACCTAGTGACCTGCCCCTAGGAGTCTCAGACACCAACCTCGGGGCTACAAGCCTTAAAATGAGGCAGTCAACAATGCAACTAAGCCATAGTACTTCTAAAGGAAGTATCAAGGGGTCCTACCATAACCATTCCTCAAAAGGTGCAGATTAAGATAACATTCCCATCCTGTTCCTAAAGAAAAAGTTGATCCCTCTCCATGGGAAAATATGCAAATATTTGAAAGCGAGCTGGTACTGGTACAATGTAACACTTCCCACCCTGAACCTGGGTTAGACAAATAGATGATTTAAGTTGGGGGTTGGTAAATAGCTCCCTGTACTTTATGTACAAACTACAAAGCCCCTATTTAGCGTTCAGAATGCATTGTACTATACATTAGAGTTTGTGTAATTAGAAATGTTTAGATTTACCCAATCTTGGCAGAAACCATGAGAAGTTTGAGATAATAACTTCAGAGTTATAAGGCAAACTTGGGTTTCACAGATAATTAGGGAAAAACTCAGTCCTTCGTTTCTGCTCTACTTTTTTTATGTAGAACAATGCTCTAGGAGTTATAGATCGATCCCTTGTTCCTACACATATCTATATTGCATGATGTCGTCACCTTCTATGTGTAACTTGGTAATCAGTCCTTAACTATTCTTACCATAGTAAAAAATAAAGTTAATTCAATGACTACTATATTCCGATTATTGTTCACCCTGTTGAATGAGCCCATTTTGTCTCTCATTTCAATGAATCACACACACTTGATATATAGGAGCAACCTCAACTATGAAACGATATATGTTCAGGGATTCCATACATAATATATGGCTGGATGGGAGCTCAATGCCTAATCACGACTACAGTTCGATATGCCCCCGTTCAATTGGTGCTTGGTGGATTGCGACGCCATTAGTTCGCTACACTCCATTCGTAGTTCTGCTTTTATTGCTGCACTTCTAAACTTGAATACATGGAACCACTTTCCCTTACTTTTCCATTAACCATGGAATACCAATACATAATCATAAGCGCTCCTCCTTTTGTTCCGCTGCGAGAGATGTCCCAAAAATCCTGTGGAGATATTGAACGAAAAACCTCTGCATGAAACCCTACCCATTGGGATGGCAAGGTTGGCAATATACCCATGGACCATGATCTTCAAAAATATCCTATTCAGGTTGTAAAGAACACCTTTTAGCACATGTATCCTGCGCATTGATGCATGAGACTCACTCGAGTTAAAGACATGTGCTCCATTAGATAGCTCTTGTTTTCCATATAGACCCGTATGCAAAGTAGGAGCTATCTAATGGAGCAAAGTTAAAGGTTGACTTTGCTCTATGCTTGTTGGATGGAGGGAATCAACAATAGAGATAAGGATAGCCATCAAATTCTACAAACCTATTTCAAAGCGCGATATCTTGGCATGCAATCAAGCATATCAAGATTAACAGTTTCTCTGGCGTTGAGCTCTTCATGGTCTATGCCTTCTCAGTGGGTTATTCTTCTGTGTAATGGTGCAACCAACTAATTGTTGAGCGTTCTCCCGTTGCTTTCCTACCAAGATTGGGAAGGTTCTTTTGTTTGCCTCCTCTGTATTGCCTGTGCACTGCTTGTGAGACCCGTCATTATGCACTAGAATGGTTGGAATGCCATTCTTGAATTATGGAGCTCATGCGGTGCTGATGCATCCTTTCATTCATACCTAATAAAAAGACTAGTATTGTTCGACACGCATAGTATTTATCAATGTGTCTAGTCATAATCAATCGCATCTTCATGAGAGACAAATTGTGAAGTGTTCATTCATTGCAGATGTAAATATTCTCATAATAATGCAATCAGTTGACAACATCTTCCTCTAGTATATGACAATAAGTTTCAATTTGAATAATTTGGAAATTGATCTCCTCTCGAGTATATCCTTCAAAACAATAAGTCAAAGAGAGTACTTCATTGACAATTATGTGAGTAATATCCAGAGTCACCCCATGCTATGGCATTGTCTCGACACGTGGAATGCCATCTTGTGCACACTTCTTATTTGCAAACTTTATATATAATATTCCTTCTAATTCAGATGCAAATGCACATTTATAGCCAACTACTAGGTGTATATAAACGAAACTATCCCTTGGATAAAGTAAACATTACTTCAACAGTGATTGTACGTGGGAGCTCTAAGGATAGTCATTGATTTTGCATCAAGTTGAAATACCGGATATATCCTCCTTAAGATTACAGAGATTCAGAAAGCAAAACAGAAAACTGGACATAGACCTTAAGATTCAAATCCTCCATGCAAGAGCAATGCTTATTACCAACCTCTGAATTAGCATAAGAAAGAGCTGAGATAGGTCTTAAGATTCAAATCCTTCATTCATGTGCAATGCTTATTACTTATTACTTACCCTTGAAATACCCTATGAAAGACCTGTGTATGGAATGGAGTTGTCAAACTATTTAAATTCATTGTTTCTATTAATTTGTTTCTTTCAAATGCATATATGTTGTGGAAGACCTTGAGAGCATATTTTGGAATATTATCGTTCTTATGCAATTTGATTTCTAGATTTTTCTATGCATTTCACAAAAAGTGTTTTTTTCCCTTGGTTGTTGCTACTTGAAGGCATATATGTTGTGCAAGATTGTGAGAGCATCCAACATGGGATGGTGAGAATATTCCAACAGTTTTATGGTGAGTTTTTGGTTTTTTGGCTTGTAAAGGAGGGGATTGTGCTTCTCGCACGACTATTTGACATAAACATTTGCTATAATGAAAGGATAACTCTTGATTGTATTTGAATCCATAAATTCCTTGATGGTTTTGTTGGCTTGGTATGCTTCTATGTTCTTCTAAGTTAATATGTTCACTGTGCATGTAGAGGTTCATATTGTCTCGTATCATCCACTACGACAGAATAAAGAATGATGCGATGATAGTACAAGAAAAAGACGTAAATCTTCTTCATCAATATGCTTTGAGGACAAAGCATTTCTGAAGAGGAAGACGATGTTCATGTTTTGGAATATTCTTGTTCTTATGTAATTTGTTTTCTAGATTTTGTTTACATTTAACAAAAAAATGGTTTTCTGTTTGTTGCTACCTGAGGGAGGGGAGAGAAAAAAGGGTAGACAAGTGAAGAACTCTAAAGGAAGTAGAGGAGTAAAAAGTGGAATAGGCTCGGATAAAACATGGATTTCATCCGATGGTGAGGCAAGGAACTTAGATGATGAACCTCTAGTATATTAAAATTTGTAACAATATTTTTCTTTCTATTTATTTTCAAACTTGTGTGTGTGTTAAACCTCAATGGCATAAAATATAAATGCGGAAAGGAAAAGTAAATCCTCATATTGAAGTATTTATGTCACCAACCTTTTGGTGAGTCCAGGTCAAACTATTACATTACAACCTTGCTGAGTCATTCACAGAGCCAAGTTTTTCGACTTTGGTGGGCACATCTTTGTGTAAAGGCAAGCTACCCGTTGATGTAAGATATGGTATCTATTGGCATTGTTTCAAGCATTGAGATCAATAGCTAAGGAAACAATCCTTGAGAAGATGTTTTATCTATATATTTGGTGTATTTCCATTTATTTCAAAATGCATGATATATTACTTCATGGAACGAGGTTACACCATGGAACAAAGAGTTAATTATTTTCTTCCCATAAAATTTTGATACATCCAAGCATATTTCAAATTTTGCAGTGAAAGATCATGGTAGTCTAAAGTTTCTTTCGTAATAGCCAATTTTGGGCTATAATTTCACATAATATTGATCAATATTGCTTTGCACCATAATAGGCTATTGGTTGGTTACCCATATTTTAAATTATACACTCAATTATTGTCATGAAAACATAGCAGTGTTTATTGTAGAGATTTTATACACTCAATTATTGTCATGAAAACATAGCAGTGTATATTGTAGAGATTTTGCATCAGGACTAATCCTTGCATATTTCTATGGTTACATGGTAACATATTTTTCTTTTTGCGTGGTTCCTAATAGTCATTTTGATTTTTTTGTTTGTAGGTTGTTGGGGTTTCCTATATATAAGACAACTTGATGTGCTGGAAATCAATTCCAAATATTCAAGGTTTTACAGTCATTTAGAAGCTGGAACTACATGCAAGTTTCTTTGTAAAATACCAATCTCATTTACTTGCTGAAAATCTTGGTGCAGGTACAAAAATTAGAAGGCCTTTGTTTTCATTGAAATGTTTAGAGAATTTTGATAGCTATAGTAGTAAAGTTATTAATAGCTCTTTTGTTTATGATCAAGTGTGTACAAGCATCTTGTGGAAAAGATACTAGATCTGTCATATTTGAGCCAAGAAGCATCTATGTTCAAAAGTCTCCAATCCATCCAGAAAAATTACAGGCTTGGGTCAAAATCCTAGGTGGGTGAATCAGGTGGAGCTTATAACAATGGCCACAATCTTGTCACCAATGCTTTTGTATTTGTATTTAGTTTCTAGTATGCTCATCTTCCCTTAATTAGTTTTTGGTAATGCTTTGTCATAAAGCTACCATAACTTACATAATCCAATCTTTTCAAATGATAACTCGTAGTTCCCTTAGACTTTAACAATCATTTCAATTATTGAAACATGTAGTTAGATCATCATGGCATGTCAGGTACATTCAATACAACTTTTAACTGTAGACAGAGCTTGATTGGTGGTAACTATGGTCTTTTAAACACATACATCTTTGTGCCAAATCTTGATTATTAGAGGTAATACTTTTAAAATCTATATGCCAAACTAAATGGAAAACTTCACAAACAAACGGTATATATATTATATTGGAATCAAAATTCCACATGAGAAAGGTACAACTTGGTCAAGTTTTTTAACTACTATATGAAAATGCAAAAACCAATTAAAATTTAAATAATATTTTTCTTCTTTTATATCATGTGACATTTATTTAATTTGTTGTCCAATCTTATCTAGTGTGACATTTTTATTTTTTTGAATTGTTATCTAGTGCACTTCTTTGGAATCAAATGATGGGAACATGTGTTCTTGCCACAACTTAAGAAGAAACAAAATACTTACATTCTTATCCACATTGTGCCAAAATGATGTAAGTATGAAGCTTCATGTTTCAACAAATTAAGATGGAAGTTGCACTTGATCAATGCCTTTTACGTCTTATAGAAAATTGTTCCAAGGGTCAGTTACAATTTGATACCGTAGTTTAGTCCATTCGGTTAAATGGATAAGAAAGAGTGAGTTTCCATTCAATGAAATGGATAAGAAAGGGTGAGTTTCCATTCAATGAAATATATTCGCAATTTGTGTGGTTGTTATTTGGAAAAACTTGTTTGGCAATACAAATCATTAATCGGATGGCAACAACTCATTTAGAACTAGAAATGTCCTCAATTCCCTCCTTAATATCATTTAGAACTAGAAATGTCTTGGAAAATTCCCTAAGGAGGGTGCTCCTCAACAAGTGTGCAATTCTTCTTTTTAGGGTTTGAAAGGTGGCTTCCAAGAGAAGGGTTGTGAATAAACTGGCCTTGACATAACCTAACATTATTGGATGCCACAAGTAAGGTGATGAAGTAATATGTTGCATCCATGTCCTGTCCTATCGGAGTGTAAATGACTTAAACTCGTTTATTTTTTAGTGATTATATGTTACTTTGCAGGTATATATCATTGCTTGTTGTGTCACTTGTCTGTCTATTACATCACAACATTTTCATTCTCAAGATTGCTCTTCAATTGGTTCAATCCTTCAGGCCATGAATGTATATTATGTCTAGCATTTGTATTTGTAGTTGTTACATTGCATCCTAAGGCAAATACATTAATCTCTTCAATTTTTTGTTATAAGATGTTTAGCATATGCACTCTTTATAGCAATCTAAGAATTAAGCAGTGCTAAAGCATTTTGTCTGTTCCTAGTTTTTACAAGAATGAGACAATTTTTGTTGTTAATATTATTGAAAATGATCTAAATTATGTTGTTTTTTTATGCTATGTACTCTGTCTGATTCTTGGGATAATCTAATTACTTCTATGTGGTTTAGTAATACAGAATCTTTTGATTATGATACTGTTGTTGGAGCCTCGTTATGTGAAGAGGTGTAGAGGAAAATCAATACATAAACCTCAGCTTTTGTAGCAGTGGGGACTAGAGGTCGATCTAGAGAACGAGGGAAAAATTCGAGAAATGCATCCAAATCTAAATCAAGATTTAAGAAGGGTAAGATAAAGTGCTATTACTATAATAAATTAGGCCATCCGAAGAAGGCTTGCTAGAAAAGATAGGCATCCAAAGAGCACTCTAGGAATGAAGCAAATACAACTGAAACAAGTCTAGGTATGGTTGAAGAGGTATTGCCTATTTCTAATGTTTCACAATATCAATATGATTGGTTGTTAGATTATGGTGCCTCTCACCGTATGTGTCTTTGTAGAAGTTGGTTCTCTACCTACCAACCAATTAATGATGGTGTAGTCTTTATGGAAAATGACTTTTCCTGTAAAATTATTGGGATTGGTAGAATCAAGATAAAGGTGTGTGATGGGACAATGAGAACATTAACAGAGGTGAGGCATGTTTCTGAACTTAGAAAGAATCTAATATTCATGGGATTTCTAGTTGTTGTTGGTTATACATTTGCAGTTCAAAGTGGAGTGATGAAGGTGTCAAAGGGGATTCTTGTTGTCATGAAGGCTAAAAAGATGACCTTGAACCTTTATAAGATAGAAGGAAGAACTGAGATAATTCAAGCAACAGTTGCATTAGAAGTTGCAAGTGACCTTGCTCATTTATGGCATCAGCGTTTGGGTCATATGAGTGAGAAAGGGTTGAAGGTACTTGTTGATCGTAAGTTACTTCCTAGCTTAAAATTTCTGAATTTTAATTTTTGCAAGCACTGTGTGTTTGGAAAAAAAGTTAGATAGAAGTTTAAAACATGAAGGCATGTTAGTAAAGCTATCCTAGGTTACATTCATTATGATGCGTGGGGACCAGCCCCTACTGTTTCTTTTGGAGGATCATCATATTTTGTTACATTTATAGATGATCACTCCATAAAAGTTTGGATCTATTTATTGAAAAGAAAGGCTAAGGTATTTAATGCTTTTAATCAATTTAGAGCTTTGGTTGAAAAGAGCACTAACATGTCAATCAAGTGTTTAAGAACAGATAATGGAGGTGAGTTCACATCTAAGGATTTTGAAAACTATTACAAGGAAGCTAGGATTGAAAGACATAAAACCATGGTTTATACTCCTCATCAAAATGGTGTTGCTGAACGCATGAATAGGACTCTTCTAGAGAGAGCAAGGTGCATGCTCAACAATGCCAAGTTGAAACAAGAATTGTGGGGAGAAGTAGTTCTTACAGCCTACTATTTGGTAAATCGATCACCATCAACTACAATAGACTATAAGATTCCATAAGAGGTATGGCAGAACACCCCTATGATTACTCAAATCTTAAGATTTTTGGTTGTGATGCTTATGCTCTTATTCCAAAGAATCAACGTTCTAAGTTGGATCCAAAATAAAAAAGGTACATCTTTGTTGGATATAGTGATGGAATTAAGGGATATAGATTGTGGGATCCTACTGCCCACAAGATCATCATTAACATAGATGTGGTTTTTGATGAATTGTCACTCATGAAATTAGATGTGGTAGATGGTGAAATGGAACAGGCTTAAAAACCACAAATTCAGTTGGAGAGTCGGTCATTTATAAGAAAGGAGGTTCATGAAGACGTTCATTAAGAAGCTCTTGCAGAAAAATATGAGGTCATAAAAAATCTTCAGGAAACTAAAGAATTTCCACAACAAACTTTACAAAGGTCTACACGGGTCAGAACATTTCCAAAGAGGTGTGAAGATTATGCGTCATATGTTCCTTTGATTTCTAACAATGGGGAACCTAGTTGTTATCAGGAAGCATTGGAGGTATCCGAAAGTGATGAATGAAAAGTAGTAATGAAAGAAGAAATGCATGCCTTGGAAAATAATAAAACATGGGACCTGGTGGAACTTCCAAAGCACAGGAAAATTGTTAGCTACAAGTGGGCCTACAAGATGAAGAAAGGTGTTGATGATAAGGTTGATAAGTACAAATAAATGGTAGTAAAAGGGTATTCTCAGAAGGAAGGTATTGATTTATCCATGAAATTTTTTCTCCAATCATTAAGATTGTTTCTATTCAGTTAATGTTAGCACTAGTTGCTTTACTAGATCTAGAGTTAGAGCAGCTAGATGTTAAAATGGTGTTTCTACATGGAGATTTAGATGAGGAAATTTACATGGAGCAACCAAAAGGGTTTGTTCAGAATAAAAAAAGAAGGTTTATTTGCAAGCTCAGGAATTCATTGTATGGTGTGAGGTAGTCTCCAAGGAAATGATACAAGAAATTCGATTCCTTCATGGTGAGCCAAAATTTTACCAGAAATGAGTATGATCATTGTGTTTACTTTAAAAAGTTGGAAAATGGCATATTCATTATTTTGGTGATATATGTTGATGATATGCTTGTAGAAAGAAATAGCATGGTTGAAATCAACAGGTTGAAGGCTCAGCTGGCTAGGACATTTGATATGAAGGATCTAGGAGCAACAAAATAGATCTTGGGCATATAAATACACAGAGACAGGAGAAATGGTAAGTTGTGGTTATCACAAGTGAAGTATGTGGAAAAAATAATTCATAGATTCAATATGAGTATTGTGAAACCAGTTAATATCCCTTTGTCTTCCCACTTTAAACTTTCTTCAAGTTTGTGTCCTAGAAATGAAGAAGAAAGGGAATATATGTCTCGTGTACCATATGTTAATGCAGTAGGAAGTTTGATATATTTGATGGTCTGTACTATTTCAGATATTTCACATGCCATTGGTGTTGTCAGTAGATTCATGGAAAATCTAGGTAAAAGAGCATTGGGCGGCAGTAAAATGGGTGCTTTGATATCTTAGAGGCACAAGCAATTATTATATCACCTCTGATAGTTGTAATGATTAGGTTTGCAATTATGTTGACTCATATACACTTCAGGTTATGTCTTTACTCCTGCAGGTGGTCTTATTAGTTGGATGCCAAAACTTCAGAATATTGTTTCTTTATCCACTATAGAAGCATAATATATATATGCTTCACATGCTTGCAAAGAGGCAATTTGGTTAAAAGGTTTGCTGGGTGAGTTTGCAAGGTTCTACCACTCGAGACTGTTCTACCACTCTCCAATGTTTTACGTAATGCCTGTGTTTAAGATTCTACGTTGGCATTTTTTATATGTTGTCACCTTTTGCGTGAGATTGATGCCTCCCACTGCCTTGTCTTTGCATACATGGAGTGGTGATGAACTTAAAGGATATTTTAATTTTTTTTTTGTTTTTCCTTTTACTGGGGATGGTAATGAAGATGGGTGAGAGTGGATAAATGAAAAGGACCTTTTAACATGGGAAGGAGGTTGAGAGGAAAGGAGTCTCTTAGACCATAGGAAAAATGCTCCATTGAAATAATGAAACTTGGGAAAATAATAGTAATTGGGAAAAGGGGTGGAGGGATGGTAAAGGATACATAATATTTTATTTTTGAATTTAATTTCTTGAGATAATAGCTTAGGAGAAAAATGAATGAAAAGGAGAGGCATTTAAAATAATAGATATTGACGATTTTCAAACTAGGAGGACCTAGGGGAAGATTTTCAACTTTTCAAACATAGGCGTGACAATACCAAACCCTTGGGAAAGACTAACAATTTTATCAATGGACGCAAAATCAACGAATTTGAGACGAAAAGACACATACTTGTTGAAACTTTGACTGACTATCGAAAGGGTCAAATGATGATGGTTTTGGCCAAACCAAATATGAGCATTATCAGTGCTACGAGCTAAACAAAATGACATTGAATTCCTTGCATGACGATGCAATAGATAAGAAACGATAAAATGTCGAGACTTGACTTGACCATGACCTGAGATGAAACCTCATGAGATTTCCCCTTCAACGGACTTGCATGACATCAAACCTGACAAGTATATTGATGGGGACATAATAAGGTGAAAATGGTGAAACAAAACATTGACTAATAAGCACATTTCCCTGGATATGAAAGTGAGCTCAGAATGGTTATGTGACAAATTTTGATATGTTTTTTTTTTTATTTCCCATCACTCAGGTTCGGTAGCAATGAACCATTGGTTAAGAACCACAACCCAGGGGCATCTAAGCCGTCAAAGTCACATGCGGATTGCACTTGGCTTGGGCAACACCAACCCTTATGATGGTTGTATTTTTGGGTGTTTCCTCCCAACTAGCTCACCCCTAAGGTGAATTCAGCTCGGGTCGTCCTATTGATGAGACCCACACCTTAATTGAATGAGCTAGCGAGAAATGACTAAAAAATTTAGGAGGACATGGGGGTGGGCTTTGATCCATTTATGTGTCCACGGGTCACGAGATCATTTAATACAATATCTCTAGGTGGAACCACATGTTCAACCACTACCTCAAGGTGCCCCCATGGATCCAAGCTCGGCCCTCATTGGAATTGAACCTTTCCAACTCGTGAAAAACTCCTCACTCTTCACCAATGGATCCAGCCCTTTTGGGATACAAATTTTGATATGTTCATTTGAGTCGCTCTGTTCTGACACTTCATAATCATATCATTGTTGTGAATCAACATGCTAATATTATTTTATAGAATAATGTCACATAACTTGGAAATATATAGAAGATAAAGGTTATAATTACAATTAAGGTCCCAGCTGACCAATAAAGACAACATTAATATAATAATATAAATTTAATGTTACAATATCTAAGGCTTAAAATCACATGAAACAACATTCTACCAAAAAGAAATATATGTGTAAACTCCAACTAAAGAAAATTTGATCCCCACAAGAGCACATCCATCTTTAAAATGATGAAATTGAGTGGTATCCCTTCATATAGATTGATGTCCAACAGTTTTGGAAATAAATTTGTTGAAAGACTAGTAGCTACCACACAAACAAGGTTTTCCTAGTGGCGTGTGTTGATAAGTGAAAAATAAATTACCATATTCTTATTGTGGGAGTGTTTGATGGACAATCTACCAAGAGGGGGCTCGAGGCATGATCTCCCTAGCTCAACGTGAGTCTAGAACAAATATAATAGAATATAAATCACTCTCCTAGATCTAATTAGAGATCAAGGAACTAGATACATTTACCTTATAGATCGCTGATCCTTTTCTCATTGAATGTTGCTCCAAGCTTGACGATCTTTAGATATAAGCTGCAAAACCTATCAAGATAACAAGACAACAAAGCAAGTAAAATGCATCTACACAATAATAGATCTAAGTAAGCAGTCAAGTAGGAAAAATACAGAAGATATCATCAACACAATGAGATTCTGGTGGAAAGCACTTATATTACTGTATTGAAAGGAAAGTACGTAGGATAGAAAGATTACAACCAATAACTTGATGCAGCAATCCTCATTCGATAAAACCAATGCCAAAGCTTCCCAAGGAAGTGTGAGTCTCCCAATAGATGAGTAGAGATCTCTCCTAAGGTAATTTCACCAGCATGTAGACACTATAGACTTCCTCTCCTTGGGATGGGAGTGAGCTTCACTTATATAGGACTAAGTGGATAGGATAGGTTGAGATATGGTAGGAGAGAGATAGGGGATCCTTCCAAGAGGTTAGGAACCGAATGCCAGCTCTCCCAAATGGTCAGGGATAGGAATCCATGTCATATAGCTTCGAGAATGGACTCAAAGAAGTTATTTTTGTCCATTAACTGACATCGTCGCAGGCTACAAGAGGCCAACCTGCGACGTCGCAGGTTGCATGAGGACAAACTGTGATGACCTCTCAAAACCTAGCATAAATGGATTTGCATCTCTTCCAGGTTAATGACTTAGCTAAGGAAACTTTAGGGATGTTTACACTGAGTCTCTTGATGGTAATATTTTAGGTGTAACCGAATGCCCCCCAAAGCATGAAGCTGTTTGAAATTGAACAGGTGAAATGATTTGATAGAAGGAATGGGAATGGTTCGTCGGACGAAGGATGCTGCTGCAGTACAACTGAATCTGAGAATACAGTCTCATATGACGTACAACATGGTTGCCAACCAATACAATGCAGATCCATGGTAGTAATGACCGACTGAACACAATCATGGCTACTAGACACAAGCGTAGATCCATGATGAGATGATAACACAACCATGACCAATAAAAATGTGGATCCATGTGATATGACTCAAAACAAACTCCATCACAACCTGGGTAAAACATGACTCCCCAGTGTCTTCAAGTTGAACCTGCAATGATACGAATCTATCCATGTGACTACAAATGTCTTGACGTCGGACATGGTAGAAACCAATTGATTACCAGTCATTAATGTATACTGTTAACAAGTGCGAGGGAAATCACCATTGATGTCAATGATCCCCAAGGTATCACAGAACATATCACCAAGCGTGAATAAATGAATTGAAGTCGAACGCTGGATGAAATCTTTCAATCAAGAGTCAATGATGTAAACTCATGTTGAAAGCGAGGTAACCTGCCATTGAGGCAAGCAGGGCCAAGGTACTTGGTTGGTTTCTAGATTCAATCCTCAGATGATGTGTTGAAATCGACAAGGATGAATCCGTTGAAGGAGGGCCATAATGAATCCCCCATCATCGACATGAAACACGACAAAGATGTGTAGAGTGGATCAGATGGTACAGTAACATGCAATACTGACTTAGAGTAAACCGACATGGTAGTAGGCATACTGACTGCAGATAATGAATGGTGATAATATTCTTGAACATTGGCATAGCATGACTTGGAAATATTGACTTGATGAGTGCGACACCAAAACCTAATGCAACTGATGAGGGAAGCGTTCTTTAAATGATTTAGAGTGACAAGTGTTAAATTTTGAGCATTAACTCACAATACTCTTGGATCTTTACTGAGAGAATAGAATATACAGTATATCAATGCATAACAATCACAATAAGCATGACAAGCATCACAAGAATCAAAAGCATGAGAGACAAGAGACACAGAGTTTCCGTGGGGAAAACCCTAAGGTGAAAAACCCCACAACTTCCTCAGAGATAGAGAGAGCAATGGCTCAACCAAAGTACAACCAAAATACACTTGAGATAGTCTCCTAGGGTAGATGATCCTCCTCCTCACTAGTGCACCACTTTCTAAGTGAGAGAAGTGTGTCTTTCTGAATGATGCAAATAGAGATCTCCCGATCTCTATTTATACTTAACCTGTTTTCCCAATTACACTATGGGGCCAACTTGTCTATCTAGATACATCCACAATATAATATATATTTCAGGGCCGACCCCACACATGGTGGTCTAATAACCCATCGACAAGTACACACACTTGCGACACTTGTCAATCCACATGACGACACTTCCTTATAGAGGAATAACGCATCTCTTATAAGGGTACAATAAATATATATGAAATACATAGATGAAATACATTCCGAAGTTACATATACATCAACACTCACTCTTAACTAGGAAGGTATTTCTCGACACAGTTCTGCTAGACAAGTCTTCTTCTCGGGATCATCGTCATCGATGCATCATCGTCATCATCATCATTGCTGCTGCTATCTCAACCAATCTCTGACTCTACTCGTCATAGGAAGTTCTATAGAGCCAGTCCTTTTTCATACTGGATGTAGGCCCACCACCTGCAGGTCTTCATCATCTGTGCGAACGGTCTGATAGAGGTGGCCTCTCAGTACTAATTTTATGTGCGGATGCAATACCAGAAAGAGTATCCCAGGAACATTTATGTGCCTAAGCACGACCGGCAAGATCTCCCAGGACTGATTACATGCATCTCCTCCACAATACCTTTAAAGAGCATCCCAAGAACATTTATGTGCCGCAGCACGACCAACAAGATCTCTAAAAAGCATCCCAGGACTTATTACGAGCATACAACTCAACCTCTTAGATCTCCAGGACTGATTACATGTGGATAGACAAAACCTTAAAGAGCATCCCAGGAACATTTATGTGCTGTAGCACGACTGGCAAGATCTCTAAAGAGTATCCCAGGACCAATTACAAGCACACAGCTCAACCTCTCGGATCTCCAGGATTGATTACATGTCTCCGTAGTAATACCTCATCCCAGGACTGATTACGAGCACACAGCTCATCCTATCGGATATCTGAGGATTGATTACATACTACATAGCAATACCGGAAAGAGTACCCCAGGAACATTTATGTGCCGCAACACGACTGGCAAGATCTCCCAGGACTGATTATATGCTATTTGCACAACCTGCCACATATCATCTCTGACCTCCAAGTATCAACCTGATACTCATGATCCAACGGATCATCATCGCATGAGGCATCATCCTGATGCCCATGATCATACTGATCATCATCACTGTACCATCCTGGTACATATCATCTGGAGCAACATCCTAAAGCTCATCATCACGATCAACCTAATCATACAATACATCCACCTGATGCATACCAAGTATCTACCTGATACATATCACCATACATGATCCATCTGATCATATAGTGTATCCACCTGATACAAATACAAATACATGATACATATCGACATACATGATCTACCTGATCATACAATGTATCCATCTGATACATATACAGATACATGGTCCAAGAATCCAACATGATGCATATACAAAATACATACAAATGATCCAACTGATCATATCCAGCATCCAACATGATGCGATATACATACAAATATAAATGATCCAAATGATCATATCCAACATCAACACGATGTGTACATACATATAAACATAAATGATCCAACTGATCATATCCAGCATCAACACGATGCGTACCTACATACAAATATAAATGATCCAACTGATCATATCCAACATCAACATGATGCATATACAGAGCAGTAACTGGAGCATAGTCCTAATGCTCATCATCCAGCACTTACATCCACAGCCATGTGAAGGATCCTCCTTCCAACATGCTTGGAATGGCTTCAGCAAATGTGTCCATCACTTCTTCCTCGAAGTGTCCTCGATCTGAAGAACACCCAGCCTCTCCCTGAAGTACTCGAACTTCACCCTGGCTAGTGGCTTCGTCAACACATCTGCAATCTGCTCGTCTGTCGCAACATACAGGAGCTTCACAGCTCCTCTCTGCACCATATCCCTGATATAGTGATATTTGATCTCTATGTGTTTCGACCTGTCATGAAACACTGGGTTCTCAGACCGCCTCACACAACTTTGGTTATCACAAAAGATACCAGTAGCATCCAGCGGGAGACCAAATTACTCAGATAATAGCTTCCGTAGCCATACTGCCTCACAACTAGCTGAGCAGGATGCAACATGCTCTGCCTCAACTGTACTTAGTGCTACGCAGGACTGCTTCCTGCTAAACCAAGAGATCACACCTAATCACATACTGAAACAACACCCAGATGTGCTCTTCCTATCTGCAGCACTGCTAGCCCAATCTGAATCAACATAACCCTGTAGGTAAAACTTTTGATTTGCTTCATACTTGAGCCCATAATCCATTGTACCCTTCAGGTACCTCAGGACATGCTTTACAACAACCAGGTGAACACTCCTCGGATCCATCAGGAACTGACTCAATGTGTTCATTGCAAAGCAAATATCTGGTCTCGTGTTCGTCAGGTACATCAAGGACCCAATCATCTTATGATACATCGAGACATCAACCGGCTTAGATGAAGCATCACATAGAAGCTTTAGATTCGATGCCATGGGTGTGGCCATGGCCTTGCAATCCATCATCCCAAATCTCTTCAGGATATCTACTGTGTACTTCCCTTGACCGAGGAAGATCCCACCTGAATTCTGCCACACCTCCATACCTAGGAAATAATGCATCATTCCCAAATATTTCATATCGAACTCAGCAGCAAGCTTCCTCTTAGTATTTGCAATCAATCTGTCATCTCCTGTTACAAATAAGTCATCCACGTACAGAAGTAGAATCACAGGATTTCCTTCCTCAACCTTGTAGTAAAGATTGGAATCCGATTTACTCTTGGTAAAGCCCAAACTAGATAGGAAACTGTCTATCCTACCATACCAAGTTCTAAGGGCTTGCTTCAAGCCATACAAGGCTTTCTTCAATCTGCACACATATGACTCCCTGTCATGTATTTCAAAGCCGAGTGGCTACTCCACATATACTTCCTCTTCAACTACACCATTCAAGAAAGCAGTCTTGACATCCATCTGGTGTATTTTCCATTTCATTGTTGCAGCCAAGGCAATTACTGTTATGATGGAAGTATACCTGGCTATAGGTGCAAAAGTTTCTTCATAATCTATTCCCTCTTTCTGAGAGAAGCCACAAGCTACGAATCTTGCTTTGTATTTTTCTACATTGCCATCTGCAGCATGCTTGATTTTGTAGATCCACTTGGACGTCACAACAGACTTCCCTTTAGGTCTTGGGACAACATCCCAAACATCATTTTTCATTATTGATTGGTATTCCTCAACCATAGCATCCTTCCATTCTTTCTTTTCCGCTGCTTCTTCATAACTGGAAGTTTCTTTGTTCATAATGTCACAGAGTAAAGCAACATAGTTGGTATGTGATCTGGTTCTTTTCTTTGCTCTGTGTTCTTCTTCTGGAATGCCAAATCTTTCTGCATCTTGAATGAGCTCTCTAGCCCATGTAGGTTTCCTCTTGTGAGAGTTATCCTCACGGGGTGGATCTATAGGTTCTTGCAGATCTTCAAACTCACGAACAACTTCTGGAATTGCTTCAGTCATGGTAGTGTCTTGAAATCTAGTTTCCTTAGGTTCTTCATAAACTTTGATAGGTGCCTTCCTTGATTTGATGAATGCTGAGTTTTCATCAAATGTTACATCCCTGCTGACATCAATCTTCTTGAACCTTGGAAAGTATATTCTGTAAGCCTTTGAGCTTTCACTGTAACCCACAAAGATACCCTTCTTTCCTGAAGGATCTAGTTTGGTCCTCTTTTCCTTTGGGACATGAGTGTATACTGGACAACCAAATATTCTGAGATGGCTAACTTCAAGTTTCTTACCAAAAAAGACTTCTTCTGGTGTCTTGTTGTCCAATATCTTGTGGGGTGTTCTATTCTACACATATACATTTGTTCTAGCTGCCTCTGCCCATAGATGCATAGGTAGATCTTGGTCATGCAGCATTGCCCTTGCTGCTTCCATGATTGTTCTGTTTTTCCTTTCTGCAACTCCATTCTGTTGAGGATTATAAGGAGCAGCCAACTCCCTCTTAATCCCTGAATCACTGCAAGCTTCTTGAAGTCACCTGAGGTGAATTCTCCACCATTGTCGGATCTGAATGTTTTGATCTTTTTGTCAGTTTGATTCTCTATCAAGGTTTTGAGTTCCTTGAACTTATCAAACACCTCATCTTTGTTTTTCAAGAAGTATACCCAAGTCTTCCTAGAGAAGTCATCAATAAATGAGGCATAGTAAACATACCCTCTTAGAGAACTGGATGACATAGGACCACATACATCTGAGTGGATGATTTCCAGGATATCTTTTTCCTTGCTTTCACTGCTTGGGAAAGCCTTCTTAATATTCTTACCTTTTGCACATCCTTTGCAAACACCTTCATGTTTGGTCTTGATTTCAGGAAGACCCTCTACATCCTTGCTTGCAATTGGAAGTGCCCTATAGTGTATATGAGCAAGTCTTCTATGCCAAAGTTCACTTGGCTCCATGGATTCATGCACCATGGAATGTTCAGGTTGTCCTTTTAATTTATACAAACCTCCCTCTTGCTCTCCAATCACAACTGCATCATCTATGGTCTTTCCCTTTGGCCACATTAGGACTTGGCCATCCACAAATGAAACCCTCATACCTTTTGCATGCAATGCAGAGATGGAGGGTAAGTTCTTCTTGAGCCCAGGTACATAAAGGACTTCTTTCATCTTCAAAGATTTTCCAGAATCTAGGTTGTAGAAGGCTTCACCACTTCCTTTGATGGGATATTGATAATCATCCCCAAGTTTCACCTTATGGGGTGATTCATGTTCAGACAGATTTACAAAGGATTATTTAAATCCAGTCATGTGTTTGGAAGCCCCACTGTCAATTAACCAATCATTACAACCATGGGAGATAGTACCTGTGAGAGCAGAGATTAGAACATACTTTTCTTCACTTGATGAGTCATCATTACTATCATCACTTTCTTCCCTAGCCTTCTTCTTTGGAGGTTCATCATCTTCCGCAGCATGAGCATGGTACCTTCTTTTGTTACCCTTCTTCTTCTTGCTGGAGTTGTTGTTGTGGTTGTCCCTTTTGTTCTTGGGACATTCTGAAGCAAAGTGACCCTTCTCATTACAAGTGAAACACCTTAGATCTTTCTTGTCTTTGTGAAAATGATGAGAAGATTTCTTCTTGTGATGGGATGGCTCCCTCTTGAACTTGCCCTTCTTAGTGTGAGCTGTGAGAGCTTGATCTTCATTTCCCATCTTCTCTTCTCTTGCCACAAGCCTTGCTTCTTCTTGAGAACATTCCTCCCATAATCTCCTGAAGGAGATTAGCTTCTTTCTGGCACAGATCCCATGGATAAAAGAGTCCCATGACCTAGGTAGGCCATTCAAAGTAGTCATAACAATTTCACCATTCTCCACCATTTCATCTATAGCTTCAAGTTGTTCCTTGATCTGACAGACCTTGGAGAAATAGGATTGAATGGTTTCTCCATTCGACATCTTGACCCCTTTCAATTGATTCTGCAGGGTCATCTTCCGATTTATGTTCTTTCCTTCAAATAGCTTGGTCAAAGAGTCAAACATAGCCTTGGGTGTCTTTAGAGAAGACACATGGGGTATGAGATGGTCTTTGATAGAATCAACAATGATTCTTTTTGCCTTGACCAAGTTCTTCTTATGAAATACCTTAGCCTCTTCATCCTCTGGGATAGGGATGTCTTCTTTTATACATGAGTCCAACTCATTCTCTTCCAGGATTAACCCAATCCTATACTTCCAAGCTCGGAAGTTATCAACCCCTTCAAGCTTATCCTCAAGCTTGGTGTGGTGAGACATCTTAAAGAGTACTTCAAATGGAAATATAAAAGATTTAGGTCTTACCACTTGAAATGCTGAAAACTGGATCTGGTCCTGGATTAGGGTTTGTCGAAAAAACCCTAAAAATTCAAAATGTGAATTTCAACTTTCTGACAGGATAGAAATATGCGCCTTAATGAGCTGATCAGCCTGGTGTATTCAGAATTTGAGATCAACAAAGCTTTACCCTTCAAATTTTCCTTTTTGTCCTCCCGGGTTCACTCGGAGAGCCCTGAATTAGGGTTTGAGTTTCCTGGAGATCTACCCAGCCAAAAATCTCGATCCAAAGCTCTAAACTACGATTTTTGCAAGGAGCTTCCAACTATGTCTTCATATTTCAGAAATTCCTATTTTTTTGGAAACCCTAATTTTTAGGGCCAAATCTGAAAATGCTCAAAATTGAATTCTGATTGGACAGATAGATTCTCCTTGATGAGTAGAGTCAATCTACTATACTTCTTTTCCAAAAAATGTGAAGAGAAACCCAAGAAACTCAAGTTTCTATCACTGCAAATGTCTTCTTCTCAGGTTAGCTTTGATACCATGTTAAATTTTGAGCATTAATTCACAATACTCTTGGATCTTTACTAAGAGAATAACATATACAGTATATCAATGCATAACAATCACAATAAGCATGACAAGCATCACAAGAATCAAAAGCATGAGAGACAAGAGACACAGAGTTTCCGTGGGGAAAACCCTAAGGTGAAAAACCCCACAACTTCCTTAGAGATAGAGAGAGCAATGGCTCAACCAAATTACAACCAAAATACACTTGAGATAGTCTCCTAGGGCAGATGATCCTCCTCCTCACTAGTGTGCCACTTTCTGAGTGAGAGAAGTGTGTCTTTCCGAATGATGCAAATAGAGATCTACCGATCTCTATTTATACTTAACCTGTTTTCCCAGTTACACTATGGGGCCGACTTGTCTATCTAGATACATCCACAATATAATATATATTTCAGGGCCGACCCCACACATGGTGGTCTAATAACCCATCGGCAAGTACACACACTTGCGACACTTTTCAATCCACATGACGACACTTCCTTATAGAGGAATAACACATCTCTTATAAGGGTACAATAAATATATATGAAATACATAGATGAAATACATTCCGAAGTTACATATACATCAACAACAAGACTCAGGAAGTGGGTGAATCTTGAGGACAAACGGATGATCCAAGTGCAGTATGCAGATGCAAATGAATGCCATGTTCAAGAATGACTAGGTAATGCCACAGATAAAGGGTGTAACATAAAAGCTTTCCTTTTTCCCCATCATGAACGATGAGTGCCTCATGTGTTTTTTACGACCTTGATGAGGGTAACCAGATGCTCGGTATAGCTCATCTCATAGATGAGTCCAATCCCAAATATTTTTTGAACCTGGGATAGGAGGGGTTCGTCCCTTGATGGGCCCTTCAATGTTAGAGTTTAAATAGTCCATAGAAGGTAAACTCGGTCGTCATTTCATGTTTAGAGAGTCTGAAAAGAACTAAAGAAGACTCCAACGGTCCTTTTTCGTAAAGTTAGCCTCATCGCCCGAAAAAGGGTAAAACAACGCGAGAGAGGACTCTTCCAGTCATGATCGGCTAGAGTTTACCTTTTTTGTAAATAGCGCCCCCTCGTCCGAAAAAGGGGTAAACTGTCACTAAGGAGATGACCATTCAAATTCTTTAACAAGCATGAACACAACAAGTTCGCTTGGCAATCTTTTCGTATTTTGAGAGACTGAAAAGAGCTTAACGATAGACTCCGGGGGGGTTCCTTTTCCGTAGGAGTTTAACGAGCCCAGAAAAGTGATAAATCGTAACTCGGTGACTTATTCTCATGGTTTTAAGAGCTCGAGAAAGAACAATGAGTAAGCTCGTCATCATTAAATAATTACAATCTAACAGACATAAAATAATGAAAAAACATTCAAGGGGTTGTTCATACCTGAAATGATGCTTCAATGTGAAAACAATGCACAAAGAACACTTAATGACTCCTGCACACTCGAAAACTAGGTCAAAAAGTCGACCGAGCATTCAAATCTAATAAAAATGATCCAAACTATAGCAAATGACCTAAAAAGCATCAAATATTTGAAAAAGAATATTCCTTGTCTATAAATAGCAACAAAAACCAAATATAGTTACCATTGTTCATTTGCCAAATTGGGGAGAAGAAGTGCCATTTGGAGCCAAAATTTCACTTGCCGATTGTCAGAGCTACGAGCAACCATTTCACAAGTTGTTCGGAGTAGGTAACCCTAAATCCCACTTGGCATATTTCCAGTGGTTTAGAATTTCATTTTCAGTTCATTTTTTTAGGGTTTTGGAGTTGGTTTGTGGGGAGCTTGTGCGCCCTCGGGTCGTCGCAGGTCTCCCTTACGGGAACTGCGATGAACCCGAGTTGTCGCAAGACTCGCAAAGCTAGGTTGCGACGATGTCGCCCTGTCCACAAGGACGAGGTGCGACGACGGAAACGCCCATGCTAAAGCCAAAACCCAAGCCAAAAGAAAAAGTTTTAAATGCTTGAGTGAGTTCTAATGATGTTAAAATGCTCCCATTGGCAGGTTAGTAGCAGCCAACATGGTCTTAGAGTGGTGTGAACGCGAACACGAGGTAGATGATGTGCAAGCAATGAATGACCCATTATGTGTAGAGGAATTACGGAACTGCGGACTACTGAAGTTCTTCAATGTTCAAGGCATGAGGGCCCAAGTAATACTGCTATAACATATGGTCCGTTGTTGGGACGCTGCGCAATAGTACTTCGTGATCGGAGAGCACATTTTGACTATAGATGTCGAGGACATCTACTTCTTGATTGGATTGTCCCAGAGGGGGGAAAATGTGGCTCTTACCGGATCACGGGGAAGTGACCGGACTGTGGATGACTTGATCCTTCAGCATTGTACTCCTCATGCCCGTGCCTCTAGTGGGAAGATTCCCATCAAAGAGGTACGAGAATGTCCACTGCGAGCTATTCTTTTCACCATAACAAGGATAGAAGGGAGCCAAGCACCCCATTTAGCTACTAGGTCCCAGATGCTGTATGCGGAGGGCTGCATGTCTCCGAAGGTATTCAACTGGTGTGAGGGACTCCTCGCTAACATTCGATCTCAGTTGACCAAGTGTCGACGTGTAGAACTCAAGCAGTTCGGATACGGATCTATAGTGATCTCATTTCTATTGGAGCAGGTTCCCCTCTTGCACCCGCAGGTAGCTCTGGATGATAGGGATCCTAGGGATCCTCACATGGCCAGATGGATAGAGGTGATGGCTTGCCGTGGTGGGGGTCCTATCACCGGGTATGGTCTTGAGTTCTTCACCTGGCTAGAAGGCCAACTGCTCGTGGTAGAGGACTACCCGTACAGTGGTACGGATTACAGGGAGGACCCAGACTTGGCTTTTCCTGAGGGAGCAGAGTGGGGAGACATCGGTAAGAACAATGACCCTTGTACTTTTTAGTTTCGTGTATTTATAATTTTTTTGT
Source organism: Larix kaempferi (assembly GCA_027924585.1). Lineage (NCBI taxonomy): Eukaryota > Viridiplantae > Streptophyta > Pinopsida > Pinales > Pinaceae > Larix > Larix kaempferi. The sequence continues at coordinate 5,416,025 of BSBM01000029.1, forward strand.
TATAGTGCTGATAAGTTAATAACATGTGTGTGCAGATGTGGGCCCCGTGCGACTAGTAGGAGTTTCTCCTCTTGCGAGGAGAGGAGGGGGAGCAGCCATGGCCCCAGCAGTACATGCTACCATCGTGGAGATGGAGGACGTCTATGATAACCTGACTGGGTCGACGTTAGATGTTCCAAGGCCGATAGTGGATGAGTTACTGTGGCTTATGAAGAGGTATGTGGTGGGAGCATTTGTGCACTTCAATGTGCTGCTCCACAAGGTCGCGAGAGCAGTTGAATGCTTCCATACTTAGCAGGCTATAGCTGCGAGACCTAGGGGTGTACGAGCCAGGCGTTAGGCCTTATGCTGTTGTTATGTATGTACCGAGAGCTCAGAAGCCTCAGATTTTGTACTGCTGAAAGCTATGAGGATTCATATTTTGTATAGACTCACTGAAAGCCGTCGTGCTTCAGATTTTGTACCAGCACTACATTTTATGATATATATATACAAACATTTTGGTGGCTTTATACATTATGTGCTTTAAATGGATAAATGTTGTGATCTTGTTTATGTGTTTGCTTATAAAATGAGTTATTTACATGTTATGTCTATTTTAACAGTTCATGAATATGCTTACGTGTGTGCAATGTACAATTCTAAGATGATGTTGGCCATGGAGTCGGCAACCGTGTTCATGCTTCGTGGAATGTGTAGGTACTGAATTGAATCGAAGGACCTTTCCAGAAGATGAACTCGTTTATAGAGACGAAGTAAGGTAGGATCGTAGATGGTGTAGACTCAGTTAATATGAGAGACCACTAGTTGAGAATCCAAGTGGATGACAACGTGGTCCATACCCAAAGAAATAGTGTCGGTTAGGGTTCCAATGACTGCTTGATATTCCACAACATTGTTGGTTGTGAAACCTAGACACATTCCTCCTAAGCTGATAAGCTTGCCAGTAGGTAAATAGAGTACCCAGGCTGCCAAAGCAAGGTTGCGGGTATGCCGGCTGGTGCCGTCCGTGAATCTGTATCAAGTTGACATCTGCACACGCAGATAGAACATGGTATAAGAAACGAAACAAGACCTACACACGCAAAAATCAAAGTGTCACAGCACACAAAAACACACACATGCAATGTACAACATATACAAAAGTACTTATGCATGAAAGACTCAGGTATAGTACCTCTTCAGGTAGATCCCATTGCGGGGCTCGCCCAAAGATATCCCTCTGTAGTCTTCAAGCTCGTAAGATCCCTTCTCTAAAACGTGTTTCACTATGTAAGGTCCATGCCACATGGAATCAAACTTTCCTGCCCCCATCTTATCATGTTTTTGGTCGTATGTGAGGAACAAATCTCCTTCACTATAGGCGCGAGGATCTACCGAATTGTCATACTGCGCTTTGATGCATCTCTTATGAGCTTCATTGGGAAGAGGGGAATCTCGGTGAGTCTCGTCGAGCTTAGCTAGGTAGAGGAAGCGTTCTTCCTCAGCAATAGTGTTGGGGAGAAGTTCAATGGTGAGCTTGAGGGATGGAATCTCGCACTCAATAGGGAGGACAAACTCCAATCCATACACAAGTTGGAAGGGAGTAAATCCAGTGGCGGTTTTAATGGAAATTCGATAAGCCCATAGTGCGGAGAAGAGCATGTTATGCCAGTTGGACTTGTGGATACCCACCATGTGTTGGAGCATGGTTTTCAAGACCTTGTTGATGGCCTCTACTTGTCCGTTTTCTTGTGGGTAGTACAGTGTTGAGTTTTCATGGAGAAAACCCAATCTATCGCTAAACTCGTCAACCATGTGGTTCATAAAGTGAGAACCATGGTCAGTAACTATAGCTTGAGGAACTCCAAACCACGCTATTACATGATTAAACATGAAGAGTGCGGCGGTCTTGCCGTCATTTGTGTATGTACGCATTGCCTCGGCCCACTTTGTAAAGTAGTCCATAGCTACAATGACATAACTGTGCCCCCCGACCGAGGTAGGCTTACAATGCATGAAGTCAATGCCCCATTTAGTGAAGGGGCCAACGGCAATAACCGGGTGTAACAGGGTGGGATGGGTGCACTTTTTTGTATGCAAATGTTGACAGGGAGGACATTTTTTTACGGCCTCGATACAATCTTTAAAGATAGACGACCAATAATATCCCACGTAAAGAATCTTCTGGGTTGTAGCCATCCCAGAGAGATGACCGCCACAAGCCCCAACGTGACAGTCATTTAGGACATGTTCAGCCTTGTCATGAGTCAGACAATGTCGAAGAATAGAATCGTTACCATGGCGGTACAAAGTATCACTGATAATCAGATAATACTTCGCATGGTGGCGTATTAGACGACGGTCGTCACGAGACAATTGAGGGATGAAACGTTGGGTCTGAAGATATATAGTGATATATCCATGCCACGGATTAGACGTACTGATAAGAAACAATGACTCATCCTGAAAAGAGTCATTCGGCTCAGATTCTACATCAGCATGGGGAAGGTCGCAGATGATCTCAGCAAACACCAAAGATTTTTTAGACTTGGATTTTTCGAAAAGAAGATCAAATTATTGCAGTATCACGATCCAAAGTGAATACTTGCCCCCAAACACCTGACGAGTCAGGACGTGGTACATGGGGTTTGAATCGATGATGATGGTGGTGTTGTGAAGCAGAATGTAATGTCGGAAATTCTGCATGGTGATAACTGCCGCAAGAGCGAGCTTCTCAACATGTGAATATTGATTTTCAGCGTCAATAAGACCTTTATTGGCGTAGTATATCACATGTTCTTGGGCATTCTGGTCTTCATGCACCAAAACCATGGCGATAGTGGTGTCGGAAGCAACGAGGTATAGAATGTAATCTCGATAGTAATTCGAAGGTTGGAGCACAGGGGCATGTGTGATGGCATGTTTCAAACTATCAAAAGATTGTTGAGCTTGGTCATCCCAAATGAACGAGATGTCTTTTTTCATCAATCTCATGTAACCCTGCATCTTTTGTGTGAAATTACAGACAAAACACCTTAAATAAGTCACTCTTCCTTGTAGACTCTGAAGTTCCGTAATATTAGTTTGAGGTGGGAGGGTGACAATGGCTTCCACCTTCAAGGGATCAATTTGGATCCCATCTTTCGAGATGATAAACCCTAAGAGGTGTCCAGACTTGACACAGAAAATACACTTGTGAGGGTTCATACAGATATTGTACTGTTTGCATCTGAGGAAAAAAACCATCAGATGATCTATGTGGAACTCACACTACTTTGAGTGGGTAGGGAGGTCATCTAAGTAGGGTTCCAAAAAGTCCTTCACATCATGGAAGGCATACGACATGGCCCGCTGGAATGTGGCACCAACATTTTTAAGGCCAAACGGAATTTTATGGTATGCAAACATACCCCAAGGGCAGATGAATGCAGTCTTGTGTTGGTCGGCGGGGTGGATCTCAATCTGGATGTATTCGGAAAAGACATCCATAAATGAAAAAATGACACTTTCGGCACAATTGTTGATGATCTGGTCAATAAAGGGAGTTGGGTAGTTGTCCTTGGGACAAGCCTTGTTGAGATCCCGATAATAGACACAGACACGAATGGTTACCTTCTTTTTAGTAACAGGGACAACGTTTGAGACCCACTCTGTCAATGGGACAGGGTAGATGAAGCTGGCCCTCAAGAGTTTCTCAATCTCTGCCTTGATTGCCGTAGTCCTCCAAGGGTGTACCGGTCGCAACTTTTGGCAGACAGGTTTTACGACGGGATACGTTTTGATTTCATGTAAAACAATGGTGGGGTCTATCCCCGGCATCTCCTCGTAGGTCCAAGCAATGAATCGCTTGATTAAGGCCGTATAAGCAATGAATTCTTCAAGGGAACACTTCTGGCCTAACTGAATATGTTCCACTACACCAAGAGTAACCGAAATGTCTATCGAAGTGGTAGGCTCAATGTTGGCTAAGTTTCCTTCGGAGTCCATTTGACACGTGAGTATCGAGGACTGAGAGCCAGAGTAGACCTCTGGTGTAAAGATGGTGCTAATGCTATTCTCCAGAGTGTCCAAAAAGGGAAGGAAAGATGAACAATGATGGAGGTCTTCCCATGGAGGATCATCTGCACTTATGATTTCCATAATGGACTCGTCAGAATGAAAAATCCGTAGCAGGGGGTCGGATGATGTCCGTTGTGGAGAACACGAGGTGGAGGCCACAAATAAGTGTTCCTCTCGTGCTGACTGGATAGCCTCATACGTGAGTTCAGTGGGTGACAGAGGCATCATGTTTCCAATCAGGTGTGTGGTGACTTCGTCAGGTACAAGCCATGAATCAGTGGAGTTGGGGATAGATGAAATCTGAGAGGAGATCATGTTCACCGTGGCAACATGATTTGGGGGATCCGAAGTAGGAGAATGCCTATAAGGGATGAGTCCTTAATGAGGCCAACCTGCACACTCTCATACTATTGCGAATATTGTCCAATTGATGGAACGTTATCGCCCGGGTGAGTAGTGGTGTCAGGTGTGCAGAAATCCAGTTGGTTGACTGTGAAAATTCAGCCTTGATGGGGGAATTCTATGCGAAATATAGATGATGCGACCGCAGTCATGGCGTAAAACCAATTACAACCAAGCAGAATGTTGTAATCTAATGGGGCAGTGACCACTTCCATGTTAATGGTTGTGGTCTTTCCCCCCAGCTCGACTACTAGAGATTGTAAAATCCCATGAGGTTGAAAGCCACATCCGTTGAATGCTCTCAAAGTGGTAGGAGAACGGTTCAACTCGGGTGAGCCAATGGCTCTCCAGCATGAGATCGACATGGCTGAAGTAGAGGCACCTTCATCCAAAATGGTCCGATGGATTGTCTTCCCAGAAATGTTTTTGGCAACTTGAAATGCGAACTGATGGGAGAGCCTCGGTTTGAAGTAATCCAACCGGAACATGATGGTGTTCGATGAATTCGGGTCGACTGCACCGATGGCAGTGAGGAGAGTCTTGCGCTGATTCGGGCAGTTTTGCAAGACCTTGAGCATCGACATAGCACAAGGAGCTTATGCTAGGTCCTCTACAATAATGTAGTTCTAAGTAGCCCAAGAATTGGGATTGAAAACCGATTTTCTAATTGTGCTCTTGGGTGGATGCAACACTGACTCGAAAGAGGGCTTCTCAATGGTGAGAGGAGCAATCGGTACAGTGATGTCAGGCATCGAAGTGGAAGCTTTTTCAGTATTACTTCCAACAGGTTCCTTTGCTGGGATAGAGTAATACGAACAAGAACGAGTGCTCAAGTTGATGGTCTCACTATGCATAATGAGAACATGCGTGGCGGTAGATGCTTCTACTTCTCCTTGGGAAGGAGAGGTGTGAGCAATCAACTGCCGATTTTGAGTAGGGAAGGGATCGTTGAGAACTGCGGGTGAGGGTTTTCCCTTAAGGAACTTTTGAACTTCATCTCTATGGGGGCACTCTTTAGAAAAGTGGTCATCACCACACAGTAGACAAGGATACTTCAACTTCCTTTCCTGTTTGGTGTCATTAGGGGTGCTATTATGTTCTTGCTAGGTGGAAGATTTCTTAGGTTTCCATTTGTTCTTCTTCTTACCACCAGAATTTTGAGGTGAAGCTGATGAAACATAATTCACTTATTCAATGACAGTAGGAGTGGATGATTTGGTGGTGCCTTGACCAACCCATGTTGGTGATGGGGAAGAACCTTGGGGGTTCGACGATCCAACAGTTTGAGAAGAAGGCTGGGTGTTAAGGGATCCAATGATGTCATCAACTTGGGGTCCCTTGGGTGGTTTCGCGGTGTTGTACGTGTTACAGGGTGCGTCAGGAAGGATATCAAACAATGTGCCAGATTGAGCATAGACTAGGTCTAGAAAATGGGCATGGGCGATGGCTTGTTCCTTAGTGATAGCGCCTCCCATGGAAACATCTCGTGCTATGGTAGGGATGAGAGACTTCATGAACCATTCTGCTAGGAGTTGGTATGGAATAGGAGCCTTAATCAAACATCCTCACCTCCGCCACTCATGTATATGATCTGAGATGTGAGTAGCAGTATTTTGACGGAGCAAGGTGAGAAGTTCCGTACCAGTTTCATACTGTAAAGGCAACTGGAAATGAGTCAAAAAATTCATAGCAAGAGAACCAAAATCAGGAAAAGAATGGGGTGGTAGTTCAATATACCACTTGGCGGCCGAACCACCACCACTAGGATGGGATGGTCCTTCACCACCACCGCTAGGGTGGGATGGTCCTCCACCACCACCACCAGGATGGGATGGTCCTCCACCACCACTGCTAGGGTGGGATGATCCTTCACCACCACCACCAAGGCGGGTGGGCCATGATGACCAGAATGAGGTGGTCCTCCGCCAGAAGGTAGAGGTCCGCCTCCTCTAGAGTTATGTGGGGGATTTCCGCCTCCAATGGGAGGTGGGGGTGGACCAAATAGGGGTGGAGGGACTGTAAGCGGGGGTCCATGTTGTAAAAAAATTTGTTGTCCCCAGAGAGTGTAAGGATTTCTGGGGTTGGGTACCCCGTAGAGTGCGTTTCCGGGATTAAGTTGACCTGGCACAGGGTTAAGATGACCTCGATACGCTTGACTCGATGGTGGTTGAATTAAGTTGGATGGTCCTCCAACATGGGATAATACTGTAGTGGAAGGTCCTAGAAGTAAGGAGTTTCCAACAGAAGGACCGATGGGAAATCTTGCTGCAGTATTATGGTTAAGAGACGAGGGTTTCCCCCCAGCAACAACTTGTTGACCACTAAGTAAAGGTTGACCCAACACTGATTGTTGATTATCCACCATAGGATTATCATTACCTGTAAAGAAGGTAGGGGGTAAAAAGTATCCTCCCCTCAAAGTTTGGGGTGGGGGAGGAGCATGTGATGTAATTGTGGTAGTCATAGGTGTGTTGGAGTGTTGTCCTTCAACAAGTTGGGTTGTCTAAGGTATAGGACTAGTCTCCTGTCTAGGAGATGGATCTGCAGGAATTGATGGTTGACCAGCCTCAGAAGTGGTCACGTGTTGCGTGGATGACTCCGGTGAATCATAAGAAAAATAATGACTTGGGAGTGGTTGATAAGGAGGTAACGTCGGGTCTTCAACCCTCAATGCAAGGCTTCGGTTTGTAAATTGTGTGGCCATAGCTCATAACCTAGCCATTTGTTCACGATAAGGTTCCATGTGATCGTCGGGAGTAGCCCAACTAGGTGGGGATGCAATGGAAAAATGGGCCACCGGGTGGCCTAGAGAAGATGTCCAATAAGCTATTGAAGGACCAGCAGCGGCTGAATGGCCATCCTGGGGTGAATTTATCCATTCCAACGATCCAGGCTCTCCCAATAAAATGGGAGGTAGGTCTTGTGAAGTAGAAGTTTGTGCTTCTTCACCCTGCGGGGGATGAGAGGCAGGTGAATCTGGAGGAAACATATGTGCTCCAACATTCAATGTAGGGTTTTCCACTTCGGGTGACATGACCGTGGCTTGTGGGTCCATCCTTACCTTCGGAATGACCTCCTGGTTAAGGGGATATTTGGCGGGCAAGTTCTGAATCCTATGAGACCTTCTCTAAGGAAAGTCATCTAGAGTGACTGAAACAAAATTTTCACCTAAGGAAAGCTAAACAAAAGAAAAGTAAACCAGAAAAAACCCTACACAAACTAAGGCCACAAGCAAACTTATGTGACAAGAGTGGATTCAAAGGTCTAGAACCTCACAGGATTGTCAAGGCTTCGCAAATCGCTATTGAATATTGTAACTTCTAAGAATATTATATTTATACATTATTTATTCCGGAGATGTTCCATCCCTCCGAGGTGATTTTATTATGTATCTGGAGATGTTTATTCCTACGAGAAGTTGTGGTAACTAGGGTTATTAGACCCACCATGTGGGGGTCGGCCCAGTCAGTTATAATAGGGTATTTAACCTAATGGTTAAATACGAGCCTACATGTACTTGTGTAAAATATATGTCAGAGTAGTGTATAAATAGAGGAGGTGTGTTCCTCATTTGATACACACACTCACTTGAGAGAGAGGCGCACTTGTGGAGGAGAGGTCTGCTATGGTGGAGGAGGAGATCATGTCTTTGGTTTGCATCTTTGTATATTGCTGGTCATCTATATTGAGGAAGCTTTACTGGGTTTTCTACCCCATGAGGGTTTCCCAGGATAAATCTGTGTCTCTTGTGTTTATGCTATGCTTGTTGTTTCTTCAGTGATCCTGTATATGCTATTATTGTGAAATGGAATGTAATGCTGCTATTTTCTATCTTATCATATTAAATATTAACATGGTATCAGAGCTAAACTGAAGGAAGGCAAGGTATGGCACTTACGACACTTGCTTTACTTATGACAATTTGAAGGTTAGGGTTTTATATAGCAAAAACCAGTCATCAAGGAACTTTCACTATAAATCCATTTTGGCGAAGTTTCAGGATCTGAAAACTTTACAGGTCGTCGATTACATCTCCAGGTATCTTGTGTCCAAAGGGTACCCTCAGATTCGTTGTACTTTGTAAGTTATGATCTGTACAAGTTAGGGTTTCTGCCTCTTCCAGATCTCAGTCAAAATCAAGTGACCTAGGAAAAAAGGTCATAACTTGGGATAGGAATATCCAAATGAAATTTCGTAAAAAGTGACAGGTAGTAAACAGAATTTTCTATCTCAGGAAACGTTTTCAGAGGCCGAAGCTGAACCAGTGACACGTGGCACGCCGTACAAGTTCGCTCTCCTGTTTTATCCCATAAACAGGTCACGTTGCGACACTTGGAATAACTCTCTCTCAGAGAGTCCAATTGAGGTGAGACCTATCAGGATGGAAATACAACAGGGCGAGCTATCTCAGAAAAAGTTTTCAGAGGCCGAAGTTCAAACAATGACACGTGGCATGTCGTACAAGTTCACTCTCCTGTATTATCCCAAAACAGGTCACGTTGCGACATTTGGCATAACTCTCTCTCAGAAAATCCAATTGAGGTCAGACCTATTAGGATGGAAAGATGACAGGTCAGGCTACTACAAAAAAAAATTTCAGACCCTTTGGAGCAAAAATTTCGGAGTTATAGCAGAAACAATCAGGTACATATTTATGTCAAAACAGAATTATTTTTGGAGCACCTTTATTCATGGCTTCCGGAATTTAGGGTTTCGGAGAAAGTTAGAATTTTTTGGAATCGGAATCCACGGCTGAATGCTACTCAGGAAAATCAAAATTTAGAGACCAAGATCGAATTTTTGGTTGGGTAGAAGACCGAGCTTGATTAAACCCTAGCTCGAGATTTTGATCGGATAGATGGAAAATTAGGGCTTCAACAAAAGTTGGAATTTTTTAAGTCTGTAACCACGACTGGAAGATCCTCAGAAAAATAAGAGTTTAGAGCCTTGGATCAAACCTTTTGATGGAGCAGAAGGGTGGGCTTCATCAAACCCTAGTTCGGGATCCTGTCCAGAAGATCCAGAAGTTTCAAAGGCAATTTTGAGGGGTCAAATTTTGGAGATTTCAAAATTGAAGTATGCTAGTTTGATCAGCTCAGCAAGACACATCCTTCCATTCATTCGAAAGTGTGAAAGTCAAAGATTGAATTTTTAGGGTTTCTCTAGCAAACCCTAATCAAGCTCCATATCAAGTTTCAGGGGGAGTTGAGGCTAAGGCCTTACATAAGAAGCCTACAAGAAGTCTCGACAGGTATGACTTAAGGAGGTTCAGGTATGTCTTGAAATCTGATTCTTGATTAAGTTCATGATGTGTTTGTCTTCATATTATTTATTAGTACAATCTTGATTAATGTTAGAATTGTCTTATCACCCTAGTAACAGTATGAATGCATGTGAATGATCGAAGACATTCATTGATTAGGGATATATGATTGTACTAATGCATTATGGTGTTGTGTGAGGTTGATGTTGTCTGCTAACAAGATACAGGTACATCACAAAAGACAAATCAAGTTCCATGACCATGACAACATGAAGACAAAGACTCATCCATAATATTTGTTCTACTTACGAGGTATGTATGACTTTGTTATATTATGCTTAACCTATTAGACATGCAGGTTCTAGCTCAGGATCTCTAAATCATTGAAGAGATTGTTTAGGTATGTTGTACATAACTAAGCAGGTATATTAATCCAGGTATGTTTACCTATGTCAAGTTAGAATCTTACCTTGTGTTAGGATCCCTTATATAAGTATACTTGGTATGATTGGTTATGCTTATTCATAAAGTTAGTAATCAAGGGTTTATGCATACTATGTCTCTTATCTTGATGACTTAATTAACCTGAAGAGTACTATGATCAAACAAGAATATGCATGAGTAAAAGAAGACTTCCTTGAAACTCTGAATACTAATGATCATGACTATATATATATATTCAAGATTATTTAGAATTAAAATGTTTTGATAATATTGAGAATATACTAATGAATGTATGTTTGTATGAGATCATGAGGATGACACTAGTGCACACTTGAGCATGCACAATGGCACAGAATGAATAGAAGTTCAAAAGACATATAGAAGATCAAGCGGGAGGCAACCACACAAACATAAAAGATAAGTATTTGAGTTGCTATTTGAAATAGTAAATGATATTGTCTGTAATAGGTTGTATGCATATTTGTATTCCTATAATATATCATGTTGAGTGTAAACATTCATAGAGCATTGAACAGTATACTACTAATATGCATATGATTGGTAAGTTGGACAAACATTCCATTGTTGCTTGTCTAGAATGAAACCTCTTTGCTGACATGCTGAGAGCTGTGCACACTCTCGATAGTATGTTCTGGTAGAGATGGAAGGCATCTAGATAGCCACTGTATGCATACAGGATATGGAAAAGTGTTGTGCCAAAGTATTGGTCAAGATAGGTGCATAACTATGTATCTGTATGCATAATAGGTTATCATGTCAATATGATTTGATGATTATGAAGTATTACTAATCATGTACTTAATTTTGATTTGTAGGAAAGATCATGATGAATGATGAACACTGAACAAGCGATGGATGTTCAACAAAAGATTTACAAATCAAACACACTATAGAAGGCTTGTGGCTAGAAGATTCTCTTAGAAAGAGGAAGAGAATCATGATGAGATGTTTGCTCCAAGTGGCTAGATAAGACCATTCTCTTAATGGTGTAATTAAAGAAGAAGTGTGAATCAGATTCTATATGGGTTCCCGGGATCGATAATCAATTGATGAGCTTAATGATCACCATGGGTGATGAGGATCTCAACCTTTGCTACAAGGTTGAATATTGTTTCTATACACAGATGACATGGATGCAAGAAGGAACTCACCACAGAGTTTGAATGATATTGAGGCTCATATCAGTAGACCCATCTAACGAGAGATGGCACAGATAGATATGCAGAAGATCATTCAATGAAAATGAAAGATCTCAGATTGATGCATTACTTCCTAGGTGTGGAAGTATGGAAAGGCTTAGAAGGAATCTTTCTCAACTAAGGAAAGTATGCTGAGAAATATTAAAAGGACTTGATGTGTTGGTATGGCCACTCTTGAAGTTGTTAGCAGATGACTCATCAGAGTTAGTGGATAGAAATCTGTACAGACAAAATATTGAGTCATTGATATGTCTAAAGAATACTAGGTCAGATATATGCTTTGCTGTGAACACCTTGAGTCAGTATCTAGTGGAAACTAGATGTGTTCACCTGATAAGCTGCAAATCATGTGATGTGGTACCTAAAGGATAAAATAAGACTTTGATCTATGTTATCTTGGAGATCGTGACTTCAGATGGCTACACAGATGTTGATTGGGAAGGAAGTGTATCAGACAGGAAGAGCACATCGAGAGGATGTTATTGTCTGGGATCAGGCATGATCTTGTAGTTTAGCAGGAAGCAGTCTAGCACAAGCGGAATATATGGCTGCTTGATCTGCTAATTATGGAACGGCATGGCTTTAGAATTGTTTGACTTATAGATGGACCCAACTGTGATCCTATGTGACAAACAGAGTTGTACTAAAATGGCAAAGAATCCAGTGTTCCATGATAAGTCAAAAGCACATAGAGATCTGGCATTTCTATATTATACGAGATATGGTGCAGATAGGAATTAAAGTTCGAATTTGTAACAAGTTACCAGTGTACTAACCAAACCTCTACCGATCCGATATACTAACCAAACCTCTACCTCAAGTAAAGTTTTCCGAGACAAACTTAATATAGTCCAGAAGGACCCTCCTCGAAAGGGGGAGTGATGTGATCACTTATGATGAGATTGCCTGCATCAACAGTGAGGTCGATGATGTGAATACCTATATTGGTGATGCCGACAGAGAGGTTGGTGGATGGTCCTTAGACAGGGTCTAAGGTGACAAGGGGATTGCATCATCCTTGAACACATGTTCTAAAAGGAGCCATAGACATATGTCTTCGAAAATGAAGTCCTTGGTGGACATATAGGATTGCATCATCCTAAAGAGAGCCGTAGACGGATGTCTTCGAGAATGAAGTCCTTGGTGGACTTGAGGGGATTGGATCATCCCTGGACTTCAGTCCTAAAGAGAGCCGTAGACGGATGTCTTCGAGAATGAAGTCCTTGGTGGACTTGAGGGGATTGGATCATCCTTGGAATTCAGTCCTAAAGAGAGCCGTAAACGGATGTCTTCGAGAATGAAGTCCTTGGTGTACGTGAGGGGATTGGATCATCCCTGGACTTCAGTCCTAAAGAAGAGCCGTAGACATATGTCTTCGAGAATGAAGTTCTTGGTGACCATGTGAGGGGATTGGATCATCCCTGGACTTCAGTCCTAAAGAAGAGCCGTAGACGTATGTCTTTGAGAATGAAGTCCTTGGTGGATGGTTGAGGATTAAGTCATCCTTGGATGTGGTCCTAAATGTATGGTGGAGGATTAATTCATCCTTGGACGTGGTACTAAATGTACGGTGGAGGATTAAGTCATCCTTGGACGTGGTCCTAAATGTACGGTGGAGGATTAAGTCATCCTTGGACGTGGTCCTAAATGTACGATGGAGGATTAAGTCATCCTTGGAAGTGGTCCTAAATATACGGTGGAGGATTAAGTCATCCTTGGATGTGGTCCTAAATGTACGGTGGAGGATTAAGTCATCCTTGGACGTGGTCCTAAATGTACGGTGGAGGATTAAGTCATCCTTGGACGTGGTCCTAAATGTACGGTGGAGGATTAAGTCATCCTTGGACGTGGTCCTAAATGTACAGTGGAGGATTAAGTCATCCTTGGACGTGGTCCTAAATGTACGGTGGAGGATTAAGTCATCCTTGGACATGGTCCTAAATGTACGGTTGAGGATTAAGTCATCCTTGGACGCGATCCTAAATGTACAGTAAGGATTGGATCGTCCCTGGACTTCGGTTCAAAACGTACATGTTAGGACTGGATCGTCCCTGGACTTCGGTTCAAAAGGTACATGTTAGGACTGGATCGTCCCTAGACTTCGGTTCAAAAGGTACATGATAGGACTGGATCGTCCCTGGACTTCGGTTCAAAAGGTACATGTTAGGACTGGATCGTCCCTGGACTTCGGTTCAAAAGGTACATAATAGGACTGGATCGTCCCTGGACTTCTGTTCAAAAGGTACATGATAGGACTGGATCGTCCCTGGACTTTAGTTCAAAAGGTACATGACTGGATTGCATCATCCTTGGACATAGGTCCTAAAGAGAACTGGATTGATCGTGTGATGACAATGCTACTGATCGTGTGATAACGATGCTGCTGATCGTATGATGATGATGCTGATGACGATGCTGCTGATCGTGTGATAATGATGTTGCTAATCGTATGATGACGATGCTGATGATCGTGTGATGATGATGCTGCTGATCGTATGATGATGATGCTGATGATCGTGTGATGACGATGCTGCTGATCGTATGATGACAATGCTGATGACGATGCTGATGATCATGTGATGACAATGCTACTGATCATATGATGATGATGCTGATGTTCGTGTGATGACGATGCTAATGATCGTATGATGACGATGTTGTTGATCGTGTGATGACGATGCTGATGATTGAGTACTATCAACTCTGATGATGTTGATGTTCCAGTAACTAGTCAAGTTACTGATGATGATGAATTGAAGAAATCTTTCGATGATATATAGATGATGTAATGAATGACTCCTTGATCCTGCAGATGTTGTTATAATATCCTTCTCGTTAAGGGGGAGTGTTGAATATTGTAACTTCTAAGAATATTATATTTATACATTATTTATTCCGGAGATGTTCCATCCCTCCGAGGTGATTTTATTATGTATCCGGAGATGTTTATTCCTCCGAGAAGTTGTGGTAACTAGGGTTATTAGACCCACCATGTGGGGGTCGGCCCAGTCAGTTATAATAGGGTATTTAACCTAATGGTTAAATACGAGCCTACATGTACTTGTGTAAAATATATGTCAGAGTAGTGTATAAATAGAGGAGGTGTGTTCCTCATTTGATACACACACTCACTTGAGAGAGAGGCGCACTTGTGGAGGAGAGGTCTGTTATGGTGGAGGAGGAGATCATGTCTTTGGTTTGCATCTTTGTATATTGCTGGTCATCTATATTGAGGAAGCTTTATTGGGTTTTCTACCCCATGAGGGTTTCCCAGGATAAATATGTTTCTCTTGTGTTTATTCTATGCTTGTTGTTCCTTCAGTGATCCTGTATATGCTATTATTGTGAAATGGAATGTAATGCTACTATTTTCTGTCTTAGCATATTAAATCTTAACAATCACTATATACCGCAGGGTCCAATAGTAAAACGTGACAAGGAAGATTGGGACAGTACCCTTTCCTGAATACTTGATTACCTGGACAGTATGTGCGTAGTAATCTCCCCGAGTGCTGTTCTCGGTGTATTGCTCTGCCAAGACGGCCAAAAGGTTAACTCAGTTGGTCTCAGGAATCCTAATGGTGTCTCCCAATATACGCAAGGTACATAGGAGCTCAAATCTGTAGTGGTGTTGTCTAATGCACAACCGTACGGCACGAGACCTTCCTATATACTACTGAGTATGTGAAACACCTTTCTATATATGCCAAGTACATGAAACACCTTTCGATATACGCCAAGTACTTGAAGTACTTGGTGGGTACGTGAAAGAGCTTCGATATACCTCGTTGGTACATGAAAGAGCTTCGATATACCGATAAGTAGGTGGAAGACTACCATACCCCCAGAATACAGTGCTGGCAAATAACGACAGCCGCCACGCTTAACGACGCGAGAACACGTCTCTAACTTACACACAAGTTACTAAAAATGTTTACCCTAGTTCTACCGTTAATTTTATCTAGACGGTTAGGTGAATGCATGAGGTGAGTACATAATCGTAAACATAATGCAGGCCCTAACTACATGCAAAAAATATACTTTTCTTTTGATGAAATCTATGTATGGGAGGGAGAAATTTCTTTCCAATGATTTTACCAAAGCAACACAATTCAACACAATCCCAAATCTACCAAAAAATGACTATGAAATTTTCTTTTCCTTTTCAAGCAAAACACAAAAAAATAACACAACAATACTAAGCCAAATCAAAGCATGTTTTTCTTTTTCTTTTATCTTTTCAAAACAAAAAATGATGCTAAGTGATGAAAAGAGAGAGTTTCTAAGTAGAGTATGCAAGCTTTTCACTTTCACTATAGTGGCCTAAAAGCATAAGAACCAAAAGATGCATGTAACTTTCCAAGCATGGAACTACTTTTGCAAAACTTGATATCTACTTGATTTTTTCAAGAAAATGAGTAGCTCATAATTCGTGAAAAACACAAATAATTCAATTTTCTTTCAACTTTTCCAAAAGATCTACAAACGAGACATTCCAATGCATGTACAATTCTTCAAATGAGCTTGAAAAATGATGGAAATAAAGTACTTTTGATTTTTCAATGGATGTATAAAAAATAACAATTTGATAACAACGATGCTTTTAAACACAAATACTGAAATGAAAAGATCACTTGCAGCACTCCAATGACTCAGAAAATATCAAGAAAATGACGAGCACTCATACGGACTGAAAATACACACAAACACTCGAAATCAATCAGTAAGAAGCAATCACTAAAGCAAGCAAAGCTAAAAAATGTACTCAAATGAGGTCTGGAAACCGATCCAATACAATGACCAGATCCGACAAGGAGAGGAGGGAATGCAAGGATGAGAGGATGCAGGTGGGGGAGACGAGAGTGTCCACCACTACCAAATCTCAGACTTGTCCAAGAAAGAACCCAAAACAACGCCAAATGAAACCAAACACTTCAACACACTAATAAAAAAAATGGGGTCTTTGACTGGATCTTGTAGCATAGAGGGAGTTTACACACCAAACCAAAACTCAAATCAGAAATGGAGAAGGGATGCATGTATGTCAGTTTTGATAGATCGGCACAGTCTCTGTGTGTACACAGAGCGATTGTTGTAGGTCACTAATGTGGGAAGTGCGACAATGTCGCAGTCTACCAATGAATGGGTTGCGACGATAGGACAAAAGACAAAGAACAGAGATCACAAAATGACACAGTGCCGCTCTGGCTCCACTACCCAGCTGCGACGAGTGAGATCTAAGTTCAAAAATGAACCAATTCTCCAAACAATGAGCAATGAAATGGTTTAAAAATGGTGACTACAAACTCATAGGAGGACTACAGACTCTTCAAAGTGAATATCTGATGGTGAAACAAGGCTTAGAAGGAAAATAAGATTATGGATGGTTTGCAAAAGAAATCAACTGAAAATGGTATTCAAATTGAAAACTACAAACAATGTCTTCCCCTGTATGGTCGCCAGATTTGTTTGACGGACAATCTACCAAGAGCGGACTCGAGGCATTATCTCCCTAGCTCAACGCGAGTCTAGAACAAAAAGAACAGAATATAAATCACTCTCCTAGATCTAATTAGAGATCAAGGAACTAGATACGTTTACCTTATAGATCGCTGATCCTTTTCTCCTCGAATGTTTCTCCAAGCTTGAAGATCTTTAGATCTAAGATGCAAAACCTGTCAAGATAACAAGACAACAAAGCAAGTAAAACGCATCTACACAATAATAGATCTAAGTAAGCAGTCAAGTAGGGAAACTACACAAGATATCATCAACACAATGAGATTTTGGTGGAAAGCACTTATATTACTATATTGAAAAGGAAGTACATAGGATAGAAAGATTACAACCAATAACTTGATGTAGCAATCCTCATCCGGTCAAACCAATGCCAAATCCTCCCAAGGAAGTGTGAGTCGCCCAATAGATGAGTAGAGATCTCTCCTAAGGTAATTTCACCAGCATGTAGACACTATAGACTTCCTCTCCTTGGGATGGGAGTGAGCTTCACTTATATAGGACTAAGTGGATAGGATAGGTTGAGATATGGTAGGAGAGAGATAGGGGTTCCTTCCAAGAGGTTAGGAACCGAATGTCAGCTCTCCCAAATGGTCAGGGATAGGGATCCATGTCATCTAGCTTCGAGAATGGGCTTGAAGAAGCTGTTTTTGTCCATTAAATGACATCGTCGCACGCTGCAAGAGGTCAACCTGTGATGTCGCAGGTTGCATGAGGACAACTTGCGACAACCTCTCAAAACCTAGTATAAATGGATTTGCATCTCTTCCAGGTTAATGACTTAGCCAAGGAAACTTTAGGGATGTTTACATTGAGTCTCTTGATGGTAAGATTTTAGGTGTAACAGGGAGACATATATTAGCTCCTTATTCTCATTGATAGATATGGGACACCATCCTTAAGGTTTCAAATTCATCTTAGATTGCAGTATTATTGGAGTCCTTAATTTAACTCTTAGAGTTAAGACTATTAATAGTAATAGATGTCGAAGTTAAGTGTATTAATATTATTTCCTTAGTATTATTATCATGATAGAAAATAAAATATCATGATACAACATATTCACACATCTTAGACTAGGAATATATACTGCATTAAAAGTGCGTTTTAAGTGTATTATCACACAAATTCATTTGCATCTTACAATTATATATTCTAATCCTACCATACTGTAAATTTGTGTTTACATATGCATATAATAATTTATTTATTATAATCTTCTTGTACTTCAACTATATTGTAGTGTTTATATTCTACTATTAACTTCAATTATTGATATGATATTAACCTCATATATATTTTATCTATCATAGTATTCATGCATTTTCATCTTAGGTTCAAAATACCAGAACATATGTGTAATGAGACTTATGATATATACATTGTAGTCAACCATAAGCCTATATATATTGTACATGTAAGCTGTTAAATTATAATATATTATATTATATTAATAAAATTAAGAGCTATGCGATCTTCGAAAAACCTAGCTCTATCTCGATTAGATTTGGGCCACCGTTTGAGACTAGGCTCTAATCTAGCCAAGAAATGGCTTGTCCCAGGGGGATGCAATCCCATCCCCCTGCCCAGAACTCCCTTCTATGCATAAGGATGACAGATTAGTTGTAAACCCAAATCATAGCTCAATCTCTACAAGTCATGACATCGAGCAAGGAATGGAAGGAGCTTGTTATTAGAATGGAACAATAGCAGAAGGATTAATAGAAGAAAAAAACCTAGGAGGAAATTGATAATTGACATGAAGATGTATCCCTTAATTGGAAAGCACTTCGAGGTATGAAGTTACTTCGCATGACA
Source organism: Larix kaempferi (assembly GCA_027924585.1). Taxonomy (NCBI): domain Eukaryota; kingdom Viridiplantae; phylum Streptophyta; class Pinopsida; order Pinales; family Pinaceae; genus Larix; species Larix kaempferi. The sequence goes on from BSBM01000029.1 coordinate 5,434,730, forward strand.
TCAACCAAAGAATCCAATACATGTAGGATCATGTCATGATAAAGAAATTTTTTTGATTTTTTCTCATAAAACGCACCCTAATCTGGTGGATAAACAACAAAAGAGACATAAGTCACATTATAACCTAAGGATAGTCTACAAAGGGATTTTTATAGGCATTTTCACAATTCTGGAAGATAGACCATATATTCAATACATGCCCTATTTTGTTAACTCACCAGGTCTAGATCTCAGTTTTTGGATGGAGAAGTTCATCCCAAAGAAGGAAAAATTCACTCATGCCCATCTATGGATCTATTTGTATTCAATTCCATAGGAATACTGGGATATTGAAACCCTAGAAATAATTGGAAACACCATTGGATCATTTGTTAGGGTTTCAGAAGTGATAAGAGTGGGACAATATACATCATACACTCACATCTATATGTATATGGACATATCCAGGGAGCTTCCATAGGCAATATCACTAATGCATGAAGACTCATAATCAATCCAAACCTTGTATTATGAGCATATGTCATTCCACTATAGGAAATTCCATGAACATGGTCATTTATTTAGGGACTTCACCTTAAATATTAGGCCTCCACAACTGAATCATGCTTCAGAGGTAGATGGGGATGGATATACAAAAATCATGACTATAAGGAAGCAAACAAAAAATCCTATGAATTCAGAGAAACCAAAAAGGGGGAAACAAGAAATCAGGTTTAATCCCTCAACAACATCCAAGAGGAGGCAAGAAACCAGAGCAATCATAATAATTAGCACTTGCTAGACTAGAGCTCGATCCACACACTATTGATGCAAATTAGACGAAGAGACCCATTAAGGAAGAAAACATAGTTGTTCAAAGAATATTTTCTCAAATCAAGAGCCAAATATATATCAAGGGTAAGAACCATGAAATTAAAAGAAACACAAAGAGTTATAAAAGAGGAAAGGAAAAGAGGACACAAAAGCAATAAGCAATGGATCAAATTTGATAAGAGAAAAACTAGTTGATTTAGGGAAATATTCTCGGCTAAAATAAATCTTCTCATCCACCCCCAATACATACCAATGAAGATCATTGCATGGAATATAAGGGGCATGAATTGGAAATCAAAACACTGAATATTGAGAAACAAAATCAAATAGGAATAACCCATAGTTCTGATTCTACAAGAAACAAAATGTGATAATGAAAAAATCTCTAATGTTTCTTCAATGGTATGGAAAGGCTCCAAATCCACAGGAATATATGCGAGTGGAATGACATGAGGCCCAACCATGCTCTGGACTCCATGATAAATTCTCATGGATAAATTTATAGCCATGGACCATTCTCTAACAACAAATTTCCAACTGAATGGAAAAGACATAGAAGGATGCATCACCAATGTGTATGGATCATGACCTCTTTCTCAGAAAGTCATTTTTTTAGAATCCCCGATCTGGCTAAGAGAGAAAAAAAGAAATCATAGATGGATGCTCGGGGGAGAATTTAACATGATCACTTCTCTTATTGAAAAAAAGGGGACATACAATAGCTAGAAATAGATGACAATTTATTCAAAGAGACTCAACATCAAACTAAAATGGTGGATCTGGAAACACCTACGAACACTTATTCCTGGAACAATAAGAGGGATGTATAACACCAAATATATTCAAGATTGGATTTTTTTTTGGCTTCATAAGTCATCATGATTGTTGGGGCAAAATTGGAAGCTATCATCCTCCCAACGGTATGTTCATACCATTGACCCACCAACCTACGGTGGCATGTTTTAGGCACGCCTAAGAGAAACCCCTTCAAATTTGAAAAGTTTTGGATCAACCACCTTGACTTCAAGGAGAAATTTCAAACATGGTGGATGGAACTATCTACTCAGCAAGGGTCCCTCATCTACAGGTTCGAGCAGAAGTTGAAAAATATCAAAATGCGCCTCAAGCAATGGAGCACATATGTCTTTGGAAACATATTCCAATACATGCATGATATATACACTTAAATGATACAAATCCAACAAAGAATGATACAAGATGGGATAATTCCTTCTGTACAAGAATCTGAAGAAAATTTGTAGATCCAAATCAACTATAGGAATAACGAGGAAGAAAATATTTGGAGACAAAAATCCCGAATCTAGGGACTCAAGGAGGGAGAAAAAACAATGCATTTTTTCATCGCTCCATGATTCAACACATAAGGGAAAGAAAATCACTTCAATGGTCAATTCCAGAGGGGAGAAAATAAAAAAACATAAAGGTCTTGAACATGAATTTGTCTCCTTTTACAAAAACCTTCTATTGGATCCTTTACAAGATAGATTGACAACAATAAGAAAAATTACTAGGAATATACCAATATTGGTCTCTCAAGAATAGAATGATAGTCTAATGAGGCATATTGAAAGTGGAGAGGTTGAGAGAGAAATCATGCAAATGGAATCCTGGAAGTCTCTAGGCGTAGAGGGATTCACTACTAATTTATTTTACCATTGTTGACATCTTTTTTTAAACAAGAACGGTTATATTTGAATTATATCAAAAAGGGGGTTAGGTTCATGCCCAACACCATAAAGTTTGATACAAAAAGGTTTGCTAAAAAAATACAGTCTAACCAAATAAAATAATCCCCTTGCATACTTGAGAAAGGAGTAAACTTTCAAAAAAACTGCCTACTATAACTATATACTTGACAGAACTGAAAACGAATAAACACACACTTGTAGAACATGAAGACTAGCTTGTATAGAAACTTGAACAAACTACTTCTGACCAATCTGGTGATGGTGTCGAGTTGTCCACTGTGATGCTTGAGACGACAATGAACTGATCGATTTCCTTGCTTCTTTGGGAATGAAATACACCACTTACCAATCCTTGTTACATGCTCCAATAGGTTGAACTAGCTTTAGATGAGTGCATATACCAACCTTTATTCACTAGGAAACCAAAGATGCCTGATTGAGGATTTTCCATACCAGAATCTAGATCCAAAGAGGACCAATTTTCACCATTGTTGGAATATTTTCAAAGAGGAGGTGTTGTAGATTGTGGAGGATTCCTAATTCTCAGCTATGGTTCTTCTAGCCCTCAAATCCACCTTTTTGGCATTAATTCCCAAAGAAAATCAGGCCAAATATCTGAGTAAGTATCGACCTATATTTTTTTGTAATGTTATTTACAAAATATTTATTAAAGTGATTGCTAATTGTATAAAACCTATTCAACTTGTCTTAATTGACATGGAAGAAAATATCTATGTGGAAGGAAGACAAATCCTTGATGTTATAATCCTGGTCCATAAAGTAATTCATTCCCTAAAAATTTATAAAAATCCTCACATGCTCCTTAAGATTGATATGTCCAAGTCATTTTATAAGTTAATATGGCCATACATCGGGTATGTTCTCCCATCCTTTGGTTTTTGTTAGTCATGTATGAAGTGGATCATGTCCCTAACCTCATCTACTTTCTTTTTCACCATTATTAAAGTAGTTCATTCTTCTACATTCAAGCCTTCTCATGGGATTCACCATGGAGATCCTCTTTCTCCTTTTCTCTTTATCCTTATGGAAAAGGGCCTTAGTCGTAGCATCATGGTGGCCTCCAATTCCAAGAAAATTAGGGGCCTTAACATGTTTGATTGCGACATTAAGAACACACACCAACAATTCGTTGATGATGCTCTTCTCACGGCTCATCCCTTGATCAAAGAGGCCATATATTTTCAATGGGTTCTCAATGAATTTACACAAGCCTCGAGTACCTCCATAAGTGAGGATAATTCCCAAGTTTTATTATTTAACACCCCTTCCCTCTCTTAGGTAAAAAACATTCGAATCTCGAGCTTCCAAATCAGCTCTCTTCTGCCCAAATATTTAGGTGCCCCCCTTATTGACTCACGTATCAAACAATCCTCTTGAAAATATATTCTTTCTAGATTGGAGAAAAAATTATCATGTTGGACCTTTCATGTGTTGAACTTGGCAGGACACTTGGTCTTGGTCAAATCGGTTCTACAATCTATGCCCATTTACCTTTTTTTGTACCGGAAACTCCTTAATTCATTCTCAAGGCCATAAGAAATTTGCAACACAATTTCCTTTGGAGCGACACCAACTCTTATTAGAAATGGGCTATTGTTGGTTGGTAAAAGATTTGTCTCCCTAAGCTCGTTGGGGGTCTTGGATTACATGACCCACAAATATGTAACAAAATAGGAAGAGAAGACTTGGTGGAGATGGGTCACACATGAAAATGAATCATGGGCCCTATTGTGAAAATGGAAATATTCTCTTGAAGTAAAGAAACAAGAGCTCATTAGAATGGACGGGAATATTCGAGGATCCCTGATATGGAATTTAGCTTGGCTAAATAGAGACCTAGTTAAAAAAAAATTCTTATGGGAAATAAAGGATGGAAACTCTACTTTGTTATGGGAAAACTCCTAGAAACAATGCCCCAAACTTGTAGAGACTCACCCCATGCCCTGCACTCAGCAGGTTCTAAAGGATAGTGTATGACAAGGGACAAGCACTTAAGGAACCCTTAGGCTAATCATCAAGATCAATTAAATTGGATACATCCAACCCACTAGGTGGTTGAGAATAGATAAAAAATAGGAGGAGGCCTGGGAAGAAATACTATAGCTCCATTTAAAAATTAAGATCAAGAAAAATAAGTTCATTGGGGATGTAATCCAAGTGGAAATTTCTCTCTAAAAGGAAGCTTACCACTTAGTTGACGATTACCAAAATCTCCCAAAGGAGAGAGTTGGGAAGCAAATATTGACCAACAATCTTTGGACAAAAGTCATTGTTTTCACCTGGCTAGTTGTTCATCGGTGCATATTAACTTGGGACAGTATTTTCAAGTGGGGCTACAGAGGGATGTCCATGTGTCAACTATGCAACACCCATTCAGAATCCATCGATCACCTCCTATATTATTATACCTACACGATTTATCTATGGGAAAAGGTTCCACCATCTTTCGAATTATTGATTGTATTGTCCATGGAAATATTGCCTCAACCATTAAAAAATGGTCAAATGATCCTTTCACCAACCCCTTGCTCAACATAATTTGGTACCTATTCTCCAGATTCCTTATTTGGGAAATTTGGGAGGAACATAATCATCATATCTTCAAAAGTACTAGCATTCACTTGAATCTCATATGAGCCAAGTTAAAACACAATATCAAGGAGATAGTAAATCTTCACCCATGGAATGATCAATACCTTCAAATCAATGAGAGAGAAAGGATCATCTTTGAATAATAGGGATAAAAGTTCACCCTTTATTCTCCTCCCCCAACAAATAACCTACTCAACCCTCGAGTTCGAATTTATGGTCTCCTCCACCTATGGGATTCATAAAATTCAACTTTGATGGCACTTCTAAAGGGAATCCTACTCCTACAAGATATATAGGCATCTTCATTGATGAAAACGACAATATCTAGAAGCTCTTTCATGCTTACTTGGAAAATAAGTACTAATGTGACTAAATTGGTAGGACTTTTCAATGGCTTAATGATCGCCATCGCTTTCAAATATTCCAAGCTCATGGTGGAAGGTGACTCCCAAATAGTCATAAAATTAATGCAAAGGTTGCAGAATGGTACCCCGATGAAACAAATGGCCAACAATTAGTAGTGGTAGGATAATCTATAACACATGGGCTCTCTCCTTCTTCTATTTTTTTTCATAATCCCTTCCCATATTTGACGTGAAGCCAACAAATCGCTAGATCGAATTTCCAATGGAGGTGTTCCTTGGAGTCAATTTCATACTTAGTATGAACTAGGAAGCATGGGATGAATCTACCCTCAAAAAGGAATACCAAGAGCTTGGTAGAAAAGACCTCAATTCCCTGGATGGGGTAATGATAAGGGGACCATGCCCTACCCCTTCAGTGCAAAACATGGAAGGAGTAGGTGGAGGCATGGCATAGTTAATAGTCCCAGTGCACCCAAGTGATGAATGTGTGAAGGTGATGCTATAGAAGGTTCACGCGAGAGCAAAGGTTAATGTGATCCTTGGGTGGGAATTCAATTCGGAGGGGGTTGCATTCGACCAAGCCATGGGAATTCATAGAAATTGAAATGGCATGGTACTCACAATCATTGATCCATGATGATGTTCGGATATCCATCATCTATTTCGGGATACATATCTATTTCAGGATCATCTATTTCGGGATACATATCTACTTCAGGATCTTGCATGATCTATTTCAGGATATGCAGTCCAGTCACCAGTTTGATGCCTCCAGCACCTTATCCACCTTCTTCTAGCACCCGGGAGCCACTTTCCACAGAGTTTTAGCCCTCCTAAGCTGAAAGGCGCCCTCTTCTCACCTACTGACTGAGAAGGGCGCACTTGCTCACCTACCACTGCAGATTCACTCCAGTTACATTCAGTTAGCTCCGATTCTGATTGATTTCACTCCGATTTCACTCCTGACTGACTGTTTCACCTCCGATTGACCTCCAGTTCGATTAGGTGACTTGCTCTGACTCCAGTTAGCCTCCCATGCGCCCCCACTGAGCCTCCAGATCCTATATCAGTGCTACACACTTCAGTTACATTTATTATGATCAGTTAGACTCAGCTTGACACCTGGATGACTGTTTGTTGTGATTGATGAGCAACACCGATGATTGATGAGGACTCCTAGATTGAGTCAAGCTACTCCATTTCAGTGATTCGAATGCCTACTTAGTCAATTCGAATTGCCATTGACAGATATTGGATTGTATTGTAATCTATTGTAATTCATTCACCCTTTCTGGGATAGAGAGCACTGCTGCATGTTTTTGCACAGTTTTGCACCATATGTTCTTATTCATCTGTTGTGACTGAGTTATTTTGTTCATTAGATCTGCTGTGACTAACTTTACATGGTATCAGAGCCATTGCAGGGACAAGATCTCTTTTCTACAGGTGTTTATACAAGAAGATTTGACTGAATTGCTAAAAATTGCAAAAAGTTTGGCATGAGATATCTCAAGGGCATTCGCTCATGTGCATGCAAAGCTTGAAAATTATTCCAATACCACTCCAGAAGCTTGAGTTACCACATAATTCCTGGATTTGATACATTGGACCCATTCAACATTGCTTGAAATCCAATCCCAGGTGTGATGCAACTCTCAAAGGGTGGATTGTTCGACCTTATTGTGATTGTTCTTATGTGATTTGCAGGTTAATTATCTCCTCCAAGTGCATTCGCTACATTCTGCATGCAAGCTTCCCTACAGCATTTCCATTCGCTATAGTTTGCAAGCAAGCCTCTTCTTCATCATTTGACTCGCTCCTAGCAATGGAATACTCTTCTTCAAAGCCTATCCTCACCCCATTCAATTATTTTGATTGGAAAGATGATATGGAGATCATATTACGTTCAAAAGGATACTACCGAGTCACTCTTGGTCTTGAATTGGAGCCAAACAATGTGGCAGAAAGAACCAAACACTACAATAAGCTTGATGAAGCTTACGGTCTTCTTTGTCTCTCCATCTCCAAGGATCTTCACTTCCATCTCAGCGGATTGAAGACTCCAAAGGCCATATGGGAGCAACTTGAGACACTATTCGGCAAGCAGGATGAGCTTAGGGCTTTTCAATTAGAGAATGAATTGATTGGCCTTAATCCTGAAAATTTCGAGACCATCAATGAATTCTTCACAAAATTCAAGAACTTGAACTTGCAATTGAAGAACAGTGGTGTTATCAAAGAGGATAAGCAGTTGATCCTCTCCATTCTAAGCAAGCTTGGGAAAGATTATTCGGTATTTGTCTCCACTTTCAATTCCGGTCGGCTAACTACCCCGAATTGGAAGATGCCTACCTTGAATGCCTTCATTGAGTCCGTTACGAAAGAGCATGACAAGTTGATTCAAATGGGGTCCATAAGCTCCAAAGATTCAGCCCTATTTGTTCAAGGACCCAAGATCTCGAATGGTAAAGGAAAGCTAAAGAAGGAGAAGCCCAAATTCGAGCCTCACAAGCAAAAAGACAAAGGCAAGCAAATGGATGCACCATCCAGTTCGAAATCCAAGCAAAAGGGCAAAGAAGGTAACCAAAAATCTAAATGTACTTATTGTAACCGTGGCTTTCATCCCGAAAGTTCATGTATGAAGAAGACTATAGATCAAATGGCCCTCCTTTTGGAAAAGAACAACATAACCCTTCCTGACGGTGCAAGGAAGAAGGATCGGAATGACGATCATGAAAGAGGACAAGCACTCATGGCAATGGTTTCGAAGCCCACTCTCTTGATAGATTCGGGTGCATCAAATCATATGGCTGCAAATATTGATTCTTTTTCCTCATTCGATCCAAACAGCTCCATCCCCATCCATTTGGGAGATGACTCAAAAATTTCTTCAAAGGGCAAAGGTACGATTCATGTAGATCATGGATGCTTTCAGAATGTTCTCTATGTGCCTTCCTTAGCTTCGAATCTCCTTTCTGTTTATCAAATGACACATACTGGTGATCCAAAGAAAGTCACATTCAGCCCTAATACAGTTGAAATTTCTGATATCAAAAGTGGAAGACTAGTTGCGGTTGGAAAGGCAAACCACACTGCAAAATGTTATGAGTTTTCGCACTTTATTCCGCTTGCAAAGCCCACTGCTCTTCGCACACATGGTAATGAGGTTAGTAGGCTTTGGCATGAAAGATTTGGACATCTAAATTATAAGTATTTGCTGCTGCTATCAAATAAATCCATGGTTGATGGGCTGCCACAACTCCGTTCCTCGAAGGGAATATGCACCGGTTGCATTATTGGGAAGCACCCCGAGCACAGATTCGACCGCGGCAAGGCTAGCAGAGCCTCTACTATTTTGGGATTGATCCATTCTGATATCAGCGGTCCGCTGCCCCATATGTCATTAAATGGTTCAAGGTATGTTTTGACATTTATTGATGATTATTCTCGCTTTACATGGGTATTCTTTCTCAAAAACAAGTCAGAAGTGCTTGGAAAATTCAAGGATTTTAAGGCTTCTGTTGAGACCACCACTGAGAGCAAGATCAAAGCTCTTAGATCTGATAATGGTGGGGAATATATCAAGTCCGAGTTGCTGCAACTTTGTGCCCAAAGCGGAATCAAGATCCAACATACAGTTCCCTACACACCCCAGCAGAACGGTGTAGCGGAAAGGAAAAACCGGTCACTGAAAGAGATGGCTACATGCATGATTGAATCAAAAGGTTTGGCTGCAAATCTTTGGGCTGAAGCAATCAATGTTGCTTCATATATACAGAACCGAGTTCCACATTCATCCGTGAAAGGTATGACTCCTTTCGAAGCATTCTTTGGTCACAAACCGGATGTGTCCAATTTGAGAGTTTTTGGCTCTACTGCATGGGCTAGAATTCCTTCTGAGAAGAGACGAGCTTTGGATCCACAAAGTATCGAGTGCATTTTGATAGGATATGGGGAAGAATCAAAAGCATATAAACTCATGGATATCAGATCTAAAAAGATATTCATAGAGCGCAGTGTGCAGTTTGAAGAACCGCTTCAAAAATTGCAACTAGTTGAGGAGAAAACTGCCGATTCACCGCCTTCACCAGAAGAAGATTCGAGCAGCGATAATGAAGGTATGAGTTCTGATATTTCTGATATTGTAGCAGCATATGATGATAATGACATATCAGGTTCGGAATCCGACCATTCAGATCTCCCTCAGTTACCAAAGTGGGCCCAAAATACTCTACAATCTGCTGGTTCTAGTCTTGGAAATCCTGCTGATCCGAGACGAACAAGAGGAGACTTTCAAAGGGCAGGTATGGCTCTTTCTATTGCTGATCCATTTCTTCCTGAGATTTGTTATTTGATGGCTGGTTCAGATCCCCAATCATATTATTCAGCCCATCGAGATCCGAGATGGAAAGAAGCCATGGATGAAGAGTACAGTTCTCTTCAAAAGAACAATACATGGGAGCTAGTTTCTCTTCCACCTGGAAGAAAATTAGTGAAGTGTAAATGGGTCTACCGTACTAAAGTTGCTGCTGATGGCACTATCAGCAAATATAAAGCAAGGTTGGTGGCAAAAGGTTTTTCCCAAGTCCAAGGAGTGGACTACACAGAGACCTTTGCACCGGTTGCAAAGATGGATTCCATCCGCCTTGTTTTAGCTATTGCCGCATCCAAGCACTGGGAGGTGCATCACATGGATGTGAAGAGTGCATTTTTACATGGAGACCTTGCTGAAGAGGTCTATATGCAGCAGCCAGAGGGTTATACATCAGATCCATCATTGGTTTGCAGATTGAAGAAGTCTTTGTACGGGTTAAAACAGGCCCCAAGAGCTTGGTACGCAAAGATGGACTCCTTCCTTCTTTCTCAGAATTTCCAAAGATGCAAATCTGATCCGAATGTCTATCTTCAGCGAGTTAAAGGTAATTTGTTGGTTATTGTACTTTATGTTGATGATCTGCTTATTACTGGTAGCACACTTACTTCAATAAACAAGCTAAAAACTGCCTTAAATCTAGCTTTTGACATGAGCGATTTGGGCTTGCTGAGTCACTTTTTGGGCTTGGAGATAGCTCAAAATTTCGATGGGATCACTATATCTCAGCAAAAATATGCTTCCGACCTGTTATTGAAGTTTAATATGGCTGAATGTAAGGCAGCCCCGTTCCCATTCCTCTCAGGAATCAGTCTTGAGGAGGGAGATTCCACACCGCTTGCAGATTGCAGTATGTATCGACAGTTGATTGGTTCACTACTTTATTTGACACACTCTAGGCCTGACATCTCATATGCCGTGAGTGCCGTGTCAAGATATATGCAGCAGCCACATGAGCTTCATTGGCGAGCAGCCAAGCGGATCTTGCAGTATGTGCAAGGTACGAGACAGTTTGGCATACATTATGCTGCAGATTCTGAGCTAGATTTCATTGGTTTTACTGATTCAGATTGGGCAGGTGATAGCATTGATCGGAAGTCCACTTCCGGTTATGTTTTCATGATTGGTCATGGTGCTATTTGCTGGTCCAGCAAAAAGCAAGCAGCCATTGCACTTTCTTCAGCAGAGGCAGAGTATCGAGGGGCAGTCAATGCCTGCATTCAGGCAGTTTGGTTGCAGGGTATTCTTTCCGAGTTTGGTTTTGGTGGCACTACTTCGACTGTCCTATTTTGTGACAATCAAAGTGCTATAAAGATCTCCACAGATCCAGTTCAGCGGCAGAGGACCAAGCACATTGAGATTCATATGCATTACATTCGACAGTTGGTGCATGACCGCACCATCATTCTGCAATATTGCCCTACCGATGAGCAAATTGCAGACATCTTCACCAAGAGCTTCACTGAGAAGAAGTTCTCTTACCTCCGTTCACTGTTGGGGGTGAGTTCCATCATGGTGGAGACAGATTGATTCATTATTATGCTTTAGACTTGAGGGGGGGCTTTCTTCCCACTGGGTTTTCCCTCTTTCCTCACTTAGTTTATTTTTCAGCATTTTTTTGGATTATTGTATTGGGGTGACCTTTGGTCTTAGTTACCAGGGCCCCACATTATTTTAGTTGGCACATCATAGTCTAGCTTGAGGGGGGGTGTTCGGATATCCATCATCTATTTCGGGATACATATCTATTTCAGGATCATCTATTTCGGGATACATATCTACTTCAGGATCTTGCATGATCTATTTCAGGATATGCAGTCCAGTCACCAGTTTGATGCCTCCAGCACCTTATCCACCTTCTTCTAGCACCCGGGAGCCACTTTCCACAGAGTTTTAGCCCTCCTAAGCTGAAAGGCGCCCTCTTCTCACCTACTGACTGAGAAGGGCGCACTTGCTCACCTACCACTGCAGATTCACTCCAGTTACATTCAGTTAGCTCCGATTCTGATTGATTTCACTCCGATTTCACTCCTGACTGACTGTTTCACCTCCGATTGACCTCCAGTTCGATTAGGTGACTTGCTCTGACTCCAGTTAGCCTCCCATGCGCCCCCACTGAGCCTCCAGATCCTATATCAGTGCTACACACTTCAGTTACATTTATTATGATCAGTTAGACTCAGCTTGACACCTGGATGACTGTTTGTTGTGATTGATGAGCAACACCGATGATTGATGAGGACTCCTAGATTGAGTCAAGCTACTCCATTTCAGTGATTCGAATGCCTACTTAGTCAATTCGAATTGCCATTGACAGATATTGGATTGTATTGTAATCTATTGTAATTCATTCACCCTTTCTGGGATAGAGAGCACTGCTGCATGTTTTTGCACAGTTTTGCACCATATGTTCTTATTCATCTGTTGTGACTGAGTTATTTTGTTCATTAGATCTGCTGTGACTAACTTTACAGATGAAATTCAAAACCTTATCTTGTATGTGATTCATTCTTCTACTCTGGGAGTTGATAAGGACTAGAATGCCATTAGGTTTGCTCAACCTCTATTTACTTCTATCTCCATGAACACAAAGGGAATCAATGTTAGACATAGGTAACTCACCTTGTTGAAAAAGATCTTATCACATTCCTTCATAAAGGGTTTTTAAATTGTGAAAAATAATTTCAATATATTTTAGGTATTAGCAGGGTGGGGAGTAGGGTATGGGGGGTTTATAGGCATTGGGGGTTATAAAAGGGGTATCTAGTAAAATAGGGAATATCTCATAAAATAGGGTTTTTAAATTTAAATTATGTATTGGAAGGGGGGATAAACAAAAGAATTTTGGTAGGTATTTATTAATATATACTGAAATTATGGGTAGTATTTAATATCCCATGAATGAAGGTGTTATGGCATAGTTTCACTGAGTGAAGCCCCGTGGTGTTAGCATAGGTTCACATGGAGGTTTTGGAAACATGCTCCATCAATGAGCATGATGAAAAAGAGGAGTAGGGGGAGTGCATCAACACTGGTTGAAACAAAAATACAATAATGAAACACTATGGCATATTCATAATGAAATTGAATAGGTTGAAGCTAACCTGCTTGCGAATCTCCAAAACCAGGAAGTGGAAAAAAATGCAACACAACTAGGTCATGATGTGGAGCCTTATTGGGTATTAATGCTTCTTTTGGGTAGTCTCTTGATGGAAAAGGGCCAGATCTAAGTGGGTTTCAGATTGGTAGTGGCCACATTCGATATGATGTCCACAACATCCACTCAAAGATGGGTATGTGTTGACTTAGATTTAGACCCAGAGTTCTAAATTAGGTTACCAACAATAACCCTATGAGTATCGACATTTTCAACATCCTTAAAGGATACAGTCTCACCCAAGACACTCATAAGTATTGCAAAGACTAAAATTAGGGAAGGATGTTGCATAGATTCAACATTTACATATATAGAAGTATATACAATTATAAACTTATGTGCAATAAATAATTTAGACACACAAAATAGTATAGAAGTCGGTTCATACTTTCATTCATAATAATAAAACAATACATCATAAACCACATAGATATATTCAAAATGGGAACTAACATCAACCCGAATCAATCCCATGTCTTGCCTCTTTGTACAAAACTGAGATAGTTATGTCTCTTACCAACTGTCTTTTAACTAATCTATTTTCTAACATTAAAAAAAATAAGAACTATAGAACGTAGAGTGCTTCTTTACATTATAGCACAATATTACTACACACATTATAATTATATCAACTATAGAACCAATAGGACCGCAACACTATGTTTGGATCACCCTCGAGCCAATTCTTACTCTTCGTAAATCACTTGTTGAATTGATGGGAACATATGTTTCATTTGCATTGCAAACTCCAAAAATTAACTATCCCATTGCTCCACAGAATACAATAGTACTTCAAAATATTTTTGGAACTTGTCTAATTTTTCCGTTGTTGTATATTGATGATTTGGGTGCAGGGTTTCACCCAACTCAACAAATTTCTAGGACTTCTCATGAATCCATGTGATGGTTACATATTGTTTCTTAGCTTTGTCTTGTAATTCCATAACTTGAGTAGTCACCTATTGTTGTTTTGTCTTACCATATTAATATTCTTCGCAAGGCTAGATATTTCATTCATAGCATTCATCCTTGCAAACATCAACAATGATGTTAGGGACTGATTTTTAGTTTTGACTTCTTCTTCCCATGACTTAACTTGTTTCTCTTTCTCTGCTACCTCAAACACTCTTGTAAATGACTCCAAACCATAAATCTAATGTTTACCAATTTTGAAATATTTTGTACAACACTCTTTGCTTTGTCAGATGTTTCCTTATCCATAGAGATGTGTTGCTTCAATTCTGATTTCTTTAGTTTCTCTTTCTTGGAGAATTGATCCTTCAATATCTCATTCTGTTCTTGCAAGACTTCAATCAATATTTTAATATCATCACATTTCTCCTCGGATGTAGTGGATAAAGTTTCTCCCTAAGGTAGTCCCAAATGTAATTTATCTACTATTGTAGTCAAGGAAGAATGCTCAGCGATATTATTAGGATGAACCTGCTAAATGTCAATATATGCTTTACTCATGTCCAAATGGTACGCAGTCATTTCATCTGTCACATTTGCAATGTACTCTTGCAAGTTTTTGAATGAAAATTGTGACAAGTCTATTTCAATACTAGGCTGCTTAACTACCATTGTTGATGATCCTTTAATTTGCTTTTGTATCTCTGTGCGGGGGTCAACACTAGTATATATTCTCGTGACAATCTATCTAATCTCTCTCTCCCATGCAGTGTTATCAATATCCATCTTTGAACTTCCTGATGTGGATTCACTGATCTTCAACTTTCCTTTCAACTTACCCAATTGTTTAGTAAACATATCTGGCAATGATTTTGGTGCTTGTAAATTGGTCTCAATTGATCCAATTATTTGTTGTAACTCCATTAATTCCATTGTTGAAGTACCCTTCTCCTGAAACAAATGTGTTTTGACCTGCTTCTCTTTTGTGATTTTCTCGGCCTTTGTGTTTATGTATGTATCTCTCATGGCTCCTTGTCACGTCCCCACCCATCAATCTGACCAACCGAGGGGAACATGAACGATCTATGGGGGGTTCTAAAGTTCGCCACCATGGCCATACTACGAAATTCTAAAACATTTAATTGCGTGTGCATATGCATGATAAAATACACAGTAGAAAATAAATCATCCCACACACACACATCATGCATATACCAGCATTCTTATCACAAGAATAATAATAATAACACAAAATCATGCACATTCAACATAATAGTAAATTAACAATAAACACTTATATTTTTAAATGAATTCGTCCGAGCAACTAGATATGGAAGAGAAATGTTCCACCCAACCATAGGCACTTTGTTCAACACTTTATATCTCTGCTAAGAGGCCACCCTCAAGATGAGTTATGTATCGACTAAGGAGGAACTAGACATGCTCACTCACAGCCATAGAAACTCAATCTCATGCTAATCCAATGCACTGCTAGGTTTATCAAGCATACATAGGGGTGAAAAAGGTAAATTCTAGGCTAGTGAGCTCAACCACAGATCTATAGGCATCTCAATTGGTCTCAACCAACCTTGGCACCCACAATACTTACCACACCCAACACAAGGAAGGTCCCCTTCTCTGTTACACAGTCCCGCAGGCACCCCTTCCCTCAAGTTCTATTCAGTGTGGGCATAGAAAGGTCAAATTTGCTAAAACTTTAGAGATATTTTACTACACTGGGTTTATTAATCCATTCCAACCTCTCATCTCTCCTGGACTTCAATTGTCTCTTGGATTTTCTGATTCCTGGCAACACTAATTTGTAGCCAATAAATTCGATTTCCAGGCTTCCATCTTTGGGTTCTCACATGAATTTTTGGGATTTTGACACTCTCAAATTTCCCTAGGGTTCGGGTCTATGGATCCCTAACTTGATTTCATGACTAACACTAGTTTCTAGGTGTTTTTGACACTTCAAAATGTGGCTTCTTCTCAGGTTGTGATTTCTGCAATTTATCTTGCCAGGAATGCATAGCTTGCTGTGAACTGGTCTCTGGTTTCCCAATAATGGAATGGGGATGAAAGGAAATGAATTCCCATGAGGAAAATTGACTTATGGGCCAAGTAAACTAAGCCCATAACCTGCCATACGAATTTTTGCAATCATCCCATGCTCTATTAAATTCATGAGATGATTTCTCAACCATCTCCTTACAACAGACTTAAAGATCAGCAAGGGAAGTCACTATGGTCCTCAAGGTGGAACTTGGAAACAAAGGATTGGATCCCACAACCGCTCACCTCTCCCTAGTGGATAAACACAACCCCATCATTTTTGTTGCTTCCATAGACAACTCTTGGACATTTTATTTGTATTATAAATATTTACATGTTGTTACATTTTTTAACATGGCCGACTGGCACATGTCCACAATATATAAAATACTTTCCTTTATAATTCTAGGCATTCACTAGAAGGGCTTTGGCCTTGAGCTCCACACTAGGAATCATACATTACATTTTTACAACATTTACATTATCAAGCCAATATGGTCTATGTTACAACATAATATTCCACCTTGTGAGAATCAACACTCTTTGGCCTAGAGGATCCATTTCATTGACTCAGATCCACTTTATATCCTTTAGCCATACTATTTCCTCATTTTTCCTCTTACTCGCCTGTTGCATCACTATAGCAGGCATACCCGCGGGTTGCATCACTATAGCCCGTAGGTAGCATGTAAAATGGTAAAAATCACTAGTTTATTACTTTTTACTCCCAAAAAGCAGTCATTGGGTGACCTTTGACTCTCCATCTACCCAAGAAACGCCTCGATGTGTCCTTTCACTTACCTTTGAGAGGAGGACTATATATTGAGCACATATGGATTATGGACGGGAGGATAAAGAAGAGCAAGATAACTCTAGTGGATTTTTGCCCTATTTTGAGTCTACACTCATTGATGCTTGTAGTTGTGAACCCTTTATGTTCACCTTCCAAACTCCTATCTAGTTTGAGTTTGCCATTCATGGAGGATTGAAGTGGTGGAGGCACAAGTGGATTGATCCAGGTCTTGATTCAGATTGGTTGCCGGCAAGAGGTCATATCACATTGTAATTCTTCTTGTTTATTAATATAAATACTCATGTTCTCGTCCATTAATGTTGTAAATGTTGTTTATCTTACATTGGGTTGCATTTACTTGTTATATCATGGGCCATTGCTATTGATTATGTTAATCCCATTTATATATTATATGTACTTGTTGTATATTGGCTGTCAAGACTAATTTGCAGATTCAAGTGCACGGATTGAAAAAGCTCCAACGGGGATCTACATCAAATGTTGGGATCGAGGTTGGTTATATTCTTCATTATCTTAGCATTGTCATTTATATAGCGTAGTTCTGAGAATTGAGTTGATTTCTGGTAGTCCTCTGTCTGTTGTGGTCTACCCCAAGCCATAGTGAGTTTTCTCCAACACTTTGTATCGCCGAGGAAAGGATTCTATTCTCCGTCGTTGCTTAACTCACGAAGAAGCAGAGCGGGTGCTTAATGATTTCCATGCTGGGGCGTGTGGTGGTCACTTATCCGGGCTTGCTACAACCCAACGTATTATGTGAGCTGGTTATTTTTGGCCTTCCATCTTTAAAGACTGTGTTAATGCTGTGAAGAGATGTCACCCTTGCCAGGTGTTTTCTCGGAACATACGCTCGCATCCAGCGCCCCTTCATCCAGTTGTCACCGTCGGTCCCTTAACCAAGTGGGGGGTGGATTTCATGGATTGCAAACTAGCTTCGGCTGGGGGGCATCACCATATCATAGTGGCCGTGGACTATTTTTCCAAATGGGTTGAGGCCATGCCTACCATTAAAGCTGATGGTGCTACAACAACCCACTTCGTATTCAATCAAATTATAACTCGGTTCGGTATTCCGAAATATATTGTCACTGACCATGGTAGTCATTTTCAGAACAAGATGATGGAGGATTTGTCTCTCAAGCTTGGGTTTCGTCAAGAACACTCATCTTCTTATTATCCCCAAGCGAATGGTCAAGTAGAAGCAGTCAATAAGTCTTTGAAGACCATTCTCCAACATACCATCCAACAAAGCAAGACCAACTGGCACATCATGTTATATCCTGCTTTGTGGGCGTATTGAAATGCAGTCAAGACTACCACTAGGTTCTCACCGTTTCAGCTGGTTCATGGTGTGGAGTCACTTTTACTGATTGAATGCGAGATCCCTTCGCTTAAACTGGCCATAGAGCTCCTCCCTGATACGATGGGTCTTGAGGAACGTTTAATCCACCTTGAGCAACTTGACGAGCAACGTCGAGATGCCGCTGTGGCTATAGATGCCAACAAACGTTGTATTAAGGTTTAGTATGATAGGTCTATCCATCCCCGGCAGTATGCTGAAGGTGACTTGGTCCTCTTATATGACCAAGCTAAAGAACCCCTAGGGGCAGGCAAGTTCAACCCCATGTGGCACGGTCCTTACGTCATGAGGTGTGTCCTGGAAAAAGGAGCCTATGAATTAGAAGACTATGAGGGGACTGTCTTGAAGGAGCCTAGAAATGGGCTCTACCTCAAGCAGTATTACGCTTGAACCTCTGGTTCAGGCTGATACTTTTGTATACTATTGTATAGTTGCTTCTGTACATAGTTTAGATTTCTTTTGGTTTTCGGGTCTGCCGATTAGCTTCCATTTGATTGACAGATGTCAGCAGAGTTTCCTATGTTCTTAGGATTCGCCGATGTTGCTAGCCGTCATACGTAGCAGCTTGCTTCTGCTGCCTAGGTTATTTTCTCACCTGACCACCTAGTTGTGTCCTTAGGAGGTGCTTTTCTTGGTCCTACATCTAATAATGTGGCTGAGTATAGTGCCGTCATTGAGCTACTTCGGTATGCTATTTCCCATGGCATCCAGTCTTTAGAAGTCCGCCTAGATTCACAACTAGTTGTGTCTCAGCTGAATGGGCAGTACCGTGTGCGAGATCCTACGCTACTATGGAAATTCCTAAGGGTAAGACTCTTGGAACAATATTTTGTTTCAATTACATACATACATGTTTTGAGAAGTGTTAATCATATATCTGATGCATACGCTAACTATGTATTAGATTGGCATTTGTCACATTCACCATGAAGCACACAAATAAAAGAAGAACTCCTCAGTATATGGTGATGCCAGATAGCCACCACCCTGTCGTGTCAAGATCTCAGCCCACCGGGTCAAGGCTGGATCGCAAAGACTATGAGGAGGGACATCCACCCTCGGACTAAGCCCCGGAACTCTCTCAAAGAAGAAGCTGCACAAGATACTCCCATATCCAAAGTTTTTGGCCTTCCCTTCTTTGCATTTTGTCAGTTGGGTCTTCATAGACCCCAATAGTGTGGTACACCAATCAAATACTATAGGATGCATGCATTGTGATGCATAGAACATCACTGGCCTGGATGCTTGGTGCAGAGCTTTGGAACCCGTTATCCGCACTAAGGTAGCCACAATGATCTTCATGCTCAGATCTACTATGGCATTGATGGGAACCTGACTTCCCACCATGCATGTGTTTGCGGGGAAATACCGCGCTATGTAGTCAAGGACGGTGATCCCATCACCCATGGTACAAGACCAAAGACTAGCCTCCTCACCTCGATGGGACAAACCAGTAATGAAGTAGATGTCATCCACTTCCAGTGTGAGGATTTTCCCATTGAGATTGAAGTTCAGTTCATCAACATCCCAATAATCAATCAAGCAGCAGAGTAGTAGGTTTTGGGCCCTCAAACCCCCTATACTCCAGAATTTGTACAACCCACATGCTTGCAATGCCTGCTGTACTTGCACATAGTTACACACGGCCTCATCAACTTGGTCATGCTCCCTCTCCCTCCACTCTAGAACCATCCTGGAGTGAAGAAAAACAAAGATTTTCGTCAAATTCTTTTGCAATTTCAACTTCATGGCCATACCCGTGGGCTAATTTGTATACAGGTGCGAGTACCCGTGGTCAGTCTGTGCATTGACCGCGAGTATCGTTCCCTACTCGCGACCCGCATAGCTATAGCCCGCGGGTAGCGCCGAAGCCAATTAGGGCCTAGCCAAACTAAAAATCCCACCGTTGAAAACTAAAATGAATGCAGTGAAATTAAAGGCATGGATGAGACTACCAACCTGCTCCAGACGGTTCGATGAACGGATGCTTGTAGCCCCCAGAATCGACAACAAAACTTTCAGGTGAAAACTAACCACAAAACTCCAAATGGGTGAATAGTACAAATGAATTGTAAATTGTAAATTTTTATTACTATTTATAATTTTCAGGACCCACTTGTCTATAGTTTTTACCGTTTGATGCCATTATGGACTAATATAATGTCATGGAGTAGAATTTTTAATCAGATTTCTTCGATGAAAGCTATTTTGGACCATTTCACACCTACGGTAGGTACGTTTCACACCTAGCATATAGGTTAGATGCCATTTCCACATGCATTATGTATTTGACCTTTTGACCACTTTCATAAACCCTAGGTGCGACCCCGCTTCTTGACCGACATGGAACCTTCACACTGCTATAGAAGTGTCATTATGTGGCGGTAGGGCTTTTCTGAACATGGGTACCCTAGTTAGAACCCCTTTGAGCATTCTGGTACCCATGCCGTTGTTTGTCCTTAGGATTGGGAGTCCTTTGTAGTTATTCCATGACGTTGCGATAAAGACTCATACTCTACTTTGTCTTATGCTGGCCACCTCCCTTAAGGACTCCCCCTCAGTTATATCATGTTGTGATTACATTGCATCATCCTACTTGCCGCTTGAGCCTTGTGCCGGCTCTCGCTTACTCAATTGTTAGCCTGGTGCCTGAGCACTTTTTTCTGTCGAGCCCTGTAGAGCTTATATTTTCCCTTCACAATTTGATGACCTTTTGACCCTGAGGGAAAACACCCCCCAAGTTTACACATCCTACATGCACTTCTTTGCATTGATCATAGGTATGTTCCACTGCTTGGAACTAGTCTGCTCGCTATTTGACACTCGTTCCCTCACTTGTTGTACTATAAGCAATTTTATTCTTTTTCAAGATTTTCCCAAATATGAAAAAGACCAAAAAAATCAAATATTCCAAAATGTCGGATGGGATTATGGTTACTACTTCTTGTTGGCAGCTGTTGTGTCGCCTTTTAATAGAGCATTCATTCCACTCTGTACATTATGAGTCGGGACAATAGTTGGACCTTAGGAGCTGTACTTGTTTCTCAGTTTTCTCCACCGATTGGTTAAGCTTCCAGTCATTATGGAGCCCTTTGTAATGCCTCCTGCATTGCACAATTTATGTCAAGTCTATGCTGCCTGAGTGTATCCATCTGCTCATGCTCTTGTTCAAAGGAAGTCATGAGCCCAGAGTCGGCCACTCCTCAGATCTCTTGACTATTGCATGTCGGCCATCCTTATTGAGTCAGTCCGTTTCACCTGAGTTCTTCCAAATATTTCAGCGTAGCTGGCACCTCGTGCTAGTTGATGAGGGATGCCTTAATGCCCTCCTTCCAGTGAGTCTCGTTCCATTGAATTCAACCCATTTATTCTGGAACTTGAGGCTTAGAGTTCGGTTGAGTACCTTAAGGCTTGTAGTCATTCGTGGCAGGTTCTCTCACTATCAAAATTTTTGGGAATACATCAATGTCCCCTGATCGATGGATTCATCCTAGTGTTCGACTTCAACTCATTTATTCACACTACGATGATTGTGCTCTGTGCCTTGATGCCCATTTTCATTATTGGTGGTTTATCTCGCGTTTGTTAACAGTATACATCATTGACCGGTAATCAGACGATGTCACATCAGGTTTGACCCCAACTCCTTTATTCACTTGATGGGACTTGCACCGTCGAAGACTTGTGTAGAAGACCCCAGGCGATAGTGGCCTTCAGTATGCTACTTATGACTTTGTCTTTACATCTGAGATATCACCTCTCAGATATCAGCAGTTTGTACCTCTAGTTTGCACCAGTTGTTTCCTTTTCAGCAGGAGACCATATCTTACTATAGAGGGATCATGGCTATGATCACTTATGACATGTATTCACTATGTACTGCCTATTCATGGCCATTGTACCAGATTGTTTTACTACCGACATGTATTCAGGGATACTATTATATTATGAAAAGTGAGTTGCTCTTTCCACTTGTGTCTCCATCACTCCACTTCTGAGATTTATAATGTATTTCGGCCATCATAGCATCAGTCTCTGACCTCACACATTAGGGGGCATCTGTTACAATGTAATCTTCCACCTTGTGAGAATCAACACTCTTTGGCCTAAAGGATCCATTTCACTGACTCAGATCCACTTTATATCCTTCAGACATACTATTTCCTCATTTTTCCTCTTACCCTCCTGTTGCATCACTATAGCAGGCGTACCCGCGAGTTTTATCACTATAGCCCGCGGGTAGCATGTAAAATGGTAAAAATCACTAGTTTATTACTTTTTACTCCCAAAAAGCGGTCATTGGGTGACCTTTGGCTCTCCATCTTCCCAAGAAACGCCTCAATGTGTCCTTTCACTTACCTTTGAGAGGATTATATATTGAGCATATATGGCTTATGGACGGGAGGAGAAAGAAGAGTAAGAGAACTCTAGTGGATTTTTTCCCTATCTTGAGTCTACACTCATTGATCCTTGTAGTTGTGAACCCTTTATGTTCACCTTCCAAACTCCTATCTAGTTTGAGTTTTCCATTCATGGAGGATTGAAGTGGTGGAGGCACAAGTGGATTGATCCAAGTCTTGATTTAGATTGGTTTCCGGCAAGAGGTCGTATCACATTGTACTTCTTCTTGTTTATTTATAGAAATACTCATATTCTTGTCCATTAATGTTGTAAACGTTGTTTATCTTACATTGGGTTGCATTTACTTGTTATATCATGGGCCATTGCTATTGATGATGTTAATGCCGTTTATATATTATATGTACTTGTTGTATATTGGCTGTCAAGACTAATTTGCAGATTCAAGTGCATGGATTGAAAAAGCTCCAACGGGGATCTACATCAAACGTTTGGATCGAGGTTGGTTATATTCTTCATTATCTTAGCATTGTCATTTATATAGCGTAGTTCTGAGAATTGAGTTGATTTCTGGTAGTCATCTGTCTGTTGTGGTCTACCCCAAGCCATAGTGAGTTTTCTCCAACACAGTCTAGGTGTAAAAATGGGGATATTGAACTCACATTCTAAAATCACTGATGACAACAATGTAGTATGCTTTTTCTTTTACACCTCAGGTACCTCCTTAGTTTGTCTACGATCCTTATTATTTTTATGTGCTTATCCTCGATGAAACACACACCTTTGAACTTGTTGATTCTTTTGTTTCTTTCTTCTATTGTGGGGTACCCTTCGGAGTGTTTAATATCTCTATGTTTGAATCAAGCTTAAAAAAAAATCGATGGGATAATCTTGCAAAAATTCTTTGATATCCTCCTCAGTCACACATAATGGTAAAACATATATATATATATTTTTAAGGATCTGCAAACAATGGCATAAAATCATTATGATTGTCACTTGAAAACTACACTATAGATTCATACTTGTCAATCAACTAAGGTGGAATCTGATATGCCACAACTATCGCCTGAATCATATCGGTGTACAAACACTAAAATTCTAAAGTTGCTGCTTTCTACACCTCCTTATCTGTATTAAACTACCATATACTAAACTTGGGAATGGGAAATTTTCTTGTCACTTGTATGTCATATTCCCTTCCTTGTGGAACTTTCCATTCAATCATCAAAGCTAGCAACAAAACCCAACTAAGATGAAATTCCTTACCCAAATCCTGTGTGTCTAAACAATATTGTATAAATTCATCTAATAAATATTTTTCCCAAATCATCTTTATGCCCTGAGTGCAACGCTCTACCACAAATAGTACCCCCATTGGGAACTCATCATTTCTACATTTCCTTATAACTTTACCAGCAAGAATTTTAGTTTCCAATCGAATTTTTGAGCTTGAAATAATTGAAATAACTATTCCTCAAGTTCATCTACGTGTCCCATACTTAACATAAGCCTCATTTTCCTTCATATCATGAGATGCAATTGCTTTGGTTTGATCCTCCTCTTTCCATAGAAGTACATAAATATTATGAATTATATTTATATCGATTTCATAGGGCTTATCCAACCAAATACATCCTCCATGCATCCAAATTAACAAAAATATGATATTGCATGGTACTTGGTCCTCTCCCAAAACGAGGGACATCTAACAGAGTCATAATTCCTTATTGAGCAATATGATTCACCCACTTATTTGAAGCTACTTCCTCAACGCCATCATCATGAACAACAATCTCAACATAATTGTCACATTGCAATATTGGAAAACTATCTTCATCCTGAAGGTTGAAGTCCATAAATTTGATGGATGGCACCTTCCCAAGTAGTTTCCCTTTTATACCAACCCTGTGGTCTATCTCAACCACATGCATTTTTTCCTCCTTCACTACCTTCATTTTAGCTCTCGCCTTATGCATACCCGATGTTGACATTATCAACTCGCTTCTACAACTTCAAATCCCTCACACTACAACTCTCTTCTCCACTATGCAAATTTCCTTATCATTGCTTAGATACTTAAATCAAAAGAATTAATTATTCGACTACTAGGATCCTTTAAAACAATTTACTTCTCGTTAATGTTTTTATGACTTCATAAATGGCACTATTCCATCCTTCACTTGTTTCCATAATTTATACAATTTGCAAAATCTTCTTACCCATCATCTATCTGTCACTTGGATTCCATCATTATTACTTTTCTTTATCTGCTTCCCCATCGTATCTCATCATTACTCAATTTTCCATAAATATGCGATGTGTTATACATTATTTATTTAAAAAATTCAAATTCCCCTAATTTTATGGATTTTTAGTCATCATTTCTCTCCATAAATATGCATGAAAAATATATTTTCCAAAAAAACTATGGATTTTTAGTCATCATTTCTCTCCATAAATATGCATGAAAAATATATTTTCCAAAAAAACTAACTCCTAATTAACCTACTATGTACATGAACAACTCATTCCTTAATATTTCATACCTCTGTTCCTTGTGGGCCATAGTATGCTTTCGATCAACTTCCATTAATCATTCCTTTCAGTGGGTCACCCCATAAGGTCTGCAATTTTACAACACCAACTTCAGTGATGTAAGCAATGTGAAATGGTCCCATCCATCACATGCATAACTTCCCTGGATGTTTAATATGCCGACTGTCATATAATAATACTAGAGAAGCAGGTTCCAATTCATGTTTTCGAATATTTGTAACATGATATGCCTTATGTCTATGGTGTGTCTATGCTTTTCCACTTGTTGACTAATTCTAGCAAGTAACTTATCCTCCTCTAACTCCATTGGACTCTGCAATCATCTTTGTAAATATTCTCATTAGCTATATTTGTGGCAAGCACAATGCACAATCTTGGAACTACAAATTCCATAGGAATCACTACTTCTTTTCAATAAACTAACCGAAATAGTTTAAATTTTTTCAATCTCTTGCAAGTAGTACAGTATGCCCATAAAACTATTGGAATTTTATGGTCCCAATCATCCCGCTATAGATTAAAAAACTTTATCAATGCATGCCCCAATACTTTCTTGAATGCTTTGACTATCCCATTTACTTGTGGATGATATGCTGTACTCTTTTGATGGTTAATCATGAATTGCTATGTCAACTCCTAAATAGTGGCATTCAAAAAATGCGCTCCTTGGTCACTCATCAACATATTAAGAAAACTAAACATGGTGATGATATTTTTGAAAATAAAACGTGCAACAACTTTTGTTGTACATTCTTTCACTGGTTTTGCCTCTGTCCAATGCATTAAATACTCTATTGTTGTAATGATATATCTTGCACTAGATATTTTTGCTGGTGGGTTGATCAAACCCACAAAATCAATATCCCATTTATCAAATGAATCCATCACAATAAATGGAACCAATGGTAATTTAACACGATTTGATGGCTTTCCTATGTACGAGCATACATCACGCCACTTATAGTATTCTTTTGCTTCTAAGAATTGTCAAGGACACCACAAACCTACGTGTGATACTTTTATTGCTATCTCCTTTCCTTCATTGTGACCTCCTGCCATGCCTTGATGCGCTTCATACAACACTGTTTCACATTCATGTTGCATAATGCATCCATGTAGTATGCCATTAGCTCCTCACTTATACAACTAACCACCAATAAATTGTAAATCCATGCTCCTTGTCACCAATTGTCGTCGATGCGCCACTGTATAACCCTCTAGTTATTTCCATGTCATTAACAATGTTGTAATATCTATAAATTGTTCAATTGGTCAGGTAACACATATACAAAAAACAACTGCGCATCCAGCAATTGATCATCTATCCTTCCTTATATTTCTCCATTTTCTATATTGGATAAATGATCTGGACCCATGTTATGTTTTCTTGGCTTGAATACTACAAAATAAAAATCCTGAAATAACAACAACCATGGACATATGATTCCCCCCAACACTGGCTTGTTAATTAAGTACTTCAAAGCATAGTGATAAGTAAAAATTTTAAAGAAATTATCCAATAGATAATGTCAATTTTTTTGCAGTGCGTATAACATTAGTAATCCTTCTCTCCATGGTGGTGTAATTCCTTTCTACATCCAAAAGCTTCTTGCTTGCAAAAGAATTTGGATGGTTGATATTTCCTTCTCCAGGATGTGCAAATACAATCCCCAAAGATATAGATGAGGCATCCACATGTACGTGGAATATCTTCATCCAATATGGAAAAATTAATATTCATGTTTTCACTAACTTCTCCTTCAACCAATAGAAATCTTCCTGACACTCCAAGGTCCATTCATATTTACTCTCTTTTTTCAATAGTTTGCACAATGGTGTAATTATCTTTGCATAATTCCTTATAAAATTTCTTTAATATCCTATATGCCCCAAAGTAGCGCACATCATCTATATAGAAGTAGGTGTTGGTAAATTCATTATCAATGAAATCTTAGATGGATCTACCAACAACCCTTCTTTACAAATTACATGACCCAATAGCACTCCAACTGGTGTACAAAAAATGCATTTCTTCAAATTTAAAGAAATCTGTAGTTGTCTACATCTATCTGAAATTGATCTTAATACCTATACATGTTCCTTCAATAAAATGAATACTATCTAGTCATCCATATACATCTCAAAAAATTTATGCATGAATTCCTTAAATTTTGTAACCATAATCCTGGAAAACGTTGCAGATGCATTCTTCAAACTGAATGACATCACTATATATGCAAAAGAACCCCATTCCATTGCAAATGTTTTCTTTTTCCTGTCTTCTTCCGCAATATTCACCTAATGGTATCCTGAGAACCCATTGGTGAAGGAATACGCCTCCAATCCTCCCATATTCTCCAAAACCTCATATATAAATGAAGTAGGAAATGGATCATTTATACATGTAGCATTTAAGTCTCTCAAATATACACAAATCCTAATTCCTCCAGTCTTTTTGTCTTGCACCACCATAAGACTCACCCAATCAGATTCCTCCAGTAGTACTATTATTCCTTCTTTGAGCATCCTATCTAACTTAGCGCACTTTTTCTATGTACCTTGGATTTAATCTATATGGTATTTTCTTAACTGGATTAGCAACTCGTTTTACCTAAATTTTCATCACTCCCAATGATCTTGTGATGCCCTTCATCACCGAGAAACTTTTGGGTACACATCCTCATATTCTCTTAGCAGATCCACTGCTTGTGTTGCTTTTTCCTGGCCCCATTAATATCCTATAACTTCCATCTTTGGTTTCTCTTTTGTTCCAATATTGTATTTCTTCGTCTTCAATGGATGCAATTATTCCTGCACAATATGATCCTTACCACTATCTTGTACTGTGTGATCCCCTTTTGTTTCGTTAATACTTTTCTTTTCTTTTCCATATCATCTTCCTCATCATGTCCTTCTTCAGTAATATGCTACCAGAAGACATGCTTACTGAGTTCTACTAAATTTCTATATGTTGTGTAGACCACCTTATCCTTCATTCTTAGTTTTGTTTTGTTTGATTTTTTTTTTTAGAAGATCAATTTCTTATTTTTTAAAAAATATTCTTCAATATTGCACTTTTTGAGGAGAAACTAGATGTTTCAAAAAAGTGTTTTCCCACTTCTTTCTATTCTCTGGTTTGTCTTCTGACCTCTTCCTTTACATACCAACTCTTTGGTATAGTATCCAATGTGTGGATGAACCTATGGACCCATTGTTCCACAAGGACATTCCTTTCTTTCCATATTATCTCATAGAACCACATATTCTCCCTAAGATCCTTGTTGGGCCTAAGGTTTTGTGTTTTGTAAACCAGTTTTGTGCTGATGTGAACATGGGTTGCATGGAAAAGTGGTTAAAGGAAAGCGCACCCACAAATAGTGGAAATGGTAGTGGTTGATTGAGTCAACCAAGAAATTAGTTAAGTAAGTTAGGAAGTTCGTTAGATGTTGCGTCCACTTAGTGGGTCACGGGGCTATGCCGAAGAGTATAAATATGTAATGGGTTGGGTAGAATAGTTTGTTGATAAATTTAGAAAAGAACATGATGAAGAAGTAGAAGATCCCATGTATTGTTTGTATGGCTGAAGATTCTTTTGTAAAAGAGAGATGGATATGCAAGCTGTGTGCGCAGATATATGAGAACATGAAATGATTTCTATAATGTGATCTATGAATAAAAGAAGCATTTACTTGGTTTTCTCTCATTTGGGTTTCCACATTAAAATCTATGGTGTCCTGTGTATGTGAATGTTTATGAATGTGCTTGATTATGTTGATTAATAACAGATGTTTATTTTAATGGAATGTGAATGTTATATGTTATGGTATATTGCGCAGCTGATTTATCCATGATACTGGTTTTGTGGATTAATATATTTGTTTCAAATTATGGCTAATGTATATTACGTTAAAACAAAGCATTATCCCCTTCACTGCTACAAAAGCTTGGTTCTTGCATCTCCCATAGGTGCTTTGGGTGAGACGTTGTCTGCTTGTAGGCATTTCCGAAAGGGCCAGTATCTTGCATTTTGTTGGTTGTTTTCATAGTGAAATGTAATGTCCCCTCCACGAGGGATCCATGAACATTCTATTACCTAATCAACCCCTATAGTTTGAACAAATACTAATAAGTGAAGGGGGTTAAATTTTGATGTATTAATTGCCAAAATATTAAATTTTTAGATTTAGGATAAAAAATTGCTATGTTAAATTTCAATATGTTTTTTATGATATTTAATTTATGTAATTAAGAGGCATGTGCTCGGTGGATAAGGTGGCACATGAGGTGAAGTGTACCTAGTGATTTTTCAACCCAAATGGCAACTATGAGAAAATCCAGAAAAATCCACAAAGCCATAAAAAGATAGAAAGAAACTCAAATGCAGCCAGGTCAGAAAAGCAGAAAGCAAGTAGGAAAAGAAAGAAATTCCACAAAGTAGGAAGGAGCAGAAAAAGTAGGAAAAAGCACAGGAAAAGCAGAGAAAATCTAGGAAAAGTAGGATGTTTCCAAAAGCAAGAAAAGCAGTCCAAAGCGGAAAGGCAACAAAGTAAGGGTAAAAGAAGGCAGAATAAGAGATGCTAGATTTAGTTAAGGAGGGCACATGAGAAAAAGTAGAGGCTACATTCAACGTATCTAAGTGATCAATTGGATTATAAAAGAAGGAGGGTGCACCATTATCACATATTTTTCCAGTATTGAGATTTGTCTGGAGAGCTTAGCTTCTCAATTACTTGGGAGATGCGCCCCTAGCCTTCTCTGGGAGATGTGCCCCATAGCAATCATACTTCAATCATCATCATAGCTCTAGTGCAACCATTACATCATGAGTTGTAGGTCTGATCCATCCATCTTGGTGAAGAATTCGAATCCTCAAGTGTTAATGTAGAAGCTAGTTCCATATTGGGTGAAATTCATGGTGAGATCCATACCAAGAAGTGATATTTTTGAGTAATTGCACCACTGTGAGATGTATCATATGCTCTTGAGCCATTCTTGAGCAACCAAAATGATATTATTTTGTATATTTATATGATCCTATGATTCTATCACTTTCTTTCTTCCTAAAATTGAAGATCATGCTCATATTTTGTAAGAATCATTGGAAATTGAATACACTCTATAAGTTTGGATCATAGAGACTTTCAATTTCTTCTATATCAGTTTAATAGAGCTTGATGCTATCCAATAATATGTATTTGTTAAGCCCTAAATATGGGCACATTTCCCCCTATATTGTGGTTCATTACATTAGTTTTGATGTCGGCTTTGGTCCATTAGTGGTAATTTTCATTAGTATGGTTATATTAGTTATGTTGGCTTGGGTCAGTTAGTTGGGATTGTGCCCCTTAGTCTCCTATATATAGGAAAGAGACCTTTCATTTGGAGTATCTTATCTTGTCTTGTCTTGTCTTGTGTACTTAGTACATTGTATAAGGAGGTTTCCCCCTCGAAGAGGATTTTTATTCAACTATTTTCTTCAATCAATTCATGGAGTACTCTTTCTAATCTATTTCTGCTCTTTTCATACTCTTTTTGGAAATTTGTTGCATAACATTTGGTATCAGAACTCTTTCCTCGGGATTGGGTTCTTCAAAACGAGTCATATTGGAATTTTTTCTATAAAGTTTTTTATACAATGATTCAAATATCAAGATTAAAAACCCACTTCTTTAACAGGCTGAAATATATGTGGTCTGAAATTCAGGTCCCGAGACATCACAGGTTCGAATATATTGGCCTTAGAATCTATGTTTTTTTACTAGTCCAAAAGCTAGTCTAAAAGAGGTGTTATAAGGAAAAAGGTCATATTTAGGGAATGAGAGGTCAAAATTGAGTGAGACCAGTTGAATCATAAATTGTACGGACCAATGTATCTGTGGTAGAATTTTTAGACTCAGATCCAAAATATTGGACATGTGGAAGTATGTACAATTTCGATATTCTGAAAGGACAAAAAATAAGAAGTGTTGGGATATTCGCAATAAATTTCGATTGGAATATAAGAATTAGGTCATACCTACATCATCAGAAAGAGGACACATAATAATACACATAATATAATAATTAGGTCAACCAAAATTTGAATTTTATCTCAGTTGAAAGTAGGACCTAAAACAATCTTCCAAACAGGGTTTGAAAAGGTACGCCATTTTTAATTTTGATTAACTTTGAGTAGAAGGATCTAATTGTAGTGACACCTAAGGTGTGATATCTATTTATATTGTTAAAAATTTCACCAAAAGGAAGTATAAAGTCTCACACTCGATCCATACCACTTGAGGATCCATCCTCGATGTATGATGAAAGGGAAGACCTCTCTTTTCGAGTGCCCCAGTTGGAAGATATGATTAAAGGGACTGTGAAAAAAGTTGATTTGGATAATTTAGAGGAGAAGTTGATAAAAATGGATGTAAATATGAAAGGTTTGATGAGAACATATGATTTACTCAATTTAGAGGAGAAGTTAAACAATAATGCTAATCTCATTCAAAATTCAAGCGATACTCTTCCTACAGGGGATGATGTGTTCCAGGATACTCAGAAGGATAAGGATAATTATCATGTTCAGAAACATTCCATAAATAAGAATATTCCAAGAGGAAATGGTTCTGGTAATGGAATCCATCAGGTATGGTCACCAAGGGGTACCCAACTTCCCAAGATTGACATGAGAAAGTTTGATGGCAATGATCCAATAACATGGATATTCCAAATGGAGCAATTCTTTGATCTACCCCAAGTTCCAACTTTGCAAAAGGTAACTATTGCATCATTATATTTAGATCTTGATCAATTTGTATGGTATCAATGGCTTTGTGACCGTAAAAGACTCTATTATATCTTGGTCTATATTCACCGAAGAATTGATTGCACATTATGGGGATATTAATAGTAATTCCTTCTTTATCCAGTTAATAAGTCTCAAGCAAAAAGGTCCAGTTGTAGAGCACATCAAACATTTTACGAAGCTAAGTCTTAGAGTGAAGAACATTTCATAAGGTAATATGTTGGATATCTTCATTGGCACCTTGAAGGATAACATTCAACATGAAATGTGTCTCTTTGAACCACCATCCTTGGAGAAGGCCTTCATGATGGAAAGGAAGGTTGAAAGTAAAAATATGATGATGGCTACTAGAAAGAGCACCTTCAACACATACCGAGAGAATACTATTACTTCTTCTAACCTACCTTAAAGGTTGACACCTCAACAAATAGAGGAAAGAAGAGAAAAAGGCCGATGCCTTAATTGTGACAGTAAGTATAGTAAGGGACATAAGTGTGGTGAGAATAAATTATTTTACATAGAGTGTGAAGAGGAAGAACCAAAAGAACTGAGAACCATACCCAGATGGAGAAATAGAAGATACTACTACAGAAGATATTACTCCCACAATATCATGTCATGCATTGGCTGTAATTAGCACTGCTCAAACTCTCAATATCAAAGGATTTATCAAAAAGAAAAAGGTAATGGTGTTGATTGATTCTGGTAGTACTCATAATTTCATTCACTATAAATTAGCAAAATCTCTTAATTGATTTATATACCCAGCACCAGAGTTTCAAGTAATGATTGCAGATGGAGGAACTATGAATTGCTCAGGAAAATGCCATAATATAAATCTTACTATGGGATAATATGTATTGAATAGTCCAATGATTGATATTCCCATGGGTGGTGCTGATGTTGTATTAGGAGTTTAATGGTTACAATCCTTGGGAACTGTGTCTTTTAATTTTCAGAATATTTTCATGAAATTTTTATGGGAAGGAAAGGAATATGAATTATAGGGTATCACATGGAAACCAAGCAAGGTGATAATCTCTAATTGTATGACAAAATTGATGAAAAAGGGACATCAAGGTGTAATTGAAGAATTATGCTCATTAGATGTTCAAACATATAAGCCTCCTATTTCCCGAGATCTCCAAAGGGTCATTAATAAGCATTCCAAGCAGGGTATTTTTTAAGCATTCTAATAGTATACTTAAGTATAGTATTCTAGGCGATTATTTTGGATTAGAAAAAACATATATATAGATAGGTAGGCGAATATTAAATCTGAAACATACAATTTACTCCTAAAAATTGTAAATTTTGGTGAACATTATGATAAAAAAACATATTTTTATGTAAATATAGGCGATATTAGAGACTAAAAATAACCAAATAGCGAATTTATTTTTTGAAAAAAAACCAGAAAAATAGCCAATTAGCGAAATTTCGCGCCTAAAAATTTCCCTGATTCCAAGGTATTTGAAGATATTCCTAAAGGTCTTCCACATTTCCAAGATTTTGATCATGCTATTCACTTAATCCCAAGAAGTGTTCCTCTTAACATCAGACCTTACAGATACCCCTATGGATAGAAGAGTGAAATTGAGTGTATGGTTGAAGAAATGTTAGAGGATGGAATAATTAGACCAATCAATATTTCTTACCCTGCACCGGTGGTAATGGCACACAAGCCGGATGGATAATGGCGTATGTGTCAAAATTATAGAGATATCAACAAGATCACCATTAAAGATAAGTTTCCCATTCCTGTCGTTGATGAATTGCTAGATGAATTACATGGAGCAATTGTCTTCACAAAGTTGGATCTTCATTCTAGGTATCATCAAATTAGAATTAAAGATGATGACATCCCAAAAACAACATTCAAAACTCATAAAGGTCATTATGAATTGCTAGTCATGCCATTTGGTCTCACGAATGCACCTTCCACATTTCAAGGTTGGATGAATTCCATTTTCAAGACTTTTCTTAGAAAATTTGTGCTAGTATTCATTGATGATATACTAATCTATAGCAAGTCTTGGGAAGAACATGTTCAACATGTTGGCAAGGTACTACAACTACTACAGGAGCAACAACTATATGCAAAACCTTCCAAATGCTTCTTTGGGATGAAGGAGATAGAGTATTTGGGTCATATTGTATCTCATGAAGGTGTCAAGGTAGACCCTAACAAAATTAAAGCCATGATAGATTGGCCGATTCCCAAAAACCTGAAGAATCTTCGAGGATTCCTAGGTCTGACAGGGTACTACCGCAATTTTGTTCAAAATTATGGAAGAATAGCAGTGCCTCACTATGGAATTATGACCCAAAATACGACGAGAAAATACGACATCCGACAACAAGGACTGTGTCATCAGATTTCACCTTCAAAATTACAAAATTTGATTAATTTTTTTTAATTGCTAGAAGGGACGGTCGGATATTCGATAATAGTCACATATTCGACCACAATTGTCAGATATTCGAAAATAATTGTCGAAAATTCTACCATTCCAACTATGCTGAAGTTGTCAGATATCCGACACGTATTTTATAATGGTAACTATGCTGAAGTGGTCAGATATCTGACATGAATTTCATAATGGTAACTATGTTTAAGTCATCGGATATCCGACGAACATTTATATTTTAAAATCTATAAATTTCAAAACATTCCGACATGTTTTCTATACAAGCGACAGTTTGCGGAAATTATTTTATTCTTCAGCGGACTGTTTTCCGTAAAAGAGTACATCATTATTTCTATTGTTTTTGTGATTAAAAATAGCAAAGTGTGGAGCTTGATTTTCTAAGATCGATAATCTTCATTCAAGCTCTTTATGAGAAAATGTCAAATAGCAATATTCCTGATCCAGACGAACTGGATTAAATAAGGTACCCAAGATTTTCTTCACTTGATTAAATAAAGTGCCCAAGATTTAAATTTGTATGTGGGAGATAAGAATGTTGTTCAAGTCTTTTGTTTCACCATAAAAATTTGTGTGGGATTTTTAGCAAGATTGCAACTAAGAAAATACACTGGTTTTTAAAAGAGGACAACCCATTTTTTTGGAATATGATTAATGATCATAGGTGTAGCAGAGAACCTATTGAGCATGAGTTCCATGGGACATGCTAAACATATGAAGCTCATATATTTTTTCATGGGATATCTGTATTTTTTTAACAAGTCCACATAATTGTCGAATATCCGACATCCACTTCTAAAGAATATGAGATTGTCACCACACCACTGATGGCTAAAGGTGTCAGATTTTGGTCTTCTTACAATTCAAATACTGTCGCATATCCGACGACCATTTCTAAAGAATCCGACGTCGTTGCCATACCACTGATGGCTAAAGGCATCGGATTTCAGACTTCTTACAATTCAAATACCGTCGCATATATGACGACCACTTCTAAATAATCTGATGTCGTCGCCATACCAATGATGGCTAAAGGTGTCGGATTTGATGTCAATCATGCCGGATATCCGACCTCCTATAAAGTAAAAGTTGTCGGATATACGACCTCCTATAAAGTAAGCATTGTCTGATATCTAACCTCCTATAAAGTAAGATGTGCCGGATATGCGACGTAAATGTTAAAAGAAACGTTGTTGGATATACGACCGGACGATGTCGGATATCCAACGAGTTCATTTTATTGTTGGATATCTGCCAAAGTGCCATCTATGTTTAAAAAAGAAGATTCTTGTCGGATGGTCAACAGCATGATGTCAAAAATCGGACATCTATGCCGTCGGATTTTGGGTTCAAAAATCCTAGTGCCTCTAACAACATTATTGAATAAAGATGCATTTTCTTGGACTCGAGAGGAAACTCAAGCTTTTGAACAACTTAAACAAGAAATGTGCACAACTCCTGTATTGGCCACACCAAACTTCACAAAAACCTTTATTGTGGAATGTGACGCTTCAGGAAATGACATTGGCGATGTTCTAATGCAATAAGTACACCCACTTGCTTTCATAAGTCATTCAATCAAGGGAAAGGACATACAAAATCCCATTTATGAGAAGGAAATTTTGGCAATACTACATGCTCTTAATAAATGGCGTCTTTACCTAATAGGTAGGCACTTCAAAGTCAAAACATATCATGATAGTCTTAAATACTTCTTGGAATAGAGACTATCTTCCGAAGAGCAACAAAAGTGGGTAGCCAAGATGTTGGGATATGACTTTGAAATCATCTATAGAAAGGGGAAACATAATGTCCTGGCAGATGTACTCTCCAAAAAAGAGGAAGATGTTGGGGCATTACTTTATTCCATTTCCATTCTACAACTAGATTGGATAGTAACAACAAGGGAAGAATGGAAAAAAGACCTATATGTGTGGACTCTCATTCAAAAGCTACAGAATGATCCCAGTGTATCATATACTTTTGTGTGGTAAAATGATTCACTATGGTATAAGGATCGCTTATATTTATGCAAAAAATCCCAACTCAGGCAGAAGGTCCTTTCAGAATTACACGCCTCTCCTATAGGTGGGCACTTAGGATTCCTAAAAACTTACCACAGGGTCAAGAAGTAAGTTTTTGGGGAAGGTCTTAAATCTGATGTTCAAAGGTTCATGGCTGAATGCTTAGTTTTCCAACAGAATAAGGGTGAAATAGTTAAGACCCCAGGACTTCTACAACCATTAGACATATCTTTCTAGCGCTGGGAGGAAGTCTCCATGGATTTTATCACAGGTCTACCCAAGTCTAAAGGAAAGAATTTTATTATGGTTATTGTTGATAGAATCACAAAGTATGCATACTTTTGTGCACTCTCTCACCCGTTTATTGCAAGTATAGTAGCTACAACCTTTATGGAAACGGTTCATAAGTTACATGTAAATCCGAAGATTATTGTAAGTGATAGAGATCCACTTTTCACTGGAAAATTTTGGACTGAATTATTTTCCTGTTTGGGTACTCAATTGGATCATAGTTCATCTTATCATCCTCAATCTGATGGGATAACTGAGATATTGAACTTGGAAGGATATATTCATTTCTTTGCATCTGATAAACAAACACAGTGGGTGAAATGGTTTTCTTTGGCAGAATGGTGGTACAATACTTCCTTCCATACATCATCAAAAATGTCTCCATTTATGGAACTTTATGGGTACTAACATCCATCTGTCACATCTCCCTTAAAAGGGAAATATAAATTTCAATCCATGGAAGATCACATAGAGCACCAGAAAGAAGTTCTCTAGATACTTAAGGACAACCTAACTATGTCAAAAAATAAGATGAAACAACAAGTTGATCAACATCGCAGTGAAAGGAGTTTTGAAGAAGGGGATTGGGTATTTTTGAGGCTACAACCTTACAAGAAGATGTCTCTCAAGTTAGTAAAGAAGAACAAGAAATTAGCACCCAAGTATTATGGTCCTTATAAAGTGTTGCAGAAGATTGGTAGTATGGCTTACAAATTGGATATCCCTTCATCTTCAAGAGTACATCCAGTTTTCCATGTTTCTTGAGTAAATAAGGTAATAGGAGACAAGATCCCGATTCAAAAAATCTTTCCGGAGCTTGATGAAGAAGGAAAATTCATATTGGAACCTAAACAAATCATTGAAACAAGGACTAAACAACTACGAAATCGGGATATTACTGAGTACCTCATAAAGTGAAAGAACTTACCAGTTGAAGATTTGACATGGGAAGATGAGTCCTTCATACAGAGGCATCCGTAACTAATCAAGCATTGAGGACAACACTTATCTGAAGGGGAGGTGCATGTTAAGCTCTAAATATGGGCAGATTTCCCCCTATATTGTGGTTCATTACATTAGTTTTTATGTCGGAATTGTTTCATTAGTGGTAATTGTCATTAGTATGGTTATATTAGTTATGTCGGCTTGGGTCAGTTAGTTGGGATTGTACCCTTTAGTCTCCTATATATAGGAAGGAGACCTTTCATTTGGAGTATCTTATCTTGTATTGTCTTGTGTACTTAGTACATTGTATAAGGAGGTTGCCCCCTCGAAGAGGCTTGTTATTCAACTATTTTCTTCAATCAAGTCATGGAGTACTCTTTTTGATCTATTTATGCTCTTTTCATACTCTTTCTGGAAATTTGTTGCATAAAAATATTTGAGTTCAATTATCAGTTCTGAGAATAAATATGAAGAATTACTAAGTTGTTTGTATCTTCATTTTTCAAGGCTTGCTCCATGTGATTCAAAAATTGACTAGTTTTTCAATAGTTGTCATAAACTACATTCTATGATCTCTTTGGTATTCCAGTAAGCTGCTACAGTTCCATAAAACCCTGATAAAAACATCAACAGTCCTAAGTCTAAGTTTCATGACACTCTGGAGGTGTTTGGAGTCTTATGGAAATAAACTAGTTAGTCAGTCCAAAGTAGCTCCCTTGCTAGATTTGCCTCCAAAATCTGTCAATTCGATTCTAAAACCGTATAATTTTGTTGTGTATTAGGTTGGGGGATAATACTTTTATTATACCCTAGGCCTTATTACCTTCAATGAGAAGCAGAATACTTGGGTTTCCACAGAAGTCCTTGGGGAATGTGCATTGATAGCCTTTGTTTTTCCAAGGAACTATTCTCAGGCATGAAGCACCCATAAACGTGCCATTGTTAAGGTATTGGCCTATTTTACATCTGATCCAAATCCTTACCAGATCCTAACTTATATCTGTGGGAATTTTGGAAGAGTCTAAAAGTGGCTTGAAATTTCCTGTTTGATTCCTAGTCAAATTAACTAGTTTTGTCAAAGCTATCTTTGTTGTTTAAATCTTTGCAAGTTTTGGATTTAAGGTACCTTTGAATCAGATTTGGGTTTTTATATAAGTGAGCTAACATTCCTACGCTCCCTTATACATGTTTTTCAACTCCTTTTCAGATACTCGTTGAAATCTTATAGAAATACTCTGCACCACTTTGTCCCAACTTTCCAAATTTTCTTTATGGGTAGCTTACCATTGCACGTGTTGTGTAGGAATATACCCTATAGTGGGGGAAATGACACTACCAACTTACATGGGGTGACAGGTAAATACATTATGCTTTGCACTAATTACTATGAATGAAACGAGATTAGGATTCCGAAAATAGTACCTTTTCAACAACGGCTGGTCCTAGCTTTCACCCAATATCCACAGTAATGTACCTACAAAAACAAATCAACCTTCCTTGGCGTATCTTGACTATAATATATATAATGAAATTGAAAGCAATTTAACATTAATCACAATCATACATTCAATAAAATAGACATTCCATTGGGATGGGAAGGGTATTTCCACCTTTTATTGTCAAAGAAATGTAGTTAAGTACAGATATACTTGATCTGTTCAGACACTTTTGCAACCGAGTCTTGGGATCCTTCTCCTCACAATGAGTTATCGTCTAGTCAATTGTCGGGACCTAGTCCCGAGAAGGTAAGCATGAATTCAGAGGCTTCTTCTTAGTAACAATTGGACTCAAGGAACAATATGCCACATAATTTGATTGTCACACGGTAGTGCCTACTAACGAGGGACATACTTTGTCTATAGTTGAATAATAAGAGGGATCAACAAATGCAAGATTATCAATAGTGACAGTGCTTTCATTGTGAGGAAAATGCATCACACGAAAGAGTGTAGACACCACAACCTGCATTGTATATACGTAATAACGCCCAAGGATCATATCAAAATCCATAGGGTCTTTTAAAACCATAAAATCAACTAAGACTATTTTTCCACTCAAAGTAACAGGTACCTGAGAGAGGAATCCCAATGGTTCGCTAGGTCTTCTATTGAAGGTCAACGACCAATTAACAGTGGGAACAAGGTTAGGAAAACCTAAATCTCTCCAAGCATAATGGGATAAGATACTAACAGAAGCTCCTTCATCTACAATACATCAGTGAACCACATGGTTGCCGATATCAACCTTTATTTGGAAAGGTGAAGGAGAAAGAAGGCAAGGCCCAGTTAGACTATTCCAATCAAAGGAAATGATCCCAGAGCTTGGTAGGGGTTCACTAGGCATAGATAAAGTTCCCCCATTTTCAGAAACATCTGAATTGGTAATGCAGAAGAATTTAGGGATAGGTGCATCAGTGTCCGAAGGATTGATGGGATCGGTCAAAGATTGCATCGAATCGATCACTTCACTCTCCAAATAAAGAG
This sequence comes from Larix kaempferi, assembly GCA_027924585.1. NCBI lineage: Eukaryota > Viridiplantae > Streptophyta > Pinopsida > Pinales > Pinaceae > Larix > Larix kaempferi. Next base: position 5,474,774 of record BSBM01000029.1, read on the forward strand.
TGGAGTTGACCAAAGATTGCATTGGTTCAACTACTTTATTAACCAAAGGTTGATCGAGTTGTTGGGAATCTATAGACAGTTCAGGAGCAGAGGATCCTTCAGACATGGACCACACTCTCCGCACCTTTGGAATAGCAGGGCACATGTGAGTAAGGTGATCTCCCTTACAAGTCTTACAAGGGAACTTTGGCTTGCGTCCTATAAATCGAGACTCCTTTACAACAACAATACTCTCAGCATGACTAGCATTGGATGACAGCTTTCCCCTAGCATGACTTGCAATGGCTAGTTGCTCAGAAGCATAAGACTTTTGAACTACGGACCACACTTTTTGTACTTCTGGAAGTACAAGGCACAAATAGGTCACGTGGTCTCCCTCACAAAACTTACAAGGGAACTTAAGCTTCTGTTTATTAGGTTTGTCAACAATGTTAACTTTATTAGCATGACTTGCAGTGGCTAATTCAGTGTCTCCAGTTTGACTCAGTAACTGGTGATTTTTCATTAATATGACTAGCAGTGATCAATGACGTGTCCTCAACATGAGCAACAGTGGTTGAAGACATGCTTTTAGTATGATTTGCAGTGACTGGAATTTTTCTCCCAGCATGACTTCCAGAGGCTAGGTAGGTGCCCACAACATGACATACAGAGGATGGGTGGGTGCCCTCAACATGAATTCCAGAGGCTGGGTGCATAGGTTCAGTATGATTTACAGTGACTAAGTGAGTTCTCCCAACATGACCACTAGAGGTTGGGTAGGTGCCCCCAACATGACTTCTAGAGGCTAGGTGGCTTCCCCCAGCATGACTTCTAGAGGCTAGGTAGCTAGGTTCAATATAATTTAGGGTGACTGAGTGAGTCTCCCAACATGACCGCCAAAGTTTGGGTAGGTTCCCCGAGCATGACTTCCAGAGGCTCGGTGGCTGCCCCTTTGCTTTGACATCTTCTCTCTATTCTTCCTTCGTCTATTCCTTTTATCGCACTTGGATCATCATAGCTTTAGGAACCTTCTCCTCCATTTCTTGCATAAATTATTCTATTATACCCATTCCATCAAAGTGTGGGGGTTCATGTAGTTCTATTCCTACCCATCACAATGAATTTTTGATTCTCGTACACTTGTGATTTAAGAATTTGTACAATATAATTTTCCATCTTTCCATTTCCTCTGAATTCATATCAAATGAGTAGATGATGTGCCAACAGATTTCTCCATCAACTGTAGGATTTATATAATCTTCCTTTCTTCCTGTAATATTATATATGTTTTCTATCTCTTCATCATCCATTTCTTCTCTCACAAGTTAATAATTCCTTCCCTCCTCTCTTGGATCTAAGGGATATATTACTCTCATCTCTTCTGAATCAAAGGACATAGTCCTCTATTTAAATTTCAAAATAATGTTATTCTCAAATGCTAGGTGCCTATCTGATCCATCCAAAATTTCCATCACTTCAAAGTTTTCCCTAGTATTGATCCCATCAATATATACCTTCACATATTCTAGTATTCTTACTAGATACACTGTACTGATTAGATAATCTCAGCTGTATTAGGGACCATACTAGTTTGGTCCTACGCATTAACTCCCATGACTTCTTAGGTAAAATATTTACATCTGATCCTAAATGTAGGATCACATATTGCATTCCAGAACCTGCTAAATCTACCTTCAATTTAAACTCTCTCCACATTCTCTTCTTCTTCACACGCTACACTTTCCTTTCTAAAAATGATGCAACAATAGGAATCTTTGATTCTCTTATATCCATCAATTTTATTAATACCCGTGTCAATTTCCTATGTATTGGAAAATCATTGAGCACTTTTGTACATAAACATGAGATTTTACTTATACAGTTATCGAAATCACTTTCCTTGTAACCATCAAATCCAAATTCTCCCCCGTGTTGTTGTGCTAATTATTCAACCACTTCTTGTCTTTCGTGCAATAATTGTCTCTATTACACACCATCAAACATCAGTAGGGGTTTTGTACCATTCTTAATTTTATCCCCAAACATTTTTTCTATGTATCCTTTCTTACCTTGATCTTCCCATACTCTTGTATCCCCTCTGGTCACTATCTGGACGTTCACTAGGTCCTTCAACTCTTGGTCATTGCACACCTCTGATGTCACCATGTTACAGAGCCCTCTTTTCTCCTCCCACTTAGATATCAAATTTGGGAAATCTTCTATTGTGTGGTCCATGCTGCAAAAATATCCACACAGTCCTTTGGGTTTTGTACAAATGTACATTGCATGAGCTATTTCTCTGCAATTAAAGTAGACGCTTTATCTCCCGCCTCTTCCAAATCCTTGGCCTATCCCTTGGAATCCACCTTGAAAGCCACTTCCTCTTCCTGCCACATTATCCTCTTCTCCCTACACTCTATAAGCATCAATAGAATTTTTCTTGATCAATTGTAATGTGTGATCCATTTACATCATTTCCCATTGATTTGAAGAATTCACAAAATGGCTTATTGGAAAACGTTTGATATTTTTGTAGCATGGGACAATGTAGAGGGGAATGGTCCCATTTCTTACATATATTGCACTAGTTCATCTGATGTCTTGCTGTGAACGGATTCATGGCACTAGTCACTATATAAGCTCTCGGTACATGGAACTCATTCCGGTGGTGTCCTTCCATGCAATAGAGTGTACACTACAGATTTTCTTGCACTGCTTTCCCTTTGGATATTTCTTGTAATTGTGCAATCATCATCACCATTTGAGATTGCACCTACGCCATTCTTGTGGAATATTCACCTCTTGGCATCGACTCCAACTACATCGCAATTTCTAATGCATTATATTGCGTGTGAACCTTTTGTTGAGTTATTGAGACCCGTATATGCGGCAACAGTCCTGTAATGAACCACTCCTTGGGTTGCACATCCTAGACTTGAAAATACAACCTATCCAGCAAAATCTTAAATCTATGGTCATACTCCTAGACTGTCTCTCCTGGTTGCTGCTTAATTTCATTGATTTCAGTAATGCACTATGACTCTGAATTTGAATTATAAAAGTTCTTCAACATTACTTTTTTAATCTCAACCAGTGTCCTCGTAGCTCCCGACACAACGGTCATATTGTACTTCATATACCAGGAAAGTGCACAGTCATGCAGAGTAGTCTCCATTTGCGATGCTTTCTCTGCTTCATGCAACACATGCTTTATTTCCAAAGCTGCTTCGTAAGTAAATTGATGTTTCTCTACATCATATTTTCCAGTTCCATGAAAAACTAGAAGCCTCAACAATGAATCTATCGTTGTTCCTACCATTTTCCATCTTCTTATTAGTTTCCACTTCTCTGCCTATCCTCTACTCTTCTTCCTTCCTCTAATCTATGTTGTAAAATAAATCTAACTTCACTTTGTATTGAGTTTTCAATTAATTTTAGAAATGCAAGATGGGAGGGTGGTTCAAGGGGGAATTATACAACATGACTTCATCATGCTCTTCTCTCCTGGATCTGAATGAATCCCCACTTTCCATTCGGCAAAATAGTTCTCTTAATCCTGCAATATCCTCATCTTCTATTGCTTCATTCTCAAATGAACTTTCCACTATCTCATTGAGATGATATTCTTCATCACTTTCTTCTGAATCTGTTTCATCGTAGCTCCATCATTGTATTTCCTCAACATTAACTCCTTGTTCTTCCACATCTTCCTCTGATGTGACCTCTTCTACACCAAACCTCTTCGCTAGCCATTCTTCTTCCTCTTACTCACCCTTCGCACTACTCTCCACTAGCATTATTCCCTCTACATCTTGCCCCTATGGAAATTTCCTCTTTATGTTTGCCTCCATACTACCATCTACAGTGTCTTCACTGCCCTTTATTATTTTATCAAAACTAACTTTCCATACAACTTTCCTTAGCGCTCTTCTTCTTTCATACCATTCATCTCTTATCCATTTTTACTCAACCTGGTCCATCTTTCTACCTTTATGCTTCTTTCTCTCATAATTCCTCCCCTATTTTTATGCTTATCCCTCCCAACATGAAGGGATTTACTCCTCCATCATATCATGCTCCATACGCATGATCCCTTTCTCCACAAACAATATTCTTATCCAAGTGGGGATCTCTGTCAACAGCCTTTTCCTAGGTGTTGTCTCAAATTTCTCTTTCGCACAATCAAAGGATTCATGGCATTCTATAGAAAACTCAATAATGTATCCTTCTTTGACCCCGCGAAACTAAAAATCTATCGTTATGGTCCACTTGTTATCTATATTTTTCAATTCATCTAACCTTTCTTGATCCCAAATAACTACTTTTGAGCTCGTCCACACGATGTCCAATTCTACTTGTTTCTTAATTCATTCATGCAACAATAATGGAAATTCGAAAAAAAATATCTCATAAGCATCAGAATAAATGTACCTTTGTAGCGAGTGCAATGGGTTGATGTTCAAGTTTTTGGTTTCCCGTTGTGTGAACTCTTCCTCCTTATGCATTAACTAGTCTTGTAGTTCTTCTCTCGTTGGTCTTCAACTCATCCTATGCAACCATAACCAATTTAGGTCCCAACAACTGGACCAATTGTTGGCTTAGATTCAGAGCCAGGGTTCTAAATTAGGTTACCAATAGTAACTCTATGAGCATCAACATTTTCAGCATCTTGAAAGGATACAATCTCACCCAAGACGCACACATGGATTGCAAAGAATGAAATTAAGACGCACACATGGATTGCAAAGAATGAAATTAGGAAAGGGTATTGCATAGATTCAACATACTCATTCAACATTTACAGATATAGAAGGATACACAATTACAGACTTATGCGTAGTAACTCATTTAGACATAGAAAATAGTATAACGATCGATTCATACTTTCATTCATAATCATAAAACATTGCATCATAAACCACATACTTATATTCAAAATGGGAACTAACATCTACCCGAATCAATCCCATCTCTTGCCTCTTTATACAAAACTGAGATAGTTATGTCTCTTACAAACTATCGTTTAACTAATATATTTGCTAAAATTAACAAACTAACAATTATATAGCATACATCGCTTCTTTACATTATACTTCAATATTAATACAAAACTTAGAATTATATCAACTATAACACCAACAATATATCAGCTAATGCAATTAACACCCCATTGTAGCTTGGGCACCCCTCCCTAGAGAAAGTGGAAAAATTGCCCATGCTTCATGAAGTCTAGGTACTTAATTCCATGTGGTTTTATGTCTTTATCTCATAGTTTTTGTATAGACTTTCACTACAGTTTTTCCATAGTCTCTTTGTCTTGACAATTATGTTTAAATATCCCTGAAAAGAGGGGAATTCCATGGGTTCCATATATAGGGAAGGATTCCCCTCTTAGGACTCATCTAGTTGATTTTTGGAAAATATACTCGAACTCGATTGAATTTCATGATGACCTAGTTTACCAAGTGGTAGGTCAACCACTAATACTCTTGTTTTGTAAATTGTGTATTTTATCAATAATTTAATGTAACCTACTAGTTTATAAAAATAAAACTATAATATAATATATTGTCTGAGAAAATACTAATATTATGTAGATCCATATATTATATAGCCTTATACTTGGAATATATATTTTGGACTTAAACTCAAACTATAATTATAATTCTTGAGAGTATAACTCCCCATATAATTCAACATGTAAGAATAATAGTCTTATATATTATATTCAATTGAATGAATTTTTCTCTTAATCTTCTTAATTGAATGATTTTTTCTCTTAATTTTCCTAATTGAATGAATTTTTCTCTTAATCTTCGTCATAGTATATTGTTTTGCATCTCCCTTCTTCTCCTTAAAATCTATAAATAATATCTAATATTTTATTTATTCGAGAGACATTGAATTTGTGTGCTTAATAGTTTGATCCGTTTTATAGATTTGTTTCATTACAAATGAATTTTTTTGTATTATTAGACAAATTTGTTAGATATTGTATGCCCTTCAAAAATATCATTCAAGGAAATATCATCATATTCCATGTAATAGGTATATATAAAATACACAATCTAAAACTTAAAAACCTACAATTTAGAACACAATGAAATAAATCTATTTCAATGCATTAGTTAAATACTTTATGAATTGATTTCATTATATTACTTACATTTCATTTTTCATAAATTCATTATTTTTATTTCAATGCATTGGTTAAATGCTTTATGAATTGATTTTATTATATTACTTACATTTCATTTTTCATAAATTCATTATTTTTTTATAAGTTGTTCCTTCTAAATGTAAAAAGACAAACATGAAAACGTGTTTTGAAAGAAGTTAGAGCAAATCATTAATGAAAAAAATAAAGATTGAAGAAGACAACCAAAAAAAATGAACAATGAGCGAGACAATTGTCAATGAAGCCGATAGTGACAATTGTCATACAACAGGAAAAGAGAAAATGTCAACAAAATATAATGCAAGGACCATAACTAGAACGGATGTGGATTAATCCACATCAATCTTAAATTTAAACCTACTGTGTCATAGAGACACGGATCCAATCTTTCGAAGTGAAAGGTTATTTGAAAATTTGCATTTCAAATAATGTTTATAAATCTAAAATGACCAAAATTATTAAAAGCTACATTATTACTTAAATAAAAAAAAAATTCCTTAAATAAAAAATTCATTCCTATTTATTCGGATAGTAAATAAAAGAAACCATTTTTAATATAAGGAAGTAGGAAAATATATTAAATTTTGATGAACCTTGATTGTGAAGGGAAGGATTCCCCTAGTATGACTCATCTAGTTGCTTTTTGGAAAATTATACTCGCTTTTCATGAGTGGATGACCTACTTTACCAAGTGGTAGGTCAACCACTAATACTCTTGTTTTGTAAATGGTGTATTTTACCATTAATTTAATTTAATGTAACCTACTAATTTATAAAAATAAAACTATAATATAATATATTGTTGGAGAAAATACTAATATTCTGCAGATCTATATATTATGTAACCTTGTACTTGGAATATATATTTTGGACTTAAATTGAAATTATAATTATAATTTTTAAGAGTATAACTCCCCATATAATTCAACATGTAAGAATAAATGTCTTATATATTATATTTAATTAAATAATTTTTTCTCTTAATCTTTCTAATTGAATCAATTTTTCTCTTAATTTTCCTCATAGTATATTGTTTTGCATCTTTCTTCTTCTCCTTAAAATCTATAAATAATATCTAATATTTTGTTTATTTGAGAGATATTCAATTTGTGTGCTTAATAGTTTGATCCATTAGAAATTTTTGTTTGTTTCTTTTATTAGATAAATTTGTTGGATATTATATTCCCATAAACAATCTCAAACTTAAAAACCTACCATGGTCTAAGTTGTGTATTGCATTGTGTTTACACAATGGAATAAATCTATTTCAATGCATTGGTTCAATGCTTTATGAATTGATTTCATTATATTGCTTACATTTCATTTTTCATAAATTCATTTTTTTTTATAAGTTGTTTATTATAAATGTAAAAAAGATAAACATAACGTGTTTAGAAAGAAGTTAGAACAAATCACTAATGAAAAAAATAAAAATTGAAGTTGACAAAAAAAAATGAATAAAGTGGGTGACAATTGTCAATGAAGCCATAGTGACAATTGCCATACAACAAGAATTGAGAAAATGTCAACAAATTTAATTGCAACAAATGATAGTTGAACATGGACAAGAAAAGATAATACAAGGATCATAACTAGAACTCATGTAGATCAATTTTAACTTTGAACCTACAGTATAGAGAAGGATCCAATCTTTCGAGGTGAAAGTTTTTTGAAAATTTGCATTTCAAATAATGTTTATAAATCTAAAATGACCAAAATTATTAAAAGTTACATTATTACTTAAATAAAAAAAATTATTCCTTAAATAAAAAATCCATTCCTATTTATTCCGAAATAGTAAATAAAAGAAACCATTTAATATAAGAAAGAAGGAAAATATATTAAATTTTGATGGACCTTGTTTGTGAAATAAGTGGAGGGATGTTTTTATAATTGAAAAATTTGTATAATTTAAATCACAACTATAATTATAAATGTAGACATTTTAAATGTATTATGCATATATTTATTATTTTTAAATTAAAATATTGTTAGTTCATTATGAAATTAAGAAAGTAAAAGTTGTGCATGAAGATACATCATTATTGACTTCCAAAAGATTTTACTTTCTAAACAATTGTGCTAAACATGTGACAGCTTTTGCCCAATTCACACTGTTTGACAAAATTGTCTATAAAGAAAAATGCATTAACATATGTTCAGCAAGCACAGTTGCTACTCTTATTCTCAAAATTGTCTATAAAAAAAATGCATTAACAGATATTCAGCAAGCAAAGTTGCTACTCTTATTCTCAAAGTATGAGCAAAAAAACCCAAGATTACAGATGGTGGCAGATGAAGATAGACAATAAGCACTGTCTAAAATTTTACACTTTAGCAGATGGTGGTGGCAGATGAAGATAGATAATAAGCAGTGTCTAAACTTTTGACGTTGGATAACAAAGTGATATCATACAGTACAGCAGGTGCCGAACGATCTCTGTAATGGCCGCCAGGCCATGGACACTAAGAAATATTTGTTTATTATATCCGATCGATCTCCATAACCAAATACTCTCAGCTGTTTATCAAAACAAATCACATAAAAAGCTGATCTGATCTGAAATATTCGAAACGCCCTTGCCCTAGAAAAATATGAAACCCAACTTTGTTTCCAATATAAATTTACCATGAGAAAATTAATGCTAACTAATGGCGATCATAAACTAAAGATCACCGCCACCACCTGCCTTATTGCTTACCGATTACCTATAGGATTTGGGCCGCTTGGAGTATTATGATCGCTGGCATCGTAGCGTGTTCTGGAGCCATTAGAGCGCCTGGGAACGAAAAACTCGTTAAAGGCCAACATTAATCTTCGAGTTGGAGAATGCTTCAATATATCTCTGAATCCTCCAATGGTATTGTTTAACATATTTTCTCGACATGGCCTTGGATCCACTCGCTGGAACAGGAAAGCCAAGAGGAGCAAAATCACCAGAAATCTGATACTTCTAACAAAACCATCCGCCATAAAGATCCCTAACGAAACTCAAATTCACCCAGCTATAATAACATCTTAGTGAGCACAGTCACAATTCTATAACGTTGGGACTGGCCTTTGCAAAGCAGAATAGAGAAGCCATGAAATCGGTTCAAACTGTCATAATTATTTCTTGGCTTCCTATCATTGGATCAAATTCGGACGGCTCTTTCTTCTTCAAGTTCTGAGGAGGATGAAGCAATGGCAGACAGAAGGACAGTACAGAAACGAATCTAGGACTAATTTTAAGAGACGTGTACAATCAATACTCAAGAGTCTATAAAGTTAAAGTTGGTGGCTCCTATTTCTGTCGCCTCTTTGTTGACTTTGTGGACGACTTAGAGCTATCTATACACCACTATCCCCATTTTTCTTTGCATCACTGTGCATGGCCGAGGGACGTTGTTGAAAAGGGAGCAACCAAAACCATGTACCGTTTTGTTCTATACCTTCACTATGTGTATCACCAGCTTATTTCTTAAGAAACTCAAAATAAAAATTGTTGGCAGATCCATATATGTTGGTTTTAATTTTTATAGTTTGTGAAAAATATAAATTTATGATGGTGTTATTCTTTTTGCATGTGTGTTAGTTGAGACATCAAATTAATTTTTACTTTACAACATCCCCTATATTAAGTTGTAAAACATTATATGTGCAACCAAATCAAAATAAAGCATGGAGACATTCTTAGCATTGCCTTTGCATGTGTGGAAGTCATTATGAAAAATCAAAATAAAGCATGGAGACATTCTTAGCATTGCCTTTGCATGTGTGGAAGTCATTATGAGTTGTTAGTGATGCATTTTAATCTTTGCAATGCATTATCTATTCTTTAGAGCTTTATGTACAAGTTCTTTTTCCCAACAAGGGGTTGCAACTTTAGTAATAGATCAAAAAGTAAAGCAAACTAAAAGAGTTACTTTTTCTATCCAATGAATTAAATCCTTGAAATGAGAAGAAAGTGGGATAAGAGAATAATTCACGAAGACAAGTTGCTTATCATTATATTTTCTAGGCAAGTTTCATTACAACAACCCACAAGGAAAATTTTAGGGGCAAAATTTTGTTTATGGGCTATTTTTCTTGCCAATTTGTCTTTTTTTCAAAGATGTTTCGCCCAAATTCCATGGGATAATTTTTTTTTACTCTAAAAATCACCAAAATTATCCAAAAACTATATAAGTCCTTATAAATTTGTTTTTTTTTTTTTAATTTTCAAACATTTTTTGGTTGCAAATTTAAGAATTAGTAAGATTCACCAATGCTTTTACACTTAGATAAATTTATGGATCCTTAAAATTTTCCTTGCCCAGAGCATTGTATCTTCAAGGATGCATGCATACAAGAAAACAAATACCTTTCTTTGATCACTTTTAGGTATTCAATAATCCAATTGGAAATAAGTTAACATTTCCTCAAATGCGATAATATATATCGTAAGTTAGCAATAATTCAAACAAATTTAACATGGAATTAGGGGAAATAAAGAAGAGAGATCTTATTAATTTGATAAAAATTACAATCAATTATACCTTAGCATGTTAGTTGATGCTTCCTTCTTTGAAGATAGCATCTCTCGAACTACAACCACATACTAGATCCCCTTTATTATTTGTCCGACAACAATTCTTATGAAAAGTAGACAATTCCTAGCAAGAAACTTTGGTGTCTTAGGAGAAACAAATGTATATTTGGAAGAAGGCCTCCAAAAACATAGGGATGTAAGGATTTGTAGCACTAGGACACTTTTTCCTCTCTTAACACATGCCTCCTGTGTTTTCTTCAAGCAGTTAATGCTTCATGGTCATGGCAATTGGGATAACCATTGCCCAACTTTAATGCTTCATTTTATATGGTGAGAAGGAATATAAAATTTTGGGGGGTATAGAATCAAGGGAAGAATGATGTGTAACCTCATCAATCACCACTCATTCTTGTGCATTATGTGCACATTTAATATTTTTGGGGGAATTTTGTAGATGAAGTTACTAGTTTCCAAAGGGAAACGTGTGCTCAAACGTAATTTTATCATTTAAGGACATGTAGTTGACTACTAGTTATTGAAATCCAACACATGGTAACTTCCAATAACATCTTGAAAGTATTGGTGCAAATCAACAAAATCATGATGATAAGCTACAAAACAACTTTTTATAGGTCTCTACGGGTCAAATATGGTATAGCATAAACATATGTGGATCATGTTCATAAATCCCTACAACTACTCCAAGATGATAAGTTGTTCCTGAAATGTTCCAAATGCACTCGTGTCACTTCTAAAGTGGAATACTTGAGTCCCATAGTTAGTAGGACATGGGTGCAAGTGGATCTTAATAAAATTGATGCTATGAAAGATTGGGCATGCCATCAAACTATGAAAAGTTTACATGGTTTCTTAGGACTCAAAGGATACTATAGGAAGTTTGTAAAGAATCATGGATGAATTATAGTTCTCCATTAACTACATTTCTCAACAATAATGTATTTATCTAGAACAATGCATTAAACAAATTCTTTTTTTCTTTAAAGGAATCTATGTGTATTATCCCAGTGTGAGCAATGCTTGATTTCACTAATACTTTTGCCATCAAATGTGATGCATCTAGAAGAGCAATTTAGGTTATGTTGGTGCAATAAGGGAACCCATTAACATAAATATCAGTAAAGCAATACGTGATTGAAGCTCAAAATAGTCCACCTATGAGAAATAAATGATAGCCAACATTCATCCAGTCAATACCTGGCATTTTTATCTCATTGGGAGGTGCTTCCATATCAACACTAGCCATCATAGTTTGATGTAATGTCCCCTTCCATCAATCCGACCAACGAGAGGGGACATTAAATAAATACGAGCTTCCAAATTTTGCCACATAGCCATATTATGAATTTCATGACATATAAAAAATGTGTATAGATGTATAACTAAAAATACACAGTGGAAATAAACTATATCCACACACATCGAGCGGGCATATATGAACTCAATCATCACATGCATCAAATAAAAGCATTGCACATTGAAATAGAAAAAAATACTTATCTTTATCGAAGGATTATCTAAGCAACTGGTTGTGTAAGAGCGATTTTACACCCAACTGTAGGCACTATGTCCAACATATACTCTTTATGTTGAGAGGCCACCCCCAAGTTGATCTATGAGGCCACCAGGGTGAAGGAAACACCTACGAGCTTCTCTCTCTCATCCCACAACATTTTCTGCACTCTATGCTTAGCCAAATACTCATATAGAGCTCTACAGGGATCTCACTTAGCCACCACATCCTTGGATCTAACAATATCTACCCCACACAACACCTTTCTGTGTTCAGGAATCCCCTTCACCAATCCACGATTCTCTTGGGTGATCCATCTTTCCAGGTGATTTGAGTGTTTGCATAGAAGGAGTCCAATATGATATGTGCCATTGGAGAACCACCCATAGCCTCAATTCATGGATTCTCAAGCATCTGTGCATAGCATAACTTCTCGGGTAAAGGTTCCTAGCTTTCCCAACCTCTATACCCACCTACAACGCTCTTATTTTTCCTTCAAATCGACATTTATTTCCCTAAATTTGAATTTTTGGGTTATCCATAGTTTAGTAGTGGTCATGAAGTACAATAGGGAGCTTTGCGTATTATACATATATGTTAGAGAATGAGAGAATGAGTGTTGACTCCAAGGGATATGAGATAATGGTGAAAATACAATTGACATAACCTATGACCATAGAAGAAAGGACCCTTGGAAGTTGTAGATTGACTTTTGACATATAACATAACTGACATAAAAGTGCCTTCAACCCCATGCTTCAATAACTACATGAGGTTACTTTTACCACCAACCTCACACATGCATTCAATGATTAGGTTCAATAGTCAAAATGAGGTAGTTGGCCTATTCAAAGCACATGACAGAATTCAGATGATTTCTAAGGTTGACACTTGGAAGCAAGGGATTTATTCTCCCATACCTCCCCCCTCTCTCTTACTCTCTAGTGGAATCAGAGCCCCTCTAGTGCTCTTTACATATCCATATTGGAGCATTTCATTATTTATGAAACATCATATTTACATATATTTTGAGTAAGCATGACAAACCAACCATACGATCCAAATAACAAAATTTACATCATACATTCCTATCCTGCATTCACTGGTTAGGCCTTGGCCTTGAGCTCGACACTAGGAATCCATACTAGCATATTTACATCATTTACCTAAGTTTTGTTAAATACATTCCAAGTCAAAACTATGGGTATTACAATCCCCCCCGCCCGCTGGAATAACATCGTCATCGGTGTTTTCTGAAAATTAGAGCAAAAATGGGCATGTCTCTTTCATGGCATCCTCCAACTCCCATGTAGCCTCATCGAGACCAAATTGATTCCATTGCTCCTTTAGCTTCCCGATGGCTTGGTTCTAGAGCAATGTTACCTTCTTTTCTAGGATGCACAGTGGTTTGGTTTGAAACTCTCTATCAGATTCCACTTCGATCACATCCCAATAAATAACATGGTTAGGATCATGTACATATTTATTCGAAACATGAAAAACACTATGAGCTCTAGTGTTAGCAGGAAATGCAATTCTATATGCAATTGGCCCTATCCTCTCAAGCACTTCAAATGACCCACAGTATTTTGGTGATAGCTTTGCACAAATTTCAAGATTCAAGGAAATCTTCCTTGGTCTCACTCTGAGGTAAAAATGATCCTGAACACTGAATTTCCTATGCACTTTATTCTTATCTGCATATATTTTTTGTCTATCTTGGGCTACCTTTAAATTTTGCCTAATTTTTGCAACCTCGTGTTCCATTTCCTTGAGCAATTATGGCCCAAGTACAATTTTATTCATGGGATTAACCCAAGTAATTGGTGTTTTTCACTTTCTGCCATACAAAGATTCAAATGGACTCATGCCCAATGATGCTTTCTACCCATTGTTACTTGCAAACTATACCAAGTGTAGATGGAGCTTTCACACCATCTCATGCTAAAGAGAACCTACTAAGGATTCAGGAACCCTTAGTAGCAGTTCATAAACATGGATAAAAACTAAACAATAAGCAAATGATGTATGCAAATAACAAACATGAAATAGATCTAACTACTGCAGTAAAATGACAAATCAACACGAACCCATATATGGAATTTGGATTTTTAAATTATATGGAAAACAAGGGTTTTTAGTAATGGTTACCTCAAAAGAAGAGGTGATGAGGGCCCTTGCAGCAGTACGAAGAGTAGTGTGTAGGGTCTCCAGAGTTCCTTTTTCTTCTCCAAATGCTCAATGGTTTGGCCAAGATTCAACTAAATGGGCACAAAAGCTTGAAATTGGAGGCTAAAGTGCAATAGGAAATTTGACAGCATGAGAGGGTGAAGAGTGATTCATGTGAAATAGGGGGGCTCCATCACCTTTTTATAGTGATTTTGAATGATGGAGTATTGGCTCATAGTTTTGGGCAACTAATGGTATTAGGTATTTTCCCTCTTTTTTGAATTTATTTTGATTTTTTCCCCTTTTTCTTTTATTTTGGGGATTTTTGGACTGTGGGGTTTTACCTTTTTTGAATGAATTTAATTATTTTTTAGGGAAATAATGTTTTTTTTCCTATTTGGTTACCAATTTATGGTTTTTTGGGGTTTTGGAGGCCAAAAACTTAGGAAAATTGGACAAATGGGTTATGTGACTAGGGAAATGAGCTAGTGGACCATTTTTGGGTGTAACTGCATCTAATCTAGATACTATAGGAAGCATATAGAAGAATGGCTTCTGAATACTGTCGCCAACGCAGCCCAAATAACCATGGGAACATACAACTGGGGGTTCCGAATAGAATCACCAATGTCCTAGAGTCAGGGGACATCCAAGGTCTTCAACCAATAACTGAAGGGATCGATACCTTGTATGAATCTCAACGGTGCGATGATGGAGTTGAAGTCAAGCATGTGAGAAATAACCAACCTGAGAGGCACTAAGGACTCCTGTCGGATAGTCCGTAGGAACTCACCACTGATGGAGGTGATTCCAAGGAACAAGGACCTCTGGGTCTATCCTCTAGAATAGATGTGTCAGCGTTGACAGAGGGATACCTGCAACTAACAAGGCAATGATGTTTCCTTGATAGGAGCACGAGGTATACAACCAAGAGGTGATGGTATTGAATGTGAGACTAATATACTGTGGGGGGACAATGGAGGTCGTAGAGTGGGTAGACTCAAACATCCTTTGTTCAAAGTATGACGGCAGGGCTGACCGGGTAGCATATGAAACTGACTTCGAGGAAGGGGATCATAGCTTCAGGGATCAATGACTATGGTTGCAATGGGGGAGACTCAAGGGGGAAACTGATGACTGAGATCAGGAGACTCCAAGGGTGACACATCACAGAATATTCTAAACCAAGGAGACCATGCTGGGGGTGCTGCCATAATGGGAGGGACTAAATGTGACCTGTCATGGCATCGAGAGGCATTGTTTGGGCCTTCTTCATGGTTTAAGGAGCTTAAAGAAGGGATAGAAGTGTGTTAAAAAATGGTACTGTCGTGTGGATTCGTACGAGCCCAGGATAGTGTATGCTCATGAGTGATTTCAATTTTAAGGAGTCTGAAAGTGATAAGAAGACTCTGAATATGGTGATAAGGTACCGTCATGTAAATTTATATGAGCCCAGGATGGTGAATTCTCATGGTCGCTTTCAATTTTAGAGAGTCTAAAAGAAATAGGAAGACTCCAAGGGGGTTCTTTTTCATTTGTTAGTCTCCAAGGCCTGAAAAAGCATAATATTATCCAATGAAAAACTCTTCTAGCCGATGTTACTAGAGTATTCATTTTTTGTAATTAGTCTACCAAGTCTAGAAAAGGGTTAAAATTATACCAGATAGACTCCCTTTCAGATACTTTAGCAAGCATGAAAGGAAGCAAGATTGCTCGACGATCTTTTCATTATTTTAGGAGTTAGAAAATAGCTTAACAGAAAATCCATGAGTGCATTTTCCATAAAGGAGCTGCTCGGCCCAAAAAATGGATAAAAGTATACCGAACGGATGTAACAGCCAAGCAAGGAGGAAGTGGAGGAGGAGGACGAGGAGGAGGAGGATGACAACAACAACGAGGATGACTCAGATGACTAGGTAGTTGATGTAACTGCCCCCTAATGTGATGGGCATGGGGAATATTTGTACTCATCTTGTATTTTTAGATGGGAAGCTGTTGGGGTTCCCCGATGTATTGATATTTATGTTATGTTGTGGACATTATGACATTTTATGATGATATGATATATGATGGTATTATTTTTTTTTATGAATTTATATTCCTATATTGATGTATATATGCATGTGGATGGTATGATGATGCATGTGTATGGTTTACTTTCTACATGTTGTGATTGATGTGCCAGTATAGAATATTATTAGCCATTTGGTCTGCAACACTGTTATGATCTCATGGGACATGATCAGTGAATGTAATGGATTTAAATTGTCTGATCATTTGTTTAGTGCGTAGGAACTTTCTAAAAAGGAAAGGATCCCATACCTAGTAAAAGTTGTTGAGTTTAGCAACAAGGAGATGGGAGTCAAGAAACACACAAAGGTGACTTATTCCCAACTGGAGAGTCGTGATCAAGAGACCAGTCATAGCATCGTACTCATCCTGGTTATTGGTAGCAGCACCAATACACACTCTGTCGAGGTGGATCAACTTGTGTGAGGGGGAATATAATACCCAAGCTGTGGAGGCGAGGTTTGGAGACCATCTACTTGCACTTTCAACAAAATCAACATAGAATGGTGGAGTAGGATCCATCTGTGGTCATGCATGGAAGCAAACTATAAGGTTCTGGATGCAAAAAGTGGAAAACAAAAATAAGAGAAAACTATACAACATGGAGTATGGGGTCCGGAAAAGTGTTAAGGGTAAACTTGTTTAAGATACAACCCGTTACGAGGGTTGGTCACAGGGTTCCCTTCAGAGTCGGTAAGGATGTATGCCCCCTTGCCTAGGAAAGTTTGTATAATGTATGGTCCTTGACACATGGATTCAAACTTTCATTTTCCGTGCTTGTCATGAGCTTGGTCATAAACAAGTACTAGATCCCCTTCTTGGATATTGTGGGGGTGGAGATGTTTGTCATAATTAGATTTAGAGTGATGTTTGGTAGCCTCAATGATTTGTAAAGCTTCCCGACGATATTCGTTGGCTTGCTCCAAGAGGATTATGCATTGCTCAAGTGGTGAAGTGTCCAGGAGAAGTTCAACAGCAATGTGTAAAGCAGGAATCTGACACTCAATGGGGAAAACCAACTCTATGCCATGAACTAGATGGAAAAGGGGGTAAAATCCGTGGCATAATTAGTGGAAGTGCAGTAAGATCAAAGTGCATAAATCAGCATATGGTTCCAATTGGACTTGTGTTGGTTTACAGTTAGTTGAAGAATTGTCTTCAAGATTTTGTTGATAACCTCAACTTGGCCATTCCCTTGAGGGTAATAGGATGAGGCTTACTGGTGGTCAAACTTAAGGAAGGTGGAAAGTTCTTTCCAAATGATTCCTTTGAAGTGTTTTCCATGGTCGGATACGAGTTGTTTGGGGACGTCGAATTGACTAATAACATGGTTAAAGAAGAAACGTGTCGCGGTTTCGTCCTAGCAGTTAAATGTAGGCATCGCCTTGGCCCATTTGGTGAAATAGTCAAGAGCCACAATGATGTATTTATGGCCATTCACTAAGGGTGGGTTACGCTCCATAAAATCAATTTCCCACTTACAGAAAAGGCCAACAGTGATGATTGGATGAAGAGGGGCAGGAGGGGTCTTAGCCTTGGGGTCAAAAAGTTGGCAATTCTGAAAATGTTTGACTGTTGTAATGTAATCAGTGAAAAGGGTGGGACAGAAATACCCAATGCAGATGAACTTTTGGGAAGTGGCCATTCCAGATAAATGGCCACCACATGCTCCACTATGATAATCGTTTAGAACTTGTTCATCCTCGTCATGTGTGAGGAATCGACGTAAAATGGTGTCAACACCGCACCGATAAAGGACATCGCCAAGGAGGAGAAAGCATGAGGCATGATGGCATATGCGATGTCGATCATTGCGGTCTATGTTGGATCGAAAATTTTGTGTTTTTAGGTACACTAGGATGTCTCCATACCAGGGGTCATCCGACAAAATGGTGAACAAGTGGTCGTCGGGAAAGTTAGTGATGATGGGAGGTGATGTTGACGAAGATGGTAATTCAGTCATGAGGTGGGCCAATGCAAAGGATTTGGTACTCTTGGGTGTAACAAATGTTAGGTCATACTCTTGAAGGATAATGATCCATTTTTCCACACGGCCTTGAAGAAGGCGGTGAATCAAGAGATAGACCATGGGGTTGGAATCTGCCACTACTGTGGTTCGGCTCATAAGAATGTAGTGGTGTACCTTAAGAACCGAGAAGATGATGAAGAGGGCCAAATTCTCTTCATGGGATTAATATCTGAATCACATAATAGATGACGCGTTCGTGACGTTCACGGTCTTCCTGGACTAACACACTGGAAACGGCATAATCGAATGCCGAAACGTAAAGGATAAAATCCTTCGAGAAATCAGGAGATGAAATCAAGGGGGCGGAAGTCAATGCTTGTGTGCATGCTTCAAGATTCGCTTGTGCTTATTCATCCCAAACAAAAGGGACATGGGTCCGAAGCAAGCGAGGGAAACCATGAACTTTCATTGCATAGTCTTGAACGAAGCGACTGAGAAAGTTGGATTTCCCTTGAAGGCTTTGTAATTGGCGTAATTTAGGTGGAGAAGGTATTTCATGGATGGCTTGAACCTTCAAAGGATCAACAATGATCTCATTTTTGGAAACAATGAAACCCAATAATCGTCCAGCAAGAACGCAAAAAACACACTTGAGAGAGTTCAAACGAATGTTATATTTGCAACAACGCAAAAATATTTTCTGGAGATCGTCTAGGTGGTTGGATCGCTTCTTGGATCGAGTGGTGAGGTTTCCCAAGTAGACTAGGATAATGTGGAACATGTCATGGAAGAAAAAGGTCATGGCCCGCTGAAATGTGGTCCCAGTGTTTTTAAGACCAAACGAAATAACTCGATAGGAAAAGGTTCCCCACGGAGTAGTGAAAGTAGTCTTACACTAATCTTCTTTGTGAATTTGAATCTGATTATAGCCAGAGAAACCATCCATGAAGGAGGGAATCTCATGACCCACACATGCATCAATAAGCTGGTCAATGAAAGGTGTAGCAAATTTGTCTTTGGGACACGTTAAATTTAGATCATGAAAATCAATACAGACGCGAATGGTACCTTGTTTTCTGTTGACTGGAACAGGATTAGAAACCCAAGTGGTGTAAGAAATGGGATAAATGAACCTAGCTTGACTTAGTTTCTCAATATCATCTTTCACTGCGGGTAATTTAGAGGGGTGAATGGGTCATTTCTTTTGGCGAACGGGTGGGACATCAATACATGTATCGATACAGTGCTCAACGATGGCGGGTTCAAGACCAAGAATATCAGTGTATGACCAAGCGAAAATATCCCGAAACTCTTGGAAGAGTTCCTTATAGGAAACAACTTCTTTTGGAGTGCATGAGGAACCTAGTGTAATATTCTCAACTATACTGGGTTTGACAGCAATGTCGATTTGTATGGTAGGTGATATGTTAGCCATGTTACCTTCCTTGAAGGCATCAAGAGCTGGGATAGGGTTCTTAAACCAATCCACTTGGTTATGGATAAAGGCCTTTGACTCGACTGAAAATTGATTGGCTGCAACAGGGGTAGACTCTTCAGGAATGAAGTAGGCTCTATGATGCATGCCATCCCAAGGGAATTCCAATGCAGTTAGTGCTTCGAGGATTTCTACGTCACTACGTAAACACTGTGTAGAAATATCGGTAGAGGTAAAGCATGAGGTTGGGGGTGAATTTGGTTCGCCATTTGTGGAAATCATGTAGATAGTATTAATCTCTGTCGAGGAGGAGGATTCAAGTGGGTGAATATCCTCAATGGTGGTAATGGATGACTCTAATGAAGACTATTTCATTTCGTAGAGAATGATTCGATATTCCGACACGTATGGACAATGATGGGAATAATGTCCGTAGATCCCGCATATGACGCATGAATGGTTGGTGTGCAATGATTTGTTGCACTGCTGTAGGGTGGGCGCTAGTTTGACAACAAGAATATTGGGGTCATCATCTAAGGTCTTCATGTGTTCTTGAAGGTTTGGAAGTTGTGGACAATTATGGGTGGCATGGCCCAAATCATCTCACAAAGAACACTTAGGTGGTGCGCGGAAGGGAGGGGGTTGTTTCATCAGTTTAGTAGGATGTGGAGTAGTATGATTTTGTGTGGCTCAGCCCCCAGTGTTCTTGGACAGTTGAGAGGCATTGTTGGATGAAGATGGTGCCACCACACCAAGAGGTGGATTAGTGGCTGTAGTGATCGGTTGGACCGGTTGAAGGATAACTTGTGGTGTCAGAGTGGGGTTGGGTGCAGGTAAATACCATAGTGGAAGTCCTAGTGTCAACCCCAGGAGGTTCAATGTGGCCATGATGGGAATGCTCACTACCCCTGATGGTGGGAACAAGAACAAGATTGTGTGGGTTGGTGTGGCTCCAACATGGCTAGGTACTGGCAGCGGTTGAAGCAGCAATGGTGATTGAGGGTTATGCACCAATTGATTGGAAGAAATGGTGCACAAGTCTGATATCTCAATGGCCAGTGGAGGAGGTGGTAAGGAACGAAAAGTGGAGACCATTGGGGTCTCCGAATAAAGTCCAGGGGCGACGGTGGAAACCAAAGAGGTAGGTGCACCAAATACTGGTTGTTCAACCATAGAGAGAACATTCTCCGGTGTAGCAAGCGCGTTCGGGTCATAGTAAGTAACTTGGTCAATTTTGACAACATGTCCCTCATGGGGGAACGTAATAATGCAGAAAACTGATGAAGCAACAACCTTCATGACGTACATGTAACTTCGTCTTAGGAGTAGGTTATAGTCGAGCCGTGCATTGACAACTTCGATGTCAATTAGGATATTTTTACCAACCAATTGAACTAGAACATTGGCCAACAGGCACTGGGGTTGAGCTGAACGGCCATCATAGGCTCGTAAGGCAGTCATGGATGGATGTAGTGTAGGAGATCTGAGCTTCTGCCACATGAATGTAGACATAACGCATGTAGAGGCACCTTCATCGATAATGCATCGGTGGATAACAAGATTCTGTACTGAAATAGAAACTTGCAATGCTAATGTGGAAGGCATGCATGGTTTAGATTGGTCTAAATCGAATGCCATCATCCATGAGTCGGAAGGATCTATCGCACCTATGGCGGATAGCAGTTTTTTGCGCTGCGCTGGGAAGTTCTTTAAAAATTCGATGGATGACATAGCAGCAGGGTAATGGGATAAGTCATCCACGATATTATAGTTGGGGGAAGCACGAGCATTGGGTTTATTATTAATGCGATGTAGAGGAAAGAGAGGAGCTTTTGGGGCCCCATCGAATGGTGTTGGGGGTATCCGTAATGATTGATCTATGGGAAGAGCATTAGAATCCTAGCCGACAAGAATGGTTTCAGTGGTGGAACCATACTGGTTACGGTGTGTTTGAAGGTTGATATTAGCCAAAGACATCATCAAAAGGTGGTGGGTGCCTGAGTCAATAGGGTGACTAACAGGCGCAGTGTAAGTGATTTGTTGTTGTGGTGCGGAAGCCCCTTGAGGAAGAGCCAACGATTGGGAGGTTACTACCCCTTGTGTGGGTAGGGGGTTCTGTAACACCATAGGTTGTGCATGAGGTTGTGGGGGGTTCAGTGGTGCTGGAGGTGCAACATGTCCTTAGCGTTGGGCGTCATCATTCCACATTTGGCGAGCTCGCTCAAAATGGGGTCAATTTCCTATATAATGGCCATATATTCCGCATATAGAACATGGGTGGTTCATACATAAATTGGGGTTTTTACCTTGCCGCCATTGTCTATTGGGATTTTGGTTAGCTGGAGCATCACCATTATTGTTTGGAGGGTTTGGTGGAGGGTCTCCTCTATTTGGAGGTTGGTTGTTACCGTGGTTACGACCTCATGCTATATTCTATTGTCCTTGTTGATTTTGTTGGGAAGGTTGGTTGTGCGGTTGGTTTTGTTGGACATAAAATTACCCTTGGGGAACCAAGGACTTATGTGGTTGATCAGGTGTTGGATAATAAGCGGGAGGGGCTTGGATTTGTGCAGGCATAGGTGCTACTAGTGGATGGTATTAGGAAGGTGGCACAGTAGGGGGGGCGTTCACTGGAAATGTTTGTCCATAGAAATATGTCGGATAGGAAGATCCATGTATATTGGGGGCTTGGCCCGGGCAACATACGAAGGTGTTTCTCCCGACTAGGTGGTGACCGTGAAAGGTTGGGACCAATCATGGAGGGGTTAGGTGTAGGATTATAAGCCGAGGTGGTGGAAGGGGGCACATGGACATATGGCTGACTATGAGATGAAACATGTCCAATAATGTTGTTCAAGACATGGGATGCCCTCAACGTGTCATTCCTGGAGGAATCACCATGGGGAGCATCAGGTAAAATGGAATATAGGTAGCCTGACTAAGCGTAGATAAGATCGAATTGTTGGGCTTTGAGGATGGCTTTTTCTTCGGTTTGGGGCCATTCGGATGGCACATCCTTGGCGATAACTGGTATGAGGGATTTCAAGAACCAATCTAAGAAGATGTAGTCATCTAGCTTGAGCTTGCATAAACTACGATGTCTACGCCATTCATGAATATGGGTAGTTGTGTTTTGTCTACAAGAGAGTAAAATCTCAACACCAATTTCATAATGGACAGGTAACTAAAAGAACTGCAGGAAATTAAAAGAAAGGGATGTAAATTTGGAATGGGTCCCATGTGGCTATTCAATATACCACTTATCTGCAGAACCAGTGAGTGTTCGTTGCAAAAGGCGTAGGTGGACCGAGTCATCCATGATGGAGTTGGAGGAACAACATAAGTGGAAGGACATGATATGGTTTTGGGGGTATTCCCCACCCTTCCCTTCAAACTTTGGGATGTCTGAAGGGAGTTTGGTAGGCATGGGGGGCCATGTGGGATCATGTCGGATCGGATCATTGGTCAGTCGTGTTAGATCAGGTAGGTTGATACTGGCCATGAATGGAAAACTAGCGGAAGGATATGACATAGTCGAAGTGGCCTGCGTGCTAGACATGGTGGCGATCGTGGGGCCACCTATGTTGAATGGAGGGGCAATGTTGTGTGTCATAATGGGTATCGAGGGACCCTCGGTAAAGGGTGGAGGGATCGTGTAGGAAGGGTCGGTGCCCTGAAGTGTACTACTAGTGACCAAAGGGATAGTAGTCAGAATATATTCGCTAGTGATGGGTATGGATTTAGTAACGGGAATGCTAGGTGTAGGTCCTATAGATGGTATAGCAAGGATGGATGCTGAAATGGTAGTTGGGATAATGGAGTAACCACTACCGCTGATCCCTCCAGTAAATGGGTTGGGATTCATTCCTGCCATGGGGCTAGACGGAGCTGTGTATATGGGTAAATATGATTCAGAATCAGAGGTAAAATAAGGGGTATCGGGATAAAGATATAGCGATGAAGTTGTGCATCTGTGATGGGCGGTGTCAAGTGGACCATGCTACAAGGATAATCCCCATAGGAGATGAGAGTGTCTTGGTGAATCAATGGTGATAGGTGTAAAATTGATGAAAATTTGTGGGAGATAAAATGCTCAAAAATCCTAGATCAACCCTGTGTGCAAAAGGAGAGCTCTCAATAAAGACAACACTCAGGCCAACAACAGGCTCAAAAACATGTTCCACAACAACGTGCTACAATAGGTGGAGAGGTAATAAAATTGTCAGAATACCAACAAGAAACACTCATAAAACATAAAAAAAGGTAGACTAATTGACCAAATGGCGGTATAGGAGCATGCAAACACCTATCTAAAAGATATGAAATCTCACAGAAATCATATCCCCTGTAGGGTGATGAAATCCACAATCAAGCAATACGAAATGGAGAACCAAGTGGCTAAAGGATATCCCTCTACCAAGAGGCACTCCGGGTAAAAGAGTCCTAGAAGAAAGGAAACTAAGCTACCTCGTTCCTGGAACGTCTGGAAAGGTGTCCCGTAGCTTCAGTTCTTTGGCCATCGTACACCCGGTATGGGAGCCGACATGCATAATGAGAACAACGAGTTGGTGTCCTTCAGTACATAATGGAGTGCAGTATTCCACTCAGACTTCTGGAACCAATCTTGATACTTTCCCTCCTAAGGGAGAGGCTCTCTGACAAATCAGTGTTAACCGTACCAATAAATAATAGGGGATTTTGGCTCCCTAAAAGAAAAAAAACTATGTCGCAAATGTAAATGACAAAGGGGGTGTTGTTTGGATGCCTAACCCCATTGTCCTACCTAGCTACATAATTGTTTTTGTGTTCCCCAAGGGGGGATAAAGTGAGTTTAATTAAATCAATTTTAAGTCTCCCATGAATTATGAGAAGAGTGTGTGTGCACAAGTGGTGTGTACCCAATATCGCCAGATAGTAAATGCTGAAAGAAACAACTGAAACTAAAAAATAAAAAAGGATTCTTTTGATTTTCAAATAAAAATACTAACTGCTGGAAAAAAAATGCAAATGCTGCAGTGAAACTTAGAATAATTTTTGTAATATTATATGCAAAAAAATTTAAAACAGAATACATATCTGAACTCTTCTCAAAAAAATAATTGATCTAAAAAAAAGCACTCAATTTCGAGTATCGGAGGACAAGATATTTGAGTTTCAAAATGTGTAATTTTTCAACATATGTATGTATGGATGACAAGTTTGGAAATGATACGTCTCCACACTGTGTGATCAGATTGTGACCATACCAGTGTCATTGGATCTAGATCTGATAAATGGTGACCAATAGAGCACAAATCAGACTCGAAATGGAGAGATCTGGTAGGGATCACGGCCCAAATCCACAGATATGCTAAAAATAAAACAAACCAAGCAAGATAAAATGAAAAACAAATGGGTAAGGATGTTCAAAAGAAACCACATATTTGTAGAGATCGAACCCGGTGGGAGTCCCCAAAACTGTAGCTGGAGTTTTCACACCAGGTCTTGCTAAAGAGCACCTACTAAGGATTTAGGAACCCTTCGTAGCAGTTCATAAACATGAATAAAAACTAAATAATAATCAAATGATGTATGCAAATAACAAACATGAAATAGATCTAACTACTATGGTAAAATGGCAAATCAATAGGAACCCATAAATGAAATTTGCATTTTTATATTATATGGAAAACAAGGGTTTGCAGTAATGGTTACCTCAAAAGAAGAGGTGATGAGGGCCCTTGCAGCAGTACGAACAGTAGTATGCCGGGTCTCCAGAGTTCCTTTCTCTTCTCCAAATGCTTAATGGGTTGTCCAAGATTCAACTAAATGGGCACAAAAGCTTGAAATGGGAGGCTAAAGTGCAGTAGGAAATTTGGCAGCATGAGAGTGTGAAGAGTGATTCATGTGAAATGGGGGGCCTCCATCACCTTTTTACAGTGATTTCGAGTGGTGGAGTACTGGCCCATAGTTTTGGGAAACTATTGGTATTGGGAAATGGTATTAGGTATTTTCCCTCTTTTTAATATTTATTTTTATTTTCCCCCCTTTTTCTTTTATTTTGGGTATTTTTGTACCCTTTTTGTGGGTTTTTAACCTTTTTTTAGGGAATTTAATTATTTTTTAGGGAAATAATGTTTTTTTTTTCTTATTTGGTTACCAATTTATGGTTTTTGGGGGTTTTGGAGGCCAAAAACGTAGGAAATTTGGACAAATGGGTTATGTGACTAGGGAAATGAGCTAGTGAACAATTTTTGGGTGTTAACACCAAGTGTATATAATCTTTCCACTTTGATGGTTTGTCCATCATGTACATGTGTAGAATGCCATCAAGAACTTGATTTACTCTTTATGTTTTCCCATTTATTTGTGGATGGTAGGCAGTACTAATGTTCAGTTGTGTACCGAAAAATGCAAAAATACTTTTCTAGAAATTTGAAGTTAACTTGGTATCCTTGTCTGAAATTATTGCCTTAGGGAACCCATGCAACCTAAAAATTTTCTTCATGAAAATATTTGCAATGGAATCCATTTTATATGTGTATTTAACCAGTATGAAATGTGCTTCCTTTGTTAACTTGTCCACCACCACCATGATGGAGTCAAGTTGCCTCACTGTCATTGGAAACCCTGTAATAAAATCCATGGAAATCACTTCCCATTTCCATTCTGGATTTGGAAAATGATGCAATAAACCTACTGGTTGTTGATGCTTAACCTTTACTTTTTGACATTTCATACAATTAGAAATATACTAAAGAATGTCATTTTTCATTCTCAGCCAAAAATATTGCTTCCTGGCTATAGAAATTATTTTTGGGCATCTCGGGTGACCGAAATATGACGTTTATGGATTTCATCCATAACAAGTCTCCTCAAGTCTTTTGCATTTGTAATATAAATTATGTTTTACAAATAAGAAGTACGAATCTTCCAAATGATAACCTTCATACCTTGTTTCTAAATTCTGCTGCTATACTTTGTCTTCTATTTGCACATATAGATCATTTTTAGCAATATAGTTAACAATCTGCTGCCTCAAATATGATTGGCATGTACTAATGTTTGCCACATGCATTAAATCTACTTTTCGGCTGAGTGCATCAGGCACTTTATTTTCCTTCCCCTTTATGTGTTTGATTTCAAAATCAAATTTACATAAAAATTCCATCCATTTAGCTTTTTTAGCATTTAATGTTGGCTGCTCAAATATATATTTCAGACCATAGTGATATGCCCTTAGCTCAAATTTTATGCCCATTAAATAATGCCTCCACATCTTTAAAGCATGCACTATGGATGCAAGTTCTAAATCATAGGTAGCATAGTTTTTTTCATGCTCTTTCAATTTTCTACACGCATAGCATACCACACAATTATCTTGCATAAGAACTCCTCCAATTCCTTGTTTACATGCATCTATACACACCACAAAATAATTTTCTAGGTTTGCAATTTTCAAAATTGGAGAACTTGCAAGAAGCTTCTTAAACACCTAGAAGCTTTCTTCACATTTTGGTGTCCACTCAAATTTCATTTCCTTCTTTTGCAAAGAACTGATTGGGTGTGCAACCTTGGAGAATCCTTCAATGAACCTTTTTTAGTAACCAACATGACTCATAAAATATCTCACATCTACCAGATTCCTTGGAGTTGGACAAATCATGATGGCTTCAATCTTCTGAGGGTCCATTGATATTCGTTCCTATGAAATAATGTGACCCAAATAATGAATTTTATTTTTGTAAAAGTCACATTTTCTTAGCTTTGCATACAACCTATTCTCCCTTAGCAATTGCAAATTCATTCTCAAATGTTCTCCATGCTCTTCTTTGTTCTTAGAATAAATAAGAATGGCATCTATAAAAACAAGAACAAACTTGTCCAAATACCTTTTGAAAACCCTATTCATGAGACAAATGAATGTAGCTGGTGGATTGGTGAGACCAAATGACACCACCACAAATTCATGGTGCCTATACCTTGTCCTAAAGGTTGTATTGTGAATATATTCTTCATTTATTCTCACTTGACGGGAACCAGACCTCAAGTTAATCTTCGAAAATACCTTTGCCCCTCTCATTTGATAAAAAAGGTAATCAATTTGAGGCAATTGGTATTTTTTCTTTATTGTCACTTTATTCAACTATCTATAATCAATGCATAACCTGAGTGTTCCATCTTTCTTTTTTGCAAATAGTACAGGTGTTCCCCATGGAGACACACTTGGATGAATGTACCTCTTTTTCAACAATTCTTGCAATTGCATTTTTAGCTCTAATAATTTTGGTGTACTCATCCTGTAAGGTGTCTTGGACACTGGTTCAAATACCGACACAAGATCGATTGTAAAATCAGTGTCCCTCTTTGGAGGAAGTCCTGGAACTTCATTGGGAAACACATCCCTGAATTCTTGCAATGCATAGTAGTCCTCCAACTCGGGAATTTCATTTTATTTTTTAATCCAAAACATGTGTTGCATACAATTGGAAACCTTTTTGACATAATTTCTTCAATTGCATGGCTGAAATTTTCCTAACATAAACTACCTTTGGAATTCCCTTTACAACCCTTCGGTTTCCTTATTCATCAATGCATTTGAAACTCTTGTTGTAGCAATCGAGTTTAACTTTGTTTTCTTCCAACTAGTCCATTCCAATGAGGATATCATAGGAACCAAGTGGAAAATTATTCATATTTACAAAAGTGAGAAGTCCATCCATTTCTAGTGTACATTTCTCCACCATTTCACTAACTTTTATCTTGGTTCCAGTGTCTAGTTGGACCAACCATGATTTACTATGCTTTGATTTCTTAAAAGCACAAATATCAACAATTTTAGGAGTGATATAACTATGAGTAGATCCAGGTTCAATCAAAATAGAAATAGATTTATTAACAATCTTACCTTCAACGTCGCCCATATTTTATTGATGGTCTACTTGGAAGTCCTCTAGTGCTGCATAGATTCTAGGGATGGTCCTTTCCACTTGACCCATAGTTTCATCTTCTTGGATGTTGTGAACATGATTTGCACTCCCATTTCAATGTGAATAGTTTATAAGCATATAGTCCTCTCCACATCCCCAACATTGAAGTGGATCTCTTGGCTATCTTGGCTTGTCTCCCATAATCCTAGTTGGCTTAGTCACACCCTGTGGTGGTTTCCTTGAATGATTTCTGAATTGAGGAGGATTGAACCCCTTCTTCCTTCAGTCAAACTTTTCATTTTTATTGTCCTCCCATCCCTTATGGAATTATAGCTTGCTTTTGTTTTGATAATAACAATACTTTTCCTTTCTTATGGTCTCCTCTAGAGTTCAAGGTTCATTAAGATAATTTATTTCTTTATATGACTAAGTTATTCCACTTAGAAATTGCATTTAGACTTTGTAATCCCTAATATACTTGACATATCTTAGTAGCTACAAGAATTTTTTGCATATTCTTCCATAGATTTGTCCCAATTTAAGCTCATGTAACTCTTTGATTTTTCTAACATAGTACCTATTGGAGAGGTACTTTTCCATGAAGTATTTCTTGAATTGCTTCCACACAATATTTCTTTCATTGGTCCTCTTTACTTTCCTAAGGTGATCCTTCCATATCAATGCTCTTCCATTAAAATTGAGTATAGCTACTATTGATTTAATATTTTCTGAGTGTTCTTGGACTTGGAAATACTTTCTCATCCCAAGAATCCAAGCCTTGGATACTTGAATAGATTTTACTTCACCATCAAAAGTAGGAGTTTTGGCCTTCTTAAACTATCCAAATGAGTTGTTCTTGAAGGGGATATTCCTCTTATTCCTATGAGATGAAGAGCTTGAACCTTAAGTGGATTCTCTAGAGTTAGATGACTCACTATAATATATTTTTGGACTATATGTCTTATCTCTAGAAATATTTCTTGAACTATGGGACCTCTTCTGGGAATACCTACTTCAGCTTCTCCCACTCTTTTTCCAATTTTCTGAGTGATGTCCAGAGTTAATATTCCTTTGAATGTATATCAATATTTGAAGCATAGTTGCATTCAATTGATTATGTTCTTCCTAAGCTCTAATCAACCTCTCATTTTCTGCTTTGCAACTCTGCAGTTCCACCCTTAGTCTCCTCATGGTTTCTTCAATATCTCGGGGAGTTACTTGGTTTCTTCAACCATTGGATTTTGTCTCTGCATTCTCAACCCGTATATTCTCTCCCATAGCATATGTATCATCCTCATAGGGATCCTGTGCATCATCCATGATGATGATCTTCTTGGCCACACAAAGACTAGAGATTTCCAAACTCAACTATATTGAAGGTTGAATCTTAACTATCTCTGATATGATTATGAATATCCAAAACATGTTCATATAAACACATTTTTTATATTTATTATATTCTCAGAAATTACAAAATTAATTTTCATGTATTCTGGGAACAACGTATATTGTCAGTTTCTTCCAAATCAAAGAAACATCTACATCACCCATTCAAAATCCATAATTTTACCCATTTTATATAGTCACAGTAGCTATGATCAAATTCCATAACTAACTTTGTAGATTTATAACAAAATAAAATGTGATTTATAAGATCAGTTCCATTTCTCGATTTTTGGCACTTGAAATTTGGTTGTGGAAACGGTTGTTTTTCCCCTGTTTTATCCCTTTAGATGCCATCTATATTTCCCTACCACTTATCAAACATAAATGGTTTTAGGATATGTGAAGATTAGTTTCCCAAAACTACTTTTATGAGCCCCAATGCATGAGAGGGTGACACGTCACTGGGTAGTTTTCATTTTAGGCTCATGCAACTTAATTATCTGTCATGCAAGTTCGTGGGCCTAAAGCACTATCATCCATTGATAAAATATGCATTATATTCCAATATTGATATGATCAACATGGGTCCCATCATTCTTGACATAACCCCACGTCACATATTTGCACGTCACATCACCACCTGCCATACCAAAGTGGTTTCATGCTCCTTAGGAAAGTAGTTTCCTGAAACCTCTTTTAAGATCTTGAATGCATGAGCAGCTGACACGTTGACAAGTGGTTTTCCTTTCAGCACAATGGAAATTCATCTAAGCTTTGTGCATCTTCACGAGCTTGAAGCACTATGAACCATTGATCTGCACCACTGCTCGATGGTCAAATCTCCTCCGCATTTGGACTATATCACATGCAAGCACAAATTTATGTGGATATGATGTGGTTGTTCCACATCACACCCTATAACCACATGGATCCTACATGTCAGACCTCCATCCCACATGGCTCTTCCACGTCCCTTGTCCATGTGGCATGGGTGGGGCCCACTATAAAATTCCCAATTTTTAAAATTTCAAAATTGCACATAATTTTTAATTCGGAAATAAGGGGTATTAAATTGAAATTAATTTGAAATTACTTCCATCTCCTTATCCATCACTTAACATAAATTGATTTCTATAGAACCATTTATAATTTCTTCTTTAAAATCTATATTTTTGGCCCATATAGCTCTGATATTGCAACCATAAGTTTTGATACCAATCTGTAATGTTTCCTTCCATCAATCTGAGCAATGGGAGGGGACATTAACTAAATATTGGCTTCCAAATTTCACCCCATATCCATATTACAAATTTCATGACATATAAAATATGTTTGCATATGCATAACTAAAAATACATAGTGGAAATAAAATATATCCACACACATCGAGCAGACATATATGAACTCAATCATCACAAGCATCAAATAAAAACATTGCACATTGAAATAGAAAAGAATACTTATCTTTATCTGATGCAGATCCAAGAAACTGGATGTGTAAGAGCGATTTTCCACCCAACTGTAGGCACTCTGTGAAGTATATACTCTTTGTTCTAAGAGGCCACCCTCAAGTCGAGCTATGAGGCCATCAGGGAAAAGGAACCAACTACGAGATTCTCTCTCTCATCCCATAACCCATTTTGTAGTCTATGCTTAGAAAAATGCTCATACAAAGCTATATAGGGATCTCACTTAGCCACCACATCCTTGGCTAAAAACAATATATACCCTACACAACACCCTTCTATCCTCAGGAATCCCCTTCACTAATCCACAACTCTCTTGGGTTATCCATGTTTCCAAATGTTTCCAGTGTGTGTATAGAAGGAGTCCAATCTGATCTGTGCTATTGGAGAACCACCTGTATCCTCAATTCATGGCTTCTCAATCATTTGTGAGTAGCAGAACTTCCTAGGTAATGATTCCTAGATTGCCTAACCTCTCTCCTCACCTACAACCATCTATTGTTTCCTTCAAATTTGCATCTTTGTCCCTAAATTCGAATTTCTGGGTTATCCACAATATTGTAATGGCCATAAACAACAATGGGGAGCTCTGTGTAATGTAGATATGTGTGAGAGAATGAGATAATGAGTGTTGAATCCATGGGAGATTAGATAATGGTGAAAATACAACTGACATAGCTTCTGACCAAAGATTAAAGGACTCCTGGAAGCTACAGACTGAATTCTAACATTTGACAAAACTGACATAAAAGTACATTCAACTCCATGCTTCAATAACTGCATGAGGTGAATTTTCCCACCAACCTCACACATGCATTCAATGATTGGGTTCAATAGTCAAAAGAGGTAATTGGTCTATTCAAAGCACATGGTAGAATTTGAATGAGTTCTAAGGTTGACACTTGGAAACAAGGGATTTATTCTCCCATAGCCCCCCCACCCTTCCTCTTCCCCTCTAGTGGAATCATATCCCCTCTAGTTTTCTTTACACAACCATCTTGGACCATTTCATTATTTATGCAACATATTATTTACATATATTTTGAGTAAGCATGGAAAGCCAACCATACAGTCCAAATAACAACATTTACATCATACATGCCTAGCCACTCACTAGTTGGGCCTTGGCCTTGAGATCCACACTAGGAATCCATACTAGCATATTTACATAATTTTCATTAAATACATTCCAAGTCAAAACTAGGGGTATTACATTTGAAGTACATTTTGAGACATTAGTTGTCATTTCCTAAGTAGCACAAGTGGGTCTCTAAGATGTTAGGTTATAATTATGAGATTATATACAACAAGGGGAAAAAATGTGGTGGTTAATGATTTGTCTGAGAAATATGAGGATGCATCTTGTCATATTCATTCCTTAGTGGTTACTTGGTCAAGTCTTGGACCTCTTCAGTCCCTAAATGTCTAGGAGAAAATAAAAGTTAGAAATTATTAATTGTTTGGGATAATTTTAGTACAAGGCCTATAATATTTAATTATTTAATAATTTTAAAATTTGAAGTACTTTGTAATTATTTTTATTATCATTATTAATTAATTTTGGAAAAAGTGGTGATGCTCATGTGGATAGGAGGGCACATGAGGATAAGGTGGACCACTCTCACTCACTTGAGAAAAGATAGAAACAAGAAGAAAGAAACTAAAAGCAAGGTGACAACAAAAAAAGAAGGAAACTAGAAAAAGCAGCGAAAAGTAGTCAAATGTATAAGAAGGAAAGTGAACAAAGCAGGAAAGTGTAGAAAATAATCCAATATTCTAAAGTAGGAAACATCCAGAAAGAAAAGGAGGGTGCAATTTCTAAAAGTAGGAGAAAATCACAAAGTAAGGAAGTTTGGAAAAGCAGGAAGGTTTCACAAAGCAATGATGTTGCTAATTCTCTCTAAGGAAGGTGCACTCATCCACTCACACATTCCAATTAATTGCTAATGAATCCATCCAGTCTATAAAAGAAGGCCAGTTCACTCCTATCACATATTTTGGCCATTTGTTTAGTGATTGAGGGCTCTGCTTCTCAAGGTTGAGTGATGCGCCTAAACCAAGCTTGGGATATGTGCCCCAAGGAAGAATCTATTCTAGTTTGTCATAATATGATACATAGCTACTGAGGTATGATATACATGTCTGTATCAACCTAATTTTGAAGAATTCAAGTCACCAAGAAGATATACTGAGTTCAGTTCAGTTAGAGAGAGTTCTTGAGGAGATCCATCCAGAGGAGAAGAATCAGTTTGGTGAATGCACCCTATGAGATGCCACTGAATCCTAGTGTGCCTTCCATGAGAATCCAACTTCTCTTTTTCCACCTATTTTGTAGATCTAGTGAAAACATTCCTTCTTCTTATCTCTTATGGAGCACACTTCTCTGATCATGTAAGAATTCAATATTGAAGACTCTCGATGAAGTATGATTTCAAAATACTTCTATTTTCTACTCAGTATTATCTATTATTTTTTGTTGATGTACTGTTATACATGTATGATTAATATTGATCATCAGAAGAATAATTTGAGATCCTTAGAGGCTGTTTGTTCTCATATTGATCAAGACTAGCTCTTTAGGCCTTAATAATTGATTAGTTTTGGAGTATCATTGATTAAAAGTTATCTGGTTTCCTATTTTATGTTATATCAGTCATCTGGAATTCTTAATACAATGATGAATCCCATCCTGAGGATTCATATCCTCAGGATCCTCCCATCCTGAAGTCTTGTTCTGAGTATTCATATTCTTTTCCACCTATTTGGGAGAGCCTAAAAGTAAACTAGTTGAGCAGTCCTCTATAGCACTCTTCCTCCTTTTGCATCCAAACACTGCCGGATCCTCCCAAAACCTCTGTAACTCTTTTCCAATAGTATATTTGGGGTTAAATACTTGCTATCCATCCTTTTCTTTCTTTCAAATGTAACTGGAGGATTTTAGTATGCATATATTGGCATACCCAAGCAGCCTTGGTGTAGACTTCAACTGTAGTTGTGGTTGAGCCATAAATGGTCCCAGTAATTTGTGCATAGGAGTTTGAACCTGGCCTTGATTCTCTTTTTTATGTTTCTTCAAACTCATTATCATCTTTTTCATATCCAAAAGAGTGCAACTCTCAAGCTCTGTGTGGGTTAATCAGTGACTAAGTCTAGTTTTTCTTCTACTAGTTTTAATAACTAGTTTCAGTGTTGGTTAATTTTTGTTTTAATTTTTGAATTAGAGTCAATATCCTTTGAAATAAGATCTTAGGATATTATATTGGTATCAGAGCATGGTCCTTTGAACCTGCTCTTCTTTTTCTTTGATGAGTCCAAGAAGAAAGCCATCTTCCAAGAACTAAGTAACGGAAGAAGAAAGCTCGGTACAAGAAGAAGTGGACTCAACACAAGCTAAGGTTCAAAAGGATAAATCAAGTATGGGAGAAGGTGAGATGAATTGAGAAGATGAGCAGGAAATTTTTGCACATAACATTTTGAAGGTGATGAAGAGATTCACCTAGGTGAAAAAAAAACCAGAGACATCCTGTCTAGATTGGTGGACAAGAAAGATGGTGAAGGAAGTAGTAGTGGTTCTCCACGGGGGCTTCACTCAATAAACCACTATCATAGCATGTTCGTTCATGGCATATGAAACAATACCCCTAATTTCAATAAATATTGGAAAATACCTTCCAAAATCATTTTTTTTACCCCCTCCCAATATGCCTTCCCAATTTAAAAAAAACCCTATTTTCACTAGATATTGTATGTATCAATTTTTTCATTAACATTTTTAATACCCCTTTATACTTCTACCTAGTATATTGATATGATACCCCTATTATGACCCCACATGCATTCTACAATGCACCTTGCTTCTTTCAATGTATATTGTGGATGCACATTACTTCACCCACAATGCAATTACTCAACCACATATCATTATGATTTGCAACATCTAATGGTTTAATGAAGAGATAGGAGATCACTTCTTCTATGTCACTAGAGTCAATGCACATAGTACAACATTTAGATTGCATGTTGCAGTTCCCCAATCATTGATTATGTCTATTGTGGGCTAGGTATCCAAGCCCCTGGGGCCTGTAACAAGCTCTAGGAGGATGACCAAACCTCCCAAGGCTTGTAATAGGCACAAGTGGTTGGGTATTCAAGCCCCCAATGCCTATCGAGGGCCTATAATAGGCCCTAGAGGCTTAGAGCTTCCCATGGCTATTGGTAACAAGTAGTTGAGTGCTATTGGTAACAATTGGCTGTCAATGACCACTATCTCTCGACTACGATCAACTAGAAACCCACTTCACCATGAAACCCCCTGGCCTCAAGCATGCCTCAAGACGCGATTTCCCTACGTACAGGGAAGCCCGAGCCTTCCCTCAACCCGATTTCTCATCTGGTCATGATCCCACCATTCCATTTGGTGGATATTTATCACGTCACCCATATAAAAAAGACCCCAAAGTATTTTTGTATTGTGACATTAAATAAATAAACCCTTTTCCCCTTAATATATAAGCAATATAATTTTTAAGTTTTCATGAATATTTAATACCGCAATAGGAATGAACATGGTATTATATTGCCTTCTAGTGAAGCCCCCGTGTGGTTCTCATTGTGAGGAGAAGATGGTATTCAAGGAGCAATTATTCTCAAATATTGGGCCACATAATAGGCCCCATAATAATTAAATATGTTCCAAGGCCTACTATTCCCAATTTTCTTGACCAGAGAGTTGAAGAACTAGAACTGCAATTTGATATAGTTGCACCATTGGAGGTTCGACTTGCTGAGTATATGGAATTCAATGAGGAGTTCAAGAGGCATTTGACATTTAGATATTATTATGACTATCAAGACAAGGTTATATCCAGAACCCATAATAGAGTGCCAAATTAGAACTTTAAGTTGAAAATGACTATTGGTAAGATCTCACTACCCTATTTTGATGGATATTCAAAATGTACTGCTAGCCCTTGGGTGCAAAAGTTAGATACTTATTTTCAACTGAATCCCATGTTTGAAAGGGATCCCATCAAAATCGCTACCTTGCATTTGGAAGGAGAGTACAATTATTGGGGGTTCCATGGAATGAAGAACTTGGGCCATGATCAAGTAACCACCTATGAAGAGTTCACCAGAAGGTTGGAAAATAGGTTTGATTGGAGAGACCCTAAGATCTCTTTCAGGGAGCTAGCACATGTGAAACAAACTGGAACTCCTAAAGCATAGATATCTGATTTCCAAAAGCTAGTTGTGATGGTCATCGATATCTTGGAATCTCTCCTGATACTTTTGTTCACAGAAGGATTAGTAGAGCCTTTGAAAGGATTAGTGAAGGCATACAGACCATCCACTTTGCAGGAGGAAATGAACAAAACAAGAGATATGCAAGATGCCATTCCAAGAACAAGGTATTCAACCAAGACTAATGTGTTTGCAAAATTTTAGAATCAAAGACCTCCTTTTAGGAATGTGTTTTCCCCAACCAAGAAAGAATAATCCTACAAGTACTGGGATGAATTAAGGAGGAAGAATCTATGCTTCTCTTGTCAGGAACCTTGGGTTCTGAGCCACAAGTGTACTAATGGGAAATCACCTATATTGAGGTCTTCTCAGAAAGTGAGGAGGGATAGGTTGATGAAGTAGAACCAATAGAAGGTGGCTATGAAACAACAGGGGAATATAAGCCACCACAAACAGACAACAAAATTGCAGTATTGAGCAGAGTTCCCTGCTTCCATACCTTGATATTCAAGGGGGTAGTGCAAGGGAAAAGAGTATGAGTTTTGGTTGATGGTAGTGCCACCCATATTTTCATTGATGCATCCCTGTTGGAGAAGATAAACCTTCCAACGGAATCCTTTGAAGGTTTCACTGTCATCATCCCTGGCAACAACTTTATGGAGTGCAATCAATGGATTCAAAAGTTGCAAGTGACAATTAGAGACTATACTGTGACTGCCAGCTTCTATGTTTCCAATGTTGCTGATACCGATATGGTGTTGGTAGTGCAGTGGGTGTACTTCATTGGGGAAAATTCAATGAACTAACAAATACCCCAAATTAGCTTCAAATATTCATATGGGAAGCAAGTGGTTCTGAATATTTGAGATCCATATTCAGACATGGTGATGTTGAGTGGGTTGCTGAATTTCTAATAACCATTAAATACACTACCATAGATGTCTTACATCATCCATAGGACATCAAAAGGCTGCTACAGAAGCACACAAAGGTAACTATTTGAAGATCTCCCACATGGCATGCCACCTAATAGAGGCATTGAACATATAATTGATCTGGAAATTGGCACACTTCCTGTCAAGATCCATCCTTACAAGAACCCCAGAAGGTTCAAGGATGTGATTGAGAATACCATAAAATATTTTCTTGAGTTGGTATTCATAAGACCAAGCTCAAGTCCCTTTGCATCGTTAGTGGTCCTAGTTAAAAATAAGGATGAAACAATGCGCATGTGCATTGATTATAGGGCCCTGAATAAGAAAACCATAAAAAACAGATATCATATTCCAAGTATTGATGAATTGATGGACGAGATGCATGGAGAAAGGTATTTTTCCAATATAGACCTTCGCTCAAGATACCACCAAATCAGGATGAAGGAGGAAGACATCATTTTTGTGCCATTATGGGAATTTTGAGTTTCTTGTAATGACTTTTGGCTTGACCAATGCACCGATCACTTTCCAATCCTGTATGAATAGATTTTTCAGTAATCAGTTGCATAAGTATTTCCTTGTATTCTTTGATGATATCCTTCTTTACAGTAGCACATGGGAAGAGCGTCTGCACCACTTGGACAATGTCTTAACAATTTTGGCAGAGCAGTCTTTTAGTGCCAAAGTACTTAAGTGTGAGTTTGGGTTGACTGAGATCCTCTATATTGGTCATATAATTGGGAAATAAGGAGTCAATGTGCATGGAAAATATCAGGTCCATACTTGAATGGCCAAACCCAAAGAATATCATTGAAATTGAGGGATTTCATTGGTTTATGGACCTACTACCAGAAATTTGTTAAAGGATTTTCTAAGTTTTCATCCCCTTTAACATATCTCACCGATAAGAGAGATTTCTGTTGGACAGAGGTGGATGAAGAAGCCTTCAACAGAATGAATGAAGTGATGAGTAGTTTCTCGGTACTTTCACTTCCTAATTTCACTTAGCCCTTCATACTTGAGTGTGATGAATCAGGGGAAGGCATTGGAGCAGTTCTAATGCAGAACAAGCATCCCATTGCTTATGACAGAATAAATTTGCATCCACATTAGAGGAATTATTCCATATATGACAAGGATATGTTGTCCATCATGCATTCTTTGGACAAATTCCAACAGTACCTAGTGGGAGGCAAGTTCATAGTGAGGACTGATCACAACATTTTGAGGCACTTTCTGACCCAAAAGGAGCTGGATGATAGGAAACATAAATAGGTGATTAATATTAAGTCCTATGAATTTGACATATATTACAAGAAGGGTAAGATGAATGTAGTAGATAATTACCTCTCTAGGAATCCTACTTTCTCTTTGCTGCAAGTTCCAACTGATTGGAAGGTATACCTAGCTATTGGATATTCTAAGAACACATTTTATTTTGAAGTGTTGGATGGGATGATCTATGATGATGCTTACAAGGTCCTTAATGATATCATATGATTATAAGGACATAATTTTTCTAGTGCCTCGATCGAGCTTAAAAGAAAATATTTTGGAGGCTGCTCATAATGCACCAATGGAGGGCCACCCTGGGTTCTTGAAAAATTACAGGAATGTGAGAGAGAGGTTCACTTGGAAGGGAGTAAAAAATGATGTGTTAAGGCATGTAAGGGAGTCAATTGCATGCCAACAGAACAAAGTGGAGCACACTCATCCTACTGGCCTCCTTCAACCCCTGTCAATTCCAAAACAAAAGTGGGAAAGTGTCTCCATGGATTTCATCACCCGACTACCTAAAGCCCAAGGTAAGGATAGTATTTTTGTAGTGGTGATAGATTGACCAAATTTTATCACTTTTTGGTTGTTACATCAACCATTACAGCCAACCAAGTTTCTTCACTTTTCTTTAAATAAGTGTTCAAATTGCATGGTCTATCCAAGACTATAGTAAGTGATAGAGATAGCAAATTCACCAGTGCTTTCTGGAAAACTTTGTTCAAGGTAGTTGGAACTAGTTTGAAGCTTAATACAATATATCACCATCATAATGATGCCAAATTGAGAGGGTAAACCAATGGATCAAATTTTACCTCAAAAATTATGTCATAGGGCAGCAGAAAGCATGGGCCACATGGATATACTTGGGAGAATTCTGCTATAACAATACCTTCCACCTCTCCATTGGGATGACACCATTCAAAGACTTGTATGGGTATGAAGCCCCCACATTTTCATATCTGATATTTTTGGATTACAGGGCCCAAAAAGCAAAGGATTGGATACAAGAAATCCAGGACATACTCAGGGCACTCAAGGAAAACTTACAGGTTGCACATAACTAATAGAAGGTGAATGCAGATAAGCACAGAACAAAACAAACCTTCCAAGAAGGGGATTTAGTATATCCAAGTTTGCATCCATATAGGAAATATTCTATGAAGTCAAAGGGGTCTGAAAATTTGCATCCAAGGTTCTATGCTCCATACAAAATCATAAGGAAAATAGGTGAAGTTGCATATGAACTAGAATTGCCTCTAGAAAGCAAGATACACAATGTTTTCCATGTGTCTTGCTTGAATAAATAAGTAGGATAGAAAGTGATAGTTCAATAGAGTTGCCTCATCTTGATGATGAAGGATATTTGGTCCTAGATCCATAAAAAAAATTGCAGGCCATAGAGAGGAAGTTGAGGAGTAGAACTATCAAAGAATATCTAGTGCAGTGGAAATTGTAGTCTAGCGAAGATGCAACCTGGGGAGGTGAACAAATTTTGAAGAATCCAAGATTGCACCTTCTTGAGGAGAAGAAGTCTTGGGAGGGGATGAATTCCATGTTCATTCCTTAGTCATTACTTGGTCAAGTCTTGGACCCCTTCATTCCCTAAGGGTCTAGGAGAAAATACAAGTTAGAAATTATTAATTGTTTGGGGTAATTTTGGTACAAGGCCTATAGTAGTTAATTATTTAATAATTTTAAGATTTGAAGTACTTTGTAACTATTTTTATTATTATGATTAATTAATCTTTTCACAAGTGGTGATGCTCATGTGGCTAGGAGGGCACATGAGGATGAGGTGGACCACACTCACTCACTAAGAAAAAATAGAAACAAGAAGAAAGCAACTAAAAGCAAGGTGACAGCAAGAAAATAAGGAAACTGGAAAAATAAGCGAACAAAGAAGGAAAGTGAAAAAAATAAGCTAGTCTTGAAAAGTAGGAGACATCCAGAAATCAAAGGAAGGCACAGTTTCTAAAAGCAGGAGAAAATCACAAAGCAAGGAAGTTTGGAAAAGCAGGAAGGTTGCACAAAGCATTGATGTTGCTAATTCTCTCTAAGGAAGGCACAATCATCTACTCACACATGAAAATTAATTTCTCATGAATCCATCCAGTCTATAAAAGAAGGCCAATGCGCTCCTCTCACATCTATTGGCCATTTGTTTAGTGATTAAGAGCTCTGCTTCTCAAGGTTGAGTGATGTGCCTCAACCAAGCTTGGGAGATGTCCCCCAATGTAGAATGTGTTCTAGTTTGTCATGATATGATCCATAGATACTAAAATCTGATATAAATGTCCGAATTATCCTACTTTTGAATAATTCAAGTCACCAAGAAGAGATTCTAAGTTCTGTTTAGTTAGAGAGAGATCTCGAGGAGATCCATCTAGAGGAGAAGAATAACTTTGGTGAATGCACCCTGTGAGGAGCCACTGAAGCTTGGTGTGCCGTCCATGAGAATCAAAATGATCTTTGTCCACCTATGTTTCATATCTAGTGAAAAAATTCCTTCTTATTATCTCTTCTGAAGCACACTTCCTTGATTATTGTAAGAATTCAATATTGAAGACTCTCTGTGAAGTCTGAGATCAAAATACTTCTATTTTATACTTATTATTCTCTATTATTGTTTGATTATGTACGTTTATACATTTATGAGGGATATTTATCATCATAAGAATAATTTGAGAGCCTTGGAGGCTGTTTGTGCTCATATTTATCAAGACTAGCTCTTTAGGCCTTAATAATTGACTACTTTTGCAGAATTATTGATTAAAAGTTATTTGGTTTCCTATTTTATGTTCTATCAGTAATCAGGGGTTATTAATATAGTGATGAATCCCATCCAAGTATCATATTTAGGATTTGTATCCTTCTTTTCATGTTTGGGAGAGCCTGAAAGTAAACTAGTTGAGCAGTCCTCTATAGAGCTCTTCCTTTTTTTCCCTCTAAACACTGCCAAATCTTGCCAAAAACTTCTGTATCTTTTTTCCATCATTATATTGGGTTTTAAATACCTTCTATATACCCTTTGTTTTATTTCAAGTGTAATTGGAATATTTTAGTATGCATATGCTAGTGTACCCAAGCAGCCTTGGTGTAGACTTCAACGGTAGCTGCAGTTGAACCATAAATGGTCCTAGTACCTTGTGCATAGGAATATGAAGATGGCCTGTATTCTGTTTCTTATGTTGTTTCACACTCATTATCATATTTTTCATATCCTAAAGAGTCTAACTCTCAAGATCTGGGTGGGTTAATCAATGACTAAGTCTAGTTTTTCTTCTTCTAGTTTTGATAACTAGTTTCAGTGTTGGTTAATTTTTGTTTTATTTTTTGAATTAGAGTTAATATCCTTTGAAATCATATCTTATTATATTATATATCCCTCTATACACTATCCTTTCTAGTATTAGATTGGATTGAAGAGGAATGACGAGAATGATTGGCAAATGACAACATGGTTTATCTCATCCAATGACTTAAAGAGGACCCTGACGGCAAGCTATATTTGGTAGTAGGGCATTATTTGGTATAAAGTGCATATTATTTTGGTCCAAAATGTTGTTTTATAAGAAAGGTTGTTACTAGATTTATATCCATCTCCTATCCTGTATTACTTAAGCTTCTAAAAAACATCTGAATGAGATAATTGCTCCTTCTTTTAGGAAGGCGTGAAAAATTAAATCCAGACTTTTGTGGCTAAATATGAATCCTTTCAAAGGAATAAGGGTGAAAAAATGAACACTCTTAAGGCATTTAAACCACTCCAATCCATTCCATTATCTGAGGTAATTTAATCATGGATTGTATAGGGGCCCTTCCTATAGTTGGAAACAAATATGTCATCATGGTGTTAGTTGATTATATCTCCAAATATGCCCATTTTTGGGATTTTGCACACACATTTATGCGATCCGGAATGGAACAAGTGTTCATGGATCAAAATTTACATGTCATTCCTAGATTTGTAGTGTTAGATCATGATCCCACCTTTTAAAAAAATATGGAAAGATTTTTTGCACTTGAAAATGAACACATCTTATCATCAACATACAAATGACCAAATAAAATGTGGTCAACAATTGGTTGGAAATCTATTTGCAATGTTTCACATTACACTAACAACACTAATGGGTCCAATGGAAACCCCTTGCTAGATGGTGGTACAATACCACTTAGCATACTGATACCAAAATCACACGATAGGAAGATGTATATGTCCCAAATTCCCCTTAGTGGCTTCATACTTATTAGTAGAATATAATGTTTAGGAAGTGAATCACACACTTAACATGAGAATGATTGTTCTCCACACACATAAATATAATCTAGGTTTTCCTGCTTGGAGTATTATTTTGAAGAGGGGCATCAAGTTTTCTTCATCTCCAACCCTGTAACTAGACCTTACTCAAAGAAAAGCACTACCATAAGGCAACACCACATTTCTATGGACCCTATTAGATCGTCTAGTGCATTAGACAAGTTGCATATATATTGGTTCTTCCCGCCCACGCCAAGATCCACCCAATCTATCATGTGTCCTATTTAAAGAAAGTCATTAGGTCAAATTTTCAAGTTTTGATTAATCTCCCCAAACTTAATGAAGAAGTTTAGATTTGGTTGTTTTTGGAGGTAGTTACTGAACATAAGAGAGAACTAACTATGCTAATGCACTATTTTGGAATTCCTAATACAATGGAAGAATATGTAGCCTAAAGATAACACCTAGGAATCTGCAATGATTTTACAATGGTTTCCACACATCTGGTTTTGAGAACAACACTACTTTTGAAGGAGGTGCATGCTAGGTATCTTCCCTAACCTCCCTACTTTGTGGTTTGTAGGAGTTAAGCAATAAATGTACAAGGCCATGTTCTATGAATAAGTCCCATTAGTTGGTGAATGGGTAGTTACTGAATCTAAAAGGGATGTCTTTATTAAATAAGGTCTGCTAGGTGATTTTGTTTCATTAATGATGGGACCACAAGTAGTTGGTGTAATGTACACAATTCCATATGTACTATTATTGAGGTGATGAGGTACTTTGAAAACAACACAAATGATTTGAGACCACTATGTAACACACCCAAGTACTTAATTCAGTTGTAATAAACTCTAATATATAAATTCTAGGAAAATAGAACTTAACAAAAAGAGTAGCATTGCTCATAAAAAATTAATCCACAACCCACATGTATACATTCAATCACTTTAACACAAAAATATCATTTTATGGCTATACTTGGAATAATAATAGTTGATGCATGGGAAATTGTAGTAGCATTCATATCATATACTTTACGATATAAATAATTACATATTTTCCATGATTCTAGAATCTTCTATGATACACACAAGGACATCTACAACAATTTGACCTAGCTGGAACTTAATTTATAAAAAAGAGGAAGAATTATGCCCTTTTCTTTATAGGTGATCACAACAATGACCTTAAATCTAGATT
This sequence comes from Larix kaempferi, assembly GCA_027924585.1. NCBI lineage: Eukaryota > Viridiplantae > Streptophyta > Pinopsida > Pinales > Pinaceae > Larix > Larix kaempferi. Next base: position 5,519,298 of record BSBM01000029.1, read on the forward strand.
TGAATATCTTACAAATACTCCAAAAATATCTCATGAAACAATTCTAACTTTCTAGACTTGCATTATTCCCAAGTAAGCGCATATTTGTAAAAAACTACACTACTCACATACATTAATCATTAACCTATAAATAATAAAACCAAATTAATTATCTATTAGAAGAGTGAACTTGGGGAAATATCTATAAAGGATATTTTATGTCCCGTCCATACTAGTATCATCTCAATTACGTGCCACCCCTACACCAAGCAATGAAACAAAATGGACAAAGTTAGGGATATGGCTCTAGTTTCTCTCACTTAACCCTCAAACATCATAACTCTTTTTAACACTAAGAAATTCCACACCATGCTCATCCCCTAGTGATATCACCACATTCCTTATTTTTCCCCATTAAAATACTTCAGTAACCAATAAAGCCTAAGTCAAAAACCCATATATTGCCTCAATTTATTATTTCCCTCTCAAAATAGGGAAAATGGCTTTATTCCCTCGAAAAAGTAAAAATATCCCCCCAAATAGGGCAAATTACCCAAAAACAAGCAAATAAGAAGAAAGGGAAAAAAACATTAAAAAAATGTCAAAAAGGAGAGAAAACCCTAAAACTACCACCCAAAACCACAAGCCAATACCATGGTATGCAAAATACCATGGGAAAGAAACCTAAGGCAACAATTCCTATAAATAAATGGTGAAGACCCCTCATTTCACAAGTTTTCCATATACTACCGAAACTCTACCAAATTTTCTATTGAAACCCTAATCCACCAATCATGCTTGAGTTCCCCCCTATAGTTGAGTTTGGAAACCCATGAGCATTCAGCGGAGAACCAACAGACCTCGGAGACTAGGAGCACCCCATTCTACATAGATACAAGGTCCCATGCACTCCCATTATTACAAGGTAAAATATCATTGTAAATCCAATTTTACATAATACAAATGAAAGCATTCTTTAATTTATGAAAGATCTTTGCCGAATGTTGACTGAAGAATGTTTCATGTTTTAGTTTAGTTGTTTATTTACTGTTCCTTACTATAGTTCTTACGGAGAAAACTTCCTATGGCTTGGGGCAGACCACAACAGATAGCTGCCTACCAGAAAATAACTCAATTCTCAAAGCAATGCTATAAAATTGACAATGCGGAGATAACGGAGAATATAACCAACCTCGATCCAAACGTTCGATGTAGATCCCCATTGAAGCTTTCAACCAATGCACTTGAACTTGTAAATTAGTCTTGACAGCCAATACACAGCAAGTACATACAATATATGAAAGACATTAACATCATCAATAGCAATGGTCCATGATATTATAAGTAAATGCAACCCAATGTAATATAAACAACATTCACAACATTAATGGACGAGAATATAAGTATTTCTATTAATAAATAACAAGAAGTACAATTTGATACGACCTCTTGCTGGCAACCAATTTGAACCAAGAACTGAGTCTTTCCACTTGTGCCTCCACCACTTCAATCCTCCATGGAATGGAAAACTCAAACTATGATAGGAGTTTGGAAGGTGAACATAAGAAGTTCACAACAACAAGGATCAATGAGTGTAGACTCAATATGCAGAAAAAATCCACTAGAGTTATCTTGCTCTCTCTTTCTCCTCCATTCCATATGCCATAAGAGCTCAATATATAGCCTTCCAAAGGTAAGTGAAAGGACACATCGAAGCTCTATTGGGAAAATGGAGGGCCAAAGGTCACCCTAAGACCGCTTCTTGGGAGTAAAAAGTAATTAAATAGTGATTTTTACCATTTTACGCGGGCTATAGTGATGCAACTCCCGGGTACACCTACTGCAGTGATACATCAAGCATATAAGGAAAAAAAATAGAAAAAGGATGTGCTTGAAGGACATAAAGTGCCTCTAAGTCAGTGAAATGGATCCTGAGGGCCAAAGAGTGCTGATGCTCATAGGGTGGAAAATTATGTTGCAACAAATTCCCCCTAATGTGTGAGGTCAGAGAATGATGCTACGATGGCCGAAATACATTATAAATCTCAGAAGTGGAGTGATGAAGACACAAGTGGAAGGAGTAGCTCACTCGTCACAATACAATAATGTCTCTGAATACATGTCGATATAGTACAACAATTTGATACAATGGCCATGAATAGGCAGTAAATAGTGAATACATGTCATAAGTGATCACAGCCATGATCCCTCTACAGTAATATATGGTTCCCTGCTGAAAAGGAAACATCTGGTACAAACTAGAGGTACAAACTACTAATATCTGAGAGGTGATATCTCAGATGTAAAGTCATGATCATAAGCAGCATACTGAATGCCACTATCTCCTAGGGTCTTCTACACAAATCGTCTACGGTGCAAGTCCCATCAAGTGAATAAAGGAGTTGAGGTCAAACCTGATGTGACATCGTCTGATTACCGGTCAATGATGTATACCGATAACAGATGTGAGATAACCCACCAATAATGAGAATCGGCATCAAGTCACATATTACAATCATCAGAGTGTGAATAGATGTGTTGAAGTCGAACACTAAGATGAATCCATCAATCAGGGGACATTGATGTATTCCCAAAATTGTGGATGGAGAGAGAACCTGCCACTAATGACTACAAGCCTCAAGGTACTCAACAGAACTCTAAGTCTCAAGTTCCGGAATAAATGGGTTGAAGTCGACGGAATGAGACTCGCTAGAAGGAGGGCATTAAGGCATCCCCCATCAACGAGCACGAGGTACCAGCTACGTTGAAAGATTTGGAAGAACTCAGGTGAAACAGACTGACTCAAAAAAGGATGGCCGATATGCAATAGTAAAGAGATCTGAGGAGTGGTCGACTCTGGTTGCACGACTTCCTTTGAACAAGAGCATGAGCAGATGGATAGACTCAGGAAGCATATACTCAATATAGACTGTGCGATGTAGGAGGCATCAACAAAGGGCTCCATAATGACTGGAAGCTTAACCAATCGGTGGAGTAAACTGAGAAACAAGTACAGTTCCTAAGTTCCAACTATAGTCCTGACTCATAATGTATGGAGTGGAATGAATGCTCTGTTCAAAGGCGGCACAACAGCTGCCAACTAGAAGTAGTAACCATAATCCCGTCCGGATTTTTGGATTATTCGATTTTTTTGGTCTTTTTCATATTTGGAAAATCTTGAAAAAGAATAAAATTTCTTATAGCACAACAATTGAGGGAACGAGTGTCAAATGGCGAGCAAACTAGTCCCAAGCAGTGGAACATACCTATGATCAATGCAAGGAAGCGTGTGTAGGATGTGGACACTCGGACGGGTGTTCCCTCAGGGTCAAAAGGTCATCAAAATGTGAAAGGAAAATGTAAGCTCAGCAGGGCTCGACAGGGAAAGTGCTCAGGCACCAGGCTAACAACTAAGTAAGCGGGAGACAACACAAGGCTCAAGCAGCAAGCAGGGTGATGCAATTGAATCACAAATTGGTAAAAATGGAGGAGTCCTTATGGGAGATGGTCAGCATAAGACAAAGTAGAGTATGAATCTTTATTGCAAATTCATGGTGTAACTACAAAGGAATCCTGATCTTAAGGACAAACAACTGCATGGGCACCGAAATGCAAAACGGGGTTCTAACTAGGGTACCTATGTTCGAAAAGGCCCTACCACCACATAACAACACTTCTATAACAATGTGAAGGTTCAGTGTCAGTTAAGAAGCAAGGTCGCACCTAGGGTTTATGAAAATGGTCAAAAGGTCAAATGCATAATGCATGTGAAAATGAAATCTAACCTCTATGCCAGGTGTGAAATATACCTGCCATAGGCGTGAAACGATCAAAAGCAACTTTCATCGAAGAAATATGGTAAAAAATGCTACTCCAATACATTATATTAGTCGAAAAAAATGGAAAATGGAAAAAACTATAGACAAGTGGGTTTCAAAAATTATAAATATTAATAAAAAATTACAATTCACAATATTAATGGACGAGAATATGAGTATTTCTATTAATAAATAACAAGAAGTACAATGTGATATGACCTCTTGTCAGAAACCAATCTGAACCAAGAACTAAGTCTTTCAAGTTGTGCCTCCACCACTTCAATCCTCCATGGAATGGAAAACTCAAACTATGATAGGAGTTTGGAAGGTGAACATAAGAGGTTCACAACAACAAGGATCAATGAGTGTAGACTCAAGATGCGGCAAAAATCCACTAGAGTTATCTTGCTCTCTCTTTCTCCTCCCTTCCATATGCCATAAGAGCTCAATATATAGCCTTTCAAAGGTAAGTGAAAGGACACATCGAAGCGTTATTGGGAAAATGGAGGGCCAAAGGTCACCCTAAGACCACTTCTTGGGAGTAAAAAGTAATTAACTAGTGATTTTTACCATTTTACATGCTACCCGCAGGATATAGTGATGCAACTCGCGGGTATGCCTACTGCAATGATACAACAAGCATATAAGGAGAAAAAATAGGAAAAGGATGTGCCTAAAGGACATAAAGTGCATCCGAGTCAGGGAAATGGACCCTAAGGGCCAAAGAGTGTTGATGCTCACAGGGTGGAAAATTATGTTGTAACAACAGTAAATCTTCTTATTTTTCGTTCATTTACTGTTTTTTATTTTCATGCGTGCATCCCATATTCCATAACTATTGCTAATAAGTCCACAACTCTTAGTAATTGCATGTTTGTGCTAGCTAGCGTGAATAACCTAGCTACAACTTTTATCACTAAAATCATCCCACTCATTGGCCTTTCTTTTCCATTATCCCTACACAACACATGGAATGAGATTCCACTCTCTACTAAATATTCCATCAAGGTATCCCTCTTCCCTCAAGTTCTCTAATACAAGTTGGACAATAAATCTCTACTCTTAGGAAGTAGGGAATCACAGGTGTAAATTATTTTCCTCTTTCACTCAACAATCACCCATGAACTTAGTCATGGTTTTCACATGGTTCCATGTTTATAAACTATGGAAGCATAACCCAATATTGGATAATTCACTCTCGACATGTATTGTGTTAATAATCACCCCAACGCGCAAAATCTACATACCAAAGGGTTGTGTAACTTTCGTATAGATTCAAAATAAGGGAAAAAAAACTAAACTAAAATTGTTGGGATATTCAACTATACTGAGAGGGGGGGGTGTTTAATAATGTTGGAGTATCGGTTATAACTGCCACACCTCTGGGAATATAATGTGGACTTATCTCTCACATTGAGATCCTTGGACTTGTGCTTGGTTTCAAATGTTCATCAACATCTGCAGGTTTTGATGTAATGGAAAACCTTTCATGGTATCAGAGCTAAGGTACTAGTTTTAATTCACCTTAGCTATGCATGAAAGGGGTGTTGGAGTATCAGTTATAACCGCCGCACCTCTAGGAATATAATGTAGACTTATCTATCACACTGAGATCCTTGGACTTGTGCTTGGTTTCAAATGTTCATCAACATCTACAGGTTTTGATGTAACAACAAACCTTACAAATAAGCACAAGAGTGGCCAAGAGATGGATCTAGGAGCAGTGTGAACATTCTGCATTTCATTGATTGCTTAGTGGAGAAATTATGCTTTTGGGCCTTATATCCATTAACTAACTAGGACCATGTCAAGGTTTGTGTCTACTTTTGGCCCTTTCTTCATGATGAAGGAAGAAAATAAAAAAATATTTATGAAATTAAAGTTTTGGGACTAGGTTATGCCTTTTGTGTGAAAAATTGTGACCTGGATGACTAATTTCGAGGAAAAACCCACAACCTGCTTCTATGGTGATCAATTTAGGTTTAACTTTAACTTTTTTTGTTTTTTATCACTTCCCCAAGGTCATGTGGATGGAATGAGATGGAAAAATGGTACTAATGATGTGGAATTATGATGTGTAAGGATGATAGAGTTGATGACATGGAAGGTGCGGAAATTTGGTTGTTCACACAACACCCCATATAAATGATAAAATGAATGATTGATTTTCCATGGAGAACACGTACCTTTCCTTTAAGCTTGAGAATAAAAAAAGAGCTTATAAGACAAAAGTATCAGAAGACTTGAGGTAATCACAATTGGTTACAATAATAAAATAATACTTATGGACTCCCCCTACTTCACCACTCAATGGATCATTTCCCTGATGACATTCACCTTCTCCTAGGGATTTATAACCCCAAGTGCACATTATTATTAGTTTTATTTTATTTTAATTTAGTTCCAAATTAATCAAATGGTAGATCACTTACAAACTTACGACATACTTATTAATTATTCTCATGCTCACAATCGGTATTATAGTTACGGTTTTTCTCAGTAAGAAACTATTTAATGTCCATTTCATTAAATTTGGATTAACAAGGAAAAATCTAGATTATAAAGTGTGAATTTTAATTTTAAAAGTGTTAATATCAACCTTTCTAAAGTGCAAAATCCGGTTCTAATAGTGGGAATATTGTTTTTCAAAAGTGTGATTTTGTATTAAAAAAGTGTCAATTTTGAATGATCTCTAACCCCAAAAGTGCAATTTTTTATTCCAATAATGTGATTTTCGAACCCCAAAACTGTGATTTTCAATTCCAAAAGTATGATTTTGTATTCCAAAAGTGTGATTTTCAATTCCAAAAGTTTGAATTTCAATTCAAAAGGATGGCAATTTTAATTTTACAGTTGTAAATTACAATTCCAAAAGTGTCATTTTTATTGCTTCATCACATATCTATTTTGCATTTAAAAGAAATAGAAATAAATGGTTTCATAAATCTCCATCTTTTACACATTGTACACCATATTGTCACATGTTAGTTTCTTTTTTTACCATTATTATTATTGTATGTGCATGCACAATAATGGTATGACATCCATTCTTAAAAATAACATAATTGTAAATATCCAATAAAATAAAAATCAAGCAACAACATTCATTACAATCGAGAGTTGTACCTTTTTAGTAAATTTATAGTTCCTTTTAGCAATATTGAGAGAATGATTACTTAACCGTAATATGCTATATATCGATATCAAGTAAAAAATACAGGTTGGCATATTTTCATTTGAAATTGAGAAAAAATAACAATTCAAATACATCAATGGCATCCACTTTGAAACACAATTAGTCAAATCAATAATAACAAGTTCATAAAAGAGATGTTTAAGATTACTAATGTTGATCATTGTGATCCACAATGAAGATTTATAATTACAAATAAATTTTGATTCCTCTGTATGATAAATTTTATATAAAATCACCATTTTGAACTCTTAATTATTCCCCATATGGTCAATCCACTTAACCATATGTGGCATCTCTTCTAAATCATATTTTTTATATAAAAATCACCACATTGAACTCTTAAATACTCCTTACATGGTCCATCCACTTCACAAGTTGGGGACTCTCTTCCAAACCCTAAATTTTATATAAAAATAATCATATGGAACTCTTAAACACTCTCTAAAGTGGATGGATCCTACAAGATGTAAATTTTACAGAAAAGTCACCATCTTTAAGTTTTAAATATTCTCCACCATATAATTGTGCTCAAATATAGAATTAGAAAGAATACTCTCCTCATGGATTAGTGGAAGATAAGGATTTTTTTCATCCACAGATGTCTTCACCTGCTCTTGTAAAACCAAAGCATGTGTTCTTGTTACATTTATTTTCTTTTGTTTACATGCACCATCACCATAGATTCCTTGCTTAATGATATGGACATAAAAAATGTGTTAACTCTTATAACAATTTAAAAACACATGTATCTCCTTTTTGAAGGAGAATACTAATAGAAAAGGCCTCGGTGCATGTGGAACAGGAAATGGATGACTGCAATAAATTTTATATAAACTCAAAATGGTTCATCGATCATCCAACAACACCTGCAGCTGTTTAGAAATGAAAAACTCGCACCAAGCATTATGGTCTCTAAAATAATTTCCAAATGTTTTGGTTATACCGTGTAACCCACCTCCCAACATATATTTGATATAAAAATCACCATCTTGAACTATAAGAACAAGTTCCCTCATCTAGATAGATAAGGGAGATCAATTGTATATTTAAGTAGTTGATGCAATGAAAAGAAATGGGTTATGGAACTAGATTTTTTGTAGGTGGAACTAGGAATGGATGAGTGCAATAACATTTATATCAACTTAAAACTTGTGCAACTATAATCCACCTAAGAAACCCCCGACCCAAGCCTGCAACAATCCACCCATGCAACCCTCCACCGAAGCATCATGGAATCTTAAATATTTCCCAAATGGTATTCTTATAAACTCAAAATTCTTCGTGCATCCTCCACCCAAACTTGCAATTGACCAAAAATCAAAACTTCCGTAAAGCATTGCAACTATCCAAGAAGAAACACTTCAACCAAGCATTGTGGACACTAAAATATTCTCCAAACTGTCTAGTATACATCCAAACCACCTATGAACATAAATTTTATATCAAATTCGCCACCTTGAACTAGAATGGAGTTCCCTCCTCTAGATAAATGAGGGATATAAATTTCATATTTTAGTAGTTGACCCAATGAAAATAAATGGGTTTTACAACTAGTTTTACTATAGGTGGAACTAGGAATGGATGACTGCAATAAATTTTATGTAAACTGAAAATGGTGCATCCATACTCCACCCAATCCTACAAGACCCCACTTTTGAAACCCTCCACTAAATAATTAGGAACTCATATGTATTTCCCAAATGGTCTGCTTATTACATTCAATCCCCTGCAAACCATTTGGGAAATACATAAAAGTTCCTGTAGACCACCTTCTTGAACTTCGATAAATTTTATATATAAGTAGTTGATTCAATGATAAACAATGGGCCTTGGAGGTGGATTTGGTTTATGTGGAACTGGGAATGGAAAAGCATAATTAATTTTATATAAACTCAAAATTCTCATAACCATATACTCAAACTTGCAACTGTCCATAAATGTAACACTTTCATCCAAAAATGAAGCACTGCATTGAAGCATCGTGGACTATAAAATATTTCCCAAATGATTGCATCATCCTTGAAACCAACCACCAAATCATAGATTTTGTATAAAAATCACCATATTGGACTTTTAAATATTCGTCAATACTATAGTCCTTTATTACTTAAGCAAGGAGCATCTCCTCTATGGATAAAGTTTATATAATTTCTCTTTAAAAAAAAGCATTATCCCATCAAGAGGATAGAAAATGGAGAATGGGAGATTAGATGGGTGCTATAAAGTCAAAATCAAAATGCAATAAATTTATTTAAAATCATGTTCAACATAATAATACCTTATAACTTCAAAGAAAATGTATTGTTAATTTTAAAATGAAATAAACTAACATAAATACATTCTCAACATAAACATAAAATCTCATGGATAACTTAAATAACCTTAATGAAAATCCATAAACTTTAAAACATAATAAATTGACATAAAAATCCATAAACTTTAAAACATAATAAATTGACATAAAATCAATTTTGAGATAAACATAACATCTCATATATAACTTCAATAATCTTATGAAAAAACAAAAACAGGTTTATTGGCATTCCACCATGGTGCGTCTCCATTAGAATAAAGCATGGAGAGAAATGTGGGGTTCCTCACCAGGAGGCTCTAGGGAAGTTTCTTATTGGGGTGAATGGGTGGTTCCTACTAAGTGTAGATTAGTAGTTACTATATTATAAGTGTCTTCAAGTGGTTAAAAAGGTTGGTCCCACCCTTTGAATATAATTCAATTACAGAGGAAGAAGTGTGGGGGTGATCCATGTATTAGATACCAAGTGAAGGATCAATGAACCTTTCTCTTGGATATAGCTTGATGTGAATAAAATCATTTGATAAAGGTTTGCTGACCTTTCCACTAGATATTGGTTTAACTCCATGAGAACACTATCCTTGTGTAATTACCCTCTAACTAAAAAACCCTCCCTCATCAAGCAAATGTCGTCCATCTATTTTCCACAGTCTTGCTACAAGAGAACACAACAATGAAGGAAGTGATGATTGACCCTTTTTCTATAATATTAAGGAAAGGATTGATCTGAAAATTCAAATAAACAATAGTCCACATAATATCATCCTCTTGAAAAGTGTACTCAGAAATTTACCGTGAATATTTTGGTATAGGAAAACCTTCAACGTGAAAATATCATCCAGACATTCTTCGAGGTCTTTGTTGGTGATAATAGAATGTTGATAAAAGTGTTGACTAGCCCTTTTAAAGAAGTTCTATGTTTGAGGAAGGATTAACCAAAAATCAAGCAATAATACTTTAAAGAGAATACAATTTTGGAGGAGGAAATGTCGGGAAACCCATCTACTAAATTCCAATGAAAATAATAGCTGAAAGATCCTCTACATACCAATGAATGAGAAATCCATCCTTTGGGAAATGGTAGGGAAACATTTCCATTGAATAGATTGAGATGTTGACACCTTCATCAAGAAAGTGGAAACCGAATCTTCTATGTTAATGCAATGAAACAATATACAACAATTACCTTTTCACTAATTGGCACCTTTTGAGACCTTTGGTTGGGTTCCTCTGATCTTGATTCTTGCACAATCCCACTTCCAACAAAGTAGGCTTCCAAATGTTCTCTAGGTAGAGATCACACAATATGAGTGACTCCAACACTTATGGAATGAATGCTCATATAAAGGGGTCAATGAGGGATTCATGCATGAATGAATCAATATTGTAATGGGATTTATCCATCGTGATGATATGGATGGGTGTCTCCCTTTGGTGGTCCATCTTATCTCATTTTATTAGTGATGGAGATAGTTTCAGATGGTTACCATACAATTTAGAGAGTTACAATCGATCCTTAAAGTAACACAACTCTCATAACTTACCTCATTTTAGAGTTATTACCTTTTTTGATGTTTTTTTTAGGCCCATGTGCTCTGCTCAAGAGAAATTAGAATGACATGTGCTAGTGCAAAAGGTATGTGGATCTCATTTGAGGTCAAAACTTTAACAATTTAAAGGGAAAATGACTTGGGATCTCATTTTAGGGATGAGGGCCATTATATGGAGTCAAATCATAGTCTCTTCCATATTTTATAAGTTCATTTTTTGTGAACAATCAGTGACACTAAGACATCATGTTTTGAAATGTCATCACAGACAAAGAAGGGTCTATTTCGGCTATAACAGTCTCATCCAATCTCTCTCTCTCTCTCTCTATGTATATATATGTATATACATATATATACATATATATATGTATATATATGTATATACATATATATACATATATATACATATATATATATGTGTGTATATATATATATATATATATGTACATGTATGTATTGATTGAGTTGTCATTGATTCCAACATGGACATGTAGTGGCCCTTTCAGTTGTCATTAATGCCACCAAGCTCTCCTACAGTGGACAAGCTTGATGGACAAGTATGGACTTGATCATGGACACTTGCACATTTTCTTGGTATCTATCGTGGGATTTGTTGCACAGGTTCGAGTCTCCTTGATGCAGGAGCATAGGCTCGATGATGAAGACATTTGTGATTTTGATGAGTCAAGATGGGACTTTCTAAAAGAGACTTAGATCTCATTTGTAATTTTTGTTTTCAAGTAAGTTAGGAGTCAAAATTCAATAAAAGGGGTCTCAGATCCTTCCAAATGAAATAGATAGGGTTTGTTTGAATATATTGAGTTAGTTGAGAATTTTCCTACATAAATATAGGAAGTAGAGATCGAATTAGGTTTTGATCCTTCAATTGTGGATCTATGAACATAATTTTCTATGTATTAAGAGACCACGGGGGCTCAATGAAGAAGGGAGGATCTTGAATAATTGGAGAGCTCGATAGCTTGAAGAATTGATAGAGGGAGGGCTCAGAGCAATCAATTTTTCTTGGAGCAGAAACAAAGGTCGAATTCTAGCAAAATTTCTCTGTGTGTAATCGATTCAAGTGGAGTTCAAGCTTTGGAGGATTAAATAAGGAACATAATGATTTTGGTGTGTATATGTATGTTGTATTTGAATTCAAATTGGTGAATAACTTTATGGATATTTCAATTTCTTCCTGAACGTATGAATTTATAGAATTTATGTGAATGGAATGTTTTCTATTCGAATGCGCAGTTGAAATTATTTAGGGTATATAAATTCAATTGTTGGGGAGTGAATAGAGAGCCAAAGCACTCCTATTATATTTCTTGTTCCATTTAGAACTCACGGAAAATAAAGTAGGGTCTGTTGGCCATTGTTGAATGAATGTATTCATGCAAAGAACAGGTCGTCACCCATATAGACTCAAGGAGTTCATAATGAGGTGGTTAAACATGACTTATTGAAACTCTTGCTAACAGAGTTCCCGTAACTTCCCTTTGAGAAATTGTGTTGATTTTATTAAAGTAATTTATAACTATAGGAAAGCACATACTTACTGTAGGGAATTATATGAGTGTTAAATGAGGATAATGGGAGACTCAGTGAAAGTTTGAGTATGACTTCTGATTGGGTTAGTTTTTTCCTTCAGACCGACTTCAATTTTTGTATCAGAGCCAGGTTGTTTATGAAATTGGCTAAATCTGTTAGATTATGAGTTTTCTCTTCTTGCATGGAAGACATAATTTTTTTACTCCTAAATTGCTAACAGAAACGGAATAGGTTGCTACTAACAAGAAGTTTGTATCCAGAGGTTGTAATGTCCCCATTCAAATAAATCTCAAGAAGAGAAAATTCCACCAAACTACTAGTTTACTAGGTTGGGGTGGAGACATTCAATTTGGAATAAGGAGACTAATAAAACCCAAATGAACTTTATCTTGACATAAATCTATTAAGAGGGGATAAATAAATAGTTGTGATGATAAAATAAGGTGTCACTTGGTCATGGAGACACATTGGTGGTGTGGGACCCACACAAATCTAGATTCCCCATGCCACATGGCATTCCACTCTCACCCATTTGAATCCAAGGTGTAGTCCACTATTATTGGGGGAGTTGGAAGGGAATAATACTTGGAATGACTCAATGAGTTCTAAATGTAGAGGAAGAGTAACTCCCATGGAAGAGGAAGAGGCATTTTGGAGCTAGTGGGACACTTGGGCTAAATTCCCTAGCTTCTATGACACCAATGATGAAGATGCCTATGACAATTATGAAAAAATCAGACCTGATGGTTGAAATCTGACATACATGACATGTCATGGAGAAAAATATCCTCCAAGAAGGCGCACAAGGGATTCATGGAAGCCAAAGAGACACCTATTCAAATTGAGTAAAGGAGGAGGCTAGAATTGGAAGGACAAGTGGAATAATTTGGAATCTCTTTCCAAATTGAGTTGGCATGAAGCTCATGGATGGAATTCGAGTTAAGGAAGCCTTAGGAAGTTTATAAAAGTAAAGAACAATTAAAGAGGCCGTATTTTGATCATTTTACATTTTGCATTTGGAGAGGAGAGCTAGTAGAGTGATATTCTACTTGCCTTAGCACCAATTTCGAGGGTGAAAGATTGCCATCCTAATTGGAAATTGGAGAGGCCATTCATAAATTTCATTTGGAGATACAATGGAGTAATTTGTTACAGGTTGAAGCTACAGGGCATCTCGTGGTCAAATAATTTTCAGCTTTCTTCTACAACCATTCTTCAATTTCTTGGCATATTCTTGCTCCTTGAGGATAGCCAGACTTGGTGAGGTGATGAACTCTTTGGGATAGATTTTGAGGCCCAATATCTTTGTAATATGATATATATACTCTATATTTACTTTTTAGAATACTTTAAGGTCGAAAATCCAATATATTTGATGTAAAAATGCTAAACTATGAATAAATGGTGTCATTTCTCCAATACCTTGTTATTTGCACTTGAAGTGGTATCAAATTCGAATGGTTCAGTAAAAATATGATATATTATTGTTGTATGGAGTTCCATTAATATGCTGAAGAAGTTTCATATTTATTATAGAATCATTGGGAGCAATATTCTTAAGTTTCGTGACCATTTGTGAATATTTACTATCATTTCTCCCTATGTTAAAACTAGTATACAAACATCTGATTTATGGGAGTTGAAGAAGACTATAGAAACTAATTAATGATGGTTTGGGGAGAAAATTGAAGTCCTTTATCAATAGTATGTCTTTGTTCTTAAATTTGGGAAGTTCTCACAGTTTTTGGGAATCCATCTTTGTCTCCTACCCTTGGGGGTTTTGAACCTCGATTTGACTAGTAAAGTTCCCTATTTTTCCCTGATTATAAATGAATATTGCAGAAGTGTTTTATGTGAAAATCCTCACAGCAGATCTAAGAGATGATGTATACCTCACAAGAGTAATTATGATTAAGCAGGAAAATAGAAGAAGAGTGAACAATACAGTATAATGAGCAACATAATAATATGGTACAGTAGAACTCAGATAGAAGCAATAATACTTCACACATGCTAATTAATTAATCACAGTATGGACAAATAAATAGTACAATGGTAGAGAGGATTCGAATGCCTAAGGTGGAAATTCGAATTAGCCTCTCAAAGTGATCATAAGATCAATAGAGTGTCATCAGAGCACAACTAGGTGTCCTCATGATCATCGGAGCGCAACTAGAAGTCTTCATCATCATTAGTGGAGTCATCAATGCTCAAGTAACTATCAACCATCATTCAAACTAACTCTGGTAGGTGTAACTGAGTGTAACTCAATGTAACTAAGTGTAACTGAGTGTAACTAACTGTAACTGACTGTAGCTAAGTGTAACTGGGTGTAACTGACTGTAACTGAGTGTAACTGAGTGACAACTGGACTGGTAGGTGAAGAAGGGCGAGTTGCTCCCTAAAATCAAGGAAGAAGGGCGCATTAAGCAACTGGAGGGCTAAAACTGAATAGTGAGAAGCTCCTGGGGGATGGCTAACTGAGGGCTAGGTGCTGGGCTGATGACTGGGATGCATGCAAACCCTAAAGGTGCATGCATGACTGAAAATGTAAATGATCAAAATACTGGTGGGATTAGGATGGAGTATAGGAATATCCTAACACCCCCCCTTAATCCATCCTTGGCCCTGGTAACTAAGACCAAAGGTCACCCAATACAATAATAACAATCAATAAACCAAGGAAGTGGGAAGATTTCGTGGGAAACATACCCCCTCCTCAAAAAATAAACTGTAAGGCACACATAAAAATAAATTCTCCCAACTCAAGCAAGTGTGATGCTTGTTCATATGTCTGGAGGTATCTTCTTCTTGGGAAGAAGTGGATCATGCTCAAAAAGCATGTGCTTGTACTTGCTCTTCAGATCGAATGTGATGAGAACAAATCCAACAGTATGAGAATGATCCTTGAACGTGTGATTCGAATCAGCTGAGGTAGGATCAAATCTGTGAAGGTGCATATAGTCTTTTGTCTTCTCCTTCGAACCACCATGGGTGAGATTATGCCAAAAATAACTATTACATGTTTTCTTGAAATCAAAATCAAATTTAAGACTTAAAAAATAGTTTCTTGAGATCTCCTTTGAACCATGAGAGGTGAGATCAAAACTAGTAGATGCATGAAAAATTATCCCAAGCGAATGGCAATGGCCATATTCTTCAATGACCTTCTGAAAGCATGGAATTATGATCATATAGTAGTATAAAAGAGGAGATAGCTGGAGAGGAGCGAATGCATTACCTTCAAAAGATGTTTTGACCTCCGAAATAATCATGTGATCATGATGCAAACCAACAGACTCTGGTGCAAGAGAGGATTTAGGACCTTCTGCAATATCTAGAGTGTGAGCTGGCACAGAAAGAGAAGAAATTTTGAGCGTGAGTGGAGAATCTGCAATTTCTTTGTCAACAACTTCAATATGAGATGATACTGGTTCGTGATCTGAGAGACCATCAAGGGGAGCGAATGGAACACTTTGCTTGCTTTCGAATGGATTTGGACCAATCCCTTCATTCTTTCCGCCAAAATTTTCATCCAAGTGAGCCCATAACTCTTTTGGAGTCGATAACTCTCTTGGATTTTCAACACCATCACCGTATTTGAATTTGAATCTTTGGTATGCACACAAGGCAAGCATCATTGTTCCAAAGGCCATGTCACCTTTATTCAACCAGTCAATATTCTCTTCAGAGGATTCAAACTCTCTTTCAAAATAACAATCAAAGAGATCATGGCTCTTCAAATATGCTATCATTTTTGGTTTCCATTCATCATAGTTGAATGGAGAAAGAAGAGGGATTCCTTCTAAATATGAATCCATTGAAGCTGTAGAAGACCTGCAAAAACAATAAAGAATAACTGCAACTGCTACTACTGCAAAAATGCAGAAACTGCTGCACTCGAAATCTTGGTAATAACCTGCAAAAAAATCTCAAGAATGGAGACAAATAATACTCTCAACATGCTCTGATACCATGTGAAAATCCTCACAGCAGATCTAAGAGATGATGTATACCTCACAAGAGTAATTATGATTAAGCAGGAAAATAGAAGAAGAGTGAACGATACAGTATAATGAGCAACAGAATAATATGGTACAGTAGAACTCAGATAGAATCAATAATACTTCACACACTAATTAATTAATCACAGTATGGAAAAATAAATAGTACAATGGTAGAGAGGATTTGAATGCCTAAGGTGGCAATTCGAATTAGCCTCTCAGAGTGATCATAAGATCAATAGAGTGTCATCGTAGCACAACTAGGTGGCCTCATGATCATCGGAGCGTAACTGGAAGTCTTCATCATCATCAGTGGAGTCATCAATGCTCAAGTAACTATCAACCATCAATCAAACTAACTCTGGTAGGTGTAACTGAGTGTAACTCAATGTAACTAAGTGTAACTGAGTGTAACTGAGTGTAACTAACTGTAGCTGACTGTAACTGAGTGTAACTGACTATAAATGAGTGTAACTGAGTGACAACTGGACTGGTAGGTGAAGAAGGGCGAGTTGCTCCCTAAAATCAAGGAAGAAGGGCGCATTAAGCAACTGGAGGGATAAAACTGAATAGTGAGAAGCTCCTGGGGGATGGATAACTGAGGGCTAGGTGCTGGGTTGATGACTGAGATGCATGCAAACCCTTGAATGCATGCAAACCCTAAAGGTGCAATTGTATGACTGAAAATGTAAATGATCAAAATACTAGTGGGATTAGGATGGAGTATAGGAATATCCTAACATTTTAAGAGTTTCCAAGCACACATAAGATTATTTTTCATGTCTTAATACCTTCCAAACTCATTCAAACCCAATTCAGAACCATTTGGATCCATTTGGAAGCAGTTGAGTCAATACTAGTCTAAGGGTTGAATTGGTCAAAATTTGCAATTTTTCCTAGTTTTTTGCAAATTATTAAAAAGGGAAACTACAAGTGGTATCATAGCATGGTACTTGATACTGATGTGGATGACCATTTATGAATACAAAAAGCCAAATAAATCATCCCCCACCCTTACAAACTGAAACTGAAAGTGTTTTTGGTGAAGAGGAAGAAGAAGGAGAAGAGGTGTATTCTATTGAAACTATGGCTAGGGATGAGAAGGGAACCTAAGAGGATAAAGAGGAATTTAATAAATTCATGAAACTATTATTTGAATACATGAAAAAAAAAATCATGAAAGGGTTCGAATTGTTGGCTAGTCAGCTTGGAAGCAAAGGAGCAATATGAGGTAGCAGTAGTTCTTCTTTTGAGGAAAAGAAGGCAATGGATGAAAACATTTTCTCAAGGACAGGACCTCATAGTAGACCTAATGAATTTCAGAGTTCATTAAGGCCTACTACACATAAATTTCTTGAATCCAAAGAAGAATCTAACCTCCAATTTGATATGCAGGAAGTTGTAAAAGAATGGGAAAAGTTGAGTGAAGATTGTAGAAGGACTCTACCCTTTGAGCAATACTTTAATGTTGCAAGCAAACTCAAAATGAGGCAAGGTAATAGGACTCCATTTCAGAACAAAGAATTGAATTATGCCATTGGAAAAATGCCCCTTCCCACTTTTTATGGCTCATCTCAAATTCTGCAAATACTTGGGTACAAAAACTAGATGTGTATTTTCAGCTGAATCCATTGGTGGAAGAGGATGCTTTAAAAATGGCTATTTTGCATCTCAAAGGAGAAGCCAATGATTGGGGGTTCCATGGTATGAAAAACTTGGGAAATGATAAGGTTACAACATATGGATAATATCTTGACAGGGTATTAGAAATATTTGAACAAAAAGACCCATAATTTCCTTTCAAAGAACTAGCACAATTGAAGCAAGTTGGAACCCTTGCTGAGTATATGTTGGAATTCCAAAAATTATCAGTTAAGGTGGATGATATATAAATGGAAAGGCTAGTATTTCTCTTTATTGAAGGATTGGATGAACCCTTAAAAGGTTTAGTTAAGGCCCACAAACCAAATTCATTGAAGGATGCCATGAACTTGACAAGAGATCTACAAATTGTGCTACCTAGGACAAGGTTTCCTCCCAAGCCTAACTTCCCTTCCAAATTCATATTTGAAAATAAGCCATGTCAAAGAGATGCATTTGTAAAGGATAATAAATAGGGACTAAACAGTGAAGAACACAGAAGAAATAAATTATGTTACACATGCTTCCAACCATGGGTACCAAGGCATATATTTGCTAAGGGGAAAGCACAATACATTGAAGTATTTTCTGATAATGATGAGTATGAAGGGGGTATGGAGGAAGAAGGAAATATTTCAGACCAATAAGAGGGATATGATACAGCAGAATAAGGGAAAAAAAGAAGAAAATCATCCTTCACCTGAAAAATGAAGGATGGCAATACTATCAGCAGTGCCTTGTTTTCACACTATTCGATGCAAGGGAGTGTTACAAGCACAAAGGGTCTCGGTATTGGTATATGGATTATCCACACATAAATTCATTGATGAAGACATGGTGGAGAGGAGGAAGCTACCTATTGAACCATTTGATGGCTTCACAGTCATCATTCCAGGTCACAACATTATGGAGTGCAAAACATGGATTCCAAAGCTAGAAATCACCATAGGTAATTACACTTTTTTTGATAGACTTTATGTGGTTGATGTTGATGATACTAATGTGGTATTGGGAGTGGAATTAATTTACTCTATAGGGGAGGATACAGTGAACTATCAAATTCCTGAAATGAGATTCAAAGATTCAGAAGGAAAACAAAGGGTTGTGAGAGGGAACCACACCTATCTGAATCAAGTAGTGATTTCCTATAGTATGAGGTCCATGTTGAGGCATGGAGATTGAGTGGGATGCTGAATATTACATCACTTAAACCAAACCAAAAATAAAGATTTCAGAACATCCCAAGGAGATAAGGTAGCTACTACACAAATATGAAAAGGTTTTTGGTGACCTCCCTCCTGAAAGGCCACGTGATAGAGGAGTTGAGCACAACATTGTTTTGGAGGTGGGAACTTCAACTATAGAAATACCACTATATAGACATCCCAAAAAGTTTAGAGAGGATATTTAAAAGGATATTCAAGAACTCTTGGAGTTGGTACTCATTAGACCAAGCTCTAGTCCTTATGCTTCTTTAGTTTTTTCATGAAGAAGAAAGATGGGACCTTGAGAATATGCATTGATTTTAGAGCCATAAAAATACAATAAAAAAAGATATCCCATCCCAAGGATATATGATCTCATAGATGAGATACATGGAGAAAAATTATTCTCAAAAATTGATCTTACATTTGGTTATCATCAAATTCGAATGGAGTAGGATGTGCCTAAAACAACTTCCAGGT
Source organism: Larix kaempferi (assembly GCA_027924585.1). Lineage (NCBI taxonomy): Eukaryota > Viridiplantae > Streptophyta > Pinopsida > Pinales > Pinaceae > Larix > Larix kaempferi. The sequence goes on from BSBM01000029.1 coordinate 5,539,033, forward strand.
GTCACTATGGCCATTTTGAGTTTCTTGTCATTCCTTTTGGTTTGACCAATGATCCAGCCACATTTCAATCATGCATGAATCAAATATTTTTCAAAAAGATACGTAAGTTTGTTTTGGTTTTCTTTGATGACAGTCTAATTTACAACAAAACATGGGAGGAACACTTGCACCATCTAGAAGTTGTCTTGAAAATTTTGCATGAACAGAGTTTGTTTGCTAAGTTGTCTAAGTGTGAATTTGGGTTGAAATAAGTTTTATATCTTGGGAACATCATTGGACAAGATGGAGTGAAGGTGCACTTGGAAAAAATAAGAGCTATTCTTGAATGGCCATCACCCAAAAATATCATAACATTGAGAGGCTTCATTGGAATATGCACTTACTATAGAAAATTTGTGAAAGAGTTATCTAAATTGACTCTTCCACTTACTGATTTGACGAAGAAGGATGCTTTTAAGTGGGATGAAGAGGCTGAAAAGGATTTCCAAAAAATAAAATAGGTAATGAGTAGTTTTCCATTACTTGCATTACCTGATTTTACTAAACCATTTGTCTTGGAATGTGATGGATCAAGAGAAGGGATAGGGATTGTCCTAAAACAAAATCAATACCCCATAGATTTTGAGAGAAGAAATTTGCAGCCACATTAGAAGCTCCATTCTATTTATGAAAAATAAATTTTAGCCATCATGCATGCCTTGGCCAAGTTTAGACAATACTTGGTGGGAAACAAGTTTGTAGTCAAAACTTACCATAACAGTTTGAAGCATTTTCTCACACAAAAGGACCTCAATGAAGGAAACAAAAGTGGGTAATAAAAGTCCAATGTTTTGATTTTGAAATTGAATATGTTAAGGGAAAGAATAATGTTGTAGCATATGCATTATCTATAAGACCATCACTTTCTCTTATGAACATTTCAAAAGATTGGAAAAATATGTTAATAGTTGAATATGCCAAGGATAGTTTTGCTTGTGGTGTGTTAGATGGGATCAAAGGTGATGATAGGTTTAAGGTTTTGTATGGTATAATATACTACAAGGATAGAATATACTTGGTTCATGGTTATAATCTCAAGCACCATATTTTGAAGGAAGCTCATGACTCTCCTTTAGCAGGCCATCCTGGTTTTTTCAAAACATATAGGAAACTAAGGGAAATATTCTTTTGGAAAGGGATGAAAGAATGTGTTCTAAAATATGTGAATGAATGCAAGTCATGCCAGCAAAACAAATCTGAACATACACATCCTGCTGGTCTATTGCAACCATTTCCCATTCCACAACAAAAATGGGAAAGTGTCTCCATGGATTTCATCACGGGTTTTCCCAAGGCTTTGGGTAAGGATTACATTTATGCTGTGGTGGATAGAATCAATAAATTTGTTCATTTCTTTGTTGTTACAACATCTTTTACTGTTGCACAAGTGGCTGATCTATTCTTTAGAGAAATTTTCAGATTGCATGGACTTCCCAAGAACATTGTGAGTGATAGAGATAGCAGATTTATGAGTGCCTTTTGGAAAGAAATTTTCAAGTTGGTTGGCACTCAATTGAATCCACGCACAAGCTATCATACTCAAACTGATGGTTAAACAGAAAGACTGAATCAATGGTTGGAAGGGTACTTGAGTAGCTATGTTGGTGAGCAACAAAAAACTTGGGTGAAATGGCTACATTTGGGTGAGTTTTGCTACAACACTACTTTCCATATGTCCATTGGCATGTATCATTTCAGAGAAATATATCGTTATGAAGCACTTAAATTTTTGGAGCACATATTTGGTGATAATAGAGCCCCAAAATCTAAATATTGGGTGGAAGAAATTCAAGATATTTTGAAACTCCTAAAAGACAATTTGCAGTTAGCCCAAAATCGACAGAAACAATATGTGGATCAACATAGAGTGGAAAGAACTTTTCAAGTAAATGATTTGGTCTATTTGAGGCTACAACCATATAAGAAAACATCCTTAAAGATGAAAGGGTCACAAAATCTCAAACCAAGATACTATGGTCCCTACAAGATAGCTCGAAAAGTTGGGGAGGTGGCTTATGAGTTGGAGCTTCCGGAAGGGAGAAAAATTCACAATGTATTTCATGTTTCATGCCTTAAGAAGGATATTGGTCAGAAAATATCTATTTCAGAAACACTCCCTCCATTAGATGATGAAGGAAATCTCATACTTATTCTAGAAAAAATTTTAAAGGCAAGAGAAAGGAAATTGAGGAGCAGAACCATAAGGGAGTATTTGGTACAGTGGAAATATTTTCCAAGTGAGGATGCCACATGGGAGGAGGAAATTTTTTTGTAGAATCCTAATTTAGAATTGCTTGAGGGAAAGAAATATTGGGTGGGGAGGACTCTAATGTCCTCATTCAAATAAATCTCAAGAAGAGAAAATTCCACCAACCTACTAGTTTCCTAGGTTGAGGTGGAAACATTAAATTTGGAATAAGGAGACTAATAAACCCCAAATGGACTTTAGATTTACATAAATCTATTAAGAGGGGATAAATAAATAGTTGTGATGAGAAAATAAGGTGGCACTTGGTCATGGAGACACATTGGTGGTGTGGGACCCACACAAAGCTATATTCCCCATGCCACATGGCATTCCACTCTCACCCATTCGAATCCAAGGTGGAGTCCACTATTATTGGGGGAGTTGGAAGGGCATAATACTTGGAATTAATCAATGAGGTCGAAATGTAGAGGAAGAGTAACTCCCATGGAAGAGTAAGAGGCATTTTGGAGCTAGTGGGACACTTGGGCTAGATTCCCTAGCTTTTATGACAACAATGATGAAGATGCCTATGACACTGATGAAAAAATCAAACTTGATGGCTGAAATATGACATACATGACATGTCATGGATAAAAATAGCCTCCAAGAATGCGCACAATGGATTTAGGGCATCCAAAGAGACACCTATTCGAATTGAGTGAAGGAGGAGGCTAGAATTGGAGGGACAAGTGGTATACTTTGGAATCTCTTCCCAAATTGAGTTGGCATGAAGCTCATGGATGAAATTCGAGTTAAGGAGTCCTTAGGAATTTTATAAAAGTCAATAAAAAATAAAGAGACCAGGTTTTGATCATTTTACATTTTGCATTTGGAGAGGAGAGCTAGTAGAGTGCTATTTTACTTGCCTTAGCACCAATTTCGAGGGTGAAATATTCCCATCCTAATTGGAAAATGGAGAGGCCATTAAAAAATTTCATTTGGAGCTACAATGGAGTCCTTTGTTACATTTGGAAGTTGTAGGGCAGCTCTTGGTCACATATTTTTCAGCTTGCTTCTACAACCATTCTTCAATTTCTTGGCATATTCTTGCTCCTTGAGGAGAGATGCACTTGGTGAGGTGATGAACTCTTTGGGATAGCTTTTGAGGCCCCATATATTTTTAATATGATATATATACTCTGTATTTACTTCTCAGATTACTTTCAGGTCTAAAATCCAAGATATTTGATGTAAAAATGCGAAATTATGAATAAATGGTGTCATTTCCCCAATACCTTGTTATTTTCACTTGAAGTGGTATCAAATTTGAATGGTTTAGTCAAAATATGATATATTATTGTTGTATGGAGTGCCATTAATATTTTGAAGAAGTTTCATATTCATTATATAAGCATTGCGAGCAATATTCTTAAGTTTCATAACCATTTGTGAAGAGTTACTATCATTTCCCCCTATGTTAAAGCTAGTATACAAACATTTGATTTATGGGATCTGAAGAAGCCTATAGAGACTAATTAAGGATGGTTTGGGGATCCCATTGAAGTCCTTTATCAATAAAAATGATCTTTTCTGAAATTCGGGAAGGTCTCACAGTGTTTGGGAAGCCATCTTTGTCTCCTACCCTTGGGGGTTTTGAACCTCGATTTGACTAGTAAAGTTCCCTATTTTTCCATGATTATAAATGAATGTTGAAATTTTTTTTTAAGAGTGTCAAAGAATACATCAGCCTCATTTACATGTCTGAATACCTTCCAAACTCATTCAGACCCAATTCGGAACCATTCGGATCCATTTGGAAGCAGTTGAGTCAATACTAGTCTAAGGGTCGAATTGGTCAAAATTTGCAATTTTTCCTAGTTTTTTGCAAATTATTAAAAAGGTACACTACAGAGGTGAATTGTTATGCCAGGAAATGGATTTCAGGGTTGGAAGAGGATGGTCATGGAAGGAGAGGAAGACCTAATGCTAATGCAGATTTGAGAGAGGAGATAAGGACATTGCGATCAAGGCTTGAAGCCTTAGAAGCTTCTAGACATCGTGAGCACATAGGAGATACTAGTGATGAGGAATTTCCAGAATAAAATGAAGAGGATACAGTTGCAGAAACCCCAGAGGTAAGTTTGTTGAAGTCAATCTTTGGTGCAGGTTTAAAGGTAGAGGTACCCATATACAATGGAAGTTTGGATCCAGAAGAGCTGATAGACTGGATCAATGCCTTGAACAAACATTTTGATTATGTTGAGGTGAAGGAAGAAAAGCAAGTGAGGTTTGTTGTCATAAAGTTGAGATGGAATGCATCTCTATGGTGGGATGGAATGAATCTTGAAGAACAAATCCAAGATCAATAGCTGGAGTAGGATGAATGCCAAATTGAGAGGTAAATTTCTTCCGAAATACTAGCAGTTAATATTATTTAGGAAAATGAAGAATCTTAAACAAAAGATGATGTCAGTTAGGTAATTTACATAATTATTCTATAAGGTGAATATTAGATCAGGTCACATTGAGGATACAACTAAAAGAGTTTCCAGGTATCTAAATGGATTGAGATTTGATATTCAGGATGAGTTGAGTTTAATATCATTGAGATGTGTTGAAGAAGCATATCGGGTTGCATTAAAGGCTGAAGAGAATTTGATGAGGAAACAGAGTCAAAGAACAAAGGTAAGAGGATCTGGATGAAAGGAACATCAACAAAAAGGAGAAGCTAGTATTTCAAGTCAGCAAGCACAACCTGATAGATCCAATGATAACCGAAGAGGAAGATTTTTCTTCAAGAGGAAGAGGAAGAGGCATAAGTGGATATGTAAGATGTTATACATATGGTCAAATTGGTCATATGTCTTGGGATTTTCTAGAAAATGTGGTGAGACAGAGAGGATCACAAGTAGTACAAGCTAAAACTAGATCTCCAAAAGCAGTAGAAGTGGCTGAGAATTTTCCATAAGAAGGAGAGGCCTTGATACTAAGGAAAGTAGATGAAAATGTTGGTGGATCAGTCCAAAGGAGGAGCTTATTCAAGACAACTTGTAAAGCAAAAGGTAAGTGTTGTAAGTTGATAATAGATAGTGGAAGTACTAACAATTTAGTGTCTACAGAGATGGTAGATAAACTAAATTTGAAGAATGCAGTACATCCAAAATCGTACAGAGTTTCATGGCTGCAAAAGGGTCATCAAGTGCTGGTTGATGAGCAATGTCAAATGGAATTCTAGATTGGGAATTATCAGGACAAGGTAAAGTGTGGTGTTATTCATACGGATGATTGTGATATTTTGTTAGGTATACCTTGGAAATATGATAGAAATGCAGTGCATGAGGGGAAAAAGAATGTATATTATTTTGAAATGGAAGGAAAGAGGCATAGTATTCACCCATTAAAAGGTGAGAAGGACAAGGTCAGTGACATAAATCAGTTGTTGAAGTTACAGAACAAGGAGTTCTTGAAGGAATCAAGCATGACAAAGACAAAGGTGAATGTAATTTCTCAAGCAAGTTCATTGAATGAATTTGAGATTATGATGACTCATGAAATGTGCAATGACTGGTTGATAGAGAGAAAAAATCAATAGAGATATTCAAATGCAGATTACGTAATGATGGAGGAAGCACAATAGAATGTAGTCATAAAGGAAGGTGAAGAGGATCAACTTAAAGAAATTGCAAAGGGAGGTGATGTGACAGAGGATTTTAAAACATCAGCAAGCAAAGAGGAGTATAACTAGATAAATTGTCCAATGAATTCTTGGTTCTCAATGATTTTGATGAATTTATGTTTAATGTTTGCTTTTGTAACATGGAAGATGATTTGTTCAACTAGAAGAGAAGGTGGATCTTCTAATGCATTGTTTGCAGGTCAAAGGAAGATGAATGATGAACATAAATGTTTTGTGAAGTCAGAACATGTGAACCAACTAACAATGATACCAGGTCAAAAGGTGAACAGGCAGAACCTATTTTAGATAGTATGTTGGAATGATTGGCTAGAAGGACTGTTCAAAGTGAGGAAGATGTCCAAAAAAAGGCCTTGTGTGTCTACTGAATTGTTACAAAAAAACAAAAAAATAGCTCATGAACAAGATCCCATGAAGAAATTCAAGGTTGGGAGTCTGATGCAGGAGCATAGGATCGATGATGAAGACATCTGTGATTTTAATGAGTCAAGATGGGACTTTCTAAAAGAGACTTAGATCTCATTTGTAATTTATGTTTTAAAGTAAGTTAGGAGTCAAAATTCAATAAAAGGGGTCTCAGATCCTTCCAAATGAAATAGATAGGGTTTGTTTGAATACATAGAGTTAGTTGATTATTTTCCTACATAAATATATGAATTAGAGTTCAAATTAGGTTTTGATCCTTCAATTGTGGATATATGAACATAATTTTTTGTGTATTAAGAGACCATGAGGGCTCAACGAAAAAGGGGGGGAGCTTGAATAATTGGAGAGCTCCATAGCTTGAAATAGAGGTCGAATTGTGGCAAAAGTTCTCTGTGTGTAATCCATTCAAGTGGAATTCAAGCTTTGGAGGATTAAATAAGGAACAAAATGATTTTGGTGTGTATACGTATGTTGTATTTGAATTCAAATTTGTGAATAGCTATATGGATATTTCAATTTCTTCCTAAACATATGAATTTCTAGAATTTATGTGAATGTGTTGGGCACATCCCAGGTGAAAGGAGTTTTGATGGCGAAAGTACAAGTTAGGAGAGGCTTAACATCATCCAGTTTTGGGAGAAGCAACTCTGCAATTCCAGGGAGCAGGATATGGAGCGACACAAAGTTGGTAGGAAAGGACCTGTCCCCTTAGTAAAGACGAAGTACCAAGGTTGGTCAAGGTAGTTGGAGAAGTTATGAATGAAGCAATGGACTGTCAAGTACAGGAGAGAAGAGTAAAGAAGGGTAATGGTGCAAAGGACGCACCATGTTAGGGTTAGGGTTGCGCGGTCAGAACTGTGACTGTTAGAAGAAGCATCAGAGCCAGAGAAGTGGCACAAAAGGATAGCAAAGCTCCAGCAAAGTAAAGACAAAGCATGGTCAATAGGAGCACCGTGCCATTTTGGGTTTAAGTGTACCATGGGGGTTGGCCCATAGTTATTGTAAAGATTTGACCTTCGGGCACAATATATATAAAGGACAATTTTGTATAAGGAAGGGTTAGAGATGTTGAGAGAGAGATAAAATTGGTTAGATCTAGATTGAGAGAGATCTAAGAGAGGAAAAAGACTCTGTAGCTGTGTGCGCAGAGATCTATTGTAGAGAAGAGTCTGCAGCTGAGTTCGCAGATTGGAACTGTTAAAACCTTCCTTGTAATATAAATAACAGTTCCCGTGGACGTAACTCCCATCTGGGGGGGTGAACAACGTAAATATCTGTGTTGTGTGATTGGATCCATGTTATATCTTATGTTCACGTATGTTTATGCTTATATATGTATTTTCATATGACTGTGAATGATAATAATATCTTAAGTAAGTGGAACACACATGTATGAATATGTGAAGTGTTAACGAATATGATGAATGCATAGCTACATAGATAAGAGTAACAGTGATTCAGGGGAGTCTGTACTGTCGGTAACTATATAGTGCGCAATCACATATCAGTGTTGTGATGTTTGAAGTATATGAGAAGTAAGGCTAACTTCATTTAAAGGTTATTTCCACATCTGCGCATCACCAAGGTTACAAAAACCTACTTATGTAATCCCCCCATAACTTCACCTCAGGTGAGACCTCATCCTGTTCACAGGTTGTTGCTAAAAGGGTCGGTGAAAGGGGTTTGTTGGGTCTTTGAGTACTAAGAAGAACCCGACTCAGCCCAAAGAAACAGTAAGAGAAAGAGAACTCATCAATGGTTCTGTTGTCGTGCTTGAACTGGTGATGTGTTATGTTAATGTGGAATCCAAAGAGAAAAGAAATACAGAACTGGGTTAGCCAGACAGAAAGAGATTTCGTGAAGAAATAAAACAAACATCCGCGCCTGACCACAGAGCAATGGTTGCAAAGATATATATGCACGGATGAACATGAATTTTTCTTCACATTTTTTCTAACGAGCTACATGAGTGGATATCAATACTAGCGGAAAGAAAAAACTATTTTCAAGGTGGAAAACCTACAGTTTGGACTCCAGAGTTGGTTCAGATGCTTAAAGGGATTGACAACCAAATTTCAAGAGTGGAAATTTTGTTGGATAGCTTATTGGAAGGCTACGTTATAGAATTTTGTGTGCACACATTGAAGTCATACATCGCAGCCAAGGGATATTTCTTCAAAGGATTTAGATGTAAGTACCTGAAAAACCTTAGTTTATACATTAAAATGCTATTAGTTGAAAAAGGAGTCTTAAGAATGCAATCAGATTCCCGGGGTTTGTGTTTGTAATGTTTAGTAACAGAGAGAGTGACATAGACGAAGATATTGGTATCTTGTGTAGTGGAAAAAGATATAAAGTTAACACTAGAAAGAGGTCTCGTCGAGCTAAACCTCGCACATTCCTAGAAACTAAGTTAGGAAGTGATAAAAACTCATATCAGGTTGAGTCTGATAGTGAAACAGAACCTAGAAAGATTGGATATCAGCCTATCACTCCGTAGAAGCCTACAGTTGACGAAAGAAATATCACTAGTTCACAGAACACTAGTAGTAGTAATACCGTAGGCACAAATACTTATAATCATCCAAGCAGTGGTATACCTTCATTGTTTCAGAACACTACACCTCCTAGAAGAAGAATGACATATGAAATTAAGCTACCTATTTTCAAGGTAATTGGTCTAGAAGACCCAGAGCAACATTGGTTTCTCTGTGAAGCTGTGTGGAATGTTAAGAAAGTACATGATGATGCCATAAAAAAATCCCAGCTAGTTACTACATTCAAAGACAGAGCTTTAACATGGTTCATGAAATATTCTGTTGGACAAAACAGAATGTTGGTGGATATCAAAACTGCACTGATTAGAGAATTTAAGAAACCTAAGTTAGAATCTCAGTGCATCACAGAGCTAAAAGAAATCAAACAGAAACCTAATGAGACTGTGTGGGAGTTTGATCAGAAATTCAAAGCCTTGTTAGATCAAGTTAGATTTGAAATAGCACCGCAACAACATTAAGAATGGTTCATAGTTGCGTTGTTTCCCCACATTAGATTACCACTGATGCAACATAAAGTTACATCACAAATGGAAGCATTAGAAATTGCGATGAAACTAGAAGCTTCGCCCATAGGAGAAACTAGCAAAGGAATGGTACAGATACATACAAAGTTAGCAAACTTGACCTTACATCTACTAGACATAAATAAAGGGAAGGAGATAAGAGAAGAGGTTTGGTGCACTAAATGTAAGGGAGAAGGACATTCCAAGGAACACTACCCTGTATTCATAGGTTACATCGCTAGTGGAGAACCGAATCCATTGAATCAATAGCAAGGACCATGGTGTGAGATTTGTCGATGTAGAGGACATTTCCAAGAGGAATGTTACCTACTTCAGAAGTATGTATATACACCAAAGAACCTGTACTGCACATTCTGTAAGTCAGTTGGTCATGATGATACCAACTGTAGAACATACGACCTCATGATAGAAAGAAAACATGATGTCTATAGAGTCCAAGGAGAAACACAACATAATAATGAAAATACGTAGTATGATCAAGGAACGTATAGAGGGCGTGGAGGAAGAGGATGTAACACTGGCCAAGGAAGAGGAAGAGGTCAGATTGTATGTTATAATTGTGCACAATCTGGACATTTAGCAACAGATTGTTAGAACCCTTGCATTACTTGTAAGTACTGTAAAACATTCGACCATGTCATTGAAGCATGTCCCATTTTGCAAGGAAAAATGCAAGAGAAGAGACCAGAAGGACAAAACCAGAATATTCAGATGATCGCAGCTGAGAAAAGAAACGAAGATCGCAACATCCATGTTGTGATGCGAAGTGGAGCCATGACAGGAAATGACTGGATGAACGAACCTTTGACTTCTAAATATCACATAAACAGAACAAATCCTACTGATGGGATTTGGGTAAGAAAATAAACTGGAAAAATGCCTACATTTAACCCTGACCAAGAGAAAAAGGTATTCATGGAAGCAAGGAAAGGCTCTCAGAATTTTGAACCTTCGACTCTGAGGACCCAATTGCGAAGTGATCAGACACTGGTAATAGATATGCGCATATCGGAGATTTTGAAATGAACCAGGTCATTCTCGACCTAGGCTCAGAGGTGAATGTTTTGACAAAACAAACATGGGAATAGATGGGAAAGCCAAAATTATCATGGTCACCTATACATTGGAGACTAGCTAATCAGCAAAAGGTTATACCTTTTGGGATATGATAAACTATCCTTGTTGACATTGATGGAGTGTGAAGTAAATCATACTTCAAGGTTATTGAGATCATAGATGACAACAATTTGTATCCTGCACTATTGGGGATTGACTAGGGGATTGATAACCTCACAATTATCAATCTGAAGAAAAAACAGATGATATTTGAAGGACCGGATATCAGGGTCATTGCACCCTTGGATCCTTCACAAGGACCTAGGTATGTTGAACCAGTCCGAGAAGAATGCATAGCTCAAGAAATTGATAATATCTACAAGTTGATCGTGAATCAAGCAGATTACATTAATCCTATAGATGATGGAACATTGAGCTGGAGATGTGACAGTTCTTGCATATCAGAATCAGATGCAAGAACAGAGAGCTGGAAAAGCCAAATGCATGAGGTATCAGGAAGATGATGTGCAAAGACAACAAAGTCACTACGCTGGATTGGATCAAAGGTAAGTCCAATTCCTACTTATGAGGGGTTGGGTAAAATCCACGCATTTCTTCAAGAATATGAAGTATCAGTTTCAGATGAATATAGGTTAGCAACTTTGGATACAACATTACAAGCTACACCTGCTAGATGGTGAGTTGCGCATAAGCAGAACCTGAACACCTAGAAAGAATGTAAGAACATGATGTAGATCAGATTTACAAAGCAAACTGAGATTGTACAAGCAAAATAAAATGGACAGATTGATCCTAGAGATCATATAGAGTTTTTATTGAAAGCATGGATGCATATACCTAATACAGAATGGGTTCATATGTTTGTGCAAACATTGGATCAAATACCAAAGAACTAGTATGTTGAAGTAGAACTTCACAGAAGTACAATAGATTGGCACATTATGATCAACAACTTTCAATCCACTTTCAGTTTTGAGGATGATTGTCCAAGTGTCAATGAGGCTTTACAGATCATTAAAACGAATATATTTAATGATGTCTCATTACCTGTGTATAAGAAACTAGATTGGGAAATACAGATGGAACATTCCCTTGAATGTTATAACTTCGTGTTAGATGAAGATGAAGATGAGGACCCTCGCAATGTACATATACCTGAGTCTGAAGGAAATCGCGATGTAGAGGGACCTGATTTAGAAATTCCAGATCTGAGTAATCCTGTAAAGACTAGAAAGATCAATATTGGTATTGGTAAGGAACTCAAATTTGCTTCTATTGGGGATTACTAGGATGAAGAAACAGTAGGACAAATTACAGACCTACTGCACGTATATCAAGAGATATTTCCTACCAAGTTTTCCGAGATGAAAGGAATTTTAGGTGACTTGGGAGTTATGAAAATACCTCTCAAGCCTGATGCGAAGCCTATTAAGAAAAGGCATTACATACTGAATCCCAGATATAAATAAAGAGTGAAGGCATAAATTGATGAAATGCTTGATGTAGGAATTATTGAACCAGTAGAAGAATCGGAATGGATAAGTCCCATGGTTATTCAAGACAAGAAAGCTAAAGGATAGATCAGAATTTGTGTGGACATTAGAAAGTTAATGCATCTTTGCATGATCCATTTCCTACTCCATTTACAGATGAAGTGCTAGATAATGTTGGAGGAAATGAAGCATATTCCTTCACTGATGGATTTTCTAGATATCATCATATCAAAATTGCTCCAGAAGACAGACACAAGACAATCTTTTCCACTGAATGGGGATCATTTCAGTATACAGTGATGCCCTTTAGATTGAAAAAATGAACTTGCTATTTTTTCAAGAGTGGTTTTTGCTGCATTTAAGGATTATATTCATAAGTTCTTAGAAGTCTACTTTGATGACTGGACAATATTCGGTTTGCTGAAGAACCATTATGCAAACTTAAGAATGATGTTAGCGAAGTGTAGATAGCATCAAATTTCCTTGAACTTGAAGAAAATCATCTTCTGTGTTCCTTATGGTATTCTATTGGGACACATTGTATGTAATCAAGGACTGATGGTCGATCCAACAAAGATCGCAGTTATAGTAAACCTTCCAACTCCTAATTCAGTGAAACAACTACGCACTACATTGGGGCACACAGGATACTATAGGAAATTCATTAAAGGATATGCACATATCACTGCACCTATGGAGAAACTATTGAAGAAAGAAGCGAAGTACAGTTGGAATAAAGACTGTAAAAAAGGATTAGACACATTGAAATAGAAAATGGTTACATCGCCTATTCTCGTCTTTCCTGACTAGAATAATCCATTCCACGTACATGTAGATGCTTCATCTATAACACTTGGCATTGTATTAGCTCAACCAGGTGAGGGAGGCATCGATCACCCCATCGATTTTTCAAGCAAAAAGCTATCTTCAACAGAAAATAACTATACCACGACAGAAAGGGAAGGCTTAGCTATGGTGTACGCATTGCAAAAGTTTAGACACTATCTGCTAGGTTCTCATTTTTGTATGTTTACTGGCCATTCAACTTTGAAATACTTGGTCAATAAACCAGTTTTAGGGGGAAGAATATGTAGATGGATTTTACTCTTTCAGGAGTATGATTTTGAAATCATTGTCAAGCCAGGAAGATTGAATTCAGGACCTGACCATCTCTCTAGAATTGAGTTAGGAAAAGAACCTAGTAATCTAGAGGATAGTCTACCAGATGTGCAGTTATTTTCTATCCAGGTAGTAGATGAATACTTCAGAGATATTGTAGAATTTATCACTATAGGATTAACACCTATCGAATTTACTATGCATTATAAGAAACAATTAGTGGTAAGAGAAACTAACTTTACTCTAATTGTTGGACAATTATATAAGTTGGGACCGGATGAAGTATTTGATAGATGTGTACTAGAACATGAAATGCCTATTATATTGGCAGAGGCACATTCAGGAGTGTTTGGAGGACACTACGCAGGAAGAGCTACTGCACAGCAAATCTTGAGATCAGGACTATGGTGGCCTACCATACACAAGGATTCAAAAGAACATTGCCGAAATTGCGATGTATGTCAAAGAACAGGGAAGCCATCTCGTAGAGATGAGATGCTGTTAACACCGCAACTAACTTTGAAATCCTTTTATAAATGGGCTATTAACTTTGTGGGACCTATTAACCCACTAGGAAAGCGAATTGGTTCAAGGTATATCATCACAGCTACAGATTATCTAACCAAATGGGCATAGGCAAAACCAGTAAAGGACTGTAGCATAGTTATTGCCGCGTAGTTCATGTTTGAGAACATTTTAACAAGGTTTGGATGTCCAAAGATTCTAATGAGAGATCAGGGAATCCATTTCCTGAATAGGACCATTGAATCCTTGACACAATAATTTCAGACCTACCATCAGAATAGCACACCATATCATCTGCAATCTAATGGCATTGTAGAAGCATTTAATAAAGTACTAGAAAATGCACTGACCAACGTATGCAATACAATCAAAGGATGATTGGGATCTGAGAATATCAGCAGTATTATGGGCATACAGGACAACTTGTAAGAAGTTGATAGGTCATACACCTTTTAGATTAGCATACAGACATGAATTTGTCATGCATATGGAATACATAGTACCAAGTTTGAGAATTGTAGCATTCACAGATATGGATGATGAGGAGAAAATAGATGAAATATTATTACACTTAGTTGGATTGAAGGAAGATCGCTTTATAGCAGGTTTTCACCAACAAGTGCAGAAAGACATAGAAAATGAATGGCATGATAGGCACATCAAATACAAGTTCTTCCAGGTAGGAGACCTTGTCCTCCTCTATGATAGAAAATTTATGAAATTTACTAGAAAAATTAAAATGCACTAGTTAGGACCATACATTATCAAACATGTCACTAATGGTGGCGCAGTTCAGTTAGCCACATTACTGGGAGAAAACCTACAAGGACTTGTTAATGGGAGTAGACTAAATCCTTACAGGTATAGTCCTACTCCTCCACATAGCAGTTAAGCAACAAAAAGAAAATTTTAAGTGTTAAGTGTAGTTGAAATTGGACACTAAAAATGAAGGGTAGAGTCTACAAACAGTTTTGGTAAAATACGAAGTTTCATAAAATGGAAAGATGTGTTGCGAAGCACACATAGCAAGCTGAGTTGCGAAGTAAAAGATGGGATTCATGCTGCGAAGTTAAAGACGAAAGAAGGGAAATGCGCAATGGGATTCGCGATTCTCCTAACCGCCAGCGAAGTAAAAGAAAACTAGCCATTACAATTTTTGGTTGGAAAGTAGCTGTTATACAGTACTTTCGGGAACCGGATGTTTCCACATTTAAGGAATATTCATCCATTGAAAACACATCCAATGAAGGAAAAGGACCAAGATATAAGAAATATTTGGCCAACAGACATGGCATTTAATGCTAAGTTAGCTTTTTTTAGCACGCCTTAGTGTTGTTGCACCTATAAATAGATGAGGACCGCATGCTTACCGATTTTACCGCAAATTTTAATTTTTACTGCCTGTAATTTCCAATTTTTTACCAGTCAAAGAGAAAGAACACTCCGACAGTGGATGTTTGAGCAGTCGACCTTAGATGAAATTTTAAGAGACTTTTGACACTCTAGTTTATAAGGAATCATGAAAACACCTGTGAAGAAATCCATCCCAGAAAAAGGTGACTCATCTAGAAGTTCACTGCGCTACACATCAAAGTCGAAGAATAAGCAGAAGGCCACTGAACAAGAATGCCCGAAGGCCGCAGAAATTATGAATCCAGGCCCGCAAGAACCACCCCGCGAGAGACCCATCTTACTTGTTCCAGAATATATCTCACCAAGAAGAGAGGGTCTGCCACCTGTGACACTTATGAAGAATCTGCAGTATGACATTCCGCCGTTGCCCATGTTGAGCCATGTGCGCATGAAGGAGAAGTTTCTCTTTTGTATTCTAGATTGCAAGTTCTTGGATCACGAATTTTTACAGGAAGGGAAGTATCCTCAATTTCATCCAAATCAATATATGTGCCGCAAATATAGTTAAGCCACGAAGTAGTCGACACTTCATGCAAAAGACTAGCTTACGTTGTTACAACCATCAGGATTGTTGAATCTCTTGCGCATTCTACACTTCGACAGAAGCCCCGAGCTCTCCATGGTTGTGCGCACACTACTGTCATGTACGCATCAAGGATACTTGTGGCTAGACCACAAGATCGACATCAATATCGATCTCATCTATTGGATTACACATCTAAGTAAGAGAGGTGTTGAACCCACAACTGAGTTTGTAGGAAAAACCAAGGAAAAGGAGCTATCCAAGAGGATGAAGGATGAACTTGGTTTTTGTCAAGGGAAGATGAGGATATATCACAGCTGGAATCAAGGATCAAGCTACGCATTTTACAATCCAACTACTCGCAGGGAAAGTTTTGAGGAAATGCAGACCAATAGAGGTGCCAACCGTTGCAGTCTCCTTAGCTGCGAAGGCTAAGGATGTAACTGTGTATAACTAGTCAAGCTATCTCCTGAACGAGATTTTAGACGATATCAGGGAGACACAAGATAGTGGGAATAATTTTCACTGTAGCTAGATATTGGTTTTGATAGCATTCATAGCATGGAAAGAACCAAGGTTTCAACAGAATGTCTCGATATTGGTGGGAGATTATCGAGGACCTAGGTTTGCGAACATGTGGGAAAACACGAAGCGAGATAGGAAATGACTCAACAACGTACAATTGTTTACATACTATGAGAAGTTATGCAAAGTGATCCAGAAAACTTCAAGTATTACCAAATAAATAACAACTACATACATTCTAAAGATGACATTCAAAGTTGACCTTCATTTCATTTATGTTCAGCCAAGAGCACAGTTATAGGACCCTGAATGGTTTGAAGGGATATACCAGTTGGATTAGCCAAAAATTGAGCTAATCATGGAAGATTGGCCATCGGAGTGGAAGGTTGATGTGCCAAAGACACTCATTACTACATCATAGGAAATCGCAGCTGAAAACACATAGAACCAGGAAGATGAGACAACAAGTGTGCAAGACAATGAAGCAAACCAAGAAGAGAAACAATAAGACACTACTGAGGTGCCACCAGGAGAAAATAGGAAGGATCCCAACATAGTCGTGCCAAAAGGAGCGCAAAAGAAGAAACATAAGGAAAATAAGCCTCTGCTTGATGCATAGTTGCATGATGATGACTATGAATTCATATAAACCCGATTCAATGTGCATATTGAAAGACACTTGTGTTGAATAACAAGAAGCAAGATGAATTCGAAGCAAGTATGATGTATATCCTCACATAACTTAAAATTATGGTAGCAAGGGTGGAACAGGTCTAGCATGACTTGGTACGAGAATTAGAATCTAAAGGAAGAATGTATGAGTCAAGCCAAAGGAAGAGAAAATCCCCTGCCTTGACAATGAGACCTTGGTTAGTCAGAATTGAGCCAATGAATGTCATATTTCTCGACTGAGGAACTTACTGAAGGTGCGAAGTAGCTCACACACCTGGATATCTACGTTGGGATGTTACCCATTGAAGGATTACATAATATACATCTGCAGGTTGTGGAAGAAATCCGAGATAGCTAAAGCTGGAGGATAGCTACAAAGAGCTGAAGGATGATTGCGCACAAAAAACTAGAGAGCTAGAAAGTGTCCAATAAAAGCAAAGAAAGATGAAGAAAACAATCACATAGGTATGTGCAAAGATACCCGAATGCGAAGAAGAACCAGAAGTAGAGGCGACTATACTTAAGATTGGTGCCTATGTGGAAAATATTAAGGTAGAAATGGTGGACATGGAGATTTCCTATAAATTAAAAAATTGCTAACTTAGAATATCGGCAGCCACCTAGCACTCCGCAGGATGTGAAAGAAGTATGAGCCGACAAGTTGAAGGCTTCAACAAAAAACATCTCTGCAGAAGTGGAAAGATGTCAAGACCTACTTGAAGAAGTCACCAAAGTTTTTTCTATGCTACAGGAGGATCCTAAACTGCATAAAATATAGGAGGAATTTCAGAAGAGACAAACCGATCTCGACTCTTTGAATGCAAACATGAAATATTTTCTTCCCAGGCAAAAGATTCACAAATTTGTAGGAACAAAAGAGCTGTAGAAGGAATTGAAAGCGTCAAGAATGAAGGAGGCTGACACTTCGTCGAAGTTACATCCCATACAAGAAGAAGCACTGGCTCTTTTTGGTGATATTGAGGAGAAGCTATAGGAATTCCCCACAATGGAGAATATAGTGAAGGAGAAACTTCAAGAATCCGTATCAGAGGAGATGCTTGAAACGATTAAGGAGTTCGAGCAAGAGATACAGGAAACAGTTGCGAGGTTGAGCGCAACTTTCCAGGAATTCGCTGCGATGTCAACCATCCCAGTGGATGTGTAGTCTAAGCAGCCCAGTGAAAGTGGCTCGGGGGAGATCCAAAAGTACGTGTTAGGGGCCTATTGGGCGCAGCCCAGGTGGAAGGAGTTTTAATGGAAAAATTACAAGTTAGGCGAGGCCTAACATCAGCCAGTTTTGGGAGAAGCAACTCCGCAATTACCGGGAGCATGGTATGGAGTGGCACAAAGTTGGAAGGAAAGGACTTGTCCCCTTAGTAAAGACGAAGTACTAAGGATGGTCAAGGTATTTGGAGCAATTATGAATGAAGTGACGGACTGTTAGCTACATGAGCGAAGAGTAAAGAAGCGGAATGGTGCAAAGGATGCACCATGTCAGCTTCAGAGCCACGTGGTCAGAACTGCAACTATCATAAGAAGCGTCAGAGCTAGAGAAGCGACACAAAAGGACAACAGAGCTCCAACGAAGTAAAGACAAAACATGGTCAACATGAGAACCGTGCCATTTTGGGTTTAAGGGTACTATGGGGGTTGGCCCATAGTTATTGTAAAGATGTGACCTTCGGGAACAATCTATATAAAGGGAAATTTTGTATAAGGAAGGGTTAGAGATGTTGAGAGAGAGTTAGACTTGGTTAGATCTAGACTGAGAGAGATCTAAGAGAGGAAAAAGACTTTGTAGCTATGTGCACAGAGATCTATTGTAGAGAAGAGTCTGCACTTGAGTGCACAGACTGGAACTGTTAAAACCTTCCCTATAATATAAAGAATAGTTCCTGTGGATGTAGCACCCATATGGGGGGTGAACCACGTAAATATCTGTGTTGTATGATTGGATCCATGTTATATCTTATGTTCACGTATTTTTATGCTTATATATGTATTTTCATGACTGTGAATGTGAATCATATGTTAAGTAAGTGGAACACACATGTATGAATATGCGAAGTGTTAACGAATGTGATGAATGCGTAGATACATAGATAAGAGTAACAGTGATTTAGTAGAGTTTGTATTATTGTTGTATGATTGGATCCATGTTATATCTTATGTTCACGTATTTTTATGCTTATATATGTATTTTCATGACTGTGAATGTGAATCATATGTTAAGTAAGTGGAACACACATGTATGAATATGCGAAGTGTTAACGAATGTGATGAATGCGTAGATACATAGATAAGAGTAACAGTGATTTAGTAGAGTTTGTATTGTTGGTAACTATACAGTGTGCAGTCACATATCGGTGTTGTGATGTTTGAAGTATATGTGAAGTAAGAGTAACTTCATTTAAAGGTTGTTTCCACATCCGTGCATCACCAAGGTTACAGAAACCTGCTTCTGTAATCCCCCCATAAATTCACTTCGGGTGAGAACTCATCATGTTCGCAGGTTGTTTCCGAAAGGGTCAGTGAAAGGGGTTTGTTGGGTCTTTGAGTACTAAGAAGAACCCAGGTCAGCCCAAAGAAACAATAAGAGAAAAAGAACTCGATAGAATGGAATTTTTTCTTTGCGAATGCACAGTTGAAGTTATTTAGGGTATATAAATTCTATTGTTGGGGGAGTGAATAGAGAGCCAAAGCGCTCCTATTATATTTCTTGTTCCATTTATAACTCATGTAAAACAAATGAGGGTCTATTGGTCATTTTTGAGTGACTGTATTCTTGCAAAGAATGGGTCGTTTCCCATATAAACTCGAGGAGTTTGTAATGTGGTGGTTAAACATGACTTATTAAAACTCTTGCTAACAGAGTTCCCATAATTTCCCTTTGGGAAATTTTGTTTGGGTCTTGAACCCACACATATGGTTGATGATGGAATCTTTGTATATATTCAGGCCCTTGTTCATGATGGAATACATGATGAAGTTCTTGCTTGTTGATGATCAAGACAGTTGAAGCCCTTGATACTTGATTGAGCCCTTGTAATGATGGTGGAACCCTTGATGTGTTGAGAAGCCCACGCACATGGTGATGAAGCCCTTGAACAACATGTTGAATCCCATGCCCACTTGGAAGCCCTTGATGAACAAGTCCTCGGTCATACAACTCCTCTTGCTACATGTTGGACATGGTTACACTTTTGCATGTGGTAGAGATGTGGTCATGATGCCCTTGGGACCCACACAATTGGTGGCATAATGGACCTTGAAGGTCTTCTTGTGTGGTTGAGATGGTGACTTGATAATAATGGGTAAAGATGAACATATGACCCGCTTACATATGGTAACATGGATCTTGAAGGCCTCTTGCACAATAATGGAACCCTTGTTGGTTGGTTTTACGATTGACCCAAATTACCCATATTGTGGTCATTTAATTGAACAATTTTTATATTTAATGAAACATGGTCATTTGTTGAAGATAAAGTGGCGAACGTTGTTGAAGTTTTCGATGGGTTGTTGGAGTCCTTAAAAGTGGTTAAAGAAGCCATCAAAAGGTTTTTAAGTAGATTCCAAGTCAATCCTTAATCTCCTGCACAAATTGAAGAAAATAAGGGTGAAGAATATTTCCAATGAAAAAAAGACCCTCACAAGTTGATAGCCCTCGTCAAGCCCTTTTCGATGATATGTGGAGTTCCTCCTAACTCCTCATGGTTGAAGAGATATGGTATTTCAAAGTTGTCAAGATAATTTTTTAATTATTAAATAAAAAAATAAAAAGATATATACATATAGCAGGTCGGCCAGCTAAAATACTTATTTTTCCTCCACAATTATATATATATATATATATATATATATATAAGTTATTTACACCAAAAAGTCAGTGAAAAATCAGCACTGAAATTCAGATTAGTCTGAGGCAGCCGCAGTCAAAGTTTTTTTTTGAAGTTAAAGTTTATTTTTAGCTCTGAAAACTTCGGATCTCTTACAACAATAATTAATGATCTAAGGAAGCTGCAATGGAGAGTTTAGAGAGGTCTTTTAGCAAGGTTTCAATTTTGCTATTGCTCTGAAAAAAATCGGTTTAGACTGAGGCATCCTCTAAAAATTCGGTGGACTGTATTCAAGTGTACAGAGAAATTCAGTGGTCTGATTTTTGAGAGGTCTGATCTTTAATTGGGTGGAATGTCTTCAAATGTATAGAGATCTGATCTTTATTTTGGTAGACTGTTTTCAAAATGTACAAAGGTCTGATCTTTAACTAAACTTCAATTCTCAGTGGCCTGTCAAAAATTTCAGTGATCTGCTTTCAAGTTTTGATGACCTAACTCTCTCTAAAATTCGGGTTGCTACAGCCGCAGTAGTGTTATGAGATAATCATCTCTGAATTTCGTCAATGAGGCATCCATGCTTTGAAGTTTATTTTTAACATGCCTTGAATTTGATAACCCCCTGAAGAAGCTGCAACATGGTTTTTAACTCTGATTTTTCAAGTTACAGATTTACATCACTTATTTTGATCCATCCTTAGCTCTGAAATTTGGAAGTGATACTGAGGTACTGAGGCATAAAAACATGAACTTCAATTGGGGATGTCTATGGTAGCAGATGCCTTGAATTTAGGGCTATCACTGAGGAAACCACTGTGATCTCTGTGAATGTCTATCTCCATATCTACAACAGTGAAGTGTTGATCTTGTGAGCTTTCAACAATAGTGATCAGTATCTCTGTAGTAGCAAAGAACATGAGCAGACTTATGGTTTAAGGATATTTTTGTGACTACTTTTGGACAGATTATTTGGCTTCTTATGGACTGATCTTTGTTCAGTATATTTAGGCTATTGTGGACTGCTATTTGCACAAGATTTCAGCTCTTTTATGAGTGCATTTTGGACAGATCTATGAACAGAATTTTGGCATCCTTTTCACTGAACAATGCACTATTTTGATCTAAAGAAGATACTTGAAGCTGCAGCACATGATGAAGCTCTGATCTCTGGTTACTGAAGCAGCGCGGAGAGAATTATAGGCTTGAAATTGGACTAGGAAGACATCGTTGAAGGCATATCTCGGCTCCCTTTTTAAGGATAGATGAAAGCATAGCCAGCTAAAGCAAACATCGGTTTGGATATTCACAGTGATTTGGAGAGTTGACATTGGATTGTGGCTGAGGCAATACAGTGACAGATTCACATCATCTTGCAAGCTGAGTCTTGCAGACTTGAGGATTGGATTCCTCATCCCTTCTCAGTTGGAGCTGAGAAAAACAGGCTGGGACTTGTATTGAGAGTTGATACTCTTCTTGTCCGTTGGTGCTGATGTAATTGCAAAGATTGGTGTCTTCCATTGTAAATCATATCAAACATAAATAAATCTTCCATAAAATTCTAGTGCTTCTTGTGTGATGTGTCTGCTGCTATGATTTACTGAGTTATGCTTATATTACAGTATGACATGTGATGAATGCAGTGATGTACTTGTAGTATAATGCCTTGATAGACTGCCTAATTTGTAGAAGTGAAAAAGGGGTTAAATTGCTTACACTGATTCACCGCCTCTTAGTATGTATGTATGTATGTATATATACATGCATGTATGTATGTATAATACAAGAATTGTTGTTCAACTCTTCTAAGTGCCCTTTCTCCATGAAGAAACAATTCTGAAAGAGATGCTACCTGTTAGCATCCAAATCGACTGATCAAAACTTTTCATCTTTTCATCTTTGGCCCAGTTTCAAAATTCTGCAGTGCATATGCTAGTTCATATAAGGAGTGGTGGTGCAGAATGTATAAGAAAAATAGTGTTCACCGACAGCCAAGTTGTTAGTGTGTTTGCTCGAATCTCGCTATCCCATCATCATATTTATTCTTTTGTGTTAAAGCTTGTAGTCTTGACATTTTGTCTTTTGGCCAAGATATTGGATTTGATAGTGCATGCCGTAACTTGATCTCGTGAGTCTTTGCTCTCGAGAAAGCCATCATTTTTCTCAAATCATTATTCATGTACCATTTTGCAATTAAAAAATTTAAATCATTATTCATGTACCATTTTGCCATTAAAAAATTTAAATCATTATTCATGTACCATTTTGCCATTAAAAAATTTAAATCATTATTTATGTACCATTTTGCAATTAAAAATTTTATTAATTTAAATCATTATTCATGTACCATTTTTCCATTAAAAAATTTGGGAATCTTGGTTTTGAATAATTATTATTATTTTATGAAAAAATCTAATCTTTTTATTAAAATAATAATTTTATTAAAAACCAGAAAATAATATCCCATAACCTAGCGTATACTCTTGCTTTTGGTAAAAATTTGGAATCATGTTCAACCCAAACTCTAAGTTATGACCAAGACCAATACAAAGGGAGGAGCCCACGAGGGCAATGCTTTGCATTACGAGTTGAAAGGTTTGTAACTATAGCAATATGAAGAGCAAAAATATTGTTGGGATATTCGTTACCAATGCAAAATAAAACATGCCCTCACAGCTCTGTCTGAAGGCTGGCACAAAGCTCAAAGCTCGAGTCCAAAGTATTGAGAACATTCAAATGTTTGTAGGTGAAAGTCTAATTATAAAAAGGAGCATGTTGTTGGTAATATCAATTGCTAGAGTCATCACCAAGTGTTGAATACGCTAATTAAGAGCTCACGAGGAGGTATAAGAGTGCCAATGCTCACCTAAGATGGCGTTATGGATGGACATAATAGTTTGTATTCTTTTGACAAATGGCTTATTCATGCTTATAGAGAATGGTGGAATATGAATAAGTGGTCTGAGCATTTACTAGCTAGCAGGTTAAGCCAACCATATATCACGTACTCACTTCAAGTAGAGAGTTTGCTAGGAATCGTGATTGTTTCACATGCCTGATCTTGGTTTACAGTTTACAGTGTTCTTACATATCTACTGTGCCTTCTTGGACATATGATTCTCTGACTGAGGAGTTTTCTTCTCATAACTATCTTTTCCCTTGTTGTGGCAATTATTATAACATGAATCTTATTTGAGCAAAAAAATGATTTTAAAGGAACACTTATCATTCAAAGGGCATGGTTAGCTAGCAGAACACTTGGCAGTAGAAATCTAGATTTTAAGAATAAGATTTAGCAATCAAAGGACAACTAAGAAACATAGCATCTAAAGATGGGCATCTTTCCTAGAATTTCACGCATGAAATCAGCAGGACAAAGATTAATTCCAAGTTTGAGTACATTTGGCACTCGGAGGATTAGCATCAAGACTAACTAGCCTTATCCATATCATTGCCCATATTAGTTCAAGTTTTCAAACCGGTAGTTACATATGCAGTTCCACATTTCTGAGAAATGATCCAATATACTAAAAAATCAGTTAAAAGATTTGGAGGTGGCAGGGCATTTCAAGCATTCAATTCCAACAATTCCAAGGTTTCTTGCAGTCAATTCAAGATTGCTTCTATTTTTAGCTTGTTAGAATTTTATTCCTAGAAACTAGTAATAGTTAGAGGATTGTAATGGGTATAAATTGGATCATTTTGAATGAAAAGGGGGTTAGTTCTTCCCATGGGAAGATGGGGGTTCAAGTGGAAAGATTACAGAGTGCATCTTTTTCTTTGTATATTCTCTAGATGCCAATACAAGAGAGGAATTATCATGCTTATCAATCATCAATTTATGAGTCAATTGTGTTCTTTGCTTTATGCTATCCTTCTTACTGGAGTACAAATATGATCTCTACATTGCATTGATGATTATGCACAGTCTAGATCATATTGCAATAGAGATTATTTTGTTCATCGCTTGTAACTTGTAATTTGTATTTATGTATATGGTTTTATCTTATAACGTTGTTTTAAGATTAAAACATATTCCATGGATGTGTGGCTACCTTAGCCACACATTCTTTCTTTTTTATGTTGTATTCATGCTTGGTTTGGCTTTAAGTTAAATGCCAACGACCTATGAAGTTCTCTTTTCTGTGTTAAGAATCAAGATATATTTTATCATGGATCTTAGATTTTTGAGCCTTTGTAATCTGTTCCTCTAACTTACCTTTATGACCTTAGCACTCAAATCTATCCAAATCCAAGATGTGTTGGGATTGATTCTAATCGTAGTCTAGAATCAACTTCTAGTGCTAACACTACCCAAAACTTA
Source organism: Larix kaempferi (assembly GCA_027924585.1). NCBI lineage: Eukaryota > Viridiplantae > Streptophyta > Pinopsida > Pinales > Pinaceae > Larix > Larix kaempferi. Next base: position 5,563,966 of record BSBM01000029.1, read on the forward strand.
TAAAGGAGTTCTTTTATGGAGGAATAATATATTGGATAATCTTGGAAGGATAGGCCAAAAGTTGCAATGGAAACCCCTTGATGAGATTACCATACTTTAGAAAATGTTGAGATAATTATTCCACTAGTTACCTTGAGATGTTGGGAATGTACTTGACGACATGCCAGATTACCATTCTCTGTGGTCTCTCTAAGTGAGGATAAAATGATAGAAGAAATGTCAACATACCCTTTTATTGGAATTATATGATGGAGAATGGATCAATTGACAATTCCTTGGTGACCCTTCGAGCGGGATACAATTTTAATAGATAAGGTTTTGAGTGACCCTTGTGCAACATCCCAATTTAGAGGAAAATGTAATTCTAGAGGAGGATTGTTGGGGCCACCAGTGTATTGGATACAAATGAAAGGATAAGAGAACCCTTATACCGGATTACACTAGTTTGTAAGTCAAACATTCAAGAAGTATCAACTAACTCTTCTAATGCATAATTTGATGCATTAACAACAACATTTAAGAAGTGTCAGTCGACCATTCTCTCTTACCTCCATTTGTTAGAACAATGTTCCCTAGAAAGTATTGACCAACACTTCTACGAGAATTCTATTATCTAGGAAGGATTGGACGACCCTTCGTATGGTTCCCTAACTAGGAGCGTACAATTCTTGAAGAAGGGTCAGTAATCCCTTTAGTTAATAACTCTTTATAAACCTTCTATAGGAATTCTATGAGGGAAATAGTTGGTCGACCCTTCCAGGGCATCCCAATTTTGAGGAGAATACAAGCCTAGGGGAGGATGGTTTGTATGACACATAGGATGGATACAATGGAGGGACCAACCTACCCTTCTATTGGATAACACTTGAGAAAAAATGCAACATTGGAGAAGTTTTAGCTGATCCTTCCAATGCATACATGAAGGCATTAACATCATCATTTAGGAAATGTTTGATGTTAATTCTTTGTTGTTAACATTATGATAACAATGTGCTAGAATAAGTGTTCTTCTATGGGAATTATATGACTGATGAAGTCTAAGTTGAGCCTTTTGTATGCCCCTAGGACAAGGGAGAAAAATTATTTAAATTGTGCAGGGGGGCCTTTAGGGGATATTGTTCTTCTAACCCTTCTAGGAGAATTCAACAATGGATAAAGGGGCGGTCAACCCTTTCAATGTGTCTCAATTTAGAGAAGAATACAATTCTAGAGGAGAATTTTTCAGGAGACCTGACAGCTGGATACAATTTTTAGGATCAGCTAACACTTTTCAAGCATAACTATCGATAGGAATCCAGTCTTTGAGAAGTGTTGGAAGACCATTTCAATGCATAAAACGATTATTTAACACCATAATTTAGGAATTTTTGGGAGAACATGTCAGAAAAGACTTATTCGTTGTTCTCCACCTTGATAAGTCTATGTTGGAAGAAACATCATCAACCGTTCTATGTTATTATACAATGGAGGAAGGTTTGTCCAACAATCTCCAATTCCATTCCCTGTGAGAACACTATACTAGTGGAGGTGTTGTCTAACTCTTCTACGATAATTTTATGATGGACGATGGATCATCTGATCCTTCCAACCTAGCTAGTATTTTTAGGAGAATACAATCATAAAGGAGGATGGTTTGCGTGAATCATTTAATGGATGTTGAGGTTAGGATTGGCCAACCCTTTCATTGAGTTCATTTTGATGGGAAACCTAACATGATCCTAGAAGTGTCATCTAGTTCTTCCAATGTATACCTAAAGGAATTGACATTGTCATATAAGAATTTTCTAATATGCCTTCTTAATCTTATCCCTTGATAATAAAACTATGAGGATGGCTGGGAGACAAATCTACTAAATGTTGAAAGAAGTAAAGGTGAACCTTTCCATCACATTCAGTTATAATGGAAAGCATACATTTGAAAAATGTTGGTTGATGCCTCCAATTTATAAAGAAGGGTTTTTACACCATCATTTAGGAAGTGTCAACTGACACTTATCCATTTTCTTCCACCTTGAAAACACTATGATGGAGGAAGTGTCCTCCAACCCCTATATGGGAATTCTTTGATAGAGGAAGTGTCAATTGACCCATCTATGAGATTTGTATGATGTGGGTTCAAGTGTCGATCCACCATTCTATATAAATCCTCCATTTGAGGAGATTACAATTATAGAGGAGGATTGTTTGGGTGACCCATATACATTATTCTAGGAAAGCGATCAACTGACCTTCTACTCGATTTCCCTTGACTTTTTATCCAATAGTGTAGAAGTTTCAACCAATTATTTAAATGCATACCTTGGGGTCTTGAAACCATAGTCGAGGAAGTGTTGGTAGTCCCTTAACTGTTCTCTTCATTCGTGAGAAAACAATAGTGGATGAAGTGTTGGTCATTCCTTCTAGGGGAATTCTATGAGTGAGGAAGGGTTGTTCGACCCTTCGTAGGGTTGCCCCTTTGTTGGAACATAGTGGGAAGACCCAAGGTTCAACATTAATTTACCAACAAAACCCTTAGATACCATCTTTTTTGGAATCACCTGCAAGTAGATGAAGTCTCACCCGAGGCATCTATGGGGACTACATGAACCAAGTTTCCGCAGTGATGAAGAGAAAGGAGGAAAATCTGCTAACCATTCTACTTATCTTTATAACATGCACACAAAAATAGATAATGCATTCATAGAATCATGGAAATATGTCACATGTTCTCGGCAACAAATAACACATTCACATTAATAAACATAAAACCATGCTCACTTTTTTATTATCATCCAACCCGTTTCTTACAAATCAGGCGCATTGCGCTCTTACATCATATCTCTATCTCTAATCCCGAAAAACACCCCATCTATGCTCTCATTTCTCTCTGAATTTTTCACAAAATTGACTCCAAAAGAACGCTCCCAGCTTCATCTCGCATTCCCCCCTTTACATATTTATACATTTTACCATAGGGCTTAGCAAATAAAAAATGAACCAAACCACCTGATGGATTCTAACTAACTACCTTATTTTGTGTGTGTTGTCCCTTGGCCGACCCGTCGCACAGTCCGCTCACTACGCATTTTCCAAAACTGGTCCCAAAATCTTGGCCCAACAGGCCCCCACCACTCACTTGTGGCTCATCTCAAGCCACTCATGCATTCTATTGTGCTTTATGCAATGTTGCAATGAACTTTTGAAGAGTTTCCTTTGGAGTTGCAACTTTCTCCTTTGTCTGTGCTTTGTCTTCCAAAATGTCTTCTACAATCTGCACGGTAGTCAGTGTCTTAGAATTTTCCACGTTGTCTTCCACTACTCGTTTCACTACTTCTTGTATAGTTTCAAGTTGTTCTATTACTCGAAATTATTTCTCCTATAACAACTCCATCTTTCACGCGATGCTTCATTGTTCAACTCTCAATTGATTGATCTCCAGATATTGCTACATGTTTTCAATCATTGCTACCATTCGATCTACCATGGGAAAAGTATTCATTGTTTCTTTGAGTTTTTGTGCCTTAGCCTACACAGACTATAAACCTTCTTCTATTTCTTCTAGTTATGCATCCTCCATCAATTGAGTCCACACTTATGTTCTTTCTTCATATAGCTTAGCGCATTCCTCATTTAATTGCCTTATGTTTTCCACTATGGTCACGGTTGTCTTTTCTCTTTGTTCTCTTTCTTCTGGTGGGGTGCTTGGTATTATATGTGCTTCCAATTCAACAATATTTTCATGGAAGACTTGAATGGCTTCGATTATCTTGGTCACTTTTTATTCTATGGGGGTGTATTCTTCTACTGGTACTGCCAGGAGTTTGTTGCATACTTCCTCGACTGCCTTTGGCAATATTTCATTTCTTTGTGTATCCTCTTCTATTTCCTAATGCATATTAATATATTCTTCTTGTAGTGCTTCCTTGTTCGCAGTCACTTTGTCCCAATCCATGGAATTTGAATCTATGTGTGATCGAATCTCCTTTGCAACACTTTTCTACAATATATGCACCACATCTTTGGGTAACTGCAATAAAACTAAATCAATGGAACTTACCACATATGTGTTCTCTTGCATCTCTACCGTGGGGAACTCTAAATCTCATACTGATATCTTTAAACTTCGACATGATGTTGATGTTGATGATGGGTGATAAGTTGACTCCCTTTGCTTTGTGCTCTCTGTATTTTCTTCTTTTGTTTGTCCTGGTGTGATTCCTATTGCTTCCAAAATTTGGTTTAGTGAAGCTAACTGATCCTATATCCTTGCATGCATTTGTTCCTACTTTTGCACAACTTGTTGCAATGCTTCTTTTGTGACTACCTTCACTTGATTTCCAATATTCTCTAAGTCATGTTCAGTCAATGGTTGAATAAATTGTTCATTTCTTTCTTTCTTCTTCTTTCGTTGCTGTGATGAGTCTCCCTTGTCATGCTCATTTATCTTTTCTACCATGTTTGGTGACTATGACATGGATTTTGTTAGTTTATATTTGGGTTCAGATGTCAATATTATGACCAAATAGACATGGAAGAATATGGGCAAGCCAAAGTTAGTATGGCTACCTATTCAGTTGTGTTTGGGCAATTATTAAAAATTTATACCATTTGGAAGAATGGTTGGTGTTCTCGTCAAAGTGGAAGGACTACGTACTTTTGTAGACTTTGAGGTTATAGAAATTGTCGATGACACTAATACATATCCTACACTTTTGGGGATAGACTGGGATATTCAGAATCAAACCATTATCAATTTCAAAAAGAGACTTTTAACATTTGAGAATGAAGAGATCAGAGTGGTTGCACCTTTGGATCTGCTGGAAGGACAAAGGAATGTCGAACTAGTCAAAGAAGACTATGATGCTCAGGAATTGGATAATATTTACAATGTATCCTCTAGGATAAATGAACATGTCAATCCTATGGCAGATGGTATGCTCAGTTGATGGAGCGTTAGTTCATGTTCATCCGATTCTGGCGAAGCTCTAGAGAACTAGTAGAACAAGTTACATGAAGTTTCAATGTGAAGATGTGATCGCGTTACAAAATCACTGCGTTGGGTTGGTAAGGAGGTATGTGATATCCCTAATTATGAAGGTTTACCTCATGTGGATAAGTTTATTGATTAATTTGAAGATAAGGTACCTGAACAACAACGCTTATTAGCCTTGAATGTGGCCTTGAAAGCAACACCCGTGAGGTGTTGGGCTTTTCATAAACATCCTATAACTGGTTTGTCGCAGTGCATAAGATATTTAGAAATCTAGTTTGGTGAAGGGATTCCCTATATTGGAGAGAAGTATACTGGGCTGACTAGCCCTACTGATCATCTAGATACCTATAGTGCAATCTGGCATAATATACCCAAACAACAGTGGGTGCACATGTTCATTCATACACTTGATACTATACTAAGGAACTAGTAGACGTCGCTAGAGCTGCGACAAGGAATTGCAGAATGGGACAGTTTGGATATGAGATTCAAGAAGACATTTAATTACGAGGATGAAAGTCCTACAATAGATGCAGCTCTGCAAATTATCAAGGAAAATATTTTTGAGTAAATCTCGGGACCAATGTCTAATCTGTTGCATAGGACTACAACAATGGAAAAAATGATGGAGTCCTACAACATCAGCGGTGGACCGGAGGATGATGATCCCAGAGATATTCATATTCCAGAAACTAAAGGAAGTTGTGATCTAAAAGGACAAGAGATTTCATTTGAAAAATTTGTGAAACCATTGAAAATTAAAAAATAAATATTGGTTCTCCTGAAAATCCTAAGTTTGTGAATATTAGATATTACTGGGATGATGAAATGATGGGTAAGATTACTGACTTGTTACATGAATTTCAAGATCTATTTCCTACCAAGTTTTCATAAATGAAGGGAATTGCTAGTGACATGGGAGAAATGAAAATCCTGTTGAATCAAGGTGCTCGACCAATCAAGCAAAGGCCGTATAGATTAAACCTACGGTATAAGGACAAATTCATAGTAGAGCTCGATAGAATGCTTGATGCAAGAATCATTGAGCCTATCAAGTGTCAGAATCGATCAGTCCCATGGTATTTCAAGAAAATATGACCGGTGAGATTCATATTTGTATAAAAATAATAAAATTGAATGATGCTTGTCTACATGATCCTTTTCCAACTCCATTTATGGACGAAGTGCTTGAAAGTCTCAGAGGTTAGGAAGCATACTCCTTCATGGATAGATTTTTTGGATACCATCAAATAAATATTACCAAGGAGGATCGACACAAAACCACATTTTTCACAAAGTGGGGTTGCTTCTAGTATAAGGTAATGCCATTCACCTTAAAGAATGATCTTGCAATTTTTTCAAGGGTAGTTGTCACTGCATTTAAATAATTCATCCATAAGATCCTGGAATTTTATTTTGATGATTGGACAGTGTACGGTTTTCTTCAGAACGACATTGAAAATTTGAGTTGGAGGTTAGAACACTGCAAACAGTACCAAATTTCTCTAAATTTGAAGAAATGCATATTGTGTGCTCCATTTGGTATAGTATTGGTTCATGTAGTCTGCAAGAAGGGATTACTAGTGGATCCTACCAGGATTTCCATTATAGTTGATCTACATCCACCTACTTCATTTCGATAATTGAGAAAAACTCTAGATCACAAAGGATATTACAAGAATTTTATCAAAGGCTATGCTCATACTATAATGCTGATGGAAAAGTTACTCAAGAGAGATGCGAAGTTTCATTGGAATGAAAAATTTCAGCAGAGCCTCGACACGCTAAAAGAAAAGATGGTCACATCACCTATTCTGATATTTCTTGACTGGAGAAAATAATTTCATGTACGCATTGATGCCTTATCTATCTCTTTGGGCATGGTGCTTGCTCATCCAGGTGAGGGTTCTATTGAACATCTTATTGCATTTTCTAGTAGAAATTTGTCTAGTGCAGAAAGAAATTATACTACGACAGAGAGGGAAGGGCTCACCATGATTTATGCCTTGCAAAAGTTCAGGAATTATCTATAAGGGGGTCAATTTAATATGTTTACAAACCACTCTGCTTTAAAGTACCTTGTCAACAAGCCAATGTTGGGGGGGGGGGGATTTGTCGGTGGTTACTACTATTTTAGGAATATGATTTTGAGATCGTCGTCAAGCTAGAAAGGTTGAATGTGGGATCTGACCATCTGTCGAGGTTGGAGACAAGAGAAGAACCAACTAGTTTAGAAGATAATCTTCCAGATGCACAGATCTTTGCGGTAAGAATGGTTGATGAGTACTTTCAAGATATTGTAACATTTTTTTCCAAAGGAGTGGCGCCAAAAGGATATTCAATTTCTCAGAAGAAGCAATTGGTTGTTAAATATGTGGATTAAAAGTTGATAGCCAGTCAGTTGTACAATTTAGGACCGGATGAGGTATTGCATCACTGTTTTTTGGAGCACAAGTGACCAATAATATTAGCCAAGGCACATGATGGAGAGCGGGGAGGCCATTATGCAGGAAAGGCTACCGTGCAAAAAATCTTAAGAGTTGGGTTATGGTGTCCTACGCTTTACAAAGACACTAAAGAATATTGTCATTACTGTGATGTATGTCAGAGAACTGGAAATCTGTCAAGGCCAAGAGATGAAATTCCATTAGTGCCTCAAGTTACGTTGGAGGACTTCGACAAATGGACTATTGATTTTGTGGGACCTATCAACCCACTGGGAAAATAAACTGGTGCAAGGTACATTATTATTGCAACTGATTGACTTATAAGATGGGTTGAGGCTACACTAGTACAGGATTGCACTGCTATGACTGGAGCAAGATTTCTATTTGAGAATGTTATCACCGGGTTTGGTTGTCCCTAAGTTTTATTAAGTGATCAAGGTGCACATTGTTTCAATAAGACTATTGAGGCCCTTACAGAATAATTTAAGGTCTACCATAGGAAGAGTACTCTATACCATCCACAAGAAAACATGACTATCGAAGCATTCAATAAGATCCTGAAACATGCATTAAAAAAATTCTATAATGTCATCCACGACGATTGGGAATTGAGGATTCCTACAATATTATGGGCTTATAGAACGACATTAAAAAGTTGACAGGTTAGACACCTTTCAAGTTGGTGTATGGACAAGAGGCGATGATGCCCATGGAGTATATTGTGCCCATTTTGAAATTGTTGTTTCACCAGTATGTACGATACTAGTGTTGTTGAAGAAAGGTTGTCGTTGTTACTTTAGATGGAAGAAGATAGATTCGTCGCGGGATTTCATCAGTAGGTGCAAAAATATCGAGAAAAGGCTTGGCATGATCACCAGATTACTAAGAAGCATTTCCAACGAGGAAATTTAGTTCTTCTCTGACAGTAAATTTTTCAAACATCCTGGCAAGTTAAAGATGCATTGGCTAGGTACATATGTCATTAAATTTTTGATAGAGGGAGGCGCGGTGCAGCTACATAAATTCGATGGTAAACTCCTCCATGGTTTGGTGAATGGAATCCGTCTAAAGCCCTACAAGAACAGTTGTGGCTCATCACAATAAATAATTTTGATTCAATTCTAAAAAAAATGCTAGATGTCTCTTAGAAACCCAAAGTTATTTTCTATTGTAGTTAGTTGTGTCAAAGTGTCCATGACAATGTACAGTTGTGTCGGAGCTTTGTGGAAACCCTAACTTATTTTTCTGTCGAAGTTTTATTTTGTCAATTGAAAAACCCAACTTATTTTTGTGTCAAAGTAATGTATCATTGGAAGGAGTTGGTGGCCTGTCGCAGCCCTACCTATCAAAGTTGATGAATTTATCAACTGGTCAAAGTTGCAGTTAATGAGCATTTCTTGTTTCTTTTATGAAGGGTTTAGTGGCCGTGTTAGTGGACCTTTTGCATTAATTACTGAAAAGACTGGAGTGTGTGAATAGATCCGTTGTTGCCACCATCATGACTGAAAGATTGAGTACATTTAATTCGCCTTGGGAATGACAAAAGGATCGCATGAGGGGATTGAAGTTAAAAATCCCACTCCTCTCTCGGTCGATATTCATTGTTACTTGAGCGTTGCAGTGTCTTGAGCACACCAGATCACGAGCTTAGTATGCTGAGAGAGAGTTTAGAATTATAGATCGTTACAAGGAAAGTAGATCTATCAGTAGCTAGTGAGGTTCAAGGCTCCATCAAAGAAGTTCCTAGGTGGGGATCTATCTCAATCAGTCTTAACATCCATAATTTATCTCCCTGTATATTCCTGTGAATGTGTCGAGGAAGACGTGAAAAGAAAAGTGACGAAATCCAGAGACAATAATGATGGGGAGTCATGATGTTGGAGCATCTGCATCTGGATCTTCGACTATGTTGCTAGAGTATGTTTCACCACGACAAGAGAATTCACAACCTGTCTAGATACCAAATAATTCTCAGTATTCCTTGGTGACAGTTCTGATTCCGAAGGGCGTTGACGTTCAAGGTGACATTATGAGAAATATTTACAAACTATCGTATGAGGACCATGACACCACAAAATTCTCTGAATTCAATTACATGAACCACATGAGAACTATTTCCATGGCTGAAGGTGCACCATTGGAACTAGAACCAATGCAGTGGGATCTCGATTTGAAGAGGGCTAGCTTGTTATCATTGTTGCATCTCCCAAATTTTGGTCGCACTACTAAGGCAAATGCGCATGTAAAATAGTTGTTGGTGTGTTTCCATGGAGGATGTATATGGATGGAAACCAAGGTGTCGGTGGATATTTACTTAATCACCAAAATAATAGGATTACCTAAGGATGGGATAGACCCTTCACAGTATTTTTTGGGCGTGGAATGAGACCAAGAATTAGCGACCAGGATGAAGGAAAAGTACAATTTGTCAAAGAGAAATAGGGGGTTCTACATGGCCTCCATTAGAGACCAAGCAACGTGTTTCATTACAAAGCTATTGGCCACCAATATTCTAAGGAAGGTTCACCGAACAATGTCACTGCCTCTGTCATTGCTATGGAAAAGCAGTGCACCCAAGCAGTACAGATGAATTAGGAGACATTCTTACTTAATGAATTCCTTGTTGATTGTGCGGATGCACAAAACAATGGTACCCATTTTACCTATTCTTGGTTACTGATATTGATTTCATTCATAGGGTGGGTGGAGCCAGAAAACTATGAGGGAATGCATCCAGTTGGGACATGCCAGGGCTCCTGGTACCTGACTTTATGACACTGACATCCCGAGCAGACAACATGAAACTAATGTCACATTATATATGAAATTGGAGGCGTTGCACTATTATGTAGTACAGATACCACGCAACAACATGGATATTATGTCAAAGTATAGGGGGTGTGGCGAGGATTAAAGCAGTGCCCCACCACATCTATATTCAAGTGAGACATGACCCACATCGGAAATGGTTGACTATCGGATTTAACTTGACTCCAGAATAAATTGATACAATAATCCACGAATGTCTAGTAGAATGGAAAGTACCCATTGAGCCAGAGAAAATATCGCGAGACCCATCACATGTAGCAGGATTAGTGACAGGAGAGAATTCTAGGTAAGTAGCAAAATACAATTCAAAACACGCAGAATACTGGTGATGGTGGTGATGAAGGAAACCCGCCACAATCTGAGCAAGAGGATCAAAGAATCAAGTCAGATTCCCACAGATATGGGTCCAGGGAATAAGCGCAAGGCTGGTAAATTGACGCAAGGATAAAAAGAGGAAAGCGCATAAGTTCGATAATGTCCATGCCTTAATAGATGATGACATCCATGTCCCATTCGACAGGATGAAAAAATTCGCTCAAGAAAATCGGAAGATTGTGGAAGACAGAATAACGCATCTATTCAGTAGCATCACGGATGTCCTGGATACATTGTGCGAGGAAGTAAATAAGATTTGCATTTTGGATACACAGCAAGTTAATCCACCATGGGTCAAAGTGGCGCAGGAAGAAGAAGGTCGTGACCAGATAAATACACCTCCTTCAACAGAAGCAGTGGTTAATATTTTTCCTCGAGCACTAGTTTTGATGAGCTAGGAACAAGTGTGCAAATTCCAAATTCGGGGTATGCAGACCTGAACTTGTCTGCGTTACCACTTTACATGTTACACAAATTGCAAGAAAGTATTGCACAGGAGGTGAAGTCAAGGGAAAGCTCCCTATTGGATCTTATGAGAGGATATAGGAATCAGGAGGCTGCGTTAAAGGACCTATCTATTGAGCTTTAGCAAGACAAAGATCTACTCCTTCAGGAGAAAGAGAAATTTCAAGAGGTTGTCGAAGTCATAAGCTACGTAGTGCTTGAGGTGGACATCATTGAAGAAATGACATTAGAAGAGAAGTTACATCCCATGGAAGCTATCATTTTTGGGCATCGACATAAGGTGCAGGACTTGGAAGCTAAAATCATGCCTAGAACTCCACCCAAAGTGACAGAGAAGGGACAAGAATAGGTTTAAGAGGTCGTTCAGAGCCTTCAGACAATGGAGGCCCAATGCATGAAAATGTACAAGGAAGTATCTGTTAAATATACAAAATCAAGAGACATTCTCCTAACCAATCTTGTGTAGCCAATATTGATCCTCCTGTATAGAGCTGAGCACTTTGATTGCCTTCTGTGTAAAGGTTATTTCTCCCGTATAGAGGTAATTGATCAAAGTAATGATGTTGTAAAGTTTTGTTGGACAAGGATCTGGAATTGTGTGTCAAGTCATGATTCTCATGTGAACCTTTCATATAATGGTATCCATGAGATGGATCTCCCATATAGAGGTGGACCTTCCATATAAAGGTCATGCTTTACTTGTTAAAATAATTTAATCTTGTGTGATGTATTATTAACCATGATCACCAGTTGCTATTAAGTCTTCTTTAGAGATTGATCACCTCTAAAGTGAATTACTTTAGCATATGATCATTTGGTCTTGAATAATATAATATGATCACAACATCTGATAATTCTTCTTAGTATAATGTAATGTGATGGATATTTAAAGTTAGCACATATTGACCATGCGGTAAGAGATAAAGAAATAAAATATAAAGCATAGAATTTGAAATTTCCCATGCAGACACTTCAACTAATTAAAGAGAACTCGAATTGTTAAAGCTTTGGTTATAAAGGTTCAGTTATAAATATTTAGTTAAGTATCAATGTATGCCTCAATCAATGCTTCGATTAAAGCATCAGTTAAAGATATGCCTTAGCTAACTAAAGCACTCACAGTGGTCACTTCAAGTAAATCAATCAGCATGATTTCAGTTAACTAATCAATTAAAGAGAGTTAACTAAGTGACAACCAAGAAGATCTAATTAACTAAGTGTTATTGCATGACGACACTTATGTTAAGCTAAAAGATGACATGTGAGTTGCGACATTTTCATGTCGACACTTAAGTTAGCCACCTAACTAAGTGGGAAAGCTTCTAGTTAAGAGGCGTGTTCATCGTAAGTGATAGCTCAGTGAGATAAATCACTGCATGATAAGTGGGCTACACTTTTGCATGCAATATTGATACATCTAGTTTAAGCGTGAGTTTATCCTAAAGTTAGAATATACAAATAGAATGGAAGAATGCATAAATATGATATATAGGATTGATGAATTCAATATGAAGTGAATTCTCTTCTCCTTTGAAGGAAAGGCACTTCTCTTTGTGTGCAGGATATTATTATTGAAGGCAGGGCGCTTCTCCAATTGATCTTTTTTCTCTATTTCTTTTCCATCTTCACCAAGAGTGTTTGGTGATCTCGTATCTTCTAAAAGCAATTTGCTATATTGTAAAAGAAAGCATTCTCTGCTATCCAATATATTATATTGAAAAGAGTTGTTAGGGTTTTTGTTCTCATAGTTTTGAGGATTTTCCCTAGAGTATATCTTGTGTTATGGTTGTATGAATTTCATGTATTGAATTGTCTCATTGCTTCAAGTTTTAGCATCTAAAAGAATTAAAGCTCAAAGCTCAACCAAATATTAACAGTATCACAATATTTGGATGAATTATTTGAGGATGCTGAATTAGAAGAGGTCACCACCAAGATTGGGGCTGCTGAAGAAAAGATGAATAATTTACAGGATCAATTGAAAACTCTACCACCAGTTTAAAGGATGACGATATCTGCTGAGAATAAAGAACTACAACATGCAATCAACCAGCTGAGGATGCAGCATAAGCAACGAACAGAAATAGTAAAGTGCTTCAATCAGAGGTTGAGTGTGTCTCAGAAGTTATTGGGAGAGTCATGTTTCCATCCAGATGTCGAGGAGAGTACTGCGCACATTATTGCTGAGCGGGTTGAAGTTCTCAATCAAAAAAAGGGTGAAGTGTAGTAGTTGGTAGAAGAAACCAGGAACACTTACTAGGAGTTTTTGTCGAAGCTTCAGGGACCCATGTCACAATCATAAAGTGGCTCGGGACAAGCCACATGTAAGTGTTGGGGACTTGTTGGGCCTAGTTTGTTGTGGTACCATTTTTTGGAGGAGATAGTTTTTGTGTGGAAAAAGGCGAAGTGGAAATGGTTCGATGAAGTGGTCAACTCTGACGAAGTATCCAAGAAACCAGGAAAAACAATTATGTTGATCAAGTCAAAAGGATAGAGTTGAGTAAGTTAGTTAGATTTTGTCCTCTTGCATTAATGAGTCGGTTAGTTAGTTAGTGGGTTAGTGGGAGACAGACAAGATAATTTTTCACGCCCCCTCTCCATCAATTCAGTGCAAGGGAGGAAACATGACCAAACATACCGGGCTTATTTGACAATCTCAGCCCCATACATTACTTAGAAATTCATGTATAAATAAAATCTTATGTATACATATTCATATTCAACAAACACAGTGGAATTAAACACTATATATACACACAGTTTCATCATATAAAAAAAAGTCATTAATTAAAACATTGCAGAGCACATAATTAACATAACTCAACCACAGGTATACTTATCTTGGAATGTAACTATCCAAGCAACTGGCTATGTGAGACAAACGTTCCACCCAACCATATATCTCTGTCCAACCTATATTCTTTTAGCTGAGAGATCACCCCCGAGCTGGGTTGTGTATCCACTAAGGAGGAACTAAACAGGCTCACTCACAACCATGGTTTCACTCAACAGCTATGTTAAGCCAACACACAGTTGGGTTTATCAAGCATACAAAATACAAAGGAGGGAAATGCTAAGCCAATGAGCTCAACCACAGAGCTACAGGCGTCTCAAGATAATTCAACAGTCAAGGCACCCACAGTACCTACAACACCCAACACAAGTAAGGTCCCCTTCTCTGCTGCACAGTCCCTCAGGCGTCCCTTCCCTCCAGTGCTCTTTAGGATGGGCATAGAAAGGTCCAAGCTACTAAATCCTTTAGATTCCAGCCTTCACTGGGTTTATCAAGCATTCCCAACCTCTGTTATAGAATTCACACTTGGATTTCTCACAATTCTGGCATCAAATAACTCAATCCTGTCACTAGATTTCTGGGCTATAAAAATTGGGTTTTCCAATGGATTTTGGGGTATCTAATCCTCTCAATTTCACCCCAAGGTTCATATCTATGGATCCCCCAATGGATTTCACTGTCAATACCAAATGTCGGGCGTTTATGGCACTTCAAAATGTGGGTTCTTGCAAACTTGCGATTTCTGGTTTTTCTCACTGTTGGGCATTTGTAATGGATGAAAACTGATACTGGGATGTTCATGGGAATGAGGAAGAACCAACTCCCATGAGCTAGGGTGACTTGTTGTACAAGAAAAATAGAGCCCATACCTGCCATACGAATTTCTGGGCTGCCCATGCTCCATTGAACCCATGGACTGAATTCTTCAACAACTTTCTTACAACTAAATTAAATGTCAGCAAGGAAAGTCAAATGGGTTCTCAAGGTGACATTTAGAAGCATACGGTTCAATCCCACAACCCCCTCACCACTCACTAGTGGAATACACATGGCCCTTTCTCATAGTTGCTTCCATAGCCATTTTTGGTATTTTATTGAAATATTAATATTTACATCAAATTACAATATTCCATGGCTTAATAGCACATGGATAACAAAATGTCAAATACTTGTCCATTTTAAATAAAATCCGAACATACACTAGCGGGGCCTTGGCCTTGAGCTCCATGCTAGGGAAACATACCTCGCATGTATACAATATTTACATTAAAAGCCAATATTTCATAAGGGTCAAAATTGGGGTATTACATAATTATACCCTATAAATATGTAATAAGAGGGAAATTTTTGGGTGGTTGCTACCCTTGTTGGTGGATTAGAGAGCATGATGTCGGAGTTCATTTTGGGTCTGTACGAAGCCTTATGCTATGTAATTCAAAGCTATTTTTGAAGAGACAAGTCACTAATTTGCAGGTGATTTGCGCAGATCCTTTGTAAAGTCAAAAAGAAATTTGTAAGTCATAAACATGAAGTGCTTATTAAATGGCTATGAATCATAATAAAAATACAAAGTTCTTTCGTGGTTTTTCTTGGGATGGGTTTCCACGTTAAAATATTGTGTTCTTGTGTGATGTGCTATGTGTTTATTTCTTTTGTTAATGATTATATGAACACATGTGTGATAATTAATAATATTATGAATATGCAATATAATATAAGTTAAATGAATCTAGTGATGTCATGGGTTATGTCGAAGTGACTAGTGTGTCGAAGATCTGAAGCTGTCAATATTATAGAATTGTTAATGTAATGGATTGTTTAATGAATGATTCATCTATTGAGTTGTTCCCCTTCTACACTATAGAAACCTGGTTTCTGCAGTTCCATAGGTACTTTGGGTGAGACTTCATCCGCTTCGCAGGTGTTTCCGAAAGGGATTAAAACTCCCTTTCAGGTCGGTATCTGTGGTCATGTTTGTTGGTGTTATGTTAAATGTTTGAACCCTAGTCGAATTAAAAATGTGAGAACAGTGTGCACACCATTGCATCCCCATCATAATTTTTCACTCATGATGTCAAACCCGCACAAGTCTAAGGAATTTCTTACACCTTGAACATATCAACCCAGAGTTCATCATTTTATAGTTTCACATTTACTCCCCCACCTTCAGTAGTCGATGCCATCAAATTCATTGGCACATGCTACAATTAAGAAAAACAATTGACCACTCATACTTCCATGAGTAATCTACCATCTATAATCTTCTACATATCATTACCCCTACGAACAAAACAATGAGGCCCCCACCCTCCGCAACAACCAAGCCTATTTAGTTATTCCCGTAGGAATACTCTAAATGGTATTGATTCGTGGGGAACTTATCTTCACATTTTGCAAACAACCCTCACATCATCATGGAAAATTTTTCCTGACCCACTTGAAACCATGGGAAATTATCCCATCATTAAGTTGATTCCCCGACTCACCCAAAACCGTGGGAATACCACTCATCATCAAATTGGTCCCCTGACACCCTCAAAACAATGGGGACCCCACTAATTATTCTTTATGTACAAACAGTTCCCCAATCCACTCAAAACCATGGGAACACCACAATTATTTTTGGTTAGAAACCATTGGTTACCTTTGATCAATATTGTTGAGTCTTCCTATCCCCAACATTATCATTTTTTCCAGTCACTATCACCCTTAGTGTTGTGTCTCTCACAAATCCCTTCATCTGTAGGTTGTCTCACTTCGTTACAATCTATACCTTTATTTGAAGAATATTGTTGTCAGTCACTCCCCAAGTTGACATTGATATAAGGAAGTTATGAGCTCCACGCTTACCATCCAGTCTTGTGTCTAGTCTGTAAATCTTATAGTTGGTTACAAAATGATCTTGGTTCTTAGGATAAAACCCTCGGCTTATCATCTACTTCATATTTCATTGACGCTACATTCTCAAATTCTAAGAGTTGCAGTAGTTGCATTTTTACCTTGGGGTCCCTTTCAATCAACATGAGGGATCACCTTGAACTAGGTAGGGAGATTCATCACTGCTCCTTAACTTAGTGGTATCTTTTATGCTCGACACCAACACGTATATCGCATTAGGGAAAGTCATATATTTTGAAGGTAACAATGTTCACATTTATAAATCATGGTAGCGGTAGTACATTAAATTTCTCCATGCAACAACTTCATTAGTATCTTGGTCCCCCACTCCTGTGGGATTATTATGGACATCAAGAGTTGCACTTCTTCGAAACCTGTAACATCATCTCTAGGTTCATTGACTCTAACATGGATTGAAGCTTCCTTCATCCATGTACCAACAAGATTAAGAGTTGACCCATTGATCTCCTCTCATTGTAGTCATCTTGAAATATTTTTATGAGCAAGGGTATTCCCACTTCATTTGTATAAAACACTATTCTTTGTTACAGCTTCACCATTTGTCACCAACAATCTTTCCCCAAGGTAACCTTACATCCACACTCGCTCAAGAACTTCCAATAACATGAGAGAACACAAAAGAAATGATGATGCATTATCGACTCTACGGTACCCTCTGAACCTCATACATCAAGGGGAATATGTTAATGCCTAAATTTCGCACACATGCAACATTTAGACTAATATTGCAATAAGGTGTCATCAACATATAACATGCATCCCACCGAAGACATCCTCATCAGATCCAGAAAAAACATGAGTCCAAAAATGCTAAAATACAATCAAAATAATAGATAGCATGGATCAAGTCATGTTAGCTCGCTCTATAGTGCATATTATCATCTCTATGACCGTGCTATACTAGCATAGTTTTTCCTTCAAAATTCGTGCATCTATAAAAAACAGAGGGATCTCAACCACCAACCATGCATTGAAGGCTCAGGAATGATCCCTTACCAATTGATAAGAGAGAAGATTACTTGTTGTAACATGTTATTTGGGGAATACTTTGCTTGTAGATCTTCATTGTTGTTTGGTCCTCAAACTCTCTATGATACCTACAAAATACATCCACAACATACTCTCTATTCTACGAATAAATCTCATGAAATTTAAATCAAGTTAGATCTAACATCCTAACAATTGATAAACACAAGTATCGGGGGGACAATTGAATCATTTCATATTACATCAAAGAAATAATGGAATATTACAACCTTATCAATGAGATTCTCCCTTCCTCGTTTGTCTAGGTTCCCTCCTTCACTTCCCAAGCATTTGATCACCAAAAGTGTTAAGCAAAGGAGTCTCTTACTCTTCCTCCAGCATAAATTTGCTCTTCAATATTCCTCCCCTAATTATTACACCAAGTAGATCTTAAATAGATTTTGTATTTGTGTGATTAGGAGAGAAAGAACAATGTGGGATAGATTCCCAATTGATTACTTACATTTATTTCCTTTACACTTTATTTTTCCATAGTTTTTATGAACTTCATGATAATTTGAGATTTTTGCACTTAAAAGACATATTCCATGCAATTTTAACCACTTGAAGCTTGTGGTATTTTGATTCTAATCTCATATTAGGAAACTTCAATCACCATAGTTTCCTCTAGTCAAGCTTCATCAATAACCACGTCCACCTTTCTTCTAGGAAAGTAGCAGTTGGGATATTATATTTTGTCTCTTTAGTGTTCCATCTCAGTCTTCATGTTGTGGGTGAACCGAGTACATACTTTTGGCTTGCATATTTAAGGGTGTTAAATATTGTGTGAACATTGCTCTTGAATTAGAATGCACTAGTGTGCTACAATATTCCTAGTTCACCATTTGAGGAACAAAACTAAATATCAATGTAGCATTTATTAAGGAGTATCGGTGTGTGTCTCATGCTAAATAAACTTACCATTTAGTTTTCAAATTAAGAAAAAAAATATATTTTATTGCAAGATGTTTTATTCTAACATTGTGTCATGCATTATGATGTCCCCGTGTAGTTGTATGTTTTGGATGCACTATTCAAAGAGTTTGTTTAAAATTAAAATAAGTCAAGTTTTTTTTTCTTCACATATTAGGTGTAAGGATAATTGGTGCATGTTATTACTTGATGAATTGGTGCAATAAATATGGGATTAGTCTAGTGTGTTTGTACAAGTTAGGAGCAACAGAGAAAGACAATGTGCTAAAACCTTTGAATGTATGCCTTTACTAGCATCCTCGACTTTAAATAGACAAGGGGGCAATTTTTGTGGGAGGTTCTGCAAATACCTATGGTAAAAGGTGTTTTCCTTGTAGTGGGAGAAATACGTAACCAATATAACTCATGAGATGACTCCCCTCTTGTTGATTCCCTAGTACATAAGTTCCCATGAAACAAAAAATAGATATAAATCAAATTTCTCAAATCATGAAATGGATCTAGTTCCACTTTGTTCAATAAAAGTAGATAAACAATTGTTGGTCATAAATACTCTCATTATGAAGAATTTAGAAGAAGAATATTTCACACAAATTAAGAGAAACTCATAAAATTAGGACATTTAAATGTAGAAACATAATATTTAATTCATGATTGTGATTACTTCCTCAAACATAAAGCATACGACTATAAGTTGAAAATAAGATAAGTCAACATTGATGATCAAACATGGTATGCAAGAATCAAATACAAAACTATATGTAACGATATTTTTTGTTTTTCTAAGGGAGTCAACAACTGGGGCATGGCTCGTACTTGTGTGTCATGAGGTCGATTTTCGTCCAATGCCAATATACACCTAGGTGCATTCACACTACCCCTACATAGATGCACATGCCAAAAGGCCATAGTATCCTAGTACTCTAGTAGCCATGATCTGTCTTCAGTCATTATTGAGTCAGTACTATCATGGATCTGTAATGTATTGGTCGATAGACATGCTTTGAGTATATGGTTCTGAGCATGGGAATTCCCGCCTTGGATTATTTTGACATTTGGTTGATGTTTTCTTGTTCCTTGCAGCTCCTCTCCAAGCTTCTTTCCATTATCTCTGCGAAAATTATTGGTAAAGTGTTTTAGCCATCAGTCTCTTTTGACCTCACACTTTAGGGGGCATTTGTTATACCTCAAATCATCACTTTGAGCACCATTTCAAGTCTTCATGTCATATCACCATGCATAACCTAATGGTTGTACCTCCTAGAAAGTATTGAGACTCATTTTCATCATGTTGACCTACTCTCCTTAACCTTACCTGGAATAAAATCTAACATATCATGGTTGAATGCCACCTCATAGAGTCTACTTTGCCCATATTTTCTCTCCCTTCTAGTGATTCAAATTACAACATTTTTCATGGCCTGCATGCCTGCAGGGTCATGAAAATTACAACATTTCCGCGCTTTGCTCAGTGTTGGGGATGTGAAAATCCCTCAATCACCTCATCCCTTGGATTTTGGATCTTGGATTCGAAAGAGATATTTTTGGGATGGACGTTCCTCTCGAATCTCACCTCACCCTCCTTTCCTGGTATGGATCACCTCCTTGATCCACCTTCTACTCACTTAGATCCATTATTCTCTCTTAGTGGTTGGCCTCCCAAATCCTATAAGAAGGAAGCCACCCATGAGCTATAGGGGAAATTTTGGAGGTATCAAACCTAAGGTGTTAAGGGATTTGCAGAGGTAACAAGAGGAAAATCTTGGAAGGGAAGTTGTTTCAAGGGTAAATTTGTAATGATCTTATGTAATGTCCCCATTCAAATAAATCTCAAAAGAGAAAATTCCACCAATCTACTAGTTTCCTAGGTTGGGATGGAAACATGGGGATTTTGAATAAGGGAGATAATAAACCCCAAATGGAAATTAGCTTTACATAAATATATTAAAAGGGGTGAAATAAATATTTATGATAGGAAAATAAAGTGGCACTTGGTCATGAAGACACATTGGTGGTGTGGGACCCACACAAAGCTAGATTCCTCATGTCACATGGCATCCTATTCTCACCCATTCGAATCCAAGGTGGAGTCTAATGTTCTTGGGGAGTTTGAAGGTCAATATAATTGGAATGACTCAATGAAGGTTGAATTGGAGTGGAAGAGTAACTCCCATGGAAGAGGAAGAGGAATTTGAGAGAAATTGAGACACTTGGGCTAGATTCCCTAGCTTCTATGACAACAATGATGAAGATGCTATGACACCTATGAAACAAATCAGACTTGATTGCTGACATCTGACATATATGAAATGTTAGGGATAAAAATAGCCTCCAAGAGGGTGCAAAAGGGAGTTAGGGAAGCCAAAGAGTCATCCATTCAAATTTAGTGAAGGAGGAGGCTAGGAATGGAGGGACAAGTGGCACACATTGGAATCTCTTCCCAATTCGAGTTGGCATGAAGCTCATGGATGGAATTTGAGCTAAGGAGGTCTTTGGAAGTTTATAAAAGTCAAGAACAAAGAAGGAGAGTGGCTTTTGATCATTTCTCATTTTGCATATTGGAGAGCATAGCTTGTCCATGCTTGTGGAGTGTTTACTCTACTTGCCTTAGTACCAAGTTTGAGGGTGAAAGATTCTCATCCTAATTCGAAATTGGAGAGGCCATTCCGAACTTTCATTTGGAGCTACAATGGAGTCATTTTTTGCAATTTTAAGCTACAGGGTTGTTCGTGAAATTCTCTTCTTCAACTTGTTTCCACACCTTTCTCACTTTTCTCTTCATATTTTGGCTCTTGGACGAAGGGCACACTTGGTGAGATGATGATCTCTTTGGGAGAGCTCTTTTGGCTCCATTTATTTGTAATATGATGTATTTACTCTGTATTTAATGCTCAGAAGATCCTCAGGTTGAAATACCAAGTGAAACTATGTTAAAATACCAAACAATGTATAAATGGTGCTATTTTCCTCATATCTTGTTATGAAAGCTTAAAGTTTCTTTATTTTGACTTGTATCAGTTCATATATGTGATTTTTATGATGTATGTAGAGTCTTTAATGTCCTGAAGAAGTTTCATATACATTACATAAGCCTTTGGAACATAAATCTTGAATTTCATAGCCAATGGTGATGTTTCCTATCATTTCCCCCTATGTTGAAGACATGTCCACAAACCTCTAATTTATGGGAGTTGCAAAAACCTTTAGGAACTGATTAATGATGCATTTGGGATCCCATTGGATTCCTTTAACAATTCCATGTCTCTGTTCTAAAATTTGGGAGGGTCGTACTACATTTGGAAATCCATTTTTGTCCCCTACCCTGGGTTTTGAACCTCGAATTGACTAGTAATTTTTCCTATTTTCTCATGATTGTAAATGAATGTTGCAGAAGTATTTTGAGAGTGTCTATGTTAAATTTTGAGCATTAATTCACAATACTCTAGGATCTTTACTGAGAGAATAACATGTATAGTATATCAATGCATACCAATCATAACAAGCATGCCAATCATCACAAGAAGCAAAAGCATGAGAGACAATAGACACAGAGTTTCCATGGGGAAAAACCTAAGGTGAAAAACCCCACAAATTCCTCAGAGATAGATAGAGCAATAGATTAACCAAAGTACAACCAAATACACAGAGATAGTCTTCTACTAGCAGATGATCCTCCTCCGCACATGTGCACCACTTTCCGAGTAAAGGAAGAATGAGTTTCTAAGTAATCTAAATAGAAATCTTCCAATCTCTATTTATACTTGTTCTGTTTTCCCAATAACCTTATGGGGCCGACTTGTCTAGCTAAGTACATCAACCACATATTACATAAATCAGGGCCGACCCCACACATGGTGGTCTAATAACCCATCGGCAAGTTAACACACTTGCGACACTTGTCAATACACATGACGACACTTTCGTATAGAGGAATGACACATCTCTATAGGAGTACAATAATATATAAATGAAATACATGGATGAAATACATTCCAAAGTTACATATACATCAACACTCCCTCTTAACTAGGAAGGTATTTCTCGACACAGATCTGCTAGCACAAGTCTTCTTCTCTGGATCATCGTCATCATCATCGTCACTACTGCTGCTATCTCAACCAATCTCTGAATCTACTCATCGAAGGAAGTTCTACAGATCTAGTATCTTTTCATACTGGATGTAGACCCACCACCTGCAGGTCTTCATCATCACTGGCCATACTGTGGAAATCTCAGGACTTATTATGTGCATCACAAAACCTTAAAGTGTCTCTTGACTAGTAAGAACCCTAAAGAGAATCTGAGGACTTTTTCATCCTGTCCATATCTCCAGTACTTATTACATGTGACCCCACCACAAAACCATAAAAGAGAATCCCACGACTGATTATGAGCACACGGCTCAACCTATCGGATCTCCCAGGGCACAAATTACATGTGGTCACCAAAAAACCTCGAAAGAGCATCCTAGGACTGATTACGAGCACACGAATCAACCTGTCGGATCTCCCAGGGCACAAATTACATGTGGTCATGGAAAAAGCTTGAAAGAGCATCCCAGGACTGATTACGAGCACACAACTCAACCTATCGAATCTCCCAGGGCACAAATTACATGCCATAGGACAAAACCTTGAAAGAGCATTTGCCAGATATCCCAGGGCACAAATTACATGCCATAGGAAAAACCTCGAAAGACTATCTGCAAATCTCCCAGGGCACAAATTATATGCTTATCTGGACAACCTGTTCCACGGCCACAGAGTATCAACCTGATACTCACCATACATCATCCGGATGTACACATGGTCATCCTGATCATCATCACTGCAACATCCTGCTGCATGTCATCTGGAGCAACATCCTGAAGCTCGTCATCCATGATCATCCTGATCATACAATGCATCTACCTGATGCATACACAATATCTTCCTGATATATGTCATCATACATGATCTACCTAATCATACAACGTATCCACCTAATAAAAATACAGATACATGGTCCAAGCATCCAACATGATGCATATACATATACATGATCCCACTGATCATATCCAGCATCCAGCATGATGCATACATACATATACATATAAATGATCCAACTGATCATATCCAACATCCAACATGATGCGTACATACATATACATATAAATGATCCAACTAATCATATCCAGCATGCAACATGATGTGTACATACATATACATGTAAATACAGAGCAGTAACTGGAGCATCATCCTGATGCTCATCATCCATCCCTTACATCCACAACCATGTGAAGGATCCTCCTTCCAACATGCTTGGAATGGCTTTAGAAAATGTGTCCATCACTTCTTCCTCGAAGTGTCATCAATCTCAAGAACACCAAGCCTCTCTTTGAAGTACTCGAACTTCACTCTAGCTAGTGGTTTCGTCAGCACATCTGCAATCTGCTCATCCGTCGCAACATACAGGAGCTTCACCACTCCTCTCTGCACCATATCCCTGATATAGTGATATTTGATCTCTATGTGTTTCGACCTGTCATGAAACACTGGGTTCTCAGACAACTTCACACAACTCTGGTTATCATAGAAGATACTAGTAGCATCGAACGGGAGATCAAATAACTCATACAGTAGCTTCCGAAGCCATACTACCTCACAACTAGTCGAACATGTTGCAACATACTCTGCCTCGGTTGTACTCAGTGCTACGCAGGACTGCTTCCTTCTAAACCAAGAGATCACACCTGATCCCATATTGAAGCAGCACCTAGATGTGCTCTTCCTATCTGCAGCACTGCCTGCCCAATCTGAATCAACATAACCTTGCAGGTTAAACTTTTGATTCGCTTCATACTTGAGCCCATAATCAACTATACCCTTCAGGTACCTCAGAATATGCTTTACAGTAACCAGGTGAACACTCCTTGGATCCGTCAAGAATTGACTCAATGTGTTCACCGCAAAGCAAATATTTGGTCTTGTGTTCGTCAGGTACATCAAGGACCCAATCATCTGACGATACATAGAGACATCAACCGGCTCAGATGAAGCATCACATAGAAGCTTCAGATTCGATGCCATAGGTGTGGCCATGGCCTTGCAATCCATCATACCGAACCTCTTCAGGATATCTACATTATACTTCCCTTGTCCAAGGAAGATCCCATCTGCACTCTGCCACACCTCCATACCTAGAAAATAGTGCATCATCCCCAAGGCCTTCATATCGAACTCAGCAGCAAGCTTCCTCTTTGTATTGGCAATCAATATATCATCTCCTATTACAAATAGGTCATCTACATACAGGAGTAGAATCACATGATTTCCTTCCTCAACCTTGTAGTAAAGGTTGGAATCTGCTTTACTCTTGGTAAAGCCCAAACTAGATAGGAAACTGTCCATCCTACCATACCAAGTCCTAGGAGCTTGCTTCAAGCCATACAAGGCTTTCCTCAATCTGCACACATATGACTCCCTGTCATGTGTTTCAAAACCAAGTGGCTACTCCACATACACTTCCTCTTCAACTACAACATTCAAGAAGGCAGTCTTGACATCCATCTAGTGTATCTTCCATTTCGTCACTACAACCAAAGAAAGTTCTGTTCTGATGGAAGTGTACCTGGATATAGGAGCAAAATTTTCTTCATAATATATTCCCTCTTTCTGAGAGAAGCCACGAGCTACGAACCTTGCCTTGTATTTCTCTATGTTGCCATCTACAGCATGCTTGATCTTGTAGATCCATTTGGAAGTCACAACAGATTTCCCTTCAGGTCTTAGGACAACATCCCAAACATCATTCTTTATGATTGATTGGTATTCCTCGACCATGGCATCCTTCCATTCATTCTTTTCTGCTTCTTCTTCATAATTGGAAGGTTCTTTGTTCATGATATCACAGAGTAAAGCAACATAGCTGGTATGTGATCTAGTTATCTTCTTTGCTCTGTGTTCTTCTTTTGGAATACCATATCTTTTTGCATTTTGAATGAGCTCTCTAGCCCATGCAGGTTTCCTCTTGTGAGAGATATTCTCATGGGATGGATCTGCAGGTTCTTGTAGATCTTCAATTTCACGATCTGCATCTGGAATTGCTTTAGTCATAGTAGTGTCTTGAAATCTAGTTTCCTTAGGTTCTTCATAATCTTCAACAGGTGTCTTTCTTGATTTGATGAATGTTGAGTTTTCATCAAATGTCACATCCCTGCTGACATCAATCTTCTTGAACCCTGGAAAGTATATTTTGTAAGCCTTCAAGCTTTCACTGTAACCCAGAAAGATACCCTTCTTTCCTGAAGGATCTAGTTTGGTCCTCTTTTCCTTTGGAACATGAGTGTATACTGGACAACCAAATATTCTGAGATGGCTGACTTCAGGTTTCTTACCAGAGAAGACCTCTTCTGGTGTCTTGTTATCCAATATCTTCTGGGGTGTTCTGTTCTGCACATATACAGCCGTCCTAACTGCTTCTGCCCATAGATGCATAGGTCGATCTTGTTCATGTAGCATTGCCCTTGCTACTTTCATGATTGTTCCGTTCTTTCTTTATGCAACTCCATTCTGTTGTGGATTGTGAGGAGCAGTCAACTCCCTCTTAATCCCTGAATCACTGCATAGCTTCTTGAAGTCACCTGAGGTGAATTCTCCACCATTGTCATATTTGAATGTTTTGATCTTCTTATTAGTTTGGTTCTCCATCAAGGTTTTGAATTCCTTGAACTTATCGAATAATTCATCTTTGTTCTTCAAGAAGTAAACCCAAGTCTTCCTGGAGAAGTCATCAATGAAAGAGACATAGTAAACATACCCACTCAGAGAATTGGATGACATCGGAGTGGATAATTTCCAAGATACCTTTTTCCTTGCTTTTAGTGCTTGGGAATTCCTTCTTTATGTTCTTTCCTTTTGCACATCCTTTGCAAACACCTTCATGCTTGGTCTTGATTTCAAGAAGACCTTCTACAACCTTACTTGCAATTGGTAATGCTCTGTAGTGCATATTTGCAAGTCTTCTATGCCAAAGTTCACTTGGCTCCATGGAATCATGTACCATGGCATGTTTAGGTTGTCCCTTCAATTATACAAACCTCCCTTTTGCTCTCCAATCACCACTGCATCATCAATAGTTTTACCCTTTGGCCACATTAGGACTTGGCCATCTACAAATGCAACCCTCATTCCTTTTGCATCCAATGCAGAGATGGAGAGTAGATTCTTCTTGAGCCCAGGTACATAAAGAACTTCTTTCATCTTTAAAGACTTTCCAGAGTTTAGGTTGTAGGAGGATTCACCACTTCCTTTGATGGGGTATTAATAATCATCCCCAAGTTTCACCTTATGGGGTGATTCATGTTCAGATAAGTTTACAAAGGATTCTTTAAACTCAGTCATGTGTTTGGAAGCCCCACTGTCAATTAACCAATCATTACAACCATGAGAGATAGTACCTGTGAGAGCAGAGATTAGAACATACTCTTCTTCGCTTGATGAGTCATCATCATCACTTTCTGCTCTAGCCTTCTTCGTTGGAGGTTCATCATCTTCAGCAGCATGAGCATGATATCTTCTTTTGTTTTTCTTCTTCTTGTTGTTGAAGTTCTTGTTGTTGTCTTTCTTCTTCTTGGGATAGTCTGAAGCAAAGTGTCCCTTCTCATTGCAATTGAAGCATCTGAGATCTTTCGTATCTTTATGAGAATGGTGGTGAGAGAATTTCCTGTTATGAGATGATTCCTTCTTGGACTTTCTTTTCCTGGCATGTGTCATGAGTGCTTGATCTTCATTTCCCATCTTTTCTTCTCGGGCGACAAGCCTAGCTTCTTCTTGATAGCATTCCTCCCACAGCCTACTGAAAGAGATCAATTTCTTACTTGCACAGATTCCTTGAATAAAGGAGTCCCATGACCTAGGTAGGCCATTCAGAGTGGTCATAACAACTTCACCATTGTCCACTACTTCATCCATAGCTTCAAGTTGTTCCTTGATCTGAGAGACCTTAGAGAAGTAAGATTGAATGGTCTCTTCATTCAACATCTTGACCCCTTTCAATTGATTCCGCAGAGTCATCTTTCGATTTATGTTCTTCCCTTCAAATAATTTGGTCATGGATTCAAACATCTCCTTGGGTGTCTTTAGAGATGACACATGTGGTATGAGATGGTCTTTGATAGAATCAACAATGATTCTCTTTTCCTTGATCAAGTTCTTCTTATGCAATACCTTAGCCTCTTCATCCTCTGGGATAGGGACCTCAGAGGTGATGTAGGAGTCCAATTCATTTTCTTTGAGGATTAACCCAATCCTATACTTCCATGCTCAGAAGTTATCAGTACCTTCAAGCTTATCCTCAAGCTTGGTGTGGTGATACATCTTAAAGAGTACTTCAAATGGAAATAGAGAAGATTTAGGTCTTACCACTTGCTTTGCTAAAAACTGGATCTGGTCCCAGATTAGGGTTTGTCAAAAAAACCCTAAAAATTCAAAATGTGAATTCCAACTTTCTGAAAGGATAGAAAGATGCGCCTTGATGATTTGATCATCCTGGTGTATTCATAATTTGAGATATGCAAAGCTTCACCCTTCAGAAATGCCTTTTAGTCTCTTCGAGTTCACTAGGGAGGACCCTGAATTAGGGTTTGAGTTTCCCGGAGATTTACTCAGCAAAAAATATGGATCCAAATCTCTAAACTTCGATTTTTCCAAGGAGCTTCCAACTATGTCTTCAGATTTCAGAAATTCCTATTTTTGTGGAAACCCTAATGTTTAGGGCCAAAACTGAAAAAGCTCAGAATTGAATTCTGATTGGATAGATAGATTCTCCTTGATGAGTAGAGTCAATCTACTATACTGATTTTCCAAAATCTGTGGAGAGAAACCCAATAAACAAGAAACCCTAGTTTCCGTCATTGCATAATGTCTTCTTCTAAGGTTAGCTCTGATACCATGTTAAATTTTGAGCATTAATTCACAATACTCTAGGATCTTTACTGAGAGAATAACATGTACAGTATATCAATGCATATCAATCATAACAAGCATGTCAATCATCACAAGAAGCAAAAGCATGAGAAACAATAGACACAGAATTTCCATGGGGAAAACCCTAAGGTGAAAAACCCCACAACTTCCTCAGAGATAGACATAGCAATAGCTCAACCAAAGTACAACCAAATACATAGAGATAGTATTCTACTAGCAGATGATCCCCCTCCTCACATGTGCGCCACTTTCAGAGTGAAGGAAGAATGAGTTTCTAAGTGATCTAAATAGAGATCTCCCGATCTCTATTTATACTTGTTTTGTTTTCCCAATAACCTTATGGGGCCGACTTGTCTAAGTACATCAACCACATATTACATAAATCAGGGCCGACCCCACACATGGTGGTCTAATAACCCATCGCCAAGTTAACACACTTGCGACACTTGTCAATACACATGACGCCACTTCTGTATAGAGGAATGACACATCTCTATAGGATTACAATAATATATAAATGAAATACATGGCTGAAATACATTCCGAAGTTACATATACATCAACAGTCTAAGCATCCATCAGCCTCATTTTTATGTCTTAATACCTTTCAAACACCTTCAGACCCAATTCGGAAGCATTGGGAGCCATTTGGAAACATTTGAGTCATTACTAGTCTAAGGGTCGAATTCGCCAAAAAGTGCAATTTTTCTATTTTTTCCAAATTTATTAAAAAGGGACACTACATCTTCTTGGGATTTCATTAATATAACTTGGCTTATTCTCCCATGTTGTGTTTCTTATCTATTTTGATACATATGTTTTATATGAATTAGATCTTAACCTTTACATCTAGTGCTTGGAAATGTTGTTTCTTGTCTTGTTTAAACAAGTTCAATCTTTGGAGATCAAGTTGAAGCTGGAGCTAGGACAACCAACATATTTGAGGTGAGTCTCATCATTCTTCCCCTTCTTAACATTCAAAAGCTTATGTATTTTGTTAGATATAGAAGAGTAAACAACCACTTGTTTGGATTTTGTCTTAGATTAAGTTTGTAAGAATTTAATTTGGTCTTTGAGTAAGTTTAACTATCTGTAAGACAAATTTGCTAGAACAATGTTATCTGAGGTTTCAACCCATAACGTCACAAAAATGCCTTAACAATGCACCCTAACATCAACTAGTCTACACCCTAAAATCTCATAATGATTTTGTTTACAATAAGATTGTATTAACTTATTTCTTTGTTTGTTTTTCTATGTCACGTGAAGACAACTCTTCGATATCAACGTTCGAGAACTTTGTGCACATTGTGTTTTCTTTATTCATCTTGATATAAAAGCTATTTAACATTATGATGAAGAGCATAGATTTAATTTTTATTATAAGGTTTAGTTCACTCATTATAATTAAAAACATTATATTTTAAGATGTTACTTTTATTTTATTATAAAATAGATTTAAAAATCATTTTAATAGAAAGAGTGAATAATGATTGTATTAAAAGAGATTATTGTCAAATTATATAGTTTAAATATATAATATTTTAAGGAAGGTAATTGTTTCGAAGAGGCGCATTCTACATGTGTAACTCCTTCAGTGTTCATCTTGGAGTTGATAAGTGTTTTTAAAAAATATATATATATTTACAACGGCAAGCAATATATAAAATTACACTAAATTAGATAAATTACAACTCGTCCTCAACTTTTGTATTCTAAAAAAGGATTTGCACTTCGAGAGATTTCCCTCTCGAAGCTAAGTAGATACCCTTTAAGATGATCCCTCTCCATGCTAAGTAGATACCCTTTAAGATAGATCTATACTTAATATTGATTTACATATCATTTCTCATAACATAAAAGTGTTAAGGAGAAAAGTCCACCCTTTTCTAGAGTACATGCTCTTTTTTTCCAAATTTTTTAACATAAAAATAATTCTATGTTAAAAATAGTATTTTTTTTATCAGCCTTATTATTGTACAGGGCTCGCTCTGCCGTCATCCACATTGTTAAAAATAGTATAAAATTATTGAATAAAATCGATAATTTACGACGCTTTACTAAAGATGAACGAAAAGAATTTAATGCACAATTTTTTAATCTTTTTAAATACAAGAAACTACCATTCTCATTTTTTCTCACCTTTTTTTCAAATTTATTGATATATCCTCAAAATTTTAAATAATATCTCTTTCAATAAATCTTTCTCCACCAAATCCCATTGACCCAATTGGTTGAAATATGAAATTCCCATATTTAAGTTTTCCAGATTTATTCTTCTATCCATAACCATTTTAAATGTTCTCTCTCTTTAGATATAAATTCCACCTCACATTGACCTAATTTATTCACGTGTATGGAATAATATGAAATAAAATTAATCACAAAAATCCTCTGAGATGCTGGTGCTAAATGTCAAAGTCATCGTCACCTTACATGTCACGTGGCCAGGAATCAGACCTATCGGAGAAAACCTACGTGCTGGACGAGGCAACAGGAATCAAGTTACAGTGTGGATGAGCTCCAGTACAACTTGGAAATGGGGAGGATTCTTTAATGTAGGTCCTGTTGTTACTAACACCAAACAAAAAAAAATTGTTTGTGGCCTGTCACTTACAAGGGAAAAGTTGTTTGACAAGTTTAACACAGAAAAAGTTGCAATCCCATCACTTCAATGTCAAAAGCTGTTTGACAAGTTTTTCCTGCCTTGCCCCCACACGTTGGTACATGGTTTTGGGTGATCCATTTTCTACCTCTATTATGTGCATGAATTTCAACAATGTCGATCTCTATCCGGGAATCTCAAGAATGTTCCCAGTCAGAGTCTCTTCCCAGATCTCGGCTTCACACAGAAATGCAAAGAAAAATGGCGAATTTAGTGTATGAATCACTTTAAATATGACACATCAAGATATGTAAAGTCAACAGAAGTAGGAACAACTAACTTTACCTTTATAGACTCTTGAATGCCCATGTTTTCAAATTAGTCCTCGATTCGTTTTCTGTACTGTCCTTCTGTCTGCCATTTCTTCCTCCTTCACCTCCTCAAAACGAGAAGAAGCATCCGTCTGAATTCGATCCAATGATAAGAATGGAAGAAATAATTATGAGAATTTGAACCAATTTCATGGGCTTATCCTTTTTTGCATAGGCTGTTTCTAACGTTATAGAATTGTAAGTTTTATATTGTATGCTTCAATAGTTGATGGATTTGAATCTCGTTAGGGTTCTTTATGGCGGCTGTTTTTGTTAGAAGTCTGGTTATTTTGTTCCTCTTGTCTCTCTTGTTCCAGCGAGTGGATCCAACGCCATGCCGAGAAAACATGTTAAAGAATACCCCTGGAGGATTCAGGGATATATTGAAGCCTTCTCCAAGTCGAAGATTAATGTTGGCCTCTAACGAGTTCTCCGTTCCCAAGCACTCTAATGGCACCACAACACGTTACGATGCCAGCGATCATGATGTTCCCAGCGGCCCAAATCCTATAAGCAATCGGTAAGAAAGAATCAATGGAGAATCAATGGAGATGGAGAGAAAGAATCAATGGAGATGGAAAGAATTAGCCTAGTCATTTAACTTGTAGTTGGGGAAGATCAATAGGTCATAAAAACAAATATCTGTTACTTGTTTTCTACGGGCTTAGTTGTAATCATTGGTTGTTTATCTGTCAGCTATTTCTTAGTTTTTAAATGAGTTGTTTATTACTACTTGTTATCCATGCATGAGTTACCAGTTATCCATGCATAAGCTACAAGTTTCTTTTTTATATAATTGTCTATCCATAAAATCAATATGGACTCTTCCTCCAATCTATGAAAAACACAGACACTTGTTCAAATTCAGATGAGTTTTCTCATTATAAATTTATATTGAAAATAAAAATGATTTTTAATCATTTTATAAGTCAATGGCATCGTTAAATATGTAAGATCAGATCAGGTTTATCAGGTATGTTTTGATAAACAGCTCATAGTATTTGGTTTTCCAGATCCACTGGAAATAGTAATCTAATATTTATTTATGTCCATGACCAGAGATCTTTCGGCACCTTCTATACAGTATAATATCGCTTTAATGTTTTTTTTTAATACTAGCCCATAGCCAAAAGTTTGGACTATGTTTAGTATCTATCTTCATCTGTCACCCTTCTGTAATATTGTCTTTCTTTTTCTGATACTGTGAGATAAGAACAACGAGAAATGCTTGCTACACCTATAAGAACTTTTGTTATGTATTTTTATAAGAACTTTTGTTAATGTGTTTTTCTTGATTAAAGGTCAAACTATAGACAGTTTTGTCATTTACCCTGACCAGGCATAAAAGCTGTCACACTCTTACACAATGGTTGAGCAAATAAAATCTTTTGGAAAATCGACAATATCGTATCCTTAATATCGAAGCTGCTTTTGAAAAAGCCATATTGTTCGATGTGCTTGGTATATCTAAATGGAGAATACTTCAACATGTCAATGTCAATGTCAGGCAACATGTCAAAGATGTTGTGAAGTATGTATTAATCATTATAATCATAGTTTAATATTGAATAATTTGTAACATAATAATGAAGAAATTGTAATCTTTATCTTATTTGTCCATTCTCAAATATATATATATATATATATATTGCATGACATAAAAATTAAGTCATCGATCTATTTCAGATTTATAAAAAGAGGTTGAAGGATGAAATATGTTTATGCCATCTCCACTTCTTTCCTCAAAATATATTTTTAATATCAAAAAGATTTTTGTTTAAGGCTAGATTGATTTTTCTCAATACATCAAAAAGATTTTTGTTTAAGGCTAGATTGATTTTTCTCAATACATCAAAAAGATTTTTGTTTAAGGCTAGATTGATTTTTGTTTAAGGCTAGATTGATTTTTCTCAATAATTTGTAACATAATAATGAAGAAAATGTAATCTTTATCTTATTTGTCCATTCTCAAATATATATATATATTGCATGACATAAAAATTAAGTCATCGATCTATTTCAGATTTATAAAAAGAGGTTGAAGGATGAAATATATTTATCCCATCTCCACCTTTTTCTTCAAAATATATTTTTAATATCAAAAAGATTTTTGTTTAAGGCTAGATTGATTTTTCTCAATACTTGATAATTATAAATTAAGATAGATTTATACTATTAGGTAAATAGATATGGTTGGTATTCATTAAATTTTAGGTTTGATATATATTTTTTTTAATTTTAAATCTACTTGGAAATGTGAAAAGATTTTTTTCTAAATAAATGCTTTCATTATTAAAATTATTTTTATTTTAAAAAAATATTCTTTTATAAATATTAAGTTGATAAGTAAAACTAGATTAACTACCACCCTTTTTATACACATTATAATTAAAATTTTATTCATTAAGATTATGACTTTATTGGAACATTTTTTAGTCATATTAATCTATAAATCACACATTTATCTTCACAACTTTTAATGTTTCTTTAAAACCCCTCATGCCTCCCATATAATGCCTTAATTTTGTTACAAAGAAATATCAATTGGTAGACCGTTTGTAGTCGAGATCTCCACCCTAATCACAGTCGACAAAATAATGTATAGATATTTTCTTATCAGTTCCAGGTTTTCTATGGTATAAAATTGCATAATTCTTTGTTCCATGCAAATACTTGAAAAATCTCTTGATTGTGATCTAGTTCTCCTTTCGAGGTGTCAACATGTGATTGCTCAATACTCCCATTTCCCGCAAAATATCATGTCAAGTTTAGGCCACTGCATACATTAGACTACCGACATCACTATCATAAGGCACATATGCCATGTATGTTATTTGTTCTTGTTTCAGAGGACATTATTCAATAGATAAATTAAATCCCACGTGAATAGGGACCTTGACTAGTTTGCACTCCTACATGTTGACACATTTTAGAATTGTCTCAACATAGGTGTTGAAATCTGAACTTGAAGATCTATGCTCCTCTCTTCCAATGGCTATGCCAACAAGTAATATGGTAAAAAATGAGTTTTTCCTTATCTTTTATTTACGCGTGACTAGTTTTACCCATTGGAAAATAGGGTGATGCACAAGTATATTTTATATTTTTGGATATTTGGCCATTAATTGCACCTATTGAGCCTATTTCTTCACTAAAAAGTTGGGTTGTGATCAGTTTTTATTGAAGAACTTAAGGGACATTAACAAGTTCAATCTATTCGATTCAAGACACCTACAACAAACCAAAATCCATTATGATGAATGTATCTAGCATTCTTCCCAATATTTAGTATGATTTAGACCTCATTGCCTCCTTTCTAGTTGGCCATTTTACCTGATTGAATCATCGCAATTACTTGGTACTATTTCACTCTCCGTCAACACTTCTGCCTATTTCAGATAGACATACCCATGGAGGAAACATCCTAAAGAGTGTACACAACTGGCTCAGCTCTTGTTCGCACCTCGACCTGACCCATTCACTTGGGATGTAGGCACATGTCCTTGCGACACTCATTTCCTCCATTGCAATATAACATTATTATTTATTTTTCAAGCTTAAAATGAAAGAGGCAAAAAACATTAAAAATACAAAATCCTAAAAGGGAATTAATGATTTTTATTTTATTTTATCATGAAGGGAGTCACCAAGAGTCAATCCTTGTCACCCTTGAACATGACACATATTTGCATCAGTTATAAATACACCCAATTCATACACATTTTCCTTAGGAAACTACACTGTGATTTTGAAAAGTACCCCATCAATGGGTTATCCTTCCCGTTATTATGGGGCATTCATCAAAGCATCTAGCATTGGTGGATTTAATTAAGGTTGGTTACTTTAATATTATGTTTTTAGGTGTCACTATTCATTTTGTTATGTGTTCAAAGGAATTCAAAATCGTGTCGGCCATTCCCCAAAGATTCTTAACCAATCATGTCGGCCTTCCTCAGAGGGATAATTTTAAGGACTCATACTTATTTAAAAGTGTATAAACCTTGGCGAATCTTACCAATTCTTGAAATGTCAACTATAAAATGTTTGGCGATATTTTTCTAAAATTATTTCAATTTATAAGGATTTTATATAGTTTATATAATAATTTGGCGATTTTTAGAGAGAAAAAAATTTACCCCATCAAAATTGGGCGAAATGGGGCTTCAAAAAATTCAAATTGGCGAATCTTTTTTTAGAAAAAAAATGGAAAAATAGCCCATGGGATAAATTTCATCACTAAAATTATCCTTTCTTCCTTGTGTCAGTATACAATGCTAGATCTTCTAATATCTACCAAATTATATCAAAATTTGTATCTTTGTTTCATGTCAGTTGATGTGGGAAGGATTAAGGCACACCCTTTGACATACCTCTTCTTATTTACATCATATCATCATCTAGGAAGTGGGTCTAGGAACCTTGTAGTACCTTTGATCTTGTAGTCATTAGTGGCAGGTTTCCTCACAAATGATAGTGGGTATACATCAAAGACCCCTGATTGTTTGATTCTATGATTGTTCGAGCACGACTCATTTATTCACACTTGTTAGATTTTACTTAGTACCGTGGAGACCATCATCATTATTGGTGGAACTCCTTGTGTCTGTTAACTGTATACATCAATGGCTGGTAGTATGACAGTGTATTATTATAATCATCTTAAGTTCATTCATCTACATAATAGACTCATACTATCATTGGTTTGGATTGAAGACCTTGGGACAAATCAATAATATCCTCATCAATGCTAACGTCCCAAGTTGTGCAAGATTAAACTTCCATGTCAAAGTACCAAAAATACTTAGATATATGGCACTAATTATAGTGCATGTTTACATTATAGATGTACTTTTGACGTAGATCCAATGTGTATTGTTCATGGCCATGCTTCTTCACTGTTGATCATGGGCATACCTATCTTAGGAAGATTTATATATTTGGGAAGTGACTTGTTTTGCTTGCAAGTACTTACCAACTCTGCCATCTATTTTTCTCCTCCTTAGCCCTTC
The DNA here is from genome assembly GCA_027924585.1 of Larix kaempferi. Taxonomy (NCBI): domain Eukaryota; kingdom Viridiplantae; phylum Streptophyta; class Pinopsida; order Pinales; family Pinaceae; genus Larix; species Larix kaempferi. The sequence continues at coordinate 5,600,676 of BSBM01000029.1, forward strand.
AACCATGATTACCAATTATTCAACTAATGTATTTTAGCCGTTATCTTTGCTTCTGACCTAACGCATTAGGGGGCATCTGTTATAACAATAATTAACACCCTTTATGTTGATGGTTGGAAGTAAATACTAAGTCCGTCCTCAGCATGAAGATTGAGTTATGACACTAAAGTAAACATTTGTTTCATGGTATAATCGCTACCTTTCCTAGAATAAAGGAGCGAATGGTTACTTATGAGGCCCTAAAGTGGCAACCCTGGTGATCACATTGCTAAATTGAAGCTATCAAAGGTCACACTTAGCTTAAATTAATAGAAAATACATGAAAAAGTGTATTTAAGATGTGAAAAGATTAATTATACATGAAAATATTAACTATGGAATATAAAGTGCAGTTAAAAGTATGAAATGATCAACGAATTCGGAATTTTCATCCCACATTGATCGTGTTACCTTTTTCACCCAAATCCAAAGCTATAAAAGAAGCATTTGGGGTGAAGACTTAGGATGACAATTTGGAGAGTGAGAACATGCCAGAACATTGGAGAAAGAGCATGACTATTAATTCATCAAAGGATTTGGTGATCAAAGGCTAAGGGTGAACGATAGAGAACTTGGTTCCTGGAGGAGGTCGGTACCACAAGCAATGAGCATGTGATTTTTATTTTTCCTCTTGATTCAATGCAAGTAAATTCGGTTTCCCTCTAATGGTGTGTTTTTATTTTGGTAATCAATAATATCTTAATTTAGATGCATTTTATTATTTTTATGCTTAAGGGATGAGAAGGGTATGTGTTTTGATTTAGAATAGCATTCAAAGCTACAAGAAAGAAAGGATTGAAGGGCCAAATATCATGAAAAAACCACTCTCCAAGAGGTAATCCTCTTCCTCCTTCCCTATGCTTAAAACTCTTAAAAAATGATGAGTAGTTCTTAGGAAAATAAACAGTTATTTTCTTCTACCTTTGTTAGTGACCCTCACCAAGGAATAAGGAGATTTGAGCTTTGCATTTAGATTTCATCACAACAAGTATTTTCAAGTATCAATTTGGTGTTAGAGGATAATGGATTAATTTTTTTTATGATGGGGTTCTTAATCAAAATTAGGACCTCTGTGCTATATATAATCCCCATAGATTCCCATTGATATCTTTCTTACGCATGTTATAGCTCAAAATGACACTTCTTCATCTACGATGAAAATTAAAAAGATGACACTTAAAGTTTCAATAATTGATCACAAAAAGGACATATATGTATGGAAGAGCCCATGTTTTGACCCTTATTGATGGACCAGATCGTTAAAAGTGAAACCTCAATACCTGCATTCCATTCTGAGAGTTGTAACCATAAAAGGGAAAATTTGTGGTCTACAGACTAGAAAGGCATGAATCATTCACGTATTTCCTTTGAATAGGGAACAAATTCCCAATAATATCATGAAAAAATATAAAAATTTGAAATTTTGGGAGTTAGGAAGTTTACAAAATAAAATTTTCCTGGTTGAAACCCCTTAAACCACCTGGTAATCATTTACAATTATTTCCTCCAAACATAAAGGGAAATGAAATGGTCCAGGAGGGGACACCTTGACACGCAATTTACTAAAGGAATGTTGGAGGAATCACTCACACACCCTTCATCCCTATCCATCAGTAATCCCTATTTTTGACCCTTATATCCATGAATATTAAAGTTGTCTCCCTCAGGTAGCTTCACCCCTCATATATATCCAGTGGACCGGAGTGGTATCATCGGAGTGTATGAGAAAATATATAAGAATATTCAGGTTGGATAAGGTGTTGAGGATTGAAAAGGTATATCTTGTACTTATTTCATTGCTATAATTGAGATTTTTCGTCTTTCCCTCCCCCAATCAAATGTCTATTATGATTTTGGTTTGACATAAAAATTATTTTGTCATTTATATTGAAATCAACTAGATAGCTAATGTTCTTCTCATATTTCAATTCTTTTACATTCTCAAATTGGCTTGAGTAAGGTTGGATCTGTTGGTTTTGCAGGTTGACATTGGGAAAAAATGGCAGATCTAGAGAAAGACAAAGGAGCAGCTAGGACAACATTCAAAAAAGGTAGATACCTCTATTCTCTAGTTTAAATTTTCTTATTGAAGTCTGTGTGTGGTATTATGTGTGCATAAGAGTCTAATTTTTAATTAAATAGAGTCATTTAGGTTAGTATCATCCTAATTAGTACATTGTTGATCTTTCCTTAGTCATAGGATTTAATTTTGGAGATATTTGTTTTTAGTTAAATCCTCCAAGGCCACACAATATTGAGACTAGGAGAAATTAGAGAGATTTAAATCCATTAGTAGTGTGAAGTACTTGTTGGAAAAGCACCTCTAACATAGGCGTCAAGTGGTAGGTAAAAATAGTCCAAGTGGGAAGACTGTCCACTGTTGCTTCGATTATTGGGGTTATGTGAGTTTTGTATATTTTTAACTGCGGAAAGTCCTTGAGGTGACACCATTTATCATTGACAGCTTTGGCTCTGGGAATTCTTTTCTATGTTCCCTTCCCATTCATATAATATCTTTCTAGTTATAATTTCACTTAATTACCAAGCATGAAGTGGCTACCTTAGTTTCCTTTCCTAGGATCCTCACAAGTGACTCCAAGGGGAACATATTGTGGCATTTGAGGCAGGCATAGAACCTATGTTTCATCTCCTTGGGAGAGTATTCAATGAAGGTGAGTACTTGCACCCTTGGCAATTGTTGCATGAAGGTTAGAGTAACTGTCTCTTTCAAATATTTGTTGGTTGGACTTGGGTGCTAATCATCCCAAAATGACCTCTAACATACCTTTATTTGAGGATATTCATTGATTATATTTGGTCCTAATCAAATAAGTACTTATCATTGGGAGAGTATTTTTACTTGTTTAAATCTTTTTAGGAACTTTTTTAGCGCATGATTATTGTTTTTTATTAATTTTAATCTTCTTCCTTTGTGTCTTCAATAGGTCAGCGTGGTCGATCAACCTTTGTATAGGTCCAAAAGGATACAAGAAATTTCTCATGAATGGAGAGAGTTACTTGCACCAAGGAGGAGACTAGATTATAGCGATTTACCCCCATAGGGGGGGAAGGAAAACAAAGAACCAGAAATAGAAAATGTTGAAGAAGAAAACCATTCAAGTTATAGTGATCCTAAGAGGTTTTCCAAAGAAGAGAACTTTAGTGACACTAAGAGGTAGTTGAATAACACACCCAAAGCCACATATTCTCATACCGAGGAAAAATTAGGCCCTATTTCTATTGAGGATATGATCTCATACCTCGAAGGGTTGTTAAACTCAAGAAAGAGTCCCCATTTTTTCCATAACCTAGAGTTTGAGTTACATATCCCTAGATTTAATAATACACTATCTAAGTGGGATAGTATGGAGAACTTGGGAGAGGTTCCTATCACTAGAGGAACTCCACCTATGGTCAATTCCAATCCAATATGATAAGTAAATCCTAATGTTTCATCCAAAATAGTATCTGGATTGTTCCCTCTATCCTCATTGATGTCTATTGGAGGGGTTATTCCATAAAATGGACCTCGTTTAAGTGGGTCTACGTCTATTCCATAGGTAACTAACCCCTTCACCTTTGGGATGATATTTATAGGTTTCCAACCTGTGAATGCTAACATCCTTCCCATCTCAATGAATAATACTTCCCCTATCAGTGGTCCATCTGTTCCACCCCATGATTTCCCACCCTATGGTGGACATACATCCATGCTTAGTCTTTTCACTATGACTAGAATCATTTCAAGATCTATCTAGACTCATATTAACATGTATTTCCAAGGAATGGTAGGTATGAACACGGGTTCTCCTTTAGGACTAAATTTTCCTAAGGAAATATGATTAATATAGGAATAGGGGGCACTAGTGTTGTATTTCCCTGCAGGAACAATATGCATGAAGGAAACATTACTTCATCTATGGAAGGGGGGATGAACATGGTCAATCCTTCAAATTTTAACACCTCATAAGGAAACCAACTATTCATGGGGGAATACTTGGAGGAAATATGCCTCCATTCATACAAAATTAGTTTGATCAGAATAAAAAATTTGGACAAAATAATCAACCTTTCACAATTCTTGGGAACTTTTATTTACCAGGCCAGTATTTTGTCAATAGAAACCAATCAGAAACTAAATAGGACATAGAATTCTATGGCTTTGTAACTTCCCCATCCCTCAATATGTCCAGCAGAGGGGACATTAACTAAATCGGGCCCTCAAAATTTCACCCCATAACCATAATTATGAATTCTTAACATCTAAAATGCATGTGGAGACATGAAAATAAAACAAATAGAATAATAACTTATTCCACACATACAACATGCAATTTACAGGATTAATTATCACATGAATACCAATAAAATCATTACACATCATATACATAAGAATACTTATCTTTAAGCAAAGAAGATCCAAGCAACTAGTTGTGTAAAAGTGATTTTCCACCCAACCTTAGGCACTTTGTCCAACATATACTCTTTCTGCTGAGAGGACACCCCCAAGTTGGGCTATGAGGCTACCAGGGAAAAGGAAATGCTTATAAAATTCTATCTTCTCGCCCACAACCCATTCTACTCACTGTGCTTAGACAAAAATCGCAACCAGATCTCTATAGGGGTCTCACTAAGCCATCACAGCCTCGAAACTCCTTCCAAATACCCCACACAACATAAGGAATGAATTTCTCTTAACTGATCAACAGTTCCCTCACGAAATCCAACCCTTACAGTTCTTACTAGTGTGTGTAGTAAGAGTCCAACCTATTTTATGCTAATGGAGAACCTCCTGCAACATTAATTCATGGATTCTCAAACATCCAATAGTAGCATAACTGAATGGGTAAACGTTCCTAGATTTCCCAACCTCCATGCTCACCTACAACCATCTATTTTCCCTTCCAAAAATGTAGCTCTGTATTCAAATTCGAATTTCTGGGTTAAAAATGGTCTGGTAATGGACATGAACAGCAATGTAAATCTCTACATAGTGTAGGAACATGCATGAGAGAATGATAAAAAGAGTGTTGACTCCAATGATATGAGGAAAGGGTGAAAAGACAACTAATATAGCTTCTAACCATAGAATAAATAAGACTGTTGACATCTGACATGACTATCACAACCCCTGTGATTCAATAACTACATGAAGTGAATTTTCCCACCAACCTCACATATGCATTCAATGGTTGGGTTTAATAGTCAAGAGAAGGCAATTGGCTCATTTAAGGCACATGGAATATTCTGGATGAGTTCTAAGGTTGAAACATGGAAAAAAATGATTTAGTTTCCCATATCCCCCTTCCTCTTCCCCTCTGGTGGAATCATAGCCCCTCTAGTTCTCTTTACATAGCCATCTTGGACCATTTTATTAATTTTCAACATAATATTTACATACACTTCGAATTGGAATGATACGCCAACCATATGGTCCAAATAAAAATATCTACATCATACATGCCTAGTCATTCACTAGTTCGCCTTGGCCTTGAGCTCCACAATATGAATCCATATTAGCATATTTACATCATTTACATAATTTTGATTAAATACATTCCAAGTCAAAATTGGGGGTATTAAAATCCCCTTACCCTTGTAATAAAATCGTCCTTTGTGTTTGATCAGAATTAGAACAAAAATGGGTATGCCTCTTTCATGGTAACTCTCATGTATCCTCATTGGGACCTAAGTGCTTCCATTACACCTTTACATGTCCGATTAATCAGTTTCAAAGCAATGTTACCTTCCTATCTAAGATGCATAGTGGATCAGTTTGGAACTCTCCCTCGGGTTCCGCCTGAATCACATCCCAATCAATCACATGGTTAGGATCATGTACATATTTATTGAGTAAAGAAACATGAAAAACATTATGATCTCTAGTGTTAACAGGAAATGCAATTCTATATGCAACTGGCCCTATTCTTTCAAGCACTTCAAATGTCCCACAATATCTTGGAGATAGCTTCACACAACTTCGAAACTTCAAAGAAATATTCCTTGGCCTCACCCAAAGGTAAACATGATCCCCAACACTAAATTCTCTATGCATTCTATTCTTATCTGCATCGCTTTTCTGCCTATCTTGGGATGCCTTTAAATTATTCCTAATTTTTGCAACCTCTTCTTCCATTTCCTTAAGCAATTCTATCCCAATTATAATTATTTTCACTGGATTATCCCATGTCACTAGTGTCCTAAACTTTCTTCCATATAAAACTTCAAATGGAGTCATGGTCAACAAAGCTTGCTTCCCATTGTTATATGCAAACTCTACCAAGTGTAGATAATCTTCCCACTTGGATGGTTAGTCCATCACACACATGTGAAGCATGTCTTCAAGAATCAAATTTACTCTTGCTTCATGTTCCTTGAGTAGTCTTGGACTTGGAAATACTTCATCATCCCAAGAAGCCAAACTTTAACTTCTGGACCATATTTTACCTCACCATCAAATGTAGCAGGTTTGGCCTTCTGAAATTATTCATGTGAGTTGTTCTTGGAAAATATATTCCTCTTCTTCCCTCATTTGAATCGTCAGAGTCAGATGACTCACTAGAAGATATTTATGGAGTATATGACCTACCCCCAGAAACTCTGCTTGAACTATGAGACCTCTTGTGAAAATTCCTTCTTGAGATACTCCCACTCTTCTCCTGATTTTCAGAATGATGTCCAGAGTTAATCTTCCTCTGAATGTCTGTCAAAATTTGAAGCATGTCTACATTCAACTGATTTTTCTCATCTTGAGGTCTGAGCAGCCTCTCATTGTCTTCTCTCTCACTTTGCAACTCCACCCTTAAGCGCCTCATGGTTTATAAAATGTCTGGGATAATCACTTGCTTTCTCATACCATTGGATTATGTCTCTTCATTCTCAATTTGAATATTCTCTCCCATTACATCTGCCTCAACTTCATAAGGATCTTTTGCATCATCCATGATGATGACCTTCTTGTCCCAACCAAGATCAGAGGTTTCTCAATTGCACTATACTCACTGTTGACCCTTTAATAGTCACTGATATGGTTATGAATATGCAAAGTGTTAATATAAACATATTTATTAGATTTATTACAAAATAAAATTGAATTTTCACATATTCTGGAAATTACCCATATTGATAGTTCTTGTCAATTATGGATACAAGCACTTTTATGATCCAATTACAAGAATATATCAATCACCAATTCATAATTTGACCCTATACCAGCCTAGATCCAAATCCTAGGCTCTATCAAACGCTGAGAGGGATCAAATCTCCTGAGGTGCAAACCTCTCCTCGAAAATCTCCTTGAGTGCAATACCTAAGAAGAGGTTTGCACCTCGGGAGATTTGATCCTTCTCGGCGCTTGATAGAGCCTAGGATTTGGATCTAGGCTGGTTTCAGTCGTGGGAGGTGACACAAAACTGGAGTTTGATCAACATTGTAAGGAACATGTTAAGTTGAAAACACAGATACATTTACGAGGATTATCATAATGTAAGTAATAAGTATTAAGGATTGAGTAAATTGTTAAACTGGAAAATAGAGACAATTCGCCTAACTTTTTTTTCGATTTTCTTTTTGTTGATCTACGTTTTTTGTTTGTTTGTTCTTCTCCTTCTTCTGCCGTCATTTCTCCATTTCGTACATTTTGATTTATTTGTTGTTATGCAACTTGATTTCTTTGTTCTTTCAACTGCTTCAACTTTCTCTCTCGATACACTCTTTGTCGATCAACGTTTTGTTTTCTTTGTTCCTCATTCTTCTGCTGTCAATTCTGCTGTCAATTCATCTAACTTTCTATTTCCATATTCTTTTTGTCAATCTACATTTCATTTTTTTCATTCTTCTAGTTCTTCTGCTATCATTTTGTCCAGCTTCCTTTTTCGAAATTCTTCTTGTTCTTCTGCTTTTCGTTTCAAGTCTTCTTCTCATTCTTTTGTTGTCACTGAAATCAATGCATCCACATAATAACATATACACTGAAAAATATGCAATAAAAAACCCCATACACTGAAATCTATGTGTCCATACAGTGAAATCAATGCATCCACAGAATAACATCTACACTAAAAAATATGCAATAAAAAAAACCATACACTGAAAAATATGCAATAAAAAACCTCATACACTGAAATCTATGCATCCATACACTGAAATCAATGCGTCCACAGAATAACATCTACACTGAAAAATATGCAATAAAAAGATCCAATACATTGAAATCAAACTCACTTTACATGATAATGAAATTCAATTTATTTACAAAATTCTATATTTTAAAAAAAGTAGGTGATCTGGGAGGATTGAACCTTGGACCTCACGCCCATTATCCCAACACCCTTACCACTATACCACATGTAGTTCTTATTATACAATGTAAAGAAATTATATACTTATATGTAATCCTTCTCATCAAAATTTTATAGCCTAATGTTGAGAATATTAATTTAAACAATGCTTATTAATGAAAACTTTCTCTTATATAAAATTGAATTTATTTTCACCTTTATAATTAGTAATGATAATTTTGTTCATGTATATATGTGTGAAGACATATAAAAGGTGAGAATCAATTTTCTATTTAAAATTATTGTGTTGTTTAATCTTTTCACCACGTCATTTGAGAGAAATGGGATTCAAAAAAAAAGGTAAAAGCATGCATTGAATTGATTACATTGATATACACATCCATATCAGGTTTTCCACTTCCATTAACATGTCATAAGGTTGCATGAATTTGAGTGATATATAACATATAAATCAGTCCATGTTGGAGCCAGCTTGCACGTCATGAGCTATTAAAGTTAGGGTTTCATAAAAGCAAAAACCAATGTAATAGATGTGTTAGTTTAGAAATCAACAATGAATGCTTTAGTTACTAAATTAAATTGTACAAATCTGGATCAAAGTATTCATTAAATGGATTTGATTTATGCAAATGTAAGTTTTATTTACTTTTCGCCAAATATCAGAATCATGTTATGCACATTTCACCAAACCAAGGGATTTATCCTCTTTGATATCATTTAGCAAGGCGGTGAATAAAAAGCATGGTGAAAAACCATGATATGCTCCTTGTCACCAATTTACCTATTCAGAATGAATATAATTACACAGTTCCAGAAGTAGTTACATTTGGAGACTCGATCAAATGAAGGGAGAAGTTATTTTTTGTGTTTCATCATTCTATTGATTAAGTTTTAATCTTGCGAGGAAGTCTTTTATCTTTCACTTTATCTTTCATGGGATTTTATTTTTTTCATTTTCCTTCTTCCTTATTTTGCAGGTTTGACAGTAGAAATGGTTAATATTACGTCGGAACAATTTCCTACAAGATTCGCATTGTATAGATTTTGGGTAATCGAGATGCTATAAGGATGTATGGTAAAATGCCAAGGCGTGGTGAGAAGATGAAGTAGCTTTTCATAGAAACATTTTTACCTTATCAAATGGCGTGAAGAGCTAAATAATTCTATCAAATTGACAACTTTGATAACATTGCACCATATCAACCATTTTGACAGAATGAAATCAATTAATTGTTGAACACTATCACCAAATCGATTAAAAGAGAGAACTTTATGCTTTTTTTTCAAATATTTTTCTTTTATGATAGTTCTTTATAAACTTAAAATGTTTATATCATTTTTAAGTTAATTGATGCTTTTTGTTATGCAGGTTGTCAAGGACATTGAATATGCAATATGATTTGGAGTTAGGAAGATAGCGAAATATTTTATAAAGTTTGGATATTCACGACGTAGATAAGTAGAAGGATATCACCAGCTTCTATTGATTTGAAATGGAAAGTTTATTTGTGGATTAAGAACATGATACTGGTAGCTCTTCCATCATAAAAGTCATCCGAGGGAGGACATTGCAGGTGGGAGGAGCTGCGGCTGCAGTAGTAAATTTATTTTAAATTTAATTTCAAATTTAAGTGAAATTAAAATTTAAAATTTAAAACAGATTTAAAATTACCTATTCGGAAGTTAGAACACTTCAGAACACTTCGCTCAGATTTAAAATTAGCTATTCGCAGCTCAGAATGCTTTCCTCAAAATGCTTTATGTTCTCTGCAGAATTGTGTTTTATAAATTTGTATGATTTTTTTTGTATTATGTTTGTTTTTTTGTATTATATATAGTCATCGTTTCTAAATTCACGTCCTTTCTAAATGGCCAACCAAATATATTTATTGCTCTGAAAATTAATTTGTTACATGAGGGACTTTACTTTTATTATAATGGCCGACAAAGTATTAATTAGTTTATCACATTATCACTTTTTACTATTAGATGTAATGCTACATCACACATGTAACGCTACATCATACACGTTACAAGATCTCTCTCATATTATCACTTTTTAATATCACTTTTTACGCTTTAAAATATTGATTAGTTTTTACGTTTTTTATGTTTTATTAGATCTCCCTCATATTATCACTTTTTACGTTTTATTAGATGTAACGCTACATTTTTACAATTTATTAGATGTAATGCTACATCACACGTTAGAAGATCTCCCTCATACTGGGATGTAGAGCGCCTCTCGGCGCAAAAATTGTTCCCCTTTGGACAAGATTTCTAACGATTATAAACATGCTCAATTCTTATTCATGAGGACAAAGTTACAATCCTTTAAAATTGTTACATTTTCCCAAGTTCTGCACTTTCATGTAGGCTCATTTAACTCCAGAGGCCAAATTTACCACCTGTAGAAGGAAATTTATGGAGAACCTGAAATTTTTTTCTATTGTTCTAGATAATACATACAACCTGTATACTCAGCAATTTTTGGTTGTTTGATCTAATGCTCCCACCACTTGCTATACAATTCTGGAATTTATTACTTTTGTGTTTTTCCACTTCTTCCAGACTTAGAAAAATTATGCAGTTATGTAGTATCCCCTCATAGTTCATAATATTCCTGAAATTTTGCTTCTCCAATGGCCATTGTTAAAATCCATATCCAACTTTGTTGGTTAAAAAAAGGGGGGGGGGGTTTCAAGGGGGCTTGCCCTCTTGCAACCTCCTTGCACTGCTGCAGGGTAAGTTGAGGGTAGTGCCCTCATTTTTTTTTTTTGTAAATAGTATAATTTCACGCAATATAGTGCATAGTAAAAATGTATAAGTTTTTGATGATCTGGAAAGGTCCCGACGTGGCTTGACACGTCCATGTCCCTGTTGATGTTCCAAAAAGGCCTACCTTTCACTCTGTGATGCGGCCATGTCATCTTCCACCGGACACCAAGTCACAATGCTGCCATATCATCCGACCTTGAGTGGGAGCGTGTCAGTGATTTCCCCCTTTACCACAAGAGGTAACACACCCCCACGTAGAGGTTTTGGAAAAAATATATTGGGGAGGCGGGGTCAATCAAAAGGTGACATGCGCCCCAAACGGTTTTGGGTACAATGTGCCCTTCCTCCAAAATTAAACATAGTGTACATCATCGACGCAGGATGATTCTAGGTCTTATATATCCCTTATCATTCAACAGTTATATATTGTCCTACATGTTATTAATCACCACGCACTTTCCCAAGGCACTGCGAGTCACGACCTTCGATCTGCCCCTTCCATCGAACAGTCAGATGTTCACCCACCTCCACACTCCATCATGGGAAACTTCATGCACACAGTTCCAATGTGGCTGATCCACTTCATGTCTCCTTCCCACGTGTCTCCTCCACGTAACCCATCCACATGGCATGGGTGGGGCCCACTTCTAAAATCCCAATTTTTCAAAAATTTCCCAAATTAAATGAAATCGCGATTTCGCAATAAGGGGATTATTCCAGATTTAAATCAAAATTACTACTGGACCTTTATTTGTCCTTTAACAGAACCTGACATCTACAGGAGTAATTCATCTGCAACCTCATATTTTTTCTTGTAACTATTCATTCACTTCCCATACAACTAGTGTGTTATAACCAGAAGCTCTGATACCACTCTGTAACATCCCCATCCCTCAATCCGGCCAGCTGAGTGGACATTAACTAAATTGGGGCCTCAAAATTTCACCCCATAACTATAATTATGAATTCTTAACAACTAAAATGCATGTGGAGACATGCAAATAAAACACATAGTGGAATAACTAAATCCACACATACAACATGAAATTTATAGTCATAATTATCACATGAATACCAATAAAATCATTACACATCAGATACAAAAGAATACTTAGTTTTAAGCAAAGAATAACCAAGCAACTAGCTGTGTAAGAGCGATTTTCCACCCAACCTTAGGCACTCTGTCCAATATATACTCTTTCTGCTAAGAGGTCACCTCCAAGCTGGGCCATGAGGCCACGAGGGCAAAGGAAACACCTATAGGATTCTATCTATCATCCCAAAACCCATTATGCTCACTATGCTTAGCCAAAAATCTCAACCATAGATCTACAAAGGTCTCGCTAATCCATCACATCCTTGGAACTCCTTCCAACTTCCTCATAGAATACAAGGAAGGAATTTACCTTCACTGATCCATAGTTCCCTCAGGAAATCCAACCCTTAAAGTGTTTACCAATGTGTGCAGTAAGAGTACAACCTGCTATATGCTAATGGAGAACCTCCTGCAGCATTAATCCATGGCTTCTCAAGCATCCAAGAGTATGAGAACTCAATGGGTAAAGGTTCCTAGCTTTCCCAACCTCCATGCTCACCTAAAACCATCTATTTTCCATTCCAAAAATGCAGCTCTGTCTTCAAATTCAAATTTGTGGGTTAAAATTAGTCTGGTAATGGACATGAATAGCAATGGAAAACTCTACATAGTGTAGGAACATGCATGAGAGAATGATCAAATGAGTGTTGACTACAAGGATATGAGGTAACGATGAAAATACAACTAACATAGCTTCTAACCATAGAAGAAATACGAATGTTGATAGCTAACATAACTATCACAACCCCCATGCTTCAATAACTATGTAAAGTGACTTTTCCCACCAACCTCACATATGCATTCAATGATTGGGTTTAATAGTCAAGAGAAGGTAATTGGCTCATTTAAGGAACATGGCAGATTTTGTATGAGTTCTGAGGTTGACACATGGCAACAAAGGATTTAGTTTCCCACAGTATCCCTTCCTCTTCCCCTCTGGTGGAATCATAGCCCCTCTAGTGCTCTTTACACAACCATCTTGGACCATTTTATTAAATCTCAACATTATATTTACATACATTTCAAATTGGCATGATAAGCCAACCATATGGTCCAAATAAAAATATATACATCATATATGCCAAGCCATAGTTGGGCCTTGGCCTTGAGCTCCACACTAGGAATCCATACTAGCATATTTACATCATTTACATGATTTCTATTAAATACATTCCAAGTCAAAACTGGGGGTATTATTGGCTCAGACAAAGTTACGATTCTTGGATACTTTGAATTTTCTATATATGAAGAAGTTAACCAATCACTCGATGTTACATGATCCTAGGTGGCATCCCATCCCTACCAAACTTCCTTTAGACATCCCTAAATTTGAAGGGAAATCTAAATAAGATCAAACTAACCATGTGATTGATTTCCATCTTTCGTGTTCTTCGAACTCATTGATGGATGATTCTATTAGGTTGTGTCTCTTCCAAAGGCTCTTAGTAGGGTAGTAGTGAAGCGGTACATCGAATTACAATGAGATTCCTTTCAAAATTTTAATGGCATTGCCATGACATTTTTAAACCATTTCCAACTACTAGTCCACTATGATACTGACACAAAACTTCTAAATTTTTTCAGGAAGGATAAGTCCATGCATATCTCTAACCACTTTTATGAATGGAGGAAACTAATATTAATAAAGGTACATCAATTCATTACATAATGGTTCATCAATTCATTACAACTATTCATTGAAAAGGATTTGGCCCTCTATGGAGTGAAAACAGAAGAGCAATCCATTATCAAGGATCAACAACTTGACTTGGTGTTTTCCCAGTAACGAATGCTACATGAGATCCTTCCTACTTCTCCTATAGTAGACACCGATCCAACTAAACCTACCTTGATATGTCATGATGATGGTGTGATTGGTTAAGTTGAGAATTCCATAGCTTTTGAAGGTGTTAGCCACAATGCACCTATAGCTAAGAAAAAGAAGTAAAAAAAAACCATTCCAAACCCTCTTATGGATGTTATGTTAGTACAAACATCCAATGCTAAGGGAAACCAACAACCTGTATGTAAAAATAATAATAAGAAGAAGAATGGGAACAAGGGAAATAATAATGCAAACAACAACAGTAACAATAATAATGTTGGTGGGTAAAAAGGAAAAAAGGAAGGAGAACTTTCCATGCAGGATTTGTATGAAAGATCACCTAACTTACTTATCCCCCAAAGTGGAGGCTACTCAATGATTGTTGGCACAATAGGAAGCTAAAATGGAACCAACCATGCTAACTAAACAACAAACGATTTCTACTACTAACCCAAACAATGCAACCTCGCAAGGGTGCAATTAGGGTGCTTCCTTGAAAGGGGGCTTTCCAAGCCAAAGTGAATTTTTCATGTGTCACCAGGAAACAAACCTTCAAATAAAGAATAGAAATTATAATTCAACCAAATCTATATCCAAAGGAAAAGAGGGTCCTAAGTCTGAAACAACTCAACCATTACACATAGAGAAACCAACGAACAATACTATGGCCAAAATAACGAAAGATGTTTTGAAAAAATCCATGTACAATCCAAATGCACAAGATACATAGAATTATAACATAGTAGAAGATTTATCTCAATCTCTACGTGCAATGTCCACCATTGAAGTCATCCAAAGTTGTCCTACTCGAAGAAAAAACCTCCTATTGGTTATAGGGGCCATGGATCCTTTAGATAGTCAGCTTTTGAAGTTTGATTTGGATAATTGGAAGCCTTGCCTACCTCATCATGTAAATTTTAATATTCAAGTTTTGGTTGAAAGGTAAAACATCCATTGAACCGTTGTAGATAAGGGAGCATTTAGATGTGTAATATCCTTATCATGTTGGAAATCGATTGGCTCATCTGAAGTTGTTCCCTCGGTATCCATGTTAAAGGAATTTGATGGTCCCCTTTTCCAACCCCATGGAATCATCCCAACTCTCCCAATAGAAAAAGGGAGCAATATGGTGAATGTGAAAGTGGAAGTTGTTGATGCTCCACTTGGTTATAATCTGTTACTAGGTAAAAGTTGTAATCACACCATGATGGCTATGGTATATTGATATTTCATGTGATTAAATGTCCTCATGTAGGAATGATAGTTACCATTAATCAATTATCGTTCCATAAAAATGGTTCCACTCACAAATATAGGAAAAATGTCCCTCTAGTAAGCCATTCCAGGAAGGACTGTGAAATTGTTGGTGTGGGAATGTATGCGACCCTAATGGGAACCTTTAATTGTCCTCCACCCAACCTAGGTAACAATGCATCTCTAATATAGGCAATATCTTCTGCTTCTATTACTTCCATTAGGAAAGTGTCTCAATTAAAGATCTTCTATTTTGAATACCCATGGATAATACCATAACCAAATCAAGGAACTAGATGTAGGAGCATTGTACTGGTTCTATCTACAGTCAAAATATATTATCAAGACATAATTCTAAGAAATGGAGAGCATGATTATCATTCTATCCAAATAGAAGTAGATGATCAGTAATCCATACCCATCCGGGCCATCATTTATTTACCATGTCATGATCCCTTAGACATTGTCATGCCTTCATATGATGCTATCATCAATGCTATGTCTTTAGGTGAAATACCTTGGAGATACATGCACCACCGTCCATCGTTTCTATCTGCTAATAATGAAATAAGGGTTGATGAAAATGGAACTAGCAAACCAAGGTAAATGGAGTTGTATGGGATCCATCTCATTACATACAAGTGTATGTGGAAGAAAACATGGCTAACATCTCACCAACCATCCCCATTAATATCTCTAAGACCCTAGGTGTTGTCAAAAATGTCTTTATTGGTGCAAATTGCTCACCAGAAGAGATAATAGTATATATTGTATTATTTAAGGAGTATAGAGACATTTTTTCTTAGTCCTACAACGAAATTCCACATATAGACTCACATATTTTTGAGCAAGAGATAAAAACCTATCCTAATGTTAAACTAGTTCGATATAATTTAAGATCGATAAACCCTAGGAAGGATGTTGTCATAAAGGAAGAAGTAGAGAAACTTATCTGAGAAAAATTCATATATCTTGTCCCTCTAACCATGTGGGCTTCCAATATGGTACCAGATGAATAAAAAACAAGGGAACATTAGAGTGTGCACTAATTTTTTGGACCTAAATCTAGCATGTCCTAAAGATAACTATCCTACTCCATTCATTGATCAAATCATCAATGAATGTATTGGTAATGACATTTCTCATTTCTGGATGGCTTCTTAGGGTATAATTAGATTCAAATCCAACCTAAATATTAGCACAAAAATGATTTTATATGACCCTGTGTGACCTTTGCATCATATAGGAAGATGTCATTTTGACTAAAGAATGTCAAAGCAACATTTCAACATGTTATGTCTTATTTTTTTCACAATATCAAGAAAATTATAGAGGCCTATCCAGATGACCTAATGGGAAAGTATGGTACGATGGTGGATCACCCCAAGCACCTTACTAGGGCTATCTTTGATAGATGTCGTTACTATTAGATTCATCTAAATTCTCATAAGTTCATTTTCTGTGTTGTTTTGGGTCGATCATTGTTAAATTCTAGCATAAATGCACAAGCAAGATCACTGAAAGAAACACAATCACAAGATAGACACAAATATACCCTGGGAAACCCTCATGGGGTAGAAAAACCAACAAAGCTTTCCTCAATATAGATAATCAACCCAATACAAGATAGTAGACCACAACAAGAGGTCCTTCTCCTCCTATGCAGAACTCTCTCTCTCCTATGTGCACAATAGAAGTGTGAGAACAAGTGAGTTAAGTGAGGAACAACCTCCTCTACTTATACTTGTTTTCCAACTGACTTTTTACCCCATGAGGCCGACTTGTCAAATTGAGTCTAATAACCTTCGATAAAATAACTTTGGGCCGATCCCCACATAGGAGATCTAATAACCCTAGTTCCCATAATCCAATGGAGGAATAAACATCTCTGGATATACAATAGAGTCCCGTCGGAGGAATAAAACATCTCCGAAATAATACAAATATAATATTCTTTGAAGTTACAATATTTCAACACTCCCCCTTAACGAGAAGGATATTATAACAACAACTGTAGGAGCAAGGAGTCATCGACTACATGATACATGATACATCTATAAATCATTGGAAGCTTTCTTTATACATCATCAGTAACTCAAGCAGTTACTGGAACATCTTCAAGATCTTCAATACTAGAACATCAACATCTTCAATACTGAGTCTTCATCTTCTACAGCACTCAAACAGCTACATCATCATCACACGATCATCAACATCGTCATCAAATGATCATCATCATCGTCATCACATGATCATCAGCATCATCATCACATGATCATCATCATCGTCATCACACGATCATCAACATTGTCATCACACAATCATTAGCATCGTCATCACACGATCATCAGCATCGTCATCAACTGGATCCACTCGATCATCAGTACAACAGCAGCATATCCTACAATACACATGATACAATTACGGGATGATCAGTCCCTCTCACTTTAGGACATAGGTCCAAGGATGATACAATCCTGATCCACTTACGGGATGATCAATCCTTCTCACTTTAAGACATCTCTCATGTCTATGGATGATGCAATCCAGATCAACTTACAGGATGATCAATCCTTCTAACTTTAAGACACCTCACCATGTCTAGGGACGATGCAATCCCAATCTATTTATAGGATGATTAGTCCTTATCACTTTAAGACACCTCACCATGTCTAGGGATGATGCAATCCCAATCTACTTACAGGATGATTAGTCCTTATCACTTTAAGACACCTCACCATGTCTAGGGACGATGCAATCCCAATCTACTTACAGGATGATTAGTCCTTATCACTTTAGGACATAAGTCCAAGGATGATGCAATCCTGATCCACTTACGGGATGATCAATCCCTATCACTTTAGGACATAAGTCCAAGGATGATGCAATCCTGTCATGTACATTTTGAACCAAACGCTCAGGGACGATGCCGTCCTATATACGTCCACTAAGGACCATATTCTCGGAGACATCTGTCTACGAATCACTTTAGGACTGAAGTCCAGGGATGATACAATCCTCATCATTCGCTATGAACCACATTCTCGAAGACATCTGTCTACGGATCACTTTAGGATTGAAGTCTAAGGATGATACAATCCTCCATCAACCTCATCGTCGGAACAGGCAACCTCATCTTCAACCTTATCGTTGAAACAGATAGGCACATCATCGATACAGTATCCTCATCAATACAGGTATCATTAGTATGTATCATCAATACAAGTATACACATCATCAATACAAGTATCCTCATCAATACAAGTATACACATCATCAATACAAGTATCCTCATCAATACAAGTGTACATATCATCAATACAAGTATACATATCATCAATACAAGTATCCTCATCAATACAAGTATACACATCATCAATACAAGTATCCTCATCAATACAAGTATACACATCATCAATACAAGTATCCTCATCAATACAAGTATACATATCATCAATACAAGTATCCTCATCAATACAAGTACATATGCAAGTATTCTCATCAATACAAGCAAACATAACATAGATGCAAGTATCCTTTTCAATACAAGCAAACAAAACATAGATGCAAGTATCTTCATCAATACAAGCAAACATATAATCTAGATAAGCAATCTCATCATCAATATAGGTATCCACATCGATACCAGTACCCAAAGATATCTTCATCTATCATATCACTCCCCCTTTCGAGGAGAGTCCTTTTGAACTACACCAAGCTTGTCTCGGAAATGCTCAAACTTTACACGAGACAGAGGTTTGGTTAGTATATCAGCAACTTGCTCATCCGTGCTCACATATTCGAGCTTGATAGCTCCTTTTTGCACCATATCCCGTATATAGAAATAACGGATCTCTATGTGTTTTGACTTATCATGAAATACTGGATTCTCAGTCATCTTGATACAACTCTGGTTATCACACAGAATCATAGTGGGTTCCATCTCTAAGTCAAACAGTCCTGATAATAACTTACAAAGCCATACTTCTTCACAAATGGCAGAGAAAGCAGCTATGTATTCTGCTTCGGCTGTGCTGAGAGCCACACTAGACTGCTTCCTGCTATACCATGAGATCATAGCAGATCCCAGACAATAACATCCTACCGATGTACTCTTCCTGTCTGATGCACTTCCTACCCAATCAAAATTAGTGTAGCCATGCAAATTGAAATCATGATCTCCACTATAGTAAAGACCAAAATCTATCGTACCTTTTAAGTACCTCATCACATGTTTTGCAACTATCATGTGAACTCTTCTAGGTTCCACTAGATACTGACTCAAGGTATTCACAGCAAAACATATGTCTGGTCTAGTGTTAGTCAAATACATTAATGATCCAATAATCTATCTATACAGAGTTATATCCACTAACTCTGATGAGTTATCTACTAATAACTTCAAGTTGGAGTCCATGGGAGTGGCCAGGGCTTTACAGTCCAACATATCGAATCTTTTCAAAATCTCCACAGCATACTTACCCTGATTTAGAAAGATTCCTTTTGGGTCTTGCCATACTTCCAGGCCTAAGAAGTAGTGCATCAATCCGAGATCTTTCATCTCAAATTCTGAAGAGAGCTTCTTCTTGCACTTGATAATCTGTCTCTCATTTCCAGTCAGAAATAGATCATCTACATACAATAATAATATAACAGGTTCATCATTCATAACTTTGAGATTAAGGTTAGGATCAACTTTACTCTTGGTAAATCCCATGCTTGTCAAGAAACTGTCAATCCTTCCATACCAAGCTCTAGGAGCTTGCTTCAACCCATACAAAGCCTTCTTCAATTTGCATACATGAGTTCTTCCATCTTCTACCTCAAATCCAAGTGGTTGTTCTATGTACATTTCTTCTTCAATTACACCATTCAAGAAGGCTGTCTTAACATCCATCTGGTGTAGTTTCCATTTCATCATCGATGCAAGTACCATGATATCTCTAATGGAAGTGTACCTAGCAACTGGTGCAAATGTTTCTTCATAGTCAATTCCCTCTTTTTGAGAGAATCCTCTGGCTACAAATCTTGCCTTATATGTTTCAATGCTACCATCTGCAACATGTTTTATCTTGAATATCCATTTGGAGGACACTACACTTTTATCTTTTGGTTTGGGAACTATATCCCAAACATCATTTTTCATTATTGACTGGTATTCTTCTGTCATTGCTTCTACCCATTCTTTCTTCTGAACTGCTTTTTCATAGCTAGTAGGTTCCTGATCCACTAGATTACACATCAAAGCCATATAGTTGGATACTAGATTTGGTTTCTTCCTTTCTCTAGTGGAGCCTTCATGAGCTCCATACTTCTCATCTCCTTGAATAATGTCTCTGGCCCATGCTGGCCTTCTTTTTCTTGATAAGTTTGTAATGGGGGGTTCTTGTGGTTCTAGCAAGTCATGGTCTTCAGGTGTAGTATCTTCAGGAATGGGTGCAGCCTCTGTGATCCTGGAAGGTGTGAATTCTTCATAAATTTCTTCATGTTGGCACTTCCTAGATCTCTTGAGAGCTGCTTCTTCATCAAATGTCACATCCCTACTAATTTCCATATGATGAAAACCTGGGATGTAAATTCTGAATGCTTTGGATGATTCACAATATCCAACAAATATTCCCTTCTTTCCAGAAGGATCCAACTTGGTTCTCTTTTCTTTTGGAATGTGAATGTATACAAGACATCCAAATATTTTAAGATGACTTACCTCAGGCTTCTTTCCTGTGAACACTTCTTCTGGAGTTTTGAAATCAAGAGCACTATGGGATAGTCTATTTTGTACATAAACTGATGTTCTAGCTACTTCAGCCCATAAATACATAGGTAGGTCTTGATCATGTATCATTGTCTTTAAAGCTTCCATGATGGTTCTATTCTTTCTTTCCGCAACACCATTTTGTTGGGTATTGTAGGGAGTAGTTAGCTCTCTCTTGATTCCATCTTCTTTATAGAAATCTTCAAAATCTTTTGAAGTATATTCTCCGCCATTATCTGTTCTGAGTATTTTAATTTTCTTTTATGAATGATTTTCTATCAATGCTTTGAACTCTTTGAACTTTCCAAAAAATTCATTCTTCCCTTTTAAGAAGTATATCCAAGTCTTCCTTGAATAGTCATCAATAAATGTGAGATAGTATTCATATCCACTTAAAGATGTGGAGGGCATTGTGTTGATGTATATGTAACTTCGGAATGTATTTCACATATATGTATATTGTATTCCTATAGAGATGGTATTATTCGTCTATAAGGAAGTGTTGTCATTTATATTGTAAGTGTCGTAACTTATACTTGATGGGTTATTAGACCACCTTGTTTGGGGTCGGCCCTGTATAAGTCATGTGGGTCAAAGGGTTATTAGACCACCCTATTGCGGGTCGGCCATGTGGGTCAAAGGGTTATTAGACCACCCTATTGGGGGTCGGCCCACTCAGCATTATGTTATGTGGTTAAGTTCGAGCCGACATGAGTTAGGTAAAAAGGCAAGTCAAGTCAAGTATAAATAGAGTGCGGGAGGCACTCTATTTGCTCACTCACTTCTCACACATGCTCTCAAGGAGGAGAGGCGCACTTATGGAGGAGTAGGATTGCTGCTAGGTTATGGCTATCTCTATTGGTTGGTTGTATCATTTCTCTATCTATCTCTGAGGAAGTTATTGGGGTTTTTCACCTTTATGGTTTTCCCCAAGTAAATCTTTGTGTCTCTTGTGTGCTTGCATTATTGTCTCCATGATTGATATGCTGTAGATATGCTGTACATGTTGTTCTCTCAGTTAATATCCTAGATCAGATTGAAGTAAATTCTGAAAATTTAACATGGTATCAGAGCTAGCCTGAAAGAAGGCATGATATGGCATGTATGACACTTGTTGCACTTACGATGCTAGGGCTTGATATAGCAAAAACCAGTCATCGTAGCACTTTCGCTATAAATCCGTTTTGGTGAAGTTTTCGGATCTGAAATTGTTACAGGCCGAAGCTAAGATCTCCAGGTATCTTGTGTCCAAAGGACAACCTCTAATTCGTTGTACTTTGTGATTTATGATCTGTACAATATAGGGTTTCTGCCTCTTCCAGATCTGAGTCAAAATCAGGTGACCTTGGGAAAAAGGTCATATCTTGGGCTAGGAAGCTCCAAATGCAATTTCGTAAAAAGTGACAGGTAGTACACAGTCTGTACTATCTCAAAAACCTTTTTCAGAGGCCGAAGTTGAACCAGTGACACGTGGAACTCCGTACAAGTTCGCTCTCCTGTATTATCCCATAAACAGGTCACGTTGCGACATTTGGAATAACTCTCTCTCAGAGAATCCAATTGAGGTCAGACCTATCAGGATGGAAATATAACAGGCTAGGCTATCTCAGGAAACGTTTTCAGACCCTGTGGATCAAAAATTTCGGAGTTACACCAGAAACAATCAGGTACATATTTCTGTCAAAACAGAATTATTTTTTGGTACCTTCATTCATGACTTCCGGAATTTAGGGCTTTGAAGAAAGTTGGAATTTTTGTAATCGGAGACCACGGCTGGATGCTACTCATCAAAATAGAAATTTAGAGACCAAGATCAGAATTTTTGGCTGGGTAGAAGGCCGGGTTTGATCAGACCCTAGTTCGGGACTTTGATCAGAAAAATGGAAAATTAGGGCTTCTGTAAAAATAGGAATTTTTGAAATTTGTGACCACGGCTGGAAGCTCCTCAGAAAAATAGAAGCTTAGAGCTTTGGATCAAACATTTTGATTGGGCAGAAGAGTGGGCTTCATCAAACCCCAGTTCAGGGTCACGTCCAGTGAATCTGGAAGTTCCAAAGGCAAAATTGAGGAGTGAAAGTTTGCAGTTTTCAAATTCTGAATATACCAGTTTGATCAGCTCATCAAGATGCATATTTCTATCCTTTCGGAAGTTTGAAATTCAAAGTTTGAATTTTTGGGGTTTCTCTGACAAACCCATATCCAGCTCCAGGTCCAGTTCTTGCAAATCAAGTGGATTGGGTTAATCCTAGAAGAAGATGGATTGATCATCTGAATGAGTAAAGAAGTTCCTGTTTCAGAGGGAGATGAGGCTAAGGTCTTACATAAGAAGATTACAAGCGATCTCGACAGGTATGACTCATCGAGGTATGTTTCGATATTTGTCCATGATTAATTTTATGGTATGTTTGTCTTCATGTTATTACGGTTAGTACAATTTTGATTTTAGATTTGTCGTATCACCTTAACAAAATTATGAATGCATGATAGAAGATATTCATTGGTTAGGGTGTTGACACTTATGATTGTACTAATGCATTATGGTGTTGTATGAGGTTTATGTTGTCTACTAACATGAAGGTACACCAAGAAAGACAAATCATGTTCTGGTCCAAGAACATATGATCATGATAACATGAGGACAAAGATTCATCCATTGTCATGGATCTCATAGAAGATCCATTTACGAGGTATGTATAACTTGGTTTTGTAATAGTTAACCTATGAGATATACAGGTTACTAGCACAAGTCATTGAAGAAGAACAAGAAGACATCATGTGAGTATGTTAGACATAAATAGCTAGCATGCTAATCCAGGTATGTTTTTCCTATATCAAGATAGAATCCTACCTTGTGTTAGGATCTTATACTGTTGTTGATAATGATTATTCATGAAGTCATAGGTTTGAATAATCATGATTGTATGCATATTATGTTTCTTACCATAATTGATGATATGACTAACCAGAAGGATCATGATGGTATAGGTTTGAATAATCACAGGTTTTATGCATTTTATATCTCTTATCTTGATTGATGATTCAACTAACCTGAAGAGTCATAGCTTTGAGTAATTACAGGTTTAGACATGTTATGTTTCTTATGATTTGACTAACCATAAGAATCCTACATAAACCTTGAATGCTAATGCTTATTATTTCTGTTTGAAATGATCATGACTATACATGCTTGAGATTATTGTGTTTTAATAGTATACTAATAAATGTATGATTTTATATGAGATCACAAGGATAACACATTCATGATACTAATAAGCATGCATAGGAACCAAGGATGAATATGAGATTCAAGAACAGGTAATCCAGGAAGCAAAGATCAAGAGGGAGTACACTCCAGTGGTTTATGCAAGGATGCAGATATTCAGAGGGAGTTGACCATCTCTCTACATCCCACAACAGAAAGGTGTAGAAGAAGCTACTTCAGATTAGGACTTCACCAGCTCCTGCAAGGAAGCGAAGACTCAGAGGGAGTCCACCCAATGAACAAACAAAGATAAGTATTTGAATTGTCATTTCTTAAATAATACTGTTCAATAATGTATATACTGATGTTCCTAGAATTAGGTTGTGTATTATGCATATTAGAATAATTGCATTGATGAACGGTATACTCCTAATATGCATGGGTAAGTGGCCTATGGCACTGTACAACATTCCATTGCTACTTATCTAGAATGAAACCTCTTTGCTGACATGTTGGGAGTTGTGCACACTCTTAACAATGTTCTGGTAGAGATTGGAAGGCATCTAGAAAGTTACGGAATATGGATAAATGTTGTATTGAAGCATTGGCTAAGATAATTGCATGACTGTATGGCATATTTCTTTATGTGTAAGAATTTGTTCTGAAAACTATGAGATGTCTTCTAATCATGCAATTTAACTTGTTGTGTAGGAAAGATCATATGCCATCTCCTACAAAAGAAGAACTACAACATTTGTTCCAACAAAAAAGATATCTATTGAAGATATTGAAGTTCCCAGGATCTGGGATGAAGAAATGAAATGCCATGATTCGTCGATCATGAAGAATGATGTTTGGGATGTAATCCCAAGACATGAAGGGAAGTTTGCTATGACTTCCAAATGGAACTAAGCATGTTGCAGATGGCAGCATTGAGAAATATAAAAGTGATGAAATAGAAGATACACCAGATGGATTCAAGACAGCTTCCTTGAATGGTGTAGTTGAAGAAGAAGTGTACGTAGAGCAGCCACTTGGTTCTGAGACACATGATAGGAAATCATATATGTGCAGAACTTGGTATGGTAAAGATAGATTGATTGCCGACACGCAGCGGAAGCTTTCTTCCAAGTTCGAGATGAAGAACTTGGGGATGATGCACTATTTGTTTTCTTTTGGCATGGAGGTGTGGCAGAGTGCATATGGAATCTTCCTTGGACAAGGGAAGTATGTAGTAGAGATCCTGAAGAGGTTCGGGATGATGAACTGGAAGGATATGGCCACACCTATGGCATCGAATCTGAAGCCTCTATGTGATGCTTCATCTGAGCCGGTTGATGTCTCTTTGTATCGTCAGATGATTGGGTCCTTAATGTACCTGACGAACACGAGACCAGACATTTGCTTTGCTGTGAACACATTGAGCCAGTTCCTGACGGATCCGAGAAGTGTTCACCTGGTTGCTGTAAAGCATGTTCTGAGGTACCTGAAGGGTACAGTGTATTATGGGCTCAGGTATGAGGAGAATCAAAAGTTTAACCTACAGGGTTATGTTGATTCAGATTGGGATGGCAGTGATGCAGATAGGAAGAGCACATCTGGGTGCTGCTTCAGTATGGGATCAGGTGTGATCTCATGGTTTAGCAGGAAGCAGTCCTACGTGGCACTGAGTATAGCTGAGGCAGAGTATGTTGCAGCCTGTTCAGCTAGTTGTGAGGCAGTGTGGCTATGGAAGCTACTGTCTGATTTATTTGATCTCCCGTTGGAAGCTACTGGTATCTTCTGTGATAACCAGAGCTGGGTGAAGCTATTCAAGAACCCAGTGTTTCATGACAGGTCGAAACACATAGAGATCAAATATCACTATATCAGGGATATGGTGTAGAGAGGAGCTGTGAAGCTCCTGTATGTTACGACGGACGAGCAGATTGCAGATGTGCTGACAAAGCCACTACCCAGAGTGAAGTTCGAGTACTTCAGAGAGGCTTGGCGTGCTTCAGATCGAGGACACTTCGAGGAAGAAGTGATGGACACATTTGCTGAAGCCATTCCAAGCATGTTGGAAGGGGGATCCTTCACATGGCTGTGGATGTAAGCGCTGGATGATGAGCATCAGGATGATGTTCTGGTTTCTGCTTGGATATGATCAGTTGGATCATTATATGTATGTATGTATGCATCATGTTGGATGCTGGATATGATCAGTTGGATCATTTATATGTATGTACGCATCATGTTGGATGCTGGATATGATCAGTTGGATCATGTGTATGTATTTTGTATATGCATCATGTTAGATGCTTGGACCATGTATCTGTATATGTATCAGGTGGATACATTGTATGATCAGGTGGATCATGTATGGTGATATGTATCATGTATTTGTATTTGTATCAGGTGGATGCATTGATGATCAGGAGGATCATGTATGATGATATGTATCAGGTAGATACTTGGTATGCATCAGGTAGATGCATTGATGATCAGGAGGATCATGTATGATGATATGTATCATGTATTTGTATCAGGTGGATACATTGTATGATCAGGAGGATCATGTATGATGATATGTATCAGGTAGATACTTGGTGTGCATCAGGTAGATGCATTGATGATCAGGATGATCATGGATGACGAGCTTCAGGATGTTGCTCCAGATGATATGCAGCAGGATGTTGCAGTGATGATCAGGATGATCATATATGACGAGCTTCAGGATGTTGCTCCGGATGACATGCAGTAGGATGTTGCAGTGATGATCAGGATGATCATAGATGACGAGCTTCAGGATGTTGCTCCACATGACATGCAGCAGGATGTTGCAGTGATGATCAGGATGATCATAGATGACGAGCTTCAGGATGTTGCTCCAGATGACATGCAGCAGGACGTTGCAGTGATAATGATCAGGATGATCATGGATACATCAGGATGATGTATGGTGAGTATCAGGTTGATACTCTGTGGCCGTGGATCAGGTTGTGCAGATGAGCATGTAATCCGGTGCCCTGGGAGATTTGCAGATGGTCCTTCGAGGTTTTGCCTATGGCATGTAATTCGGTGCCCTGGGACATATGGCAAATGCTCTTTCGAGGTTTTGCTCTGGGAGGACATGTAATTCGGTGCCCTGGGAGATCTGCAGATAGTCTTTCGAGGTTTTGCCTATGGCATGTAATTCGGTTCCCTGGGATATCTGGCAGATGCTCTTTCGAGGTTTTGTCCTATGGCATGTAATTCGGTGCCCTGGGAGATCTGCAGATAGTCTTTCGAGGTTTTGCCTATGGCATGTAATTCGGTTCCCTGGGATATCTGGCAGATGCTCTTGCAAGGTTTTGCCATGACCACATGTAATTCGTTGCCCTGGGAGATCCTATAGGTAGAGCTGTGTGCTCGTAACATCCTGGGATGCTCTTGCGAGGTTTTGTGGTGAGGTCACATGTAATTCGGTGCCCTGGGAGATCCTATAGGTAGAGCTGTGTGCTCGTAACAGCCTGGGATGCTCTTTCGAGGTTTTGTGACGCACGTAAAAGTCCTGAGGATTCCACAGTATGGCCAGTGATGATGAAGACCTGCAGGTGGTGGGCCTACATCCAGTATGAAAAAGGACTGGCTCTGTAGAACTTCCTATGACGAGTAGATTCAGAGATTGATTGAGATAGCAGCAGCAGTGACGATGATGATGACTCGATGACGATTATCCAGTGACGATGATCCAGAGAAGATGACTTGTGCTAGAAGAACTGTGCTGAGAAATACCTTCCTAGTTAAGAGGGAGTGTTGATGTATATGTAACTTCGGAATGTATTTCACATATATGTATATTGTATTCCTATAGAGATGGTATTATTCCTCTATAAGGAAGTGTCGTCATTTATATTGTAAGTGTCGTAACTTATACTTGATGGGTTATTAGACCACCTTGTTTGGGGTCGGCCCTGTATAAGTCATGTGGGTAAAAGGGTTATTAGACCACCCTATTGGGGGTCGGCCATGTGGGTCAAAGGGTTATTAGACCACCCTATTGGGGGTCGGCCCACTCAGCATTATGTTATGTGGTTAAGTTCGAGCCGACATGAGTTAGGTAAAAAGGCAAGTCAAGTCAAGTATAAATAGAGTGCGGGAGGCACTCTATTTGCTCACTCACTTCTCACACATGCTCTCAAGGAGGAGAGGCGCACTTATGGAGGAGTAGGATTGCTGCTAGGTTATGGCTATCTCTATTGGTTGGTTGTATCATTGCTCTATCTATCTCTGAGGAAGTTATTGGGGTTTTTCACCTTTATGGTTTTCCCCAAGTAAATATTTGTGTCTCTTGTGTGCTTGCATTATTGTCTCCATGATTGATATGCTGTAGATATGCTGTACATGTTGTTCTCTCAGTTAAGATCCTAGATCAGATTGAAGTAAATTCTGAAAATTTAACACATTGGTCCACATACATCTGAATGGATCAATTCCAAAATGCTTTTGGTCTTTGTTTCACTCTTTGGAAATGGGTTCTTGATGTTCTTCCCTTTTGCACATCCTTTGCATGTGCCATCATGGTCAACCTTTAAGTCCGGCAGACCTACAACTACCTTGCTTACATGAGGTAGTGCCTTGTAGTTAATGTGAGCAAGTATCCTATGCCATAGCTCATTCGGGCTAGTGACTTCATGTACACGGGCAGCTTCTGGATGACCCTTGAGCTTGTACAAACCTCCTTCCTCTTCACCAATGACAATTGCATCCTTAATAGATTTACCTTTGGATCACATTAATACTTGTCCATCAATGAATGCAACTCTATAGCCTTTCTTGTCCAATGTTGAGATGGAAAGCAAGTTCTTCTTCAATCCCGGAACATACAAAACTTCCTTCATCTTCATGGGGGTTCCAGAATCAAGTTTGTAGTTTGCTTCACCAATTCCCTTGATGGGATATTGATAGTTATCTCCTAGAGATACCTTTTGTGGGGAGGTCTTTTCTTCAAGTTTTGATAGAGTCTTCTTTTGTCCTTTCATGTGCTTTGAAGCACCACTATCGATAACCCATGTACCTTCTCCAGGTGTTATAGATCCAGAGAGTGCGGAGAATAGAACATACTCTTCTGCATCTTCTTGTTCACTTCTTCTAGATCTTTTCTTGAAGAAGGTCCTTTCTTCATCTTCTTCTTCTCTTCTAGGTCTTTTCTTGTGAGGCCTTTCTTCCTCTTCAACTTCTTCTTCACTATAATCTTCTACAATATGTGCTTGATGTCTTTTGTGGTGAGTACCCTTTTTCTTCTTCAGAGGACAGTCCTTACCAATGTGTCCTATTTTGTGACAAGTAAAACATTGGAATGAGGAGTAATCTCTTCTTTGATTAGATCCTCTTTTCTTTTGAAATATTTGTGGAGGATGAGACTCCTTGTGACTATCCTTCTTAAAGTAGGATTGATTCCTTCTTCTCTTGGTGTGGGTGGCCAAGGCTTGGTCATCTTCCTTGAGCAATGATTCTCTGTTGGAAACCCTGGCTTCCTCTTGACTGCAATCCTCCCAAACCAAATCAAAATTCATACTTTCTTTTCTGGCACACATGGTTTGGATGAATGACTCCCAAGGTCTAGTGAGACCATTTAGAGCAGTCATGACTAGTTCATCTTCATCAAGAGTATCTCCAATAGCATCTAGTTGTTCTTTGAACTGAGAAACCCTTGAGAAATAGTCTTGAATAGATTCTCCTTTATTCATCTTGGTGTTCTTCAATTGAGCTCTCAGGTTCATCTTCCTATTGATGTTCTTTCCCTCATACATTCTGGAGAGAGCATCATACATTTCCTTTGGGGTATTCTTGGATTCCACTTGGGGAATCAAGTGGTCCTTAATAGAATCAGCAATGATTCTCTTTTCCATAATCAAATCTTTCCTGTACTTCTCTTTAGCTTCATCTTCTATAGGTTCTGCAATCTCATCTTTGATATAATGGGAAAGATCATTCTCTTCAAGAATAAGACCAATTCTATATTTCCATGCTCGGAAATTCTCTATACCCTCTAGCTTGTCTTCAAGCTTAGTACTTGGGGCATCTTGCCCAGGGGGTCACTAAAAATTGAAAATTCCAAAAATGAAAAACTGACCTTACCAGGAGATTGGCTTGACTGAGGTGAGGTGACTGATGTACTTACTTTATGGAAACTTCAATTTTTCATCCTCCAAACTTGACCAGCGAACTTCGGATCTGCTGTAGAATTCTGGTTCTAGTTTTCTGGTTTTATCGCACTTTTGTCAAACTAGGGTTTGACTTTCTTGGAGTTCTACCCAACCAAAAAGTTCAATCTAGGGATCAAAAAATTGGTTTTGAGAAGGGCTATCCAGCCATGTAATCAGAATTCAACAATACCAACTTTTTGCAAAAACCCTAATTTTCACCGGAGAGACAGATAGAGATATTTTCACCTTGTGAAAGATGTCCTATTCAGGCTAGCTCTGATACCATGTTAAATTCTAGCATAAATGCACAAGCAAGATCACTGAAAGAAACACAATCACAAGATAGACACAGATATACCCTGGGAAACCCTCATGGGGTAGAAAACCCAGCCAAGCTTTCCTCAATATAGATAATCAACCCAATACAAGATAGTAGACCACAACAAGAGTTCCTTATCCTCCTATGCAAAACTCTCTCTCTCCTATGCGCATAATAGAAGTGTGAGAACAAGTGAGTTAAGTGAGGAACAACCTCCTCTACTTATACTTGTTTTCCAACTGGCTTTTTACCCTATGAGGCTGACTTGTCAAATTGAGTCTAATAACCTCAAATAAAATAACTTCGAGCCGATCCCCACATAGGAGATCTAATAACCCTAGCTCCCATAATCCAATGGAGGAATAAACATCTTTGGATATACAATAGAGTCCCGTCGGAGGAATAAAACATCTCCGGAATAATACAAATATAATATTCTTTGAAGTTACAATATTTCAACAATCATTGGGCTTCATAGATTCAAAGGATGGAATAATGGTAGATCCTTTCAACATTGAGGCAATAATCCAATTTAAACCCCCACATAACTTGTATCAGTTACAAAGCTTTCAAGGGAAGGCCAGTTTCTTATGATGATTCATTGCTAACTGTGTTGAAATAACAAAGGGTTTCATGAACCTGCTTAGGAAATGGGTACTATTTATATGGGATTATAATTCTCGGAAATATTTCAATGCATTAAAAAAGGCTTTTATTTCTACCACACTGCTAAGTCCTCCAGACTATAGAAAATATTTCCTCTTGTATCTAGCAGCATCTAAATCAATGGTCAAAATGGTCCTAGTCCAAGAAGATGATTCTCACGAGGAACATGTCATTTACCACCTAAGTAAGAGCTTGGCAGGTCAAGAACTAAGGTATTCTCATGTTGAGTAACTAGAAATAGTTGTCATGCATGTGATACAAAGGCTTCAACATTACATTATCATTAGAAGAATGAATTTTATTTTAGACATCAATCCATTTTAGCACATCTTGTTTCAATAGATTGTTGGTGGCAAGTAAAATAAATGGATTTTTATTCTTTAGGAGTTTGATCTAGGTTTTGTGTCAATGCCCAAATCTAAGAAGTGCTTGGATTTTGTTGATTTAATGTAATATATTCCCTGAGATAATGAGGGTACAATGGAAAATGAGTCATTTCTTTATGAACACATTTTTCTCATCAGTTTGGAGGACCCATGGTATGGAAACATATTGATTTACCTACAAACCTAGAGGATCCTTACTTAATATTCTCGTGAAGAGAGATGTAAAATATGTTACCAAGCAATACATTATGTCATCACTGAAGACGCATTATATCGTCAAGGAATTGATACTATCATAATATGTTATCTAAATCATGAGGAGGTGGAAAAAGCACTCAATGATTACCATGGTGGAGTCTGTGGTGGTCATTTATCCGGGCTTGACACAACCCAAAATATTTTTTCTGTGGGTCATTTTTTGGCCCTCAATTTTCAAAGAATGTGTTGAAGCAGCTAAGAAATGCCATCCCTATCAATCCTTTACCAAGAAAATGCGTGTGCATCCTACTCCACTCTATCCAATTATCACCATCGGCCACTTCACACAATGGGGGATAGATTTCACAACATGTAATCCATCATTGGGAAAAAGACATAAATACATTATTGTGGTTTTTGACTACTTCACTAAGTGGGTCGAATCCATTCCTAACTTTACGTGCAATACCGAAACTGCAATACACTCCATGTTTAACTATATCATAACGCATTTTGGTATACCCAAAGAGATTGTCATTGACAATGGAAGCCACTTTCAAAACAAATTGATGACAGAGATGTATGAGAAACTTGGGTTTTAGAAAGATTTATCTTCACCATTCTACCTTCAAGAAAATGGATGCATAGAGGTAGTTAGTAAGTCCTTGAAGACCATACTCCAAGGGACGGTGAGTAGGAATAGGAATAATTGGCATATAATGTTGTACCCATCTTTGTGGGAATATAATACCTTGTTAATTTTTTATCTTTAATTCGAAAATGAAATAGTACTTGAAATCAAATAACAATGATACACATAATCAATCACATTCAACACATGAATTTACCCTGGGGAAACCCTCTATGACTAGAGGGAGAAAACCCCATCAAAACCTTCCTTAGTATATTGATAGATAGCAGAGAATGTATTTTACATCAAGCACCCCCGGTGCAATTACAAAGCAAGAGAAAGATACATAAGAGAGACTCAGAATAATATCCTACAGAAAGATAAGTGCCTTTCCTTCGAGGGAGAAGAGAACTCACTTAACATTGAATTCATGAATATTTTATAACATATTTATATATTCTTCACATGCATCGGCTTCTATTTTTATCTTATGACTTCATCACGAACTCTCCCTCCATCTGGATGTATCAATATTGCATGAAGAAGAGTGCCCTAGTACTTCTCATGCATTACATTAAATCGTTGAACTGAGTCTGACGATGAACTCGCCCCTTAATTGAAATCTTTCCCACTTATTTAGGTGTCCAACTTAAGTGTCATCATGCAAGTGTCGCAATTCCAGTGTCATCTTTTAGTTTAACATAAGTGTTGTCTTTTAGTTTAACATAAATGTTGTGATGCATTAACACTTAGTTAAATCTCTTAACTAATTCTTTCTTGTTAACATCACTATAGTGATCAATTCAAGTTCTCCTTTGATTTACTGAAGTCTTCACTGAATTTTAACAATTCGAATTCTCTCTTAATTAATTATTTTATGTGCAATTCGAATTCCTCACATCTTATCACATATTATCTTTATATCTTGTCTTATATGCATGGTACGCATGTGCTAGCTTAGGTATCATATAAAATATACTAAGTATATTTTACCAATGATGTGATCATATTGTCCTACTATCATTCCAAGTGGTTATATGCTAACGTAATTGACTCTAGGGGTGGCCAGTCCCTAGTGGAGACTTAATATCTCAATCATGGTTAGTAGTACATCACACACCATACATGCTTTGACATGCAAGACTATAATACCTCAACACATAGGGATCTGTCTTGACACATAATACCTTAGACTTGACTAGCAAGACTATTCAACATCATCACTTCGACATACAAATCACTTGCCTCAACACATGAAGCTTTAACCATTCTTGATTCCAACTCAAGATTCTTCTCCAGGTTTCCTGAGTCCAACTTAGGCTCCTATAAGGCACTACCTTGACACATGAGGCTCAATCTTGACACACAAGATTGACCTAGAGAATGAATCATGATGTTGTAACTTTAACACTCCCTCTCAGCGAGGGAGAAATTCTCTTCCATTCCAAGCTTGTCTCGGAAGTACCTATAATTTTTCACAGACAGAGGCTTAGTCAACATATTTGCAATCTTATCACCAGTAGCAATGTACTGAATTTTTATGGAACCTCTCTAGACCATGTATCTAATGTAGTGATACTTCATCTCAATGTGTTTTGATATATCATGAAACACACATTTTTTTGAGAGATTAATACAACTTTGATTCTCAAAGTGAATGACTGTGGTATCAAGATTCTCACCTAGCAACCTAGAAAGTAGTTTCCTAAGCCACACAACTTCTTAGAAAGAAGCACTATCTGCAATATACTCTACTTCTGTAGTACTCTGGGCTACAGATCCCTGCTTCCTGCTGGACCAAGATATCATAGATGACCCCAAGATAAAACAAAATCTGGATGTACTCTTTCGGTCCACAATACTACCACCCTAATCTAAGTCAACATATCCAAGTAACATCACTCCAACACTAGAATCATATATGAGTCCATAAGCAATAGTACCTTGAAGGTATCTAATCACATGCTTAGGAGCAACCCAATGTATATGTCTTGGCTCAGACATGGACTGACTCAAGATACTCACTGCATAACATATGTCTAGTCTACTATGTATCAAATACACCAAGGAACCAATGAGTTGTCTATACATGGTAGGATCCATTAGATCCAATCCAGAATATGACTCATGTAGCTTATTTAGATTAGACTCCATTGGAGTAAACATGGACTTACAATCCATCATACCAAATATCCACAATACATCAACTGTGTACTTTCCTTGAGAAATAAATATCTCATATTTCCTTTGACAAACTTATAGACCAAGAAAATAGTGCATAAGACCTAAGTCTTTCGTTTCAAACTCATAATTGATCTCCTTCTTGCACCAAGCTATATGTTTCTCCTCTCTAGTAAGTAACAAGTCATCAACATAGAGAACCAAGATCAATGGTTGGTTCTTCACAACCTTGAAGTACAGGTTTGGGTTAGCTTCGCTTTTGGAGAACCCTAAGCTCGGAAGATAGCTATCAATCCTTGAATACCAATCCCTCATGGACTTATTAATCCCATACAAGGATTTCTTAATTTTGCATACATGGGAATCCTTCCCATGAATTACAAACCTCTTAGTTTGTTGTATGTAAACCTCTTCCTCAACCTCACCATTGAGGAATGCATTCTTCACATCCATCTGGTGAAGTTTCCAACCCAAAAATTAAGCAAGGGAAATTATGTTTTGGATAGTAGTGTACCTAGCCATAGGAGTGAATGTATCATCATAGTCTATCCCTTCTTTCCGTTAGAAACCACGAGCCACAAATATTTCTTTATACTTTTCAATACTTCCATAAGCTGCATGCTTGATTTTATAAATCCACTTGGAAGTTACTATTGAATTCCCATTGGGTTTAGGAACCACTTCCCACACATCATTATTCATGATAGATTTTTATTCTTCTACCATGGAGTCTTCCCATACTTGCTACTTAGAGGCTTCCTTCATAGGTAGAGGGTATTGAATCACTAATGTGACTCATTTGTGCTATGTATATTGAAAATATTCCAGGTCTCTTTCTCTCTCTAGAGGAGCCTAGTGGTGCACCATGATTTGCTGCCTCTTGCAGAATGTCTCGACACCATGCAAATCTCCTCTTAGAAGGAGGTTCATCAAGATATTTTTCTATCATATCTTATGGCTCTTCAGGATCAAGCAGATCTGCGAACTCATCTAGATTCTCCCTCTCACCATCTAAAAGGTGAGAATCAGAAACTTGATCCTCCATCATAGGAGTATCATGCTCCTTCATATATGAATCACAACAAAGTTCTTTGGAGCACTTGAAGGTATCCCTTTCGTGGAATGTTACATCTCTGCTGACTTCAATGTTTCTTTGTCCCGAAACATAGATTCTATAGGATTTGGAGGATTCACTGTATCCAACAAATGTTCCTTTATTTCTGGATGGCTCCATATTTGTTCTCTTCTCTTTTGGTATGTGGATGTAATCAGGGCAACCGAAAACCTTCAAGTGTCCAATATTTGTTTTTTCACTAGTGAAAACATCTTCGGGAGTCTTTTCTCCCAAGATAGCATGAGTGCTTCTGTTCTGAATATAAAAAGTACTAGATTCTTTTGGCCATAAGGATGTGGGAATATCTCGATCACACTATTGGAACATCAAAAACCCACTTTAGACTTAGGATATATTTTATTATTCTTCCATGATTAATTTCCTAGGTTTAGACTATGTAGTTGGCCTAATTTTTATCTTTTGTGGGACCATATTCCATCTTGAGTCACTAGGGCGCACTTGGATATATTTTGTATAAGATTCTGTATAATTCTATATTATTTCTTACTATCCATGGACTAGAAGGGTGCCCTCCTGCTTTAGATAGATTTATCCTACTTTTTCTGCTTTCTAGTGGATAAGGTAAAGCTAGTTTGACTTGGAAATTGTCTCTACTTGGACAAATTGTTATCCTTGATTTTATTCTCTCCAAAAGTCATCATTACATTCCATTTTCATAACTCACTAGATTCCATACCATATTTAGCTAATTCTTGAGCCTCTTGACATATTTCGAAGGTGATTTTTCTACCTTGGGGGTTTTATGCTTTTAGTAAGCCCGCCTTTCTTGATCTTTACAACTTTCCTTCAATGCATTCTATTTTATCTCTTTATGATGTATTATATATTATATTCATATTGCTGAATAATGTAGATATGAAATTTACATCATTTGATTCCTCTCTCTTATGTTTCTATTTCAATATTATTCTTTCAAATATCTGAATAATTCTTGCGAGGACTTCTTTGCTTCAAGATCCTTGGCTATTAGAATTATTCGTGGTATTCAACCTATTTAGAATTCTCACATGGTATCAGAGCTATAGAATTATCACATGGTATCAGATCTTGAGATATCTTGATTAAATTAGTATTCTAGTATAATATTCAGAGAGTTTGTTTTGCAGGTACTGAAGATCAAATGGAAGAAGTCTATTGTTGAAGAAGAACTCGAATCTTTCCATATATCATCATGTTAGAAAAACAGGATCGCAGAGCAATAACAATAAACAAAAATTCAAATATAATCACACATACACATTACAAGAAAGCTACAGATATATCGTGGTTCACCCAACTTGGGCTCTGTCCACACTGAAGTTGCCAGTCCTTATTATTATACCATCCAACAAAGTGAAGGGATACAACCTACAGCACAACCGTTGCACTTCCTCTTCACTGTCTCACAGTCTCTCTTCTCATCACAGAGATCTTTACAATGCATAAAACCTAATACATCAACCCTAGCCGTGTTACAATGTCTTTCTTTTACAAGGGATATACAATGGGAAAATACCACGGGTTACCCAAAACCATGGGCCCGTAAAACAACCCAAAACAATTTCCTTCGGGGGCGCTGCCCCCGGACCCCCCAGCTGGGGGTTATAACCCCTAGATCCCGGTGGGGGGAGGTTTCTCTTTTACATATCATATAAAGCTGGGGTACAAACACGGCTGAATAATAATATATTTGAATCTAGAGATCAGGCTCCACAACCAACACATCATTGTTATCCTATTACACTTCAGATATTGAGGATCCTTTTCCAGTCAATGGTATCCAATAAGGTCATCTAATAGTTATTTGGAAGTCCAGTATACACTGTGAGGTTGTTGGTTGCGCCTTCACTTCCTTTGTACATGCTCCTGCCAATTCCTACTTGATTGCTAGCACATTTTTCAAGAAGCTGGAGACATCTCTCAGTTATCTCATATGTCTTCTTATTCGAATCATCAACCAGTTGTTGCAGCTCATACATGCTCAAAACATTTCCTTGGGTTTCTTTTTGGTGTGTTATTGGATGCTACAGAGGCAGAATTATAGTCTGGAGTGGTTGGTTTCTCTCTTACTATCATGATTTTGATCCACTACATGATTATGGTTGGAATCTACTCTCGGAGTTGCATAGAAGATGGAGGACATCATCAAGACTCATTTGGACCTGATCTCACGAAGCTCAAGTCTGGTGAGCACATTCCATTTCTTCCCAAGAAGAATATTTCTCCAGATATTTGACCAAGTTCTCACTTTCTTGGATTTTGGAGAACCTTATTATGGTGTATTCCATGTTGATTTTGAGGGGATGTTTCTTCCCAAGTGGTTTTCCTTCTTTCCTCACCTACATCGACTAATAAATTTTTGTAAAGGGTGACCGTAGGCCATTTTTTCCTTGGCCATCATAATCTTTTACTCACATATAGTAAGGCTTAAGCTGGGGTGTTGGAACATCAAAAACCCACTTTAGAATTATGATATATTTTATTAGTCTTCCATGATTAATTTCCTAGGTTTAGACTATGTAGTTGGCCTAATTTTTGTCTTTTATGGGACCACATGCCATCCTGATTCACTAGGGCACACTTGGATATATTCTGGATAAGATTATGGCTGATTACGTCTGATTTCATACTATTCCTGGATTAGAAGGGCATCTTCCTTCTTTAGACAACTTTATCCTACTTTTATGCTTTCTAGTGGATAAGGTAAAGCTAGTTTGACTTGGAAACTATCTCTACTTGGCCAACTCGCCCTCCTTTATTTTATTCTCTCCAAAAGTCATCATTACATTCCATTTTCATCACTCACTAGTTGGCATACCATATTTAGCTAATTCGTGAGCCTCTTGACAGATTTGGAAGGTGCTTTTGTTACCTTGGGTGTTTTTATGCTTTTAGTAAGCCTTTCTTTCTTGAGATTCACAACTTGCCTTCAAGGAATTCTATTTTCTCTCTTGAGGATGTATTATATATTGTATTCATATTTTTGAATAATATAGAGATGAATTTTACATCAATTTATTCCTCTCTCTTATGTTTCCGTTTCAATATTATTCTTGCAAATCTATGAATAATTCTTGTGAGGAATTATTTGCTTCAAGATCCTTGGCTATTAGAATTATTTCGTGGTATTGAACCTATTTATAATTACCACACACACATCATGGATTTTGCAACCTCACATATTTTTCTATTCTTTCTTTCAGCAACCCCATCTTGTTGGGGGTTGTAGGGTACAATCATCTATCTTTTTATTCCTGCATCTCGACAGAAGTCATTGAATTCATTTGACTCAAACTCTCCTCCATTATCAGATATCAAAGAATGAATGTTATTCCCAGTCTAATTCTAAACCAATTCCTTAAACTCTTGAAACTTGTTGAAATTTTCACTCTTTGCTTTCAAAAAATTAACCCATGACTTGTGAGAGAAGTCATCTATGAAAATGACATAATATAAATAACCACTCAAGGAGGGTGTAGACATAGGACCACATAGATCAGAATGAATCAAGTCAATGATTACCTTGGATCTTTTGGTACTACTTGGAAAACTCTTCTTAATGTTCTTTCCAAGAGAGATATCTCTACAAATACTATCAAAATCATATTTAAACATGGGCATACCTTTCACCATCTTTGGAAATCTGGGTAGTGCTTTGAAATGGAGATGACCAATCCTTATATGCCATAGATCACAAGGACTGACTATGTCATGGATCATGGATTGAATGAGTTTTACAGGAACTTTGTAGAGACCTCCCTCTCTAAATCCAATCACTGATGTAGATTTCAAGTCTTCATGCTTAGGCCACATGAGCGCTTTGTTGTCCATAAAGATAACTCCAAATCCTTCATCTTATAGAACCAAAAAAGACAGGAGGTTTCGAGATGTCTCGGAGAATCCACAATATTCATGTTTTTTAATCGACGTTTCGAATCCATAACATGATACATTCTTCAATCTAGGGACAAACATAATTTCATCCATATGTAGTACATTTCCTGAATCCAACTGGAAAAGAAGTGGATCCAATTCCTGAGATCGAATAGGTGGTATTATCTCCAATATCCACTTTACATGAAAAATTATTTTCCTTCATATCTATGATAGCAATCCTATATCCAGTCATGTTCTTGGATGTGCCACTATCTACCCTCCATGTCTCAACACTAGTGGTAATGGATCCAAAAAGTGTTGAGACAAGATAGTACTACTTATTTGTCTCTTGATCATCGTGTGAATTAATTCTTGTAGGTTCATATTTTGTAGCAATAGAAGCATGAAACCTACCCTTGAACTTTCCTCTTTTCTTTGCACATAATTCTCTTGTATAATGACCCTTCTTATTGGAATTGAAACATTTAAATTTAGACTTATCAAAGTTCTTGAAATCATTCTCCTTTTGATGAGATAAATTCTTGTGAGATTTCTTACCTCTTTTCATTTGTGCCGCGAGAGTGGGGTTCCCTAATTTGGAGGAAGCATACTTGCTCTAGATTCTCCCTTCTTCTTGTAGGAAACCATGCCATGGTATCTCAAAGTTAGGTTGCACTTTTTGACCATTTACTGCAGCCAAGAATGTCTCCTATGAAGATGGAAGACCATCGACATCAATCTGAATGATACCATCATCATCGAGCATCACACGAATGATCATGATTTGATCTCTTACTTGAGATATATTTGTGAAGAAGGAATCCACAACTTCATCCTTTTCCATCTTCAGATTTCTAATCTTGTTCTTCAATTCCCTCTTTTGACTAGGTGCCTTCTTCTCATAAATATTTGTCAAAGTGTCAACGCATTCCTTTGCAGTCTTAAAAGGAGTAATCATAGGCATCAAGTTGTCTTTCACAAAATCATAAATAATCCTTTTTTCCTTGGCTTGATTCTTATTGAAGATAGTGTGCCCTGCATTAGTAGTAGGCTCTTCAATAACATTAGATACATAGCCATCCAAATCATTCTCTTCTAGGATATTCAGGATCCTAGCCTTCCAAGTATTGAAGTTTGAAGTTCCTTCAAGATAGTCTTCCTTTCTTACTGAGATTGAAGCCATAATTATTCAAGTATTGTACACACTCATGATCTACATAGGCTCAAGATTGATTGTTGAACTTATCTCTTTCATGCCCTAAGATTTGAAACCATGTTAATTTTTTATCCTTAATTAAGAAATTCAATAGTACTTGAAATCAAATAACAATGATACACATAAGCAATCACATTCAATGCATGAATTTACCCTTGGGAAATGCTTTATACCTTGAGGGAGAAAACCTGAGCAAAACCTTCCTTAGTATATTGATACATAGAAAATAATATATTTTACATGAATCACCCCCATTGCAATTACAAAGAAAGAGAAAGATAAATAAGAGAGACTCATAATAGTATCCTTCACAAAGAGAAGCGATTTGCCTGCAAAGGAAAAGAGAATTCGCTTCACATTGAATTCATCAATATTGTATAACATATTTATATATTCTTCACATGCATTAGCTTCTATTTTTATCTTCTAACTTCATCATGAACTTGCCCTCTATCTGGATGTATCAATCTTGCATGAAGAAGAGTTCCCCACTTCTCATGTAGTGCATTAACTCATTGAACTGAATCTTAGGATGAACTCACCCCTTAACTGAAATTTCCCACTTAGTTAGGTGGCTAACTTAAGTGTTGTCATGCAAGTGTCAGAACTCAATGTCGTCTTTTAGTTTAACATAAGTGTTGTCTTTCAGTTTAACATAAGTGTCATCATGCAATAACACTTAGTTAACTAGATATTCTTTGTTACCACTTAGTTAAATCTCTGATGAAACTTCTGCAATATAGGTATCAAATACATTCTGTTGTACCATGGAGGAGCAAGGAAACAACCAGAAAACACTCCTTTATGTAGGATAGAATGAAATTTGATTAATTATGAAACAACGTGATTAAGTAGTTATATTTTTCTGTGTTTTAGCATATTTTTAATCAACTAAATAAGTGGGTGAGCACTATGTGTGGACAAGCGCAGGATCAGATATAAATACAAAGAATGGAAAGAATCAAGCTCTAGTCAAAAGCCAGAGAAGGACATGAAGATCATTTTTCTTGATTTATAGGAAGGAATCTAAATAGAATGAGGTTGTGATTTCCAATGTAGGGACTGGGGTTGAAACATTGTAATAACTAGAGGCACTTGGATAGTAGGGGCCTAACGCATTTTTGGAGACTATTCTCTATTTTTCAGTTTTTTTTATACAATACCTAAGCTTTACGATTGTGATGGATTATATGGCATTTTAATGAAGGACCAACATTCTTTACCACTTGTGAATTTATAAGTTTTAATTAGCTCTGGTAATACACATTGAGGAGGGCCCCCTCATTGTGTAGAACATGAGTTTTCTGCATTGTTTCCATATCATTTTATGCATCTCGTTGTTTATTTCTGAAATGAATACATGTGGATTATTCGAGACATTTATTCTGATACCAAAAACATAGTTTTCTTTTATCTATAGTCCCATATTACAGTATTTGTAGTTCCAATAAATAGTCTGTAGTCCTGTAGCTATGATCCGCAAAGGAAGTTTTCAGATCTACATTATTATTTCCCGAACAATATTTCTTGACTAGATTAGAGTCAAGTTCCTAGTTAGATGTATGTGGATTTCAATTAATTAGATTCCATCTTTCAATAGATAGATCAGTCATGTAAAATATTTATGCTTTGAAATAGACAAGGCTCATGCTTTGGATTTCAATTAA
The DNA here is from genome assembly GCA_027924585.1 of Larix kaempferi. Taxonomy (NCBI): domain Eukaryota; kingdom Viridiplantae; phylum Streptophyta; class Pinopsida; order Pinales; family Pinaceae; genus Larix; species Larix kaempferi. The sequence goes on from BSBM01000029.1 coordinate 5,643,349, forward strand.
ATATATTAATGATATCTTAGATTAGATTCATGTTTTTATATAATAGATTCATGCTTTCAATTAACATAGATCCATGCTTTCTTAGATTAGATTCATGTTTTTATAGAATAGATTCATGCTTTCATAAAATAGATTAATGTTTTCATAGAATAGATTCTTGCTTTCATAAAATAGATTTATGATTTTAATTAAATTAGATTCACAATTTCAAGAGGTTCATTTCTGCTTCTAATTTCATTAGATTGAACCTACAACTGATTAGATGTTGTGCTCCCTTCATAATATATTTATACCTCTTAACTATTTCTCCCGGAAATATGACCACCCAACGACAGAGATTCTCTTAATAGTGCACAAACAATGTTGAGTGCCTATGAAGTTTGTACATTCCTTGGTTGATATTTAAAGTGAGGTTCTTGAACTAATACTTGCAAAAACTAGGAATTTCTGAATGCCACCAATCTCTTAACTGATTCTTTCTTGTTAACATCAGTGAAGTGATCAATTCGAGTTCTCCTTTGATTTACTGAAGTCATCACTGAATTTTAACAAATTGAATTCTCTTTTAATTAATTATTTTATTCGCAATTCGAATTATCTCATATCTTATCACATATTATCTTCATCTCTTGTCCTATATGCATGGTCTACATGTGCCAGCTTAATTATCATATCAAATATACTAAGGATATTTCCCCAACGATGTGATCATATTGTCCTACTATCGTTCCAAGTGGTCATATGCTAAATTAATTCACTTTAGGGGTGTCCAGTCCCTAGGGGAGACTTAATAGCTCAACCAGGGTTAGTAGTACATCACACACCATACATGATTTGACATGCAAAGAATCACCTCAACGCATGAGGCACCACCTCAACACATGATGATATTTTTTTGACACACAAGACCTTATCCTTGACTAGAAAGATTGGACAACATCATAACTTTGACATACAAAGCACTTTCCTCAACACATCAAGCTTTAACCATTCTTAAGTCCAACTCAATATTCTTCTCCAAGTTTCCTAAGTCTAACTCAAGCTCCCATAAGGAACTACCTCGACACTTGAGGGTCAATATTGACACAAGATTTACAACAAGTTATACAACTTGACGAGAACCCGACATTGTTCTCGTTTTTTGGGGGATCAATTTTAGTAGCTTTTTTTACCTTTGTTTCAAAAAGTGTGTATATTGGTAGCACGGTTTTTCATTTTGAGCCATTTTTTTTCTATTTTGAAACTTCGTGGTCATAAGAAAACTATAACTTTATTTACAATGGTGTTTTTTAAAAGTTTACAAAAAAAATACATTTAATAGCTAGTTATAATTCAAAAATACATACATTTTTGAATGTTTTTAACATTTAGAAGCTAGTTAGAATGAAAAATATATACATTTTTGAATTTTTTCTCTAAACTTTTCTCTTAAAGAAGTCATTTTTGGGGGCAAATTTGTAAAAAACAATGAGAAAATAAAGACATTTCAAACAATTTTTAATGTATTTTCAGAGATTTTATGTATAAAAACTATATTATTTAACATCATTTCCATATAGTGATGATTCACATAAAATCAAGAAAAAATATACCATATATTTGTAAAGATATTAAAAAAATAATATTAATTCTCAAAATAAAATCTTAAAGTGGAAGCATTACAAAAATATCCTATCGAAAATTTGTCAAATTTGAAATTTTCCTCGGCGACATGAAACTAATAAAAAAAACTATTAAGACCAAAATCTTCATCGAAATTAACATTTTCTACAACTTGGATCTCTTCCTAGACCTCTTAATAAATTTTAAAAACCATATCAAATTATTTAAACATTTAAAACACAATATCCTAAACTAGCAAAACAATGCTATGTTTTAGGTTCACATTAAGTTTTCATAAAAAGAGAATGGAGAAGTGGATTCTCCAAATAACAAAACCCCCTAAATAGTAAAAATAACAAAACATTAATATATATATATATATATATATAACAATAATCAAAATACAAAACATTAAAAAATATATTAAAAAACAATAATAAAAAACAAAACAAAATATACACAATATAACATATAATAATATAATAAATAACATAAAACAAATATAACAATAATATAACATAACATAACAAATGATATAACATAATAACAAAACAAAAAATATACATAATATAACACATAATAATATAATAATATAACATAAAATAAATAATATATAATATAGCATAAAACAAATATAACAATAATATAACATAACATAACAAATCATATAACATAACTTAAAAAACAAATAATATATAAAAACAAAATTTAAAAGCTATAACATAAAAAAATATATAATATAAAAACTAACCTACACTTTTGTTGGTTCATGTTGGATTTTTGTATGATATGTTAGAAGTAATGCTTCCATGAATATTAGAGATATGTTTACAGATTGTAATTATGGTTTTGCTAAGTTGTCATCGGAACTCACATAGATTGTAAGTTGGTGCTAGAGTGTCATAGTGATCTAGATCCACAATTCATGGATCTAGAGAGTTCTCTTATTCATATAAATATGTAACTTGTGTGAAGCATTTAATAATAGAAAAATATATTTTGTGTGTGTGAAAATGCTCACTCTCTATGTTCTTGATATGGTATCAGAGCCTCACTGGGCTTAATTCCCCCATGGGAGTGCCCAAGAAGATGTGAGAATCATAATAGCTAGTCTATTGTTAGTATAGGAGAATAAAGTAGATTTTCATGTGTGAGTTTATTATTGTTATGCAAAGCCTTTTTTGTGAGTGATTATTTTGTGGAAAGTTTGCTGCTGTGCGGATTTGTTATTATAGTGTTCTATTCTTCAAGTGTGTTGTGAATATATATATATATATATATATATATATGAGCACTTGTTTCTTGATATAAGTTGGCAGCCCCGGTTTCAAAAGCAATGGTTCGTATGTGTGTACAAAGAGGTCACCTTGTATGATTGATTTTTGAGTATCCAGACTTCCTTCCTAGATATTGACGGATAGCCAAAATACAAATATCTGACATATGGATTAATGTCCATAGGACGATTCATGACTTGACTGCTCTATCACGGAAGCCCCAACGAGCAGATTTTGTCAATATTGTCAATTGTGCAAGTACATCAATGATGGTCAGAAGCGGTTGCAACTTAAATGTGTCAAGTGGGAAGATCGAAGTTGTGGAGAAGAAAGAGCGTAAACCGGGAGATTTGAGAGTGGGTGCAGGTGACAGTGAAGACCAGCCATTCTTTGAATCAGACAATAAAATATTGTAATTTGTGATTTAGTATTGATGTGTTTTTTCAATAATTGTCATGAAGAATTAAGGGAGGCTGTTGGAAGTAATGCTTCCATGAATGTTAGATATATGCTTACAGGTTGTAATTGAGGTTTGTTGAGTTGTCATTGGAACTCACATAGATTGTGAGTTGGTGCTAGAGTGTCATAGTGATATAAATCCACGATTCATGAATCTAGAGAGTTCTCTTGTTCATATAAATGTATATCCTGTGTAAAGCATTTGATAATAGAAAAATATATTTTGTGTGTGAAAATGCTTATTCTCTATTTTTTTGATATGGTAATGAGGAAGACTGATTCTTGGAATTACACTGCCACCACTTGGGGGCGGCATGATTCCAAGAATCACCTTCCCCCATTACCATACAAAATCCAAAAATCTAACGGGAACTTTGTTTGTTAGGTTTTATAATATATATATATATATAACTTTGTTTGTTAGGTTTTATAATATATATATATATATATATATATATATATAGAGTTGTTATATTATTATATTTGTTTTATGTTATGTTATATTATTATATTTGTTATATGTTATATTATATATTATTTGTTTTATGTTATTTTTTAGATTATTATGTGTTATATGGTGTATATTTTTTGTTTTGTTTTTTTATTATTGTTTTCTTTAATATATATTTTTAGTGTTTTGTATTTTGATTATATATATATGTTTTGTTATTTTTGTATTTGTTTTATTTGTATTTTAGTTTTATTAATTGTTTTTCTAAATATTTTGTTATGGTATTTAAGCATAATGCAAAAAATTAATTTTTTTAGAATATTTTAATTTTTTTAATTTAGTTGTATTTTAATATTTTTTTATTTAATTGTTTTATGTTTTTTTAATTGTTTTAATTTTTTGTTAATTTTTTTTTTAAATGTGTTTATGTCTATTTTGTATTTTTTTTAATTTCAAGAGTTTTGATTGAATGATGTTAGTTATTAGGGTCACAGTTTGGAACAAGGTTTAATTTTAATCTTCTTGTCAAACAAAAGTGATTATGGGTGAACCACTTTTTGGTTGAGGGATTTATTTAGGGTTTTGATTGCAATCACATTGGTCGAGGTTTAAAAAATATTGTAATTTTAGCTCTGGAAAAAAAGGTGCTACCGGTAGCACCACTTTTCAAATTCAGGGTTGTTTTTGTTGTTTTTAACACAAAAATATGAGCCGGGGTTTCAAAAATGTTGTAATTTTAGCTCTGAAAAAAAAAGGGTGCTACTGGTAGCACCACTTTTCAAATCGAAGGTTGTTTTTGTTGTTTTTAACACAAAAATATGATTTTTTATGGCTAGAGTTCTCGTGTTGAGTATAAAGTTCTCGTCAAGTTGTATAACTTGTTTGACCTGGAGAATGAATCATGATGTTGTAAGTTTAACAAACCTTAGTCAAGACTGCAACAGGTTTAACTCCTTTCCATCTTGTATATGGAGTGGATATTTTGTTACCCATTGAGTGTGAAATATCGTCATGGAAGCCGCCTCTCATTTTTCTATGTACTCAATTGATATATGTCATTGGGCACACCTATGTTTGTGGGATTTGTGAATGTAAAATTTTCACTATTAACAACCCGGTTTCAAGTTTATCACAGAACATAAAGTTTAATGCCCAACCCCATTCAATACATTACTGGTGCAAATGGAATTTTTACTCATAAATACTTATGAACCAGAAAAACATGAGAAACATTTACAAATTTATTTTTGAGCAGATAAAATGCACTCACACATAAAAGTTTCAGACTCAAGATTTTTTTAGGAAAATGCCTCAAGAAAAACCCACAAGGGGAAAATCTATTGGAGAGATAATTCTTCTATTTCTTCTTCAACATAAATTTACAACAATATAAATACGAAGTAAAAAGAACTTATCTCAACCTACAAAGACAAATTTTGTTTCCTTGAAAATAGTGTTGAAAGTTGTCTCGTTTTTTGTGCACATCTAGCCTTCAAATTGATGCCAATATCAGCACAATATGGATTGTTTCTCACAGTCTGATTTCCTCCATGAAATTCCTGCTAGGTTCAGTTTTCTACCTTGGTTATTGTTCCCACTATAATATCATTTAAATCCCTTGAAATTCATGCCATATTTAGTAATGAAAATCGTGCCTCTTCTACAGGAGTATGTTGTACAAATAACACATTAATTGTTGTACAAATCCTTGACATATGTGCCTGCAGTGTTTGGAATCGTGCTAATATATTTCTCCTCAATTTTTGTGTTGCGTAACTACTGTAGGTTGCCTCGAATAGTGTTCCTAGTCGTCTTCTCTCTCTATGCATCCTTCTCTTCTCAAGAGGTTGAGCTCTCCAAATCTCATGCAAATAATGATGGGCCTCTCTCTTGCAATTTTCCTTTTTTCTTGTTTAATGAGGGTAAATGAAGGGTCACAAGATTCAAAGGCCCACATTGGATCTTGTGAAATCAAATCAATGGATGAGATCAATTCCATTTTTCTCTCCATAACAATTAAATTCTATCACCTCATTAAGTATTTCAAAAAGTCACTTTATGACTCTAAAGTGAAATTAATTTCATATCTCATGAAATTAATTCAAGGGTCATGTCACTTTTCCCCCTTTAATGATGTAGGAACAAAGTCACTAGGGGAACACTTTCCTAGGTACAAAATCAACACTCCCTCTTACCAATGAAGGTGTTATGCATTGTTGTGCAGTTTAATAACCTATGACTAGGAAATGGAGGTCACTAACGTACATACAATTTTATTGCAGAAACATAAAAGCAAATACATGTAACATTCAACACTTATTTCTGTTCATAAAAGAAATAGGATTCAAGATGAAGTTCATACCTAGATAATTGACGGTTGATCCAAGCTTTCGAAATCCAATCTTCTTGATCCACTGCTACACTGATCCAACTGATGGACCCGCAAACAAACAAACTACCTTTCTCAAAGCAATTTGACCAAATAGAGATAAACAATTGAATTGAAACTCATATATAGATTCATATGACATATTCAAACATCAAGTTTATACAAAGACAAGTGGTAGTTGAAGGGAAATCTCTGATTTTATTTGCATAAATAATAGCTAGTTATACATGTCTTGCAACTGGCATTGTTGTAATCAGACACTGGACTCCTGCTTCTCTCTCTTGAGTAAGTATTCCTCCATCATTTCTTTACCAAAGTTGGCTCCCATTTCTCAACCCCCTCCCTTTGTATTTATGGCAAGGTTAGGAAGTTAGGCTCGAAAGGCAGTTGGTTTGGGAATTTAAGGTAGTTTGAATAACTTCCCTACTAATCCATAATTAGTCGTTTTATATATTTTTTCATGATTTTTGAAGATACCTGCAAGTACAATTTTGGACAAACAGAAAGTGACTCACGGCTCTTATGTCTTTCAGCTAGTGGGTGCAACATTTCACATGATACTTGTGGGTTCTCTATATAGACACCCGTGGTTAACCCACATGTTGGATAGTATCAAAGTCGCGGTTATGCTTCAAAATAGTTACAAAAAATATTCCTATTGAGGAAAGGATTGAAAATTTCAGATCCAAATCATTTAAGATCAAGTAAGCTCTTCCATCCGTAGTGTCCTTTTGTGCGACCGACAAGGAAATGTGGTCATAGACAAAGAAGTGCTAATTTAACCGATAACAGATGCCCCCTAATGTATGAGGTTAGAGGGAAATTGATGGCCGAAATGCATTACAATCCAGGAAGAAAAGTAGTAAAGAAGCCACAGGATGAGATTAGAAATGGTACCTGAAACAGAAACAAGGTCAGCAAGCAATTACAATCTTAATATCATGAGATGTTTGGAATGGTAGAACATGATCTCCAATACATAACAGAAAAATATGTATATAGCATGGCCACTAAAATACTAGCGTGGATCCATGTCAAAATAGAATATCATAGCCATCACAACAAACTGTATCTATGTCTCATCAAGAGCCAAAAATGGGTGTGGCTCAGTCTTGTGCAGCTTGGGCAATACAAAAATATTATGATACTATTATAGGTCCAATGTCTTCATCCAAACCATTTCAAGGTACAAATCCTAACCATGCAAATAAATGAGTTGAATTCGAACATGGAGGACACTGTTTGATTACCGGCCAATGATGGAAACCGTTAACAAAAGCGAGAACACCCACCAATAATGAAAATGGGGTCCAAGGTACATAGTAAATTCTAACAAGTGTGAATAATAGGTTTTGAAGTCGAACACCTGAAGAATCCATTGAGTAAGAGACATTAATTTATTCCCGCTACCCAATAGCGAGGGAAATTGCCACTAATGACTGGAATCCCCGAGGTACTGCCAAAAAATCTAAACTTCATTCCCAGAGAAAGATGAGTTGAATTCAATGGGAATAATTCCATTGGAAGAGAGGCCTTAAGGCATCCTCCATCATCCAAAATGAGAAACAATCAAAGGAATGGCCGACACATGAGGTCAAGGAAACTGGAGAATGGCCGACACGAGGATAATCCTTGAACATTTGAGCACCAGATGTAAGTGACTTAGGAAGCTTTGGACTGATAGGAAACATGTTATAAGTTTGTCATGTAGGAGACATAACAAACTCTCCGTATGATTGGAAGAGTAACCGATCGGAGGAGTACTCAACTTTGGAATTGGGTTAAAACCTAAAGCCAAAAACTAAGACCCAAAGACTCAAATTGAAATGCCATATTCAAGGATAGACTGTTGCCGTAAATGAAACAAAATAGTGGAGATTCCCCTTCCCTTTTCTATTTTAGTTAAAAAATGTATTTTCTTAGTTTTAATGAGAATGAAAACAGTGAAAAGAAAGCTCGATAATATCTTTCTTGTTAATTTTAATGAGTCCAATAAAACAAACTCAATAGTCCTTCTCCATTTTTTAAAACAAGCTCGAAGAGGGGAGAGAATAATGCTTTCTATAAGTCCAACCATGTGTAATTTAATGAGTCCATGGAAGGGAAACTCAGGACCTTCTTCATGTTTTCACGAGTTTGAAGAAGAGATAGACTAGTACTTTATAGTTTATGGATCTGTGGAATTTAATATCGAGCCTGGATCTGTTTTTGCTCGACAGTGTTTTCATATTTAAGGAGTCTGAAAAACTTAAACAAAAAATCCATACACCTACTCGTGGATTTTAATATCGAGCCCAAGTTGGTATGTGCTCATTGGTGTTTTCATATTTAGGGAGTCTGAAAAACTTAAACAAGAACTCCATACTGTACTTTTTTGTAAAGTTATCCTCCTCGCCCAAAAAAGTGTAAAAGTGTATGAGAGAGGACTCTTCTAATCATCATGACTAGAGTATAAATTTTTCGTAAGTAATCCACAAAGATCCGGAAAATGGGTAAACTTATATCTAAGTGGATATATGTTCAATTCCTTTAACGAGTTTGAACAAGACAAGTATTTTCGTTAATCTTGTTAATTTTAAAGATTCTAACAAGAGCATGAAAAGGCTCCATCGGAACAGGGAACTTAATATTAGGTAAAAAATGATGTACAATGTATAAGTTCCTTGATATGTCAAATGACAAACGGACTGTAGATAGAATCAACGTCAATGGATTAGCAGAAAATGGTAGTTGAAAGTGAACAAAGGAGATTCAAAATGACAGAATAGATCTAATGTGTTGAGTTAAAATGACATGTCAAAAGAAAACAAACCTTTGTATTAATCACCTTTTGCAACTGATAGTGAGAAAAATGCCTTTTAAAGCTTTAGCTAGCAAAACAACTCAAAAAGGTCATTAGGATTAAATAAAATTAAAAAAGGAATATGAAACTATATAAAGGGGGTAAAAATTTGAAAATAATTTGTATAAATAGTGTCAAATTAGAAACATAACTCACAAAACCATTTTACCATTGGAGAAAAGGAGAAAAACCCTCTTACTTCAAATGTCGATTACAATCAATCTGGTATGTGGAATCGAACTCTGTGAGTTGCAGGTAAGATATCTCTTCCTGATCTATCAATTCAATCCATTTCTTTAAGTTTTTAATGATTTTTTTGAGGTTTTTAAGCATATTTTAAAACTAGGGCGTCATACCTACGAGTCTGGATGAGTAAAACTCACGGGATTCCTATAGTAAACTCATGAGTTTAATATAGGAAGACTCGCGGGTACCCGCCTCTGTTGAAGAGGTGAAGCCACGGGTACCACAGTTCAAACAGAAAAACCACAAATTAATGTATGGAATGGAAATGGTTGATGCGGGATTGTTCTAACTTGGAGAGAGAGGGAGCATGAGGCCATGGACATGAATGCCATGGTATATCCTCTTACAATGAACACATTAAGGAGGTGTGGGATCTTAAAATTTTCCATACTACAAACATGCGTGCACAAACACATCTGCTCCAAATGCTTATGGGATATTGGGATGTCGATCATGGCATGTTCAAACTCCAAGGAGAGATGTTGGATATTACCATTGATGAAATATATTTCATAACTAGTCTATCTCGACGGGGTGAGGTGGTGAAACCCAAAGGAACATTTAGGGGAGTTGGTGCTTTGTATATTCAATATTACATCAACACCTACTACGTAGCCGACATCAAAAAAAGCGGGATCCAAGTTCTAATTGGGAAGATTGAAAGCTTCCCACTAAAGGTGATCCTGAGCACAATAAACAAGATCGAGGGAAGTGCAGCGCAACACTTGGCCTCATTAAACTATATGCAGATAGGAGTAGAGTGTCTACGCAATGTTATATTCGACTAGTGCTCAGGGTTACTAGTGAACATGAAATATCAATTGACAAAATGAAAGATAGGGAAGAAAAATAATTTTGGATACGGTGGTATATTATGCACCTTTTTCTTTGAGAGAGTCCCTAATCTTAGTGCGGGGATGGCCCTACCAGCATTGAACCCCCGCGAGCCATTGATGAATCGGTGGGGTGATATCTTCTTGCGTCAGGGTGGTGGAGAAACAAGCTTGTCATATGCCGACAAGGATTATCTAGGGTGGTGGAGCCACCAAGTACCAAAACTAGAGTAGTTTTCGTATGCGGGCATGGATTTCCAAGGTGATCCTGAGATCATGCTACCTCCAGAGGAATCCTGGGGAGAGATAGGTACCAAAATGTGTTTATTTTTTTGAAAAATTATTTAATTTTTACGTTTTTTGTATATATAATTTTTATAATGAGTATGAGTACTGACAATATATAACTTATGCAGATGTGGGAGAAAGAAGGCCTGGTGGGCATCCTAGAGTATACACACGACCAACTAAGCCAAGTGTTGTGGATACTATGCTGAGGAGCATTGAGGGGAAGATGACTTAGTTGACTCATGAAATCCCTACATACAAGATAGAGCGAATGTCGCTTGATATGCAGGAACATGTAGTAGGGGTGCCCCCAGCATGGATCCGGTTACTTAGGAAAGTATCTAGGCTAGCCATCTATTATAGAGAGGCTGTAGCAGAGCTAGCTGAGGCTCCTCCCTCTCCATAGGTAGAGTGACATATTATTTTTTGACGCTGTTTATTGCCACTTTGTATATTTTGACAGTACTTGGCTCAAACTCATATGTATTTTTTGGACTAGATATATAAATAGATAGTATCGATTATATACATGTTATCTTATGTGTTTTATATGTTATTGTGTATGACACAAATTCCATTCAAGAACATAATTTGCATATGCATCAGCTAATGTATTGAAATTCCTTGAAATATGTTGATATGTAATGTAATCAAAATGTATTTCAAGTAATCTAACTCGCAAAAAATGACGCAGCAAAGAAGGATCTCTAACCCTATACTCACCCGTCAACTGAAGTAATACTAACTGTGAATCGGGTCTTACCTCCAAAAATGAAATGCGGTGATGGATAAGATCTCGGAGTAATTCGATAAATACACTATACTCAGCTACGTTGTTCGTCATAGGGCCCAAACAAGCACCTCCCAAAGAAACAAGTTGGTTAGAGGGTGAGTAAATAACCCAAGCCACTGAAGCCAACTAACGAGTGTGGCGAATAGCGCCATCATGAATCTTATGAAGCACTCATTTTCATATGAAACCACAATCCAGAAGACACATAAGACGATAAATCAAAAAGAGAGTAACTCTATAAAGAATGTACAACTATAGTACAAGAAAAATCATGTAGGCCTAAGCGTAATACTTTTCCAAGTAGAGCCGATTTCTATGCTCGGGCAACTTATAACCATCATAATCTGTCAACTCATAAGATCCCTTCTTCAGAACTTTAGAAACAATATAAGGTCCAAGCAACATGGATTTAAACTTTCCTTCCCCTAAGGGATCCTTGTCCTGGTCATATACCAAAACAAGGTCTCCTTCTGAGAAAACCCTTGGTTCTATAGACTTATCATACTGATGTTTAACTCGGCTCTTATGAGCTTCATTCGCAGTGAGTGCATCACAATGTTCCTCATCTAAATGCTCCAAATGAAACAAATGCTCTTCCAAAGCATAAGTTTTGGGAAGCAATTGGATAGCCAACTTCAAATATGGAATGTCACATTCAACTAGTATGGTTGCCTCCAACTCGTGAACGAGTTGAAAAGGGGAAAAACCTATAGCATTCTTAACATTGGATCGATATGCACAAAGAGCCGGATACAACATGATGTGCCAGTTTGATCTACTGGCATTAATGGTACGTTGAAGAATAGTTTTTAACTTTTTATTGACTGCTTTGACTTTCCCATTCACCTGCGGATAAAACGAAGACGATTGTTATTGTTGAAAACCTAGCATAGTGTATAAATTGGTCATCATGTTGTTCTGGAAATGTCTACCGTGGTCAGTGACGATATCATTAGGAATACCGAACCTGGAAATGATTTGATTGAAAACAAAATAAGTTGTCATTTCTCCATCTTCTTTCACAGTAGGCATTGCCTCAGCCCATTTCGTAAAGTAGTCAATCGCAATGATGATATGGTGATGTCCTCCAACCGAAAATGGATTACAAGTCATAAAATCAACCCCCCACTTGGTGAAGGGACCTTCTGTGATAATAGGGTGAAGAAGAGTTGGGTGTGCACACATTTTATTTGTGAAAAACTAACATGGTTGGTAATGTTTCACAGCTTCCACGCAATCTTTAAATATTTTGGGCCAAAAATACCCAGCACACAGTATTTTCTGGGTTGTTTCCAACCCAGAAAGATGACTCCCATAGGATCCACTATGGGCATCATTCAATACTGACTCAACTTCCTCCAGAGTCAAACAATGGTGTAATATGGAATCTACCCTAGGTCTATATAGCGTGTTAGAAATAATGAGGTAGTTCTTGGAATGATGCCTAATATTTTCTCGTTCGTCTCTATAGAAAGCCAGTAGACACTTCAAATTATGGAGATATATTAAAATGTCTCCATACCATGGGTTAGAGGTCACAATAAGAAAAATATGTTCATCAGGTAATGACGAATCTTCCTCATTGCTCATTACATTACTAAGAAACTCGGAGATAAGCTCGGCGAACACCAAAGAATTTTTTGACTTAGTAGATTGGAATGTTAGGTCAAATTCTTGCAGAATGACAATCCATTTATTAATTTTCCCTGCGATGATACGTCGGGTTAATACATATTGAAAAGGATTAACATCTTCTATAACTATGGTGGTCCGTAACAAAATATAATGATGTAATCTCTGAACGGCATAGACAACAACTAAAGCCAATTTATCGACGTGAGAGTATTTAAGTTCAGGAGTTACAAGTGCACACAAGAGATAATAAATGACATGCTCTTGGAGCTTGTCATCCTCTTGAACTAGGACTATGCTAATCGTGGAAACAGACGCCACTAGATATAGAAGGAAATCCTTAGTATAATTTGGCGGGCTCAGCAAGGGGGCTGATAATAATGCTTTTTTCAAAGCGTCAAACTAATTTTGTGCAGTCTCATTCCATAAAAAATGGGTATCTTGCTTAAGAAATCACATGAATCCTTTAGTGATATTTTCATAGTTGATAATAAATCATTGTAGAAAATTAGACATGCCTTGAAAGAGTTGAAGTTGTCTTATGGTGCAAGGAAGAGGCAGTTTGAAAATCAACTTTCAAGGGGTCAACCATAATACCACGACTAGACTCAATGAAACCTAGTAAACGTCCAGAATTGACGCAGAATACACATTTTTTAGGGTTTAACCAGATCTTGTAGTATCTGCATCGTTCAAACACGAGCTGTAAATGGTCAGGATGATCTCGTCTCTTATGAGACCGCGTAGGGATATCATCCAGATACGGTTCAACTACGTGTTCGAGGTCATGGAAAGTGAATTTCATAGATCGTTGGAAAGTGGCTCCAGAATTCTTCAATCCGAACGACATTTTCCTATAGGAAAAGGTACCCCAGGGACAAATAAAAGCCGTCTTGTGTTGGTCTTCGGGTTTAATTTGGCTTTGGTTATATCCCGAAAAATCGTCCATGAAAGAGAAAATTTTCATGGTTTGCACACTCATCAATGATTTGATCTATGAATGGTGTGCGATAATTATCTTTTGGATAGGATTTATTAATGTCCTTAAAGTCCATACATATGTGTATGGTCCCTTGTTTTTTATCGATTGGGACTGGGTTAGAAACCCATTCCATCATATCGATAGGATAAAAGAAGCCGACCTTAAGGAGCTTTTTGACTTCATCCTTAATGGTCGTAGATTTCCTAGGGTTGACCGGACGAATTTTTTGTCGTAATGGTTTCACGTTAGGATAAGTCGTGATGACGTGCTCAAAAATAGAGGGTTCTATGCCTGGCATGTCCTCGTAAGACCAAGAAAAAATGTTGCGGAATTGTATAAATAATTTGGTGTACAAAGTGATCTCCTAGGGAGAACAATTTGCTCCAATGAGAATGTTTTCCACAACGTTAGGTTTGGTGGAAATATTGATCGGTATAGTCATCGAAATGTTCGACGTGTTACCTTTATCATAAATCATTTGTTTCATAGAAGGAGTGATGGACAAATCAATATTCCCACCAGGTCTCAATGAAAACTCTCGACCCTTCTCAATCTTGTTTAGATCTGGAAGAAAATAGGATTTGCGATGCATATGTTCCCATGGATGATCCAGACCTACCATAGCTTCCAGGATGGCTTCGTCAAAAGGAAAAATAGTATCTAAACAATCAAAATAATGTGTGGAGTTAACTGACCATGCAAGTGCATAATCAATATCTGACTCTGTTGAGACTGATGGAGTCGAGATATAATATATCGCATCATTTTTTGATGCTTGGTAAGCCACTTCTACGATGGATAAGGGAACAATTGGTTCTTGTTGATTAGGAAGGATCCATGGATAAGTTGTTTGACTAACCGTAAAAACCTCCCGAGACAATATGTCGGTGGTACTCATTAAACCAATATATTTACAGGAGCAGGTAGATCAAATGTGCCCATAAAATATGAATACATACCTACTCCTAAGCTCTCACTGGGGACGAGCTTGATCAATCCAAGGGATGTTCGAATCCGACGGAGTTGTTTTGTTTTTCCAAGCAAAGGATAGTTGATTGATCGTGGTGATCTTACCTTCATGAGGGAACATAAGCACTCAAAAAATGAACAAGGAAATGGCCTAAATAGCATACGTCCAACTTCTTCCCAACAATAGATTATAGTCGAGAGAAGCATCCACAACTTCTACCTCCACTGACACTACTTTACCGTCAAGTTGAATCTTGAGTGAGGGTAAGACTCCATGCGAACGGAAAGATATTCCATCAAAATCATTAAGTAATGTAATCAAAAGGGTTAACTTAGGAAAGCCCATGACTTGGTAACAAGATATAGACATTACGCCTGTTGACGCACCTTCATCTACTACTGTTCGTCCAATGGTCTTTGAACCATGTACTACTTCTATGTGGAAGGCCACGTCGTAGGGAAAACGGGTTTTGATATTTGACATATCAAATCTAGCAAGCATACTTGAAGAATCCATGCTACTTATTGCCGCTAAAAGTGCATTACGCTGCGTTGGGAAGCTTTGCAATACTTCTAGGGAAGACATAGCACATGGCGTTTGGGCTAGGTCTTCTACAACATAGTAATTTGGAGCAGCTCGTGCATTAGGATTTTGCATTTCCCGTTTATAGACACCTTTTGGTATCTTCGGCGAAAGGAATGTTGGTCTCTCAATGTGGAGAGGAACAGATGAATCAGGAATATCTTTGTCTTTCTGTTTCATGTTCGGGTTATAATTCCTAGCACTCATCTACAGTAGAGTGTGTGAGTTAACTATATTAATATAATATTGATCAGTTGGTGTAATACAGTGAGTACCCCTAGTATTAGAGCTTCCAGAAGCTGGGATTTGTCCTTGGGGAAAAGGATCCTTCAGGACAGCTGGTTTCTTTTCATGTAATAGCTTATGGGCTTCATCTATGAGAGGGCATTGATGAGTGAGGTGGTATCCTTTACAAATTTTGCAAGGAAGCTTTACCTTCTTCTGATATTTCTTTCCATCCTCGACATTTTCAATATTCTTGGGATTTTGTTGGTTCCCCTCCCGTTTCTTACCCTTTTTCTTATTGTTGGGTTACTGAGGACCTTTTGTTTTGTCTGCACATTTTGAACAGATTCTATTTGTGAAGGGGAGGATGCAACTATAGTTGCTTTCGTAGTAGACTGCTTCACTAAAAGTGCATGGACTTGTTTTGTTAAAGATTCCAATGTGGATGAGTCGGCTGAACCAACAATGCCATCGGCATGTTGTCCAGGTTTCGTATTATTGATATCTATATTAGAGCTAGGTGCGTCAAGAATTATCTCGTAAAGTATCCGAGACTGAGTGTAGATTAGGTCGAGTTGTTGGGACCTAAAAATTGATTCCTCTTCAGAAGTGACCCGAGAAGTTGAAACATCCTTAGATGATTTTAAATACCACTCCAAAATAAATTATGGGGGGATCTCAGCTTTAATGAGTCATTTCCGTCTTTGTGACTCCTGAATATGATCATAGAGATGGCTGGCTTTTTTTTGTCTAAAGGTAGAGAGAATATCCGTACCGGCATCATACCGGATGGGAAGCTGGAAATGATACATGAAAACTGTCACTAAATCCCAAAAATTGTTATATGCTGCAGTAGGAAATTCGATAGAACACTTAGCTTCAATGCTCATTAAGGTTCTTTGAAATAGCCTCAATCGAACTGACTCATCATTTAACAATGTAAAGGAGCACCAGAGGTGAAAGGTCGTGACATGATCTCCAGGGTCTCCACCAATTTTTTCTTTCGAATTTTGGAGTGTTCAAATGGATTTTGGTTGGAACTGAAGGCCAAGCAGGGTTGTGTCACACCGGGTCATTCATCAATTTTGAAAGGTCTGTCAAATTTAAAGTTTTTATAAAAGGAAGATGGGGTCGTGCCGATGGCGTGTGATTTGGAGGATCCTAGTAAGGGGAACCATCTGAACCCTGGATCCTATAAGGTTGTTTGGGGATTCCCCCAGCCATCAGTTGTGAAGGAAAAACATTTTGAAAGTTTCTCGAGCCGTAAGATAGCGAGATTAGTTCCTTGTGGCCCAGTCCATTGCAGATGGGTATTAGTACCCCCGAATGGAGGGTTAGTATAACTGTTACTTTCCCCTCCACCGAATAGTGAAAAGGGAGTACTCCCTGTAGGCACATTAGAGGTTTGTACATTAGAATAATGTGCATTAAATCCTGTAAAGGGGTTAAAACCTGGCATTGATGCAATGGAAGAGGTAGGCATTGAGCCTACAAATGGTGCAGAAGGATCAATGTGTTCTCCATGGCAAGGAAATCCTTGATTGAAAGGAGTAGAATTAGGATTGAACTAGAACCGCTAAACAAAAGGGGAAGATGTAAAATACACCGAGGGTATCCCTAAAAAATGAATACTAGATGGGCCAATGTGGATTCAAAGGGAATAGATGTCATTGCCACTTGGGTGCTAGACAAATCTGAAGATCGAACATTGAAACTAAAACAGGTGCTCGGAGCATAAGTGAACTGCAACGAACTCAATGTCGTTGTGTTTAATTGTGGTGGAGATAAACCTCTCGGCATGATATTTGAAGTGGGAGTATGAGGAAATACCGATGCATCCCCTATGTTATCCATAGCAAGACCAAGTGTAAACGTATATACACTGAACTCAGAGATCCCTAAAGAGACCTAACGACCCTTTGTTAGAAAGAATTGTCTCTTTAGGGATCCCTCAGTTGAGTTTGAGAGATAATTTCCTTGATATGTCAAATGAAAAACGGACTGTAGATAATATGTAATGTCCCTTGTTAGGAATTTTATTAAAATGGCAAATTTTCACTTTTTTTCCCTAGTTCAATCTTTGATTAGTTTTGAGCTCTAGGTCTCCAAATTGCTCCAAGTTCTCCCAAATATTCTGAGAATGTATATGGATGATGTTAGAACATGAAAATTTGTTTTAGGGATGCTTTTGGGCCTTTAAAATACTTCTTAAAATCCTCTTTCGATTATGGCCAATGTAGGGAACTTTACTAGTAATTTCCCTTTGACTAGTATTGGTCTCTAGGTCTCAAATTGGCTCCAAATGACTTCAAATATTCAAGGAAGGTGTATGAATGATATTTGTACTTGATTATGATGTTCAGGGATGATTTATGAACATCAAAATAATTCTGAAAACTTGTTTAAGATTCTGGACAAAGTATGGAATTTAACTAGCAATTTGAGGTTCAAATCCCCCCGGGGTAAATACTGAAAATGGATTCCCAAATGCCTCCAAACCCAGTTGAATTTATGAACATAGGTAGGGTATGTATAATGGGTATTATCAAGGTCTCATATGCATCATTAATAAGTTATTAATTCTGTTCTAACCTTCTCCCAAACATCAACAAAATTCACTAGTTCGACCCTTGGGGAAATGGCACCAAATCTTCTCCAAATGTAAATAAACTGAGTAAAATGACTTCAAATGATTGAGTATTGAACATGAAACTTGTATAATACATCAATAAAATTCCATTCATCAATAATTCATCATTATTTTACTTATCCATTCGATTCCATCAACATTACATTGGTTCACAACAAGGTAGTGGGGAAATGGCATTGTTCTTTCATTAAAAATGAGATTTATAAATTTCAACTTGGAATTTAGACCTGAAACTTTTTGGAGATGAATAAAAGAGTAATTAATTCATATTAAAAAATAAATGGGGCATTTAAATCTCCCCCAAAGAGTACAATAGCTCACCAAAAATGCCCTCCCTCAAGGAGCAAGAATATGCCTTTAAAACTGGAAATGGTTGAGAGAATGCGATGCATTAGAAGAAACCATGATCTGACCTGTAGCTTACACCTACAACAAATGAATCCATTAAAGCTCCAAATGAATGGTCTGAATGGCCTTTCCAATTACCAACTTGGATGGGAATCTTTCACGCTTGAAATTGGCTAAGGCAAGAAACTAGTCCTCCACTAGCTCTCCCTCTTCACAAATGCAATTGAAAATTTATCAAATGATAAAAATATTCTATTATTCTTTGTTCATGACTTTTATAAACTTATAATGTCCTCCATGGGTCGAATTCCTTCGAAGAGACTCATGCTAACTTAATTTGGGAAGAGATTCCAAAGAATGCCACTTTTACAACAATTCCTAATCTCCCACTTCCACCAAATCACATGTGGAAGCATCTTAGCTTCCATAAATCCCTTGAGCGCCCTATTGGAGGCTATTTTTAGTGCTGACATGTCATTTATGTCATATTTCAGCCGCCAGGTCTGATTTGTGTCATAGGTGTCATAGCATCTTCATCATTGTTATCATAGAGCTAGGGAATCTAGCCCAAGTGTCCCACTAGCTCCAAATTGCCTCTTCCTCTTCCATGGGAGTTAATATTCCTCTATATTTCAAACTTGGATGATTCATTCCATGAATAATACCTTTTGAACTCCCCCAAGTATGTTACCATTCACCTTGAATTCGAATTGGTCATAAAATGATGCCAAGTGTAGTGGGAAATCTAGCCATATGTGGGTCCCACTTCCTCCATGTGTATTCATGATCAAATGCCACTTTGATTTTCAATTGTATATATTATTTATCTCCTTTATTAAATATTTATGCAATTCTAATGTGAAAAAATCATTTAGTATCCTCCTTACTTCAAATCCCAAAGCTTCCATCCTCAACCTAGGAAACTAGTAATTTTCCTCCTAGGCAATATTTTGACCCTTAGCATCAATTTGACAAACTCTCATGAATATGAGCAATGGGCTCAGGCTATTGTGACCCAATGAAAAATTTGGGACATGACAAGATACTATAAGAAACAACTGATATGTAAAAGAACAGAAACTAATGAATCTATGTAGATATCAGGCTACTCTCTAAACACCAGTGACTACAAAGGACCAAGTCCAAGCATCCACCAAACAAACTATGAGTTAGAAAGAATTAGGTACCTTTAAAAAGCACAAAGAACCAAAAATAAATCTCGCAAAAGGTTGTAAAAGACTTAGACAACAACTCATAAGCAGCCAGAAGGTCTAATATCAACAAGAGGACTTTCAAAACCAAAGCAACCAACCATAAAATCAAACCCTAAAAGAAAAAAACAATTCTCTCAGGGAAAAACCACGATTGTGTCTGCAGAGTCACACGAGTGACTCATGGGTACATATATAGGAAAATCACTGGGTGAGGGAAGATAACCACGACTATAAGTATATGAAACTCACAGGTAAGCTCCGAAGAATTTTAAAAATGAAAGAAAACTGAAGATCAGACCAGAACTAAGTCAAGCACAGAGATGGAAAATACCCTAGAAACCTTCACAGAGACCTAAAAGGTTATAAAAAAATGAAAGAACGTATCTCAAGAATCCCCAAAGCAGGAACAGGTTCTCCCCAGTGGATTAACTAGTTCTGTTGTTCGGTTTAATAACCTATGACTGGGAAATGGAGGTCACCAACGTACATCAAATTTTATTGCAGAAACATAAAAACAAATACATGTAACATTTAACACATATTTTCGTTCAAGAAATAAGCTTCAAGATGAATTTCATACCTAGATAATCGACGGTTGATCCAATATTTTGAAATCCAATCTTCTTGATCCACTCCTACACTATTCTAACTAATGGACCTGCAAACAAATAGACTACCTTTCTCAAAGCAATTTGACCAAATAAAGATAAACAATTGAAATTGAAACTCATATATAGATTCATATGATAGATTAAAACATCAAGTTTATACAAAGGCAAGTGCTATTGGAAGGGAAATCTTTGATTTTATTTGCATAAATCATAGCTAGTTATACCTGTCCTGCAACTGGAACTGTTGTAATCAGACCCTGGGCTCCTGCTCCTCTCTCTTGAGTAAGTATTTCTGCAGCATTTCTTTAGCAAAGTTGGCTCCCCTTTCTCTATCCCCTCCCCTTGTATTTATGGAAAGGTTAGGAGGTTAGGATTGAAAGGAAATTGGTTTGCGAAGTTAAAATAGTTTGAATAACTGCCCTAACTAATACATAATTAGTCGTTTTATATATTCTTTCGAGATTTTTGAAGATACCCGTAAGTATACCTTGGACAACTCGAGAGTGACTTGCGACTCTTATGTCTTTCAGCTAGCGGGTGCAATATTTCAGATGATACATGTGGGTTGTCTATATAGACACCCGTGGTTAACCCGCGTATTGGCTATTATCAAAGTCACAATTATGCTTCGAAATAGTTTAAAAAAATATGTTTATTGATGAAAGGATTGAAAAGTTCAGATCCAAATCATTTAAGATCAAGTAATCTCTTCCATCCATAGTGTCCTTTTGTGTGACTGACAAGGAAATGTGATCACAAACGGAGAAGTGCTAATTTGACTGATAAGATGCACCACTCCCAACTTGTCTCCGAAGAAGACAAAATTGCCCTTCCCCAAAGATTTCATCAGAAGATCTACAACCTGCTCATCAATGGAAATGTATTGCAACTCTATAGATCCTCTCTGGACATAGTCTCAGATGAAATGTTATTTAATATCTATATGATTTTATTTTTCATGAAACACTGGATTCTCAGAGAGTGTTATGCAACTTTGATTTTCATAGTAAATCACAATAGGTGTTGGAAGGGACCCTTCAGGCCTTCTTGATGCCATTACTAGTTTGTATTAGTATATAATTGTGCTTAAAGAATGAGAGGTTGAGAGTGGGTAATTGCTTTAACCTCTTTATATATGTATAAATAACTATTTCAAGATGAATAAAGATGGTTGAATGCATTCGATCCAAACCTTTGTCTTGATTATCTCTATGCATGCTTTTACTCTCTGCTTGAATACAACATTGGCATCATTGCCCCTCCCATCCAGTTTGGGTGATAGCAGTAGCAGAAGGGAGTGGTTCGAACTTTGAAGCAAAGCATGTGATATTCACATGAAGAAACGTACAAGAAAAAGAAAAGACTGCTTGCATGTGCATACAAAAATTACCTATGCAGAAGATAGAGAATTTTTAATGTATGAGGGTCACCGAAAGATTATTGTTGCACTAATGGTCCTGTTGACAAGCTGATCAACTAGCTACATGGAGGATATGCGAGACTCTGTACCTGCAAAATGGTCACCCATTTCTTGTAGGTGTGGCATAGCCGTCGACTAAAATAATAATCATCTATATTAATGGATGGGATGGATCCTACAGTATTCTGCGGCACATATGTTTTAATACAAAGTCTTAAATCTGTGAGGTGAAGAAGAGATAGATATGTGGACGTCAAGTAAAAAGAGCAAATTATGTAGACTACTCTGCAAGAGGCCTCACGAGAGCCACCTTTCTGAGAATAAGATGGTCGTTGAGAAACGCGTGATGAAGGAGATGGCCACCATGAAGAAGTCCCTTCCCCTCTTTGTGAAAATCCAGTAGACTGCCAATTCAAAATTGTTGAAATTAGAAACCTTGGAGCATTGATCGCTGACTCTGGCCAAGATATTCTCACTACTAGCAGACTTCCCGATGACATGTTTCACAAGGTATGGAGTTATAATCTTGTTCCACGAAAAATATTTTTATTTACCTATACTCGTCGATGGTTGGAATGATGGTAAGGATGGTTGAAGGCAAGATCCAACTTGTTCCATCATGAAGAGTCGACATGCTCAGTTGTGGAATCGGCGTGAAGATGCTAATGAATAAAAAAATATGAAGAATTAGGCCAAAGAGAGAAATGAGAGTTGTGATTATAGATCCATCCTCCAGTGTCGAAGTATGTGCAAAGGTCCACGGAAAATTTCCCTAGAATACATTGTGAAGTCGCCGGGACTATTGACCTGTCTGTGCACGGAGAGAGGCATTGGTTGTCCACTCGAGTGTCCATTTAGTGACCATTGACTAGTGGAGGAGAGAGACATCGTCGTAGCTACAGGAGAAGTATGAAGCTCGTGTTGAAGGTTGTCCGCGTCGGAAGAAATGAAGTCTTTCTGCGGGTGTTAATGCTGAGAGATAGTTTTGAATTGAAAAAAAAACCAAGTTAATGAGAATTTTTGTGAAGATAAATCTTTGCACAATGTAGCGATTCGTTTCTAAGTGAATTGAATGGTTGTGCAAGTTCATCTCTGCAATATCACCATTGATATGGCGACTAGAGAATCTGATGGAGATGGTCATGAAGACAATAGGCCATCAACTTATGTCAAACAATCCAATAAAGAGATGGAGTATATGCAATTATTAGCTCAAGCAGACGTCGAACATGTTTGTCATTGATTGAGTCTATCCTCGACCAATACAGTGGACCTTGAAATATACTTTTGTTTAGGAATATGTTGTTAATCAGAAGACTGTCGAATTATTGCTTATGAATATGAGTCGACTATCGACTATGGGTTTATCTACTAGGCATTAGAAAATATTTGCACAGTTGTCATCTAGTATAGTCGGTTGACCACCAACTAGTGCAGCCGACCATGAGTCGACCACTGACTCATGGATGGTAAAATGAGTCGACTCTTATTCTTGTTGAGTTATTATTTTGAGTCAGTTTTCCAAAATGTATTGAGAATATATTTTACGTTCATATCCTTTGAGTCATGAGTCTTTTGGTCGATGTTCATTATAAAGTTGGTCGATGTAAATATGGTCGACCTTTTTCTATTATAATCAATCTTTGTAATTCAGTCGATCTCTAGTTGACTAAATCGTCGCATCGAGTCGGGTTAGGTCGATTCAATTCAAGTCGACCAATATCAGTCGGTATCGACCACAAGCAACAACACCACATTTAGAAACTTCCAGGCATCCTCATGACATCAGACATCAAGGAATATTCAAGCAGAAGACATCTATACCACACAGAAAAATAGCTTCACACTTAATAATGACAAAAGAACACTTGTAATGACCAAGCCCCCGGTGCTGATATACAAAAGCCTCTCTTGAGTGTCATTTCAGACTTTTGAAGGCAGTTGGTGAGCTGGTGTAAAGGTAGAGCATGGAATCCTATAAGTTCCTAAACCGATGGAGATGAATGCTAGTAAGAAGGTGAAAGGGTGAGGCTCGATTGGCCACTACCAGACTGCTGATGAAGGATAAATAAATCACGACTCATGGTTGTTTTTGCATGTCTTCTTTGGGACAAAGAAGTGTTTTGTTGGTGGGGGAGATGTTGGAAGGGACCCTTCGGGCCTTCTTGATATCATAATTAGTTTTTATTAGTATATAATTGTGCTTAAATAATGATCGGTTCAGAGTGGGTAATTGCTCTAACCTTTTTATCTATGTATAAATAACTATTTCAAGATGAATAAAGACGGTTGAATGCATTCGATCCAAACCTTTGCCTTGATTATCTTTGTGCATTCTTTTACTCTCTGCTTGAATACAACAATAGGTCTCAACTCCTAATCAAATAATCCCACTAATAACTTGCAAATCCACAAGGGCTCACAACTAGCTTGACTGAATACCATGTCCTATGCCTCAACATAAATCAATGCAATTGACTTTTGCTTCCGAATGAACAACGACACTACTACTGAGCCCAAAATAAAACAACACCTGAAAGTGATATTCTGGTCTATCACAAATCCCTCCCAACGTAAGTCCTTGTAGCCAACCAAACTAACTGTAAGATCCCAAAATTTAGCAAAAATTTAAAATTTTTCTAAGTAGCATTACATGCTTATAATCGCTATGCGGAAATATAATAACTGTTAACTTGTCTATTTAAACGACAGTCCTGTGACAACACTTCTTCTATTAGTCATTCATGATTATAAACATGTTACATCGCTTACATGCTATGTTTGACATAGATGTCCTTAATGCTTGCAAAAGTTTATAAGCATGTATTTATGCAGTCATTAACAACTCGATGTTTTAATACTATTTTATTTTCTGAATAATTATGTTGTAACTTTATCTTTTATTATAGTATTGTTTTATCCATAAGTACTAACTGTTGATTTTCCTAATGATGAAGGGGTCCTATTTACTTAGCTATTTTATAGCTAACACTCTTAAACCTCTGTCGCAGATCATAGGTAAGAACGAGTTCACTAAATAAAGCATTGTCAATGTATGTCAAACGACTTTACTTAACTTCAATTTTCCTCGATACTAAATGTATAAATAACTTGACTTGTTCAAGCGTGAGATCTACCTTAGCTTTGGTCATTGATTTTATAGGTTTATGATGTGACCTATATCTTTATATAGTTTGAAAGGAAAAAATACACAATTCATTAATGTCTTGTATAATTACATAACATTTATACTTCATGTTTAAAATTAATGTTTAAGTCATTATATTTGATTTGTATTAAGTCATAGTTTAATGTAATCAAACTTCGATTATAGTTTTGATACACCACAAAACCCTACACTGGGATTTTATACCATGTACCAACCTATGTGTTAGAACTAGTCATAACTATAAGCTTATATACCAATATTAGATGTTATAAACCTTAAGCATCTATACTATTGCTCGATACTAAACTATATGCACAACACCTTATAATATAAGCATAGTATGGCTCTTCGAAATACTCTAAGTAGAGACTATACATTACAAGCTTGACAAATATATGTTGTATCAATAGTGAATCCCATAACTAAACCTGTGTGGATCTCTGCACTGGAAGGCATCGTGCAATTGGTAGCTGTGATACTTAAATGTTATTAAAAGTGTTTTCAGTGGAAATCCTATTGGCATCCCTCATGGCCAGGCTTTGCATGACGTTTTCTTGGTTGATGTGCTAAACCCTAGCTGCATTTTGAACTACTCGGCGAGACACTAATCTGGAGCATTCATTTTGCAAGCAGGTGGGAGGAGAGGCCGACTGGCCCTCGGGTTTTTAGGGTTTGTATCACAGTGCTTACAGCTCCTCCAGGGGCTCGAAACCATGACCTCGTAGCCTATTCGTGATGCCAACAGTAGGTTAAAAAGGAACTGTGTTCTTTACTTTGTTGTAAATCTTTTGTTGGGTTTCGATGGTGAGACTTCACACCATCAGTATTACTGCTAGAAGCTTACCCAACACATACACTGATGGAGAAAATTCTCAGGCGTGCTACAATGTCTCAGGTAATGTCATACCTTACCCTTCATATTTTCGTTGAGAGTTTTAACATTATCAGTGTTTTTTTTTTAAACAAAGTAATAAGTACCTCAAGTTTTAACCAGTTGTGGCATTGTTGCATTGAAAGGATCTCTCCCTCGACAATGTTTTTAGGTTGGCCTAAAAGGAAATACAAACTTCTTTGGCCCTGGTAAGCCTCGGTGACTCCCTATGGGTATTCAAATGCACTTGGAATATTTGTGGTGAAGCATGCAATCGATACCGTTCTTAGCTTGGTTGGCCGAAGCTTCAGTTTAACTTAAAAATTTGGTTTTTTAGTTGTTTGCAAATTTATAAGCCGTATGGCATTTCTACGGTACAGGGAGGGTTGAACCATCAACCTGACTTGCGTTGGTTTCTCAACGCTTACTGTAAAATTTTTGTTAAGATTAAATACATATTTTTTTACAAGATCCATATTTAGTTCAAATTATGATTTTGGAGAGTTTCACTCTCGACATTTTATTATTTTTGCAAATGAATTGTTTTGATAAAATTCTTGGTGATTAGGGTTTGAAACCCAATTTTGTTTTATGATCATTAGTTATAGGAAGGGTTGAACCCTCGACCTTGACTTGCGTTGCTTCCATTTGTAAGGTAATTATATAAACTTTAAAGGATGATAAGATAAGGTTTTTGAAATAATCAAATGAAGTTTGAAATAGATCAAATATTGAGAGAATGCTCTCGGCATTCGTTGTTATTTTGTAATGTTGCTTGATACTCAAATTTTAGGGCAAATCCCATCACTGTTGTTTGAATGGTTGTAAAATTTTATGTGGCTTCTAGGGTGAGTCGAGACTTGAACCCTGCACACTTGTATTTTTATAAACTAGCAAAGGTCGTGTCTTTAAACAATATGAAAGTGTGGTCTATTTGGGTGAACCCTTCTGTATCGAACCCTAGTCCTGTGTATTAGATTCTTGTGTTAAAAATCATTAATACAGTATTGGCCATAAATAAGTATGCACAGGGTTTCCAACCCTGGAAAGGTGATAGACTATTTGCTTAGTATTATTTAATGTTTAAATCAATTGATAATTAAATTCATATGTGCATTAAGGTGACAATATTACATATTACCAATAATGTGTAATAATGTAAATAGATACATGATTACTATTTTCTTTCCTGCAGTATTTAAAACTTCATTTTGTTTATAAAATCCTACACTATGAGTTTCGATACTATTAGGGTTTGTAATACATAAACTATATTGTTTTTAAAAGGATTTTATTCGAGAAGTTTATGATATTTCTTATATGTTATTTGGTTTCTGAAATGAAATGTTTAAGCCATGATTAAATTTAGGTTTTGGAAAAAGAAACAGATTGGTTAATATAATGTTTCTTCTGTTACTATTCCTGTGATACAATTTGAAAAATGATTGAAACTTGATTTGGTTTATACTATTGAAAAAGACAACTTTTACATTAGAATTATGTTATTATTTATTGAAAATAACACAGAAAAGTTTATACAGAAATGAGACAGATTTATTATAAGGTATACAATCATTCGAATCTATCTATTGCATATCATCATTCAAATCTATTTTAATTCCTCTTCCCTATACTAGAGTACGACATTGAAATAGTGTGTGGAAAAATACAGGGAAGCATTTTCTAATCTATCATTCATTTAGCATTTTTAAGCTAACAAATATATGGATTTTCAGAGTAGATAACATTGCAGAACTAAAACATTTAATCACAGTCAAAATATATCTAAGATTAAATAGACAACTAATAACATAACTACATTCATTTCTTGGTAAATAATTTAGCAGAAAGTAAATAAGATAACACAATTTGAACCTGGTAATTGTAGAAGAGACAAACAGCCAAAGGAGCTCATTCCACCCAAACTTTTCCTGAAGACAGCCAAGTTACTTGCCTTAGGACCCCCGAGCCTGTTCATTGGACCAGCAGGACGAAGATGTTGTGTGGAGAAACGGAAAAAATTCCTTTGCAACTCAACAATATTACTTGACAATAGTACTTCTTCTTTTAGCAATATTGAACTCAGCAATGTGGCTGCACTAGTTCAAAATGCAGTCTTAACTCACTCAATCACTTCTAACCTTCCCATCATCAAATCTCTTGTGCTCTCTTGTCTTTCACAATTAGTAAATTATCACAAGGTAGGAATGAGAAACCTCCTGCTGAATTTGATGGGTAGATAAAGCATGCCCAGGTCTTTTGGTCAGTTTTCTTTAGTTAATGATCCACCTGCTCAGTTACACTTTCTTGGGGAACATGACCATAAAAACAGGGAAGTTTCCCCCTGCAACAGCTAGAAGTGAGTTGAGGATGCTGCCAAGTGTAAGTTTGCTCTCCACCCTAGTCCATTCCTCCTAGTGGGTCAGTGAACACTCATTCAACAATCTCCTTTGGATATTTTTCTCCTCTTTTATTTGTAAATAATAAAATATTAAGAGTAATTAATTACAATCATCCTTGACCCCACTAGGTCCATGGGTGATTCCATGAAGATGGGTAACTCTTTTTGGCCAAATATGATGGTGAAAAATGAAAGTTTTATCCATGTATTAAATTGAAGCCCTCGAAACTCATATTTGCCAAATGAATTTTGACATGCGGTTGAAAATCAAATGTAGAGAATTATGTTGGCTTTCCAATGATAATTTTTTTTAAATATACCAATGTCATTTATCGTGTCGAATTTTCATTTAATGAAACGTGTGTACTTAAAAATTTGAAAAGCAATTAACAAGTAGTTTGTGTATTTGCACGATAATTTAATGTTAAAGTAATAATTTAAAAAAATGAAATATGTGAACATGATCTAGACATGATGCACTAGTGCTTACATATTTTTCTTTTAATGTTTCTCGAAAAATAAAATTTATTATTATTTTTCGAAACTGACCAATGAATATTTCAGTCGCATTTTGCACACATGTGTGTGTGCACGAAATCTTTTGATTGTTTACATAATTTGAAAAACTAAAAATACCCTTTTGAAGAGGACCTGTTTATCTAGTGCTTGTGTATTTTTTCAAAAATTTTGGATGTGTATTTTGAATGTTGTGGATTTATCTTTGAGCTCAATCAAAGTTGTTGGTAGGGTTTTCTAGGGCAAGTTTTAGTAGAAATTTAAAAACAAAAGACATACGAAGATACAAATTCATAAATTTTATGTATCTGGATAGAGGATTCACTGACGAATCCAATGGTATCAAGTCCTCCCATTAATGTGCATTTAATGACATGTTTTAACCCTTTGAAAGGCAGACAAAACTTTCATTCTGTAGTAAAAAGGGCTCACGGCCTGTTGTTTAAGCTCTCAATTGAGCTATTTGCTCGATCGAGGTATTTAAAATACCTCGAACGAGGGTTTAACAAGACCTCGATCGAGGGTTTGAACAAGACCTCGATTGAGGTATGTTCAAGCCCTCGATCGAGGGTTTGTCTGTGTAAAAAAAATATAAAAATGAACCCAGGAAAGGAGTTGGACAATTAATGTTGCCAACTACCATTCCCTCGTAAAAATATCAACCACCCTCTATATATTCAGCAAACAATTCATCGAAAACACTAATTTGACTCATTTAACTCATTGCTAGTTTATATTCAATTAGAGCTTTTTCATTTTGATGTTGTTGAATTAGAGCTTTGTCATTTTGATATTGTTGAATTAGAGCTCAATAGACATGTAATATTTCTTTGTAGACATATTTCAATATTTCATACTAACATATTTTTGTTTGTTATAACAATTTAAAGAAATTTTTGTTTGTTTTCATTGTAGATTGATGGAGAGTCAAAGAAAAATACAAAGAAAACATGCTAGACAACAAAATGACAATGAAGAGCATAAGAGGAATAGAGAATGAATGAGACAACAAAGAACAAGCTTGAGAGAAGAATAAGATGCACATTTTGTGCAACAAATTCCAATGGAGGAGAACCAAGACAAATTATTGAATTACATGCTATCATAATTTAAATATCATGCTACATAATTTACAAATTAGTAACAATTTTTAATAAATTTAACTAAATTTCATAATTTAATTTGTTTCATATTTATTTGTAATGATAAATTCTTATTTATTTCATCCATTTGTTATTTAAATTTCAAAGTTTGCAACAATTTTTATGTTAAATGAACAATTTTCAAGTGGCTAACAAATGTTATTGGACCAATTTTCAAATGAAACATATACATTTAGATTCTATTTTCATGTTAATATGTACATATTTTAAACTATTTTCAAATTATTTCAAAGTTACTAACAATTTTCAAATTATTTCAAAGTTGCTAACAATTAACAATTTTGAAATTATTTCAAAGTTGCTAACAATTAACAATTTTCAAATTATTTCAAAGTTGCTAACAATTTTCAATTTTATTGTTCAACAATTTTCAAATTTCTAAGTTACTAGCAATTTTCAATGTTATTAGAATAATTTTCAAATTAAATGTACACTTGGACACTATTTTGAAGTTAAAATGTACATATTTAACTAATTGCAATTTGCTAAGTTACTAACAATTTCAAGTTAAATGTGATTTCAATTCTTGTTTTTTTATTTGTTAAAAAAATATAAATGTATAGCATCAATTTGTGAGCTCCAAGTCTCAACATTTGTTGATTGGAATAACTATTAATGTCTAATTTGAACTTACCCTCATTTTATTTGAAATGAGCATTATGATAATTATGTATTAGTTAGAAAATTCAATTTGAAAACAAATGAATGAATATTTTCATAGTTATGGCGGTTGACAATATTTTCATAGTTATGGTGGTTGGAAATATTTTAATAGTTATGAATATTTGAAAACAAATGAATGTTCAAAGAGCTAAATTATAATGTTTACTTTAAAAAAATTCCATTTAAAGGTTCCATCTACCACATACTTTTATTTACATAACATAACATCACCAAGATAATTATGTGTATTTTTTATGGTTTTTGTTGAGACTATTTTCAAAAATATTTGAGGGTGAATTTCTATAAGGATTTTAATGGGTGCAATGTTGTAAATTTGAGAGAAATGTGTTTTTGTTGAGAATATTTATTTAAATTTCTTAGGTTTATAATCAAATCAACTTACACTTCAAAATATTTTCATAGTTAATGTATTTCCAATTCATGTACCAATTTTTTCTATGCATTAATGTAGGGATGAGTTAATTTTTTTTCCTATAGTAGGTATATAGTTTATATTTCAAAAAATTTAACAATTTTCAAATTAAATGAGTAATTTTCAAGTTAAATTTTCAAGTTATGTATAATTAGTTGGAAAATTCAATTCACACTCAATTTTCAATTTGTCAATTTCTACATCAAATTTCAAGTTACTAGCAATTTTAAAGTTCAATGCACAAGTATTTTAAGTTATTAATAATTATCTTGAGTTAAATATATATACTTCATTTTCAAACTTTACTAGCAATTCTCAAACTAAATGTACAATTTCAAGTTACATGTACATATTTAGTTATTTTGAAATTAAGTTACAAACAATTTTCTTGTTTTAATGTATTTTCAATACTTGTACCAAATTTTTCTCAAGTCACTAGCAATTTTCAATTTGTTAATTTACATGTAACAAATTTCAAGTTAAATGTACAAGTTACTACCAATTTCAAGTTACAAGCAATTTCAAATTTTACTAGCAATTTCAAACTTTACTTCTAGAACAATTCTCAGGTAATTAAGTTGACAATCTCAAGTTACAAGCAATTTCAAACTTTAGTAGTAATTTCAAATTTAAAGTCACTAGCAATTTCATTTTTTACTTGGAACAATTCTCAAGCTAAATGTATTACTTGGAAAATTCAATTCACACGCAATTTTCAATTTTTCAATTTCCACATCAAATTTCAAGTTACTAACAATTTTAAAGTTCAATGCACAACTATCAAGTAACCAATTTTCAATTTGTTAATTTACATGTTGTGTAGGGAGAGATTATGGTCAGACATCACATCATGGTGATCAAGAATCGCATGACCCTGTGCCCCCTCATGGTCCTGATCAGCCATCACATGACACCTTTCCCTCTCACATTTAAAGTATAATTGGGAGCTGCAGTGGGGTTGCAAGGGGTGGAAATTTTCTAGAGGATTGTGCAGTTGTTTATGCACAAGAAGAGATTGGGAACTCGATCGCTAGTCGAAGAGTTAGAGAGCATGTCAGTGACATAATCAAGTCATATTTTGAACAACATTCAACGATGACACAAGCTCAAATCCTACATGAGTTGATAAAACACAAAAAATTGAAACGTGCCACAAATTTGTTGGGTTTTCAAGATGTTAAAACAAAAAAGACATGCGAGAATGGAATAGAAAATGTAAGAACTGCATTGTCTTCATTTGGAAAATCAAGAAACAATGATACCCGAGCTGCTCGTAGGGCAATTACAATGGCTGTTGTGGCACAATGCACCTGAATAAATCGAATGGTATCAACAATGGCATCATTGCTCAATGTTTCAAAAAGAACATTGCTCAAATATACTAAATTCAGGGTCTGGATAGATGAAAATGATGAAGCTGCTTGTTGGGATCTTATTTACAGGGAACCCTATCGAGGCAGGATGGAAACAGGCATTAGAAAGAAGGTGATAGAGTTTTGAGATAGCCATTCTCGTGCTATTCTAGATCGAAAGCATGTCCTGCGACAACGCTTATCCAGAGGCATTTGATTCAGGAGCACTGTAAGCATGTGATGGAGATGACGGGATTTGCACTTTACGAGGAATTCCAAGAAACCAATCCTAGTGTTCAAATATCATTTAGCATGTTCAACAAATTGAAACCGTGGTATATTAGGCTGAATACGATTCACAACATTTGTTGCTGCCGGTACCACGTTGAATTTGAACTATACTATGACACATTTCTGGATTTTTGCAAAAGGAACTGGAACGATGTACTAGCTCCTCACATAGTGTGAGATTTTATTTGTATGATACTATGCAATAGGAATCCTGAACATTTGTTTTTTAATAAGAGGTGTGTAGGTGGGAGAAAATGCCATGAATGCGGTGATTTGACATTGTTCCATAGGAACTTTCCTATCGATCCAACACACCATGGATTGTCAGATATCATAGTTAAGTGGAAGAGGTACTAGTATGTCTCCATGAATCCATCATCTTCTTCATTTGTTCCATCTAAGAGGATCGACTTGCTTGAGGATGAGATTCTTGTTTCAGACTTCATGGAGAAGTTTCAAAGTCAAATTTATAAATACATAAAGCACTCCCATAGGTCCAGGTGGCAAGCTTCAGAATTCAAACATTCTCGTGAGGTATTTGAGCCGGGCACAATCTTACCAGTGGTAGACTTTGTGGAGAAATACACTTTTGCTCCTTAGAGAGAGATACAAAGTGAGTACTATCACTCCGACTAGGTGTCTATCTTCGTACATGTATTATATAGACATTCTCAGGAAAGCATTGATGGTAGGGATAGCACTCCTCAGTCACGTGAAGTGATTAAGGAGTACCATTTTTATGTTGATTGTGAGAATGACACATTGTTCGTTCAACACTGCTTTGGGTTGATTTATGATTCATTCAGGAAGAGAGGCGTATCATTTGCTGAACACTAGATTTGGTCAGATGGGTGTGTAGGGAAATTCAAATAGGCATGCTCATTTTATTGGTTGAGTCCCCTTCACAAAGAGACAAGAATCTGACACACCTGGAGATTTTTTGAAATAGGGCATGGAAATGGTGAACATGATGGTGCAGGTGCATGTGTGAAACGGGAACTTCGGAGGTACCAAATGAGTCATGGTGCAACCCAACTCAAATGCTACACGAAAGTAGTTGATTAGTGAACACGTCATTTGGGACATCAAGGTCGCAAACAAGCAAGGCCGGTGTGCAGGTAATAAACTCCAAACTCAATTAATAAGCTAATAACATTCAATATCATCATTTCCAAAAGAACACATACTCGATAGGAATTTACATATGACAAACTGAATTCCATGCAGGTTCTTTTGGGATGTTTCCCTTGGAGATGTGAATAGATCCATGTCGTGGTATTGTGAGACAATACCTGGTACGAGGGAATTACATTCTGTTCGAAGTAAAGACATGGGTGACATATTTTCCATTGAAACGAGGAAGTATGCTTGTTTTTGCGATTTTTGCATTGATGCAAATGGATGCAGGCTTGATCACTGTGAAAATGATGTATATGTGAAAGCATGGAAATATGTCTCTCTTAATCCAAGGGGCCCACATCCAATTACAACATGGAAAGAGATGCACACTGAAGAGGCAATGGTCTCATTAGATCATGATCGAGTTTTTGATATGGTTAGGGAAGGTACAAGAGACTTCATGAAGTTAATTAGTTCATTATATATTACACATATACAAATGTTGTAGAAATGCACGTAGGACATTTGAATAATATTTGTAATGTATCTTGCAGGTGATGTATTCATTGTCATTGCACCCCCCACAGTGAAGAAAATGTGGCATATTACTTGATGTGATGCACACAAACAAAAAGTAGGTTGGTGCGACCCTACCAAGATGGAGAATTCACATACCAAACTGGAGACATGGTTCTAATGGGACACTTTTTTGAAAGAGTGAAAAAACAGGGTGCGCATATTATTTATAAAGATTTTATGCTTGAATATATATCATGTCAATACAGTCATTTGGTGGTGGCAGCTCGGATACATCTAACAGAAATCAAGGTGAAGAGAGGTGAGCCAAAGAGATGGAAGATGACAAAAGCTGACCATGATCGTATTATGGAGTCTTGCATTCCTATAACCCATTGGCCAGATGAATGAGTTACATGTATGCCACTTGCATCATTGACATAGTTTTCATGTTGTCTTGTGTACTATTTTTTTGGAGATTTTTGTGGAGGTTGTTTTATAAATGTATTTTTCTAAATGCTTTAAATCCAAGAATAAAAATACTAGATGGGAGGCTTTTGTGAAAATTGGGTCATGGTGATCCAATGTGAATACACTTGTTCGTGTAATTGAATTGTAATGTTAGACAATATAATGTAATTGTAAAATTTCAATTTTAAATTGTAATGTACATTCTAAGTTTAAATTTTGATTTCAAATACAATTGTAATGTATTTCAGAATTTAAAATACATCTATACAATGTAAAATTTTAAATTTTAAATTTTAACTTGTACAATGTATTCTAATTTTAAAATTTGATTTCAAATGCAAAATTATATACATTACAATCCATTCATTGTATTTCAACATCAATTACATTGTATTTCATTATCAATTATATAAAAATATTATCAAATACCAATGTATTGAAAAAATGTTTCATTCAACAATAATCAATTAGTTTTGTTATTGAACAGATCAAATTTAGGACCAATTTTTTTTGCGTCTCCTCATTCCATTTAATAAAAATATTGGCACTTGGTGCTACATGGAATATAACATAGGAGATAGAGGGTACAATTCAACTAAAGGGCACTTACACATAATCCTTGAATATATTTTCATGCAAACAATCCCCATTGTTGGCACAACTCACAAACATTCACTATAATTTCTAACCATCAAACCTTCTCAATTTTTGGATTGCATGCATCAAAAACCATCTTTATTGTGCAGTTTTGCACGCATAGACATGGAATCTCTTTGAGGGAAATTAGTTAGTATGATATGGCCTTGCTTGCATAAAAAAACCTCAATTATAAAACCAAAACACAACTTGTACATGCATTTGTTTTTGATAGACATGGAAAAGTAATAATGAAAGTTGGCAAGACTTTGACATAACAATTTGTTCCTTTCTTAAAACCTTAAATGACTGTGTGGACTAAAAAATGAGGTGATGCATAATACTCCATTGTTCTTAGCACAAAAACGACCCTTCAAATGATTGCTAAATAAAAGGAAGAAACATAATAATAAGTATCATATGTTTTAAATAAAATTTGGTGTTTTTTTTCTTTTCATCTAGATTAGAGCACACACTTAAAATAAAAGAACATAAAGATCACCTACATACAATAGAACTTGTTATTACACCAAATATTTTTGAATTTGATAGAAATCTATCACAAACAATACCAAAATTGCATCAATCAATCATTGGTTGGTTGTAATTAGAGAATTTTGTCTCAAGGGATATTTCACACTCTCAATGGACAAAAACATTCTTGTATACAACAACACATTGAATTTTCAATTGAAATTACACATTAAATTTTGCATGTAATTGAATTGGAATGTAGAAATTGTAATTGAATTGTAATGTGTAGACAACATAATGCAATTATAATTTCAATTTTCGATTTCAAATGTATAATTTTAAATTTTGATTTCAAATACAATTGTAATGTAATTGAGAATTTAAAATACATCTATACAATGTAAAATTGTAAAATTTAAATTTTAGATTGTACAATGTATTCTAATTTAAAATTTTTATTTCAAATGCAATTATAATGTAATTGAAATTGAACTTTTAAATTGGAACAACACATTGAATTTTCAATTGAAATTATACATTAAATTTGACATTTTAATTTTAAATTGTAATTGAATTAGAATGTGTAAATTGTAATTGAATTGTAATGTGTATACAACATAATGTAATTGCAATTTCATTTTTTAATTTCAAATGTATTCTAATTTTAAATTTTGATTTTATTTATGCAATTGTAATGTAGTTGAAAATGAGCTTTTAAATTGTAATTGAATTGGAATTGAAATTACACATTAAATTTGAAATTTTATATTGTAATTGAATTGGAATTGTAATTTCAATTTTAAATTGTAATGTATGTATTCAATTCTAAATTTTGGAAGATGTTCTGTAATGTAGTCAAAATTTGCATTTTAAATTGAACTAAATTGTAACTACAGATCGAGATTGAACTTTTATATTGAAATCACTGCACATTAAATTTGCATTTGAAACGACAAAACATAAATTTGTAACTGTAATAACTATATCCATATGTAATATAAAAAACTTGATTGATTTCAAATCAGATACAAAATACACATGAAGACATCAATATGATAAAATATACAAAATATGTAACAAAATATCCAAAATTCCATATCCAAAGTACATATATGATAAAAGTCCATGTATAAATGATAGAAATCCATATCCAAAACATGAAAACGTATACATAGATCATCCAAAACATGAAAATATATAAAATGTGAAAATATCCAAAACATGGAAATGTATAGATCATCAACTCATTGGCCACTATCCCCATGAGGCCCTTGATCAACCCTGTGGCTGCCTTCATGTGTAGTAGGCCGATGCTAGCTCTGAGGCGATAAACTATGAATGAATGCCTCGATCTCCATCGATTCAATGGTGATATCCGACATCTGGGTAGGAATTTGGGTAGATGGCCCTTCATTAGGACCACGTGCTCGAGCTGCATCCCAATCATATGTGAAATCTATTGCAGCATCGACACCCGCCCGTAGAGATGCCTGTGTAATATGCCATTAGATGTAATAAGTTAGATTGATTAAAAATTAAAAATTAAAACTAAAACATAATTTAAGTTATAATTCAAAAATTGAAACATAAAGTACACAAATAAATTACTAAATGTGATTAAATAACATGATCTGGAACATAAATTAAAACTCACCTCTGTGTCTGGACCTAGCTAGTCAGGACCTTTGCGGTCCTCATGTCTATCATCAAGAGCAATGCCCTTTCCTTTCCCCTGTACAATTTGGAATTCATTTGAAGTTAAGATCTAAAACATAAAATCTTGAAAATTAAGAAATAAAACATAAATTATTTAAATTGGGAAATAATAAACTCAAATTAAATTAGAACATAAATTATAACTTACATCGACTACTGCTATCTGCGGGTTGGGATGAGCGGATGGGCCAACTGATGGCTCACTAGCAAAGAGCTGATCCATGAATGTCCCTCCCTGCATGGAGCAATAGAATACAACTCCCTTAAGTATTATTAACCATTCAATTTATGACATATAATATGATGTAACATGAAGAACATATGTACATAATTGTACAAAATTATACCTGTCTTGGAGCGACGCATCTACGATACAACTCAAATTATGCATCTCTGGCTGGCTCAGCATACCCCAGTAGGGCCTTGCCATCCAAACTCTTGAGCATGTCACTATCAACATACTCTATCTCTTTCTCTATAGGTGCAGGGGGTGGTCTAGATGCCTCTCGATGCACAACAACAACAAAACTACCCATGGAAGTGAACAACGACTCTGCAAGGTCCTGTCTAGCCTCTGCAACAAGCTAGGACGATTGTGCCACATCTGCTGACCTGATAACCATTCTGTCTGGAAACGGTACCAACCTCGAAGGGGGTGGAATGGAGGTAGGGTCTCTCCGAGCTCTAGGATGTTGGTAGGACCGTCCCCTACCAACCCCATAGAACTCGGACCCTGTGTTGGTGTAATCTGGGTGCATATCCAAAAAAAACTCTACATAAATATGTTTTACAAAGTACAATGTGACCTGGTCAGGGTGGGGGAACATGCCCCACGCTCCAACGAATCTATCATATAGATATGGTGCAGTGGCCTCCAACTTAAACTCCTTGAGTCTAAGCGGTTGACCAGCAGGGCGGTCAGGAGGGATGTCAAACAAAGTACCCTTGATGTCATTCCCTTTTATGGCGACTTTGACATCGTCCCATTTTTGGATCCCAATGAAAACCCGTCTCCTCCTCTGGCATGAATGACGCCAAATGTTACTAAGAGGTCCCACCCTCTTATAGAGGGCCAACATCTCATCCACTACTAATAACATCATGAATAAAGATCGTTGTGTGGGAGAATCCTCCCTCAATGTGCACACACATTAGTTCACCCACTCTCGCTGGGAAGTGATATCAGTGAGAGTGATGCGTGCAACCTCATCATCATATGATCCCCCTGATGGGGCACCTGCGATCCAAGCCAAAACACAAATGTTACTAAAAATATATATTATAACTTGCAACTGAAATTCAATGCATTATATACTAAAAATTTACTGAAAATGTATCTAACAAAAAATATGCAGTTGATGCACCTGATACGCTCGATTCTTTCCACCCATCTCCCACCTAGGGATCAACATGTATGTCATCAAGATGAACTGACACACTAGCTCTCCTGCTGTTTCCAGCAGTGGCATCCAACCCCGGCGTGGCCGCACTCCTTGGTGAACGAGAGCATTGTCGATGGTCGCCCTCTTGGGCGACGTCAGATCCTCTCATGCGTCGTGGAGCACGAAGCAATGAAGTTCTCTCTTCAAAACTCTCTGCATCACATTTCAATTTCTAATTCTAATTCTCTTTCAAATTTCACATTTAAAATTCAAATTCAAATTTCAAATTCTATTTCAAATTTTGCATTTCAAATCTAAATTTCAAATTCAATTCAAATTTCAAACTCTATTTCAAATTTCACAATTCAAATTCACATTTCAATTTCAAATTCCAAGTTTCAATTTCAATTTGAATTCTAATTACATTTCCAATTCTCAATTTTCATTTCTCATTTCAATTTCAATTTTCGATTTTCAATTCGAATTTCATTTCAAAATTCAAATTCAAATTCAATATCAATTTCCAATATCAATATCATTTTCACTTTCATTTTCAAATTTACATTTCAATTCCAGATTCAATTTCCAATTTCAATTTCGATATCATTTTTATTAGCAACGCTAGTATCATAGGGGCCTGGGCATGAGATTTAGTTGTTCAACACTTGTTGTGACAACATACAGGTATGGGATGGAGGGGTAATGGAATCAAGCCTAAGTCAACTGGGGCTCGCTACATGTTTGAGTCTCAATAATCTACCTTTTAAATTGAACCAGAACAACAAAAGAAGTTTGTTAATGGCTAATTAAAGCTAAGCAAATCAAAGCTAAGTAGTGAGTGCATGACATGAGTGAGTGAATGATTATAATTTATGATATTTTCAATATTTTGAATGACGAGTCGAATTTGATAGGATAGGAATTTTATAGCATAGGAATGATTATAAAGAGCCACGACGCTCTAGATCTATTAACATACATGAGAATGAATCAACGAATGGAAGGGTTGTTTGTGTGTTGGCTTGAGACACATACCACATGAGAATCCAAACCAAACCAAGAGATAGTGGGGGTTGTTTAATGTATCTGCACCTAGGGATACAAGTTGACTCTACCTACCACATCCTAAAGTAACTGCATATTTGAAGAGGTTGTGTAAATCCAGTAAGAATGTTCAAATGGAGCATGGGATACGTGTGGCTCATTAAAGAAGAGCGTGATTAGTCCTTTCACGTGGAATTGAAAAGCATGTAGATATGTTTAGCAAATGTATAGACATGTGTTGTTTCATTTGCATGCTAGTTATCAGCGTTAAAGGTCTGTTGAGGCAATTGTAGGGAAATAAATAGTATTGTTTATGCCCCAATTTTGTGGGCTTTAGTGGCTTTTGGATAAAATGACAGTAGTGGCAGCAAGAAAACCCACATCAAAACTCTGACAAGGTGCCAAGAGGTCATATCTCTTGAGGAGGAAGCAATAAGCAAACCATCCGCTAATTAAAAGATGGTTTGTCTTGTGTGGCTAATCTACATGGTAGAGAATTAATTTGTGTCTAGGATTTTATGTAACATACCCATTTTCTGAGTTAGTTATTTGTGGTGATTTTTTTTTAAATTTACTTGATGATAAAATATTCACAACCAAACTCCATTAAGGTTACGGAGTAGGGTCCACCATCCTTGCATCCACAAACTGTTTATTAGTTTCTCAAAATTATTTTTGTACATAATGCTTTACTTCAACATTCGTAAAATTCATGCTCATATAAACAATGCTTTATTTAAAATACAAGTCTACATAACCACTTCCTTTCCTTACATATCTATACCACTTAACTTTTCCTATCATTATGAATAAGGGGAAAGCTCTCAATAACATAATTCAATCTTCATCAATTTCAATCTATCAATGCATCTAGATCTGTCAGTTCACATTGGCATATCTTTATCATAGGATTAGTTGATAAATACATTTATACATCGATGTAAATAATAAAGGTGCCAAATACAAACATAACAACATGCAAGAGAGAGAGACCCATTTACACGTGGTTCACCCGGCTCCGTGGGCTACGTCCACCAAATAGTTGTCACATCATGTAATATTTATTCAAACGTTTGAGTGTTACAATTCCCAACACCATTGTGGTAATATTTCTTTCCACATTCTCAAAGCTTGTCTCTCTCCGAGAGTTCTTCCGAGACATTCGTCACTGCATCAAACCTATTCTCTGCAACATAGTCAATTTAGACAGCATATATATATATATAAAGATTCAATAACTATATAACAACAATTTAACCACAACTTCGGTGCAATTAAAGAGAATACCTGCAGAGAGTGTAATAATATAACACTCAGGTAATATAACACAACCTGCAATTATAACATCAAAGGCAATTAATGCAAGATAATGCCCTCATAAGCCACTCTTTGCCTAACTCTACCCAATACTGGTACCGGTTTCTTGTAAGGCAACTAAACGACGATTATAAGACTATCATTGCTTAAGTACTCGACAGATTCATGATGGTAGAAACCCAACCGAGGTCTCACTCCTAGCATTCAATAAGAACCTGGAGATATTTTGATTGAAAAAGAAGGATTTACCTTCTAGCTAAGATAACAACAACCTTGGCTGGGGTGGGAAAAAAATTGATAACATCTCAAATAAGAAAGAAGGTAGTGACTGGCTTTGAACTATCATTTCCCAACTGTCCCGCAGATGGTATGCAGAGAAGTCTCACTTGAGATACAAAATACATTAGATCTATGCGATCCGTGGCCATAAAGTAAAGTAGAGTTCTATTAGGGTGTAATCCAAGGTCATGGCAGCATAAAGATAACGATTCAACAGGATTGAAAACCAAACCACAAAAGGTGTCCAACTAGGTTAATTAGCATTTAAACATCACAGGAAAAATTATCATCAATGGCAGCATCTACCATACCAATTGGATCCAATGCTATGGCAGCCTAGCAGTAAATATTCGTCAGGCTAAGATAACAGGCATCCTGATTAAATTATATAACCGCATTTTATACCAAATAGAGGAGTATCCCTAATCGCAGCATCTACACAATACAGTGATAATTTAAAAAACTATATGAAAGACAGTCCTATGATGGCAGAGCTACACAAATAGAGATTCGTGCGATTCATTGCTATCCTTCCAAACATGTAAGCAGTAACTAGAATTCTAGAGGCTTAACTCCAATCGTAAGCAGTCAAAGGATAACTTAATATATATATAATTCTCCTGTTCAACAAGTTTAACCATATAGACACTATCTTCATGAGCAGACTCTGCAGGCAACATTTTCC
This sequence comes from Larix kaempferi, assembly GCA_027924585.1. Lineage (NCBI taxonomy): Eukaryota > Viridiplantae > Streptophyta > Pinopsida > Pinales > Pinaceae > Larix > Larix kaempferi. The sequence continues at coordinate 5,685,661 of BSBM01000029.1, forward strand.
CTGGAGAGAACTAAACCAAAAGATCAAAACCTTCAACATCTTCAACGAACGCAGTGTCCGCGGAGACAACCTTTCTATAAAAACATAATCAACAATAACAAGTACAGGAATTTCTAACCCCATGGATCATGCTCTAATCCATTCCTTCCCACTGGCGACGAATTTCCTTTAAATGTAGTTGGTATTATGAGTACAGGAAATGCTAAACGAAAAGGCTCAGGCTGCCATCGAGCCCTCCCATCGACATTTGTCACATAAATGAAAAACGCAGACAATAAAGTATTAAACAATTACTAAGAGATGGATCAGGCTGCTGTCGAGCTGTCCTCTCCATTTCTACTTAAGCCAGACATATCTGAAAACAACCAGAAGGCAAAAATCTCCATGGAGGCTGAGAATGGGCAGAACCATCATCTAGAAGTAAAATCCTGAGCTCCATATATATATATATATAAGGGTAAGACCCACGCTCTCCGAAATGTAGGGTATCTGTAATATTATTCATCTGCTATCTCCATTTTATATAGGTAAACTATATCACCACACGGTTTTCCAGCAAGGGAAAAACTGGATCATACAAACTCTGATCGGATTGGTTCAACAGTAATGGGGCTTTCTAGCAGGGATCGAACTGGATCTCAACCACGATTTTACAGAGGTAAAAACTGATCCATAAAGAGTGCAGTCGAATAGAGAAGACAATGAGAAACGAAAGGTACGTCGGCGTGGTAACAGAGGATTAAAACTCTGTTTTTCTAACATATAAAACCAACATAACTGTTTGCCACACATTCAACACAGAGATCTAGCTAGCTAGCATGCAGAGGATCAGTTACCTTGCTCGTATATATATATAAATAGCGAGGGGAGGTATTACCTATTTCCAATCTGCAAAGATCCTTCGTGATGTGTCGTGGGTCCATCATTGGATGGGCGTGTTCTTGTGGAGATTGCTCTCTTCTAATGCCGATATCACTTGCTCCGTATGCAGAGATATCCTACCATCTCCAATATCGAACTCTATTAGCTATCATATGCAACTCCGCCCTTCTCCTTCCTTTGTTGCTCAGCTCGGTTCCCACCTGTTACGCTTCGTGGTAGACCGCCCCTCCCCTTATCTCCATTGCACATATATATTGAATCCAGGAAGAGTGCATCGATTCCGTCCCCATTACCCTGACACGAGGTCCCCCCTTCCATACCCCCCGATCGCATTATAAGGATGTAAGGAGTAACTGAAAGAAAATACCGGATTCCCCCTCCGATCCGATGAGCAGTCAATCCCCTTCAAAGCTTAGCGGTCGTAGGGTTGGTGTGCCTCGTCCAAGACAGATGGCGAGTTTAAAGACCTACTCCACTATGCCAAGTGGCAAATTAGAAGCTTCTCCACCTTTCCTCCATTTCCCACTCAATAAGAATATCACGAATGGGATACTCCAATGCTACTACTGATCCCAGCAACGAGGTGACACGGGTAATGGTAGGGATTAAATGCATCCCACCAATCGAGCGATGATGTCCCCTATGTCATCATCGGTGAACTAATTCTTAAAGTGATTGTTATCATAACATGGTACCCAAAAGTAGGAAGAGAACCTACTCCATACGTAGTGGTAGGCATAAAAAAAAGTAATATACTCTTTAACTATAATCTTAGAGATTAAAGGTTTAATTTATAGCGTTTGTTTTAAAACCAGGTATAACCTATTAGTAATCCAAAACTTTAATCATTGGTAAAATGAACACTTTCTATGAAGTATTAGCATATATAAGTATGTCCCTCTTCACCAAGTAATGTGTACCCTTACACTTTAATATGTACATAAATATAACATTATTACATATTTCAAAATTAAGGTTAGTAACTTTATCTCTAGGGATTATTGTCTCTTTGACATATAGAGATCTCGTGGGACAATAGTCATATGTCCTTTATGGATAAAATTATGTGTATTTGACTCTACATATATATACATGTAGATATGACCCCTTAAATCAAAATCCATTTCTTGGACATTCTTTATAGGTGTTTTGTGTTAAAAAAAATAGCTCATCTTATTTTCTAAAATAAGGTGATTATAAAAATCTCTGACTTGTAACCAAGTGCACAACAATATTTTCATTTTTAACATAATAGGTCATAAAGGAGGATATCACATTTTAGGAGTTGTGTGAATGGAGGTAAAGTACAATGTTGTTAAGGCAACATAGAAAAGTTGTTATTTAGCAGTGATAGATTCTTCCTGTTTAGATAAGGGTCACATGATTAATTGTGTCCTTGAAACAAATCTATGACAACATGCGCCCTTGATAATTAGGATGGTGTTTGGTTTCAAGCGGCAGCTGGTGCAACATCTTTAGGGATAAAATGTGGCAGTCACATTCAAATCATGTGAGCATGTTGGATACATATATTCATTAAGAATAGTTGGATTTCTTAGATAAAGTCCTCAATGTCACACCAAGACTAGGACGAGAGGTTGGGATGTGGGGGGGAAACTAAACTATTTTTAGAATGATATATTCTCAATATCTTGTAGAGATAGATCTACTAGTTGAGGGTCAAGAGGTGGCGCGGGTATTTTCAATGTTTATTTACCACTAGTAAACAAAGTAGATTTTTCTTTTAATGTTTATTTACCACTAGTAAACAAAGTAGATTTTTCTTTTGAACAATGTTTATTTACTACCCTCGATAGGAAAACCACTAATCACAAACAATTTGCTTTAGTTAAGCGGCCATGACATGGGGTTAGTCTTCCATCAAAATCACTCAGGATTTGAATTTGGTCCCCACAAAGACCATAAAAATAGATGATCAACATTGTCGACTAATATTAAGTTTTTATGTAATGTACTAGGTATTGAGAATAATCTCCATACATCTTTTCTCTCTATGGTATTTTGGTTACCCTCTCTTGCCCATTTTCTTTCCTCCACTACATTTTCATCATCATCTCTTGGTTTGTGTATATGGAGTTTATTACATTGGTTAGTGTGGCCATCATGAAGTGGGAAGTGGAATTCTAGAAGGTTCAAACTGACAGTATGATTTCACTCTCATCGGTGGATAAATTGGTGAATTTGCATGGTGGTCAACTTTACCCAACCTTGCAACTTCTCTGGTTTCCCTGGTTGGATTTGTTCTATGCATTTCTCTCTAATTCTCATTATAGGAGGTGCAGGGAAACAAAATCATTTAGCCTATCCTCTCCTTCACCAACTAGGTTACATATTATATTATGACATTTAGACCATGGAAAAGGGAGTATGACCAAATCTTAATAATATAAGATGTTGTTGCACTTGCTTTTGTCATCTTGATATGGACATGTTGTATGCACCTAAATGTGTTTGGATAGCTTTTAATGTGATGATTATTGAGGTATTAGACCTAAGCTTTGATTTTAAGAAAAAGATTTTTTTTTTAACTTCAATATATTTATAAATTATATTAACATAAAATTATTAGTTTATATTAACATATAATTATATTAATAAATATTGAATTTAATAAACATATTTAGATTTAATTATAATATTTAAATATTTATTTTTAAAATGTTATATAATATATATTATTAAAAAATTAAGGGACATAGTAGATCCATAGGATATATGTAAGGAGCTCCATAAACTTTGTGAAGGTGTTTTATTTTCCAACAACGAATAGTTGGGTTGACTTTAAAGGTAAAACCGGTAAAAGAATATAAAATTATTAGATTATGTTAACATATAATTATATTAATAAATATTGAATTCAATAAACATATTTAAATTTAATTGTAATATTTAAATATTTATTTTTAAAATGTTATATAATATATTATTAAAAAATTAAATATATATATATATATATATATATGTTTATTATATATAAACATTTATATGATATTATGTATAACTATAAAAATATACATGATAATTATGTGATAAAAAATAAAAATGACACTTCATCTCATTAAATAAATTAATAATAATGATGCTACTTAATTATGGATTTTCCATTAGAGAAATTGTAGGTCGTTTTCCAAAGTAACATTGAATCTAAGGTTATAGATGGAGACCAAATGAGTTTTCTACATGTCACTGTGGTGTTGTTGAGTTTTTTTTAATGTTAATGGTTTTTGTTAAACCGGAAACCTAATATGATTTTTTTTTCAATCCTCTTGGCATTCTCAGAGGATTGAAAAAAAAGGGGCAGCATTTTTGCTTGTCAAAACACATTTTAAAATAAAACCGATAGCATTTATGCAGTGAAATGCTACCGATTGCTTGTCAAAACACATTTTAAAATAAAACCGGTAGCATTTATAAAGTGAAATGCTACCAGTTGACATAAACAAAAATATTAATAATTTAAAAAATAAATACAACATAAATTTAAAACAAAAAAAATGTTTTGGAATTGTTTTTTTTTTTTTTCAAATAGTATTTGGTTTCAATGGTTTTTGGTTTCAATGGTGGTTTTTAGTTTCAGTGGTTTTTGGTTTCGATGGTGGTTTTAGTTTCAATGGTTTTTGGTTTCAATGTTGGTTTTTTGTTTTCAATGGTTACGTTCACAAATTGATAAAAACTAAATAAAAATTACGTTTTGTAAAAAACACACAATTTTATATACAAAACAAGTAAAATTTAGGGCTTTTTTTTTAAACAAATAAAATAAAATAAAATTTAGGGATTTTTTTTTAAACAAATAAAATTTAAAATTTAAGTTTTTTTTAAAAACAAATTACAGGGTTGAATTCCACTTACCTTGTGGATTTGAATCCATGGCGAGGTGGATTTGGGCGTGGGGCGTGGTGTGGCGTGGTGTGCTGGTTGCGGATGCTCAGTCGAGGGCCTTTGTCCCATCCTTGTCACTCACTGTGCACTGTTGTTTTCGAACAGGGCCCAGCCGGCCGACCAAGCCCTGTTTTTATTTTTTTTCCTGTCTCAAACCCTCGATCGAGCAATACCTCGATTGAGGGTTTAACCAAGCCCTCGATTGAGAAATAGCTTGATTGAGGGTCTAAAATAGCCCTCGATCGAGCTATTTAAAAACCCTCAATCGAGGTCTTTTTCAAGCCCTCGATTGAGGTATTTTCAAACCCTCGATCGAGCTTTTAAAACCTTGATCAAGGGTGCGAAAAACCTTTTTTTTTGCTCCCGCGCGCCAAAAATGGTGAACCACCTTCGTGGAATCACCCCAATAACATCAAATTTTACAATAACATAAAACATAATGTTTTTATGATAACATAAAATGTTCAGAATTTGGGTATGGGACAAACACCCCCTCTTAAATTCAACATTGTCCTCGATCTTGCTTTATTCATCATCCTCTAGTTCCTCCTGGAACAGATTTGGATATGCCACCCGCATCTTGCTTTCCAACTCCCAAGTTGCTTCATCAAGACTAAGGTGCTTCCATTGCACCTTTACCTGTCCTATGGTATGATTACGAAGCAAAATTTCCCTCTTGTCGAGGATACAATCCGGTTCCACCAGAAAATCACCTTCTGGTTCCGCCTGTACATCATTCCAATTAATCACATGAGTAGCATCATGCACATACTTTTTAAAAAGAGAGATGTGAAATACATTATGTACTTTAAGATTTGGTGGCAAGACCAACTGATATGCCACTGGTCCTACCCTGGACAGTATTTCAAAAGATCCATAATACCTTGGTGCTAGTTTAGCACAACCTCCTAACTTTAAGTAATTTTTCTTTTGTTTTACCTTGAGGAACACATGTTCACCAACCTGAAACTCCTTTTGAGTTCTTTTGAGATCTGCATGACTTTTCTTTCTATCTTGTGCAATTTTCAAATTGCCTTGAACCTGTTTCACGGTTAGTTCCATTTCTTTTAATAACTCAGGTCCTAACATTAACCTGTCAATTGGATTACTCCATGAAATAGGAGTATTACATTTTCTGCCATATCAAATTTCAAATGGACTGAGTTTTTCTAAAGCTTGGTAATGATTATTATAAGCAAACTCAGCAAGATGCAAATATTCCTCCCATTTACCTGGCTAATCACTAATATACATTCTTAACATATGTTCAAGAATCTGATTGACTCTTTCAGTCTTTCCATCTATTTGTGGATGAAATGTTGTACTGAAAATTAAAGTAGTATCTAAACCTTTAAATAAAGACTTCCATAAATTTTTTGTAAACTTTGAGTCTCTGTCAGAAATTATAACTTTTGGAATCCCATGCAAACAAAAATTTTGTTTCATAAAAATTTCAGCAATGTTAGCAGCCTTGTAGGTCGTAACAGGTATGAAGTGGGATGCTTTACTAAGCTTATCCACAACTACCATTATGGAATCATTCTGTTTTTGATTTTTAGGTAAACCAGTAATAAAATCAATACTAATTATATCCCACTTCCAATCTAGAATAAAAAGTGGCTGCAACAATTTAGCTAGGTGTTGATGTTCAAGCTTTATTTGCTGACACTCTATACACCTAGCAATATATTCAGTGACTTCATTTTTCATACATGGCCAAAAATAATATTTCCTCAACATTGTTATCATCTTTTGATAACCAGGATGCCCTGAGTATGGACTTTTATGCAATTCATTTAAAATCAACAACTTAACTTTAGCAACATTAGGCACATAAAGTCTGTTTTTATATAGTATTAATCCTCTTTCATCAATTCTAAAATATGTTATTAAATTTTCAACATTATCTTCAGCAACCCTTTCAAGTAATTTTTGATATTTTTCATCCATTCTGATTCCTTCCTTAATCTGATTTTCTAGATTAGTTTTATAAGTACTGATTGCTGAAACAAAATTTAGCCTAACATTTCTGCTTAAGGAATCAACAACTTTATTTTCTTTACCTTTAATGTGTTGAATATCGAAATCATATTCGATAAGGAAAGCTAGCCACTTAGCTTTCCATACATTCAGATTTAGTTGATCCAACAGATATTTTAAACCCCTATTATCTGTCATTAATGTAAATTTTCTTCCAATTAAGTGATGGCGCCACATCTTTAACGCATGTATCATGGCAGCCAACTCTAAGTCATAAGTTGCATAGTTCTTCTCATGAATCTTTAACTTCCTAGATTCATATGCAATCGCGTGACCTTCTTGTGTTAAGACTCCACCAAGTACATCATTGCATGCATCAGTGCACACGATGAAATCTTTGTTTGGATCAACAATTTTTAGAATAGGTGCCATTGTTAATAGTTCTTTTAGTTTCTTAAAACTTTCTTCGCATTTTGTATCCCAGATAAATATCTTACCTTTCTTTTGTAGAGAAGTTATAGGATTCGCTATTCGAGAAAATCCTTCTATAAATGTACGATAGTAACCTGTAATTCCCATAAAAGATAATACACCAGTTACATCTTTAGGGGTAGGCCATTCATTAATTGATTTTATATTGTTCGGGTCTACTACGATTCTATCCTTGGATATCACATACCCTAGGTACTGTATTTTATCTTTATAGAAATCACATTTGCTGAACTTAGAATAAAGTTGGTGTTCTCTTAACACTTGTAAAATTATTTTTAAGTGTTCATCATGCTCTTCTTTAGTCTTAGAGTAAATTAGAATGTCATTAATAAAAACAATCACAAAATTATCTAAGTACTGATGTAAAACATTATTCATAAGACACATGAAAACTGTTGGAGCGTTGGTCAGCCCAAAAGGCATAACCACGAACTCGTAGTGCCCGTAACGGGTTCTGAAAGCAGTCTTAAAGATGTGCTCATATTTAATTCTAACTTGATGGTACCCCGACCTCAAGTCTATCTTAGAAAATATCTTCAAGTCGCCTAGTTGATCAAACAGATCATCAATGCGAGGCAAAGGATATATGTTCTTTATGGTCATTTTATTTAACTGGCAGTAATCTATGCATAAACGCATAGTTCCGTCCTTCTTTTAAGTAACAAAAATGATAGGTTCTCCCCAAAAAGACACACTGGGCCTTATATAGTTTTTATCAATCAGTTCCTTAAGCTGTGATTTAAGTTCATTAAGCTCCAGAATGTTCATTCTGTAAGGAGCCTTTCAGTTTGGTACCGCTCTCGGTACTAACTCGATGGTGAAATCTAGTTCTCTTTTCAGAGGTAGTCCTGGAATTTCTTTTGGGAATGCATCAGAAAATTCCTTTAGAATGGGTATTTCTTCCAATTTTAACTTCTCTTCCTTATTTGATTGTTCGTCATTAATTACATTTACAGCAAACAACTTACATCCTTTGCGAATAGCCTTTTTAACTTATAAAGCAGAGATCTGTCTTACAAAAGTCTTTCTAGGAATTTCTTTTACTGTTACAATTTCACATTCATCATTGAAGCAAGTAAAATTCTTTTCAAAGCAATTTAATACTACCCTATGATTTTCCAACCAATCTATTCCAATCAGAACATCATAAGAACCTAAAGGTAACACATTCAGCTTAACATGAGTCCTAAACTGATTCATTAGTAATTCACACTCTTTTACATAATCAGTCAGTTTTCTTTTTGTTCAAATAGCTAATTGAACCAACCATGATTTATCAAACTTGTCTAATTTCATATTACAACATTTAACTAAATCAGGTGACACATAACAAAGACTTGCTCCTGGATCAATTACAATAGAAATAGGTTTATTTTTCAGCATACCTTCCACTTCAACCATGGAAGTTTGATGATCAGCTTGTCTGTTCTCCAAAGCTGCATTTAACCTAGGCATATCCCTTGCTAAGTAACCAATAGTAGCCTCCTCCTGTACTGTGTGTACGTTGTTGAAAGTCCTCTTTCTGAGTGGGCAGTTGGATGCATAGTGAGGTACCTGATAGTCCCAACATTTAACAGGTTCTTTCTGTTCATTGTTTTTAACAAAAATTTTAGGTGGATCACTATTTCTTGCAGCTATAAATTTTGACTGTGTATTACCTATTGAATTATTCCATTGAAATTTTATGTTAGATTAATTACGTGAATTATTATTTCCAAAGTTGTGATTAAAAGATAACTGCTTCTTCCTTTGTTCAAAGTTATTAGGCTTTTTTTCTTTCCAGCTTGGTATGCCTTCTCTTTTCTTATTTTTTTCATAACAGATATTTTCTTTTCTCATGGCCTCTTCAAGAGTTCGAGGACCATCATACTCAATCTTGTCCTTTATGTGAGAGGGAAAACAGCTCATAAATCTCCTTACCTTAGGCTTTTCTTTAGTGATATAAAGAACATACCTTAATAAATTTAAAAACTTGCTGCATAAATCTCTCATATCCATGGAACCTAATTTTAACTCATAAAACTCTTTAGCTCATTCCTCATAATACTATTCTGACAGAAACTTTCTTTTAAAGTATTTCTTACAATTACTCCAGTTTACACTTCTCTCTTTTAAACCTTTTACTCGTTTTAGATCTTGCGACCAGATGTCAGCTTTTTCAGTCAGATTATAAATTGCCATTTTAGTTTTTAGATGACTTGAGTAGTTCTAAATATGAAAGTACTTCTTCATACCGGATGTTGACACTCAATAAAATTCTTGATGAATTATCTTCTGACGACATTGATGGTGCAAAAATAGATCAGTTTGCATAAGGGAGGTTTCAAACTTGGTCAAGAAAAATATCTTTGTCCTCGGGCATACAAAAGAAGGAAAAGCTTTATGTTTTCATGAAAAACCTAAGGCCAAAAATCACTAAGAAAGAGGTTTGATATTCTAAAAACAAAAGTTAAGTATGGAGAGAGGTTTTCACAATTTGGGCATAGTCGGAGGTTTCAGGAAGAAGAAAAGTTTCAATATTATATTTTCTAAAAGTTAAAGCTTTTTGAAGGTTTTTTTTTATATTTTAATTTTTAACCCAAAAAATAAATTTTATGAAGTAAGGAGACTTTATAAAAAAAATAAAAAGAGGGTTTGTTGTATTCTCTATATTGGGTCAAAGCTTCGAATAAAAATTGGAACAAAATATACAATGCTCAGCACCGAGGGCTTGTCAAATGACTAGAGCCGAGCTAAGGACCAACATAACCTCCACATTCCAAGTGCTATGAACGAGAGTCTCTCTCTCTCTCTCTCTTGTTACTTAGTGTATATGTGAAGCAATGGGATATATAAAGAAAAAGAAGAATTTATCTTTATTACATGTGGGATAAAGGTCGGGACTGAAAACATGCATAAAATGTATTTGGCGCACCCAGGTTTTTCTTCGAAGTGTAAAAGCTATGTAGAAGAGAGGTTGTTGCGATTGTGTGTATTATTGCAATCAAAGGAAGAAAAATTTGCAAATCCTCCACCAATTTTTGTTAGCTTCGTCGAGACAATCCAACATATATTTGACCATGATATCATTCACTCACTAAATAATGACAGGCTGTGTTTTCAAATCCGTGATTCCCATGCTGACACGTAACGAGATCAAATGGAGAAATTTCAAAATGGATCAACGGTCCACATGACACCGCATTTGCAACATGCTCGGTGGATAGGAAATGAAGCTGGCGCGGTGAGAAAACCACTATTCAACGTGTTAATTTTTTATACGTCCGCATATGTGAAACGTGGTATTGAAAACCACTCAACCCTCGCGCGATACCAACCATTGGCGGGAGTATAAAAGGGTAGGTAGTCTCTTCTTGTGGCGTCTTATCACTTGAAATGGAGCACCAAACCCTAACGTTGAATGAGATGAGAAAAAGTTTTGGTTCTGGTGTGGGAGATATTTGATGGAGGTTGGAGAACACGGAATGCAAATTCACGCATGCCAAATGGCCATACAGCAGTCAAACTCTTCATGGAGGCTTCGACGAGATTGGCATCCAGGGTTGATGTTGTTGCTATTCTCTGTAGCAGAGGATCGACGAGATGGTTTCTTTTCCCCACGATATGATGGCCATATAGCCTGTATTCAAACGTTACATTCAGTGATTGTTCCCAACATTGGGGTATTTTTCCATGGCACCCATTTTAGGTAGTTCTCTGCCGAAGCAGGATTTCGAGAACCTGGCACCCTTTGAGAAGAATTTCTATGTGGAGACACCGGGCATCGCTTCCATGACTGAAGATGAGATCAGGGAATATCGTCACAAACGTGAAATTACCGTTGATGGTCGAGACATTCCCAAGCCCGTTAAAGGTTTTGACGATGCAGGCTTTCTGGATTATGTTCTTTAAGAGATTGTAAAAGCGGGCTTTACTGAGAGGTCTCGACACAGCACGTGGAATATTGCCATTTGGGTGAAAGCCCTCTCGAATGCGGACTGAAGGGACTCGCTCCATCCAGATTTAGGACAATGTTATCAGTCCGTCAGCATCCAGCAACCAATCAGAGCTTGTTTATTGCATTGTGGAGGTTTATTGAAACTTTCTTTGGTTCCATGTCCACAGGAGCTGCAGTGGCGTTGAGTTCTGCTTTACTCTTCAAGTATACGGGACTTGGGATTGACAATCTTCAGAATCTGGAGTGCTGCTTATTTGTGCTCTTTCCTTATTTATCATACATGTTAGCTGAAAGCCTTGGTCTCTCTGGGATTATTGCGATACTGTTCTGTGGAATTGTGATGAAGCATTACACTTTCTCAAATTTGCCAGAAAATTCTCAGACTTTTACAGCTGGATTTTTTGAATTAATTTCATCTTTGGCAGAAACATTTGTGTTTATTTACATGAGCTTGGATATTGCAACAGAACAGCAGTGTTGAAACAAAATCAAAAGAACATGTAAACCCCGAGAAGACGATGCACACCTTGTCAGCTGGAAGAGTTAGCTTGAAAAAGATTTGAAAGTTATCCAGTTTTAGGACAATAGGAACCATATATCAGAGATTCTTGCAGAAAATGATCTTGAGTGTGATGATTTGGGATCCATTTGTTTATTGGATTTGGTGCTTCTTAGTACTTGTGTGGAAGAATTTGTTGCGTTTGCCATTTTTTATCATCTAATGGTCAAAGATGAAGTGGACGAGAGTAAGGGAGTAAAGGAATAGAATACCTCGAAAGCCCAGAAATTCCAGGCAGAATATCAACAAGTGGCAGAATATTAAATATCGGTGGAAGAAGTGAAAAAATAGAGGCAGCTGGCAGCTCGAAGTGAACAATACTCCAGATTTTCCGTCATTTACTGTTTAAAAACTAATTTTGTAAAGTAGTGATTAGTTATTTAATTATTATTTTAGTATCGGTGGTTTATTTTTAGAAAAAATACACTTAGGGTTTGCTCATAGGGAAAAATTTTGTATAAATTTTGCATTTTTGCAATGTAAAAGGGTTGGATTTTTAGTAAGCAGAGACCCATTTAGGGTGTTTTGAAGGGCTTTCAGAAATTAATAAAGATCTCAGGACTGAGCAGATTTTTCATCAAAGATTCATGTGCTGTTTAAAAATTGCAGTTTGTACCTTTCCCTTTCCCTACCTGTGCAAGTTTAATTTCTGCGTTATGTCTTTCATTATGTCATTTTCTTCTATGCTTAGATGGACGTTCATATAGATTGAGATTCATGTTTTTATGCCTCGATTTATCCGCATCTGAGTATCCATTTATTTCTCCAAAATTAATAGTGGATTCATCTGAAAATTGATGCCCGTTGTTAATGGACTGTCTTTATTTCTTTCCCTATCACCTGCAAAAATCTTATTGACTGTAACAAGACAACTATCTTGCCTTTGTATGAAAATATTTGTTTGACTGAGGGTTGATATTTTTCTGTTTCCTCGACTCCATTGCCCAATGGTATCTTATTCATGTTGATCTAGCTACCTCATTTAAAGCCTACAAGTTATTATTATTATTTTACAAATTGGCCCTTGAGTTTCATTGTCAAACTGCTGTCGTGGTGACATTGGATGGCAGATTTGCCGAGAGAGCCCTCTCTGGCTGAAGGAGGCCAACTTTCAGTCTAAAGATTGGTTTGAAATAGGTTACCTCGGGTTTCTTTGATACAGCCCAAGGAAAATCCGAGTGCTAACACCGGACAACCATGCTTCAGCTGTATCACTCTTTTATGTTTCTCCATTAAAAGTTTGTGCTTTGATTTTTTTAAACTCCCCATAAATTTATTCGTATGGCTTGTACTTCTTCATTTTATTGTAGCAGTCACTTTCACTACTATCACTGGAATACTTGTGCTTTTTCCTGTGTGCTTTTTCATAAAATTCAGAAGATGAGCTGCTATCATAATTAGTCAATTTTATCTTTTTATCCTTACCTTGGTAGGACATAGTTCCAGATTCAACATTAGTTTATGTCCCTTTATCTTTGTCATTATTATGAACATTATTCAGTAGGATTTGATTCAGCTTCTCTTGATCTTTCAGGATTCGTTCGTTTTATTCCTTAAGAGTTTTTATCTCAAATTTTAAATCCTTTACTATTCGTAATAATTTAGATGAATTATCATTCAATTCATAAAATAAGTTTTCTGCATTAATCTGTCCTTGTTCATTATTAAGGGACCTGTCCTCAGCCAACTTTTCTGGTCTTTCCATATCTGCAGACTAAATTTATAAAATGTTGAAAGTGAAAAAAATAAAAATAAAAATCAGTAATTTTCAATTATGTCCTAAATTTTTATTTGCGCGAGTGAGCCACTTCAGGCCTAGTATTTGAACTTGCGCTCTAATACCACATGTAACATCCCAAAATTTCACAAAAATTTAAAAATTTTCTAAGTAGCATTAAATGCTTGTAATCGCTATGCGCAAATATAACAACTGTTAACTTATTTATTTAAACGTCAGTCTGGTGACAACACTTCTTCTATTAGTCGTTCATGATTATAAACATGTTACGTCAATTACATGCTATGTTTGACATAAATGTCCTTACTTCTTGCAAAATTTTATAAGCATGTATTTATGCGGTCATTAACAACTGGATGTTTTAATACCATTTTATTTTCTGAATAATTATGTTGTAACTTTATCTTTTATTATAGTATTGTTTTATCCACAAGTACTAACTGTAGATTTTCCTGATGATGAAGTGGTCCTATGGGCACCTTGAGGCTTACTTAGCTATTTTATAGCTAACGCTCTTAAACCTATGTTGTAGATCGCCGGTAAGAATGAGTTCACTAAATGAAGCATTATCAATGTATGTCAAATGACTTTACTTAACTTCAATTTGCCTCGATACTAAATGTATAAAGAGCTTGACTTGTTCAAGGGTGAGATCTACCTTAGCTTTAATCATTGATTTTATAGGTTTATGATGTCACCTATATCTTTATATAGTTTGAAAGTCACAAATACGCAATTCATTAATGTCTTGTATAATTACATAACATTTATACTTAACGTTCAAAATTCATGTTTAAGTCATTATATTTGATTTGTATAAAGTCATAGTTTAATGTAATCAAACTTCGATTATAGTTTTGATACACTACAAAACCCTACACTAGTATTTTATACCATGTACCAACCTATGTGTTCGAACTAGTCATAACTATAAGATTATATACTAATACTATATGTTATAAACCTTAAGCATCTATACTATTGCTCGATACTAAACTATATGCACAACACCTTATACTATAAGCATAGCATGGCTCTTAGAAATACTCTAAGTAGAGACTATACATTACAAGCTTGACTATATGCATACATATTATATGTTGTATCAATAGTGAAGCCCATAACTAAACCTTGGTGGATCTTTACGCTGGCAGGCATCGTGCAATTGGTAGCTGTGATACTTAAATGTTATTAAAAGTGTTTTGAGTGGAAAGCCCGCTGGCATCCCTCGTGGCCGGGCTTCACGTGACATTTTCTTGGTTGATGTGCTAAACCCTAGCTACATTTTCAACTACTCGGTGAGACACTAACCTGGAGCATTCATTTTTCAAGCAGGTGGGAGGAGAGGCCGACCGACCCTTGGGTTTTTAGGGTTTGTATCATAGTTCTTGCAGCTCCTCCAGGGGCTCGAAACTGTGACCTCGTAGCCTGTTCGTGATGACAACAGTAGGTTAAAAAGGAATTGTGGTCTTTACTATGTTGTAAATCGTTTGTTGGGTTTCGATGGTGAGACTTCGCACCATCAGTATTACTGCTAGAAGCTAACCCAACGCATACACTGATGGGGAAAATGCTCAGGTGTGCTACAATGTATCAGGTAATGTCATACCGGACCCTTCGTATTTTCATTGGGTGTTTTAACGTTATCAGTGTTTGTTTTTAAAAACAAAGTAATAAGTACCTCAAGTTTTAACCAGTTGTGGCATTGCTGCATTGACAAGATCACTCCCTTGGTAATGTTTTTAGGTTGGCCTGAAGGGAAATACAAACTTCTTTGTCCCTGGTAAGCCTCGGTGACTCCATATGGGCATTCAAATGCACTTGGAAGATTTGTGGTGAAGCATGGCATCGATATCATTCTTAGCTTGGTTGGATGAAGCTTCGGTTTAACTTAAAAATTTGGTTTTCCAATTGTTTGTAAATTTATAAGCCGTATGGCATTTATATGGTACAGGGAGGGTTGAACCCTCAACCTGACATGCATTGGTTTCTCAACGCTTACTGTAAAATATTTGTTAACATTAAATACATATTTTTTTACAAGATCTAGATTGTTCAAATTACGATTTTGGAAAGTTTCACTCTCGACATTTTATTATTTTTGCAAATGAATTGTTTTGATAAACTTCTTGGTGATTAGGGTTTGAAACCTGGTTATGTTTTATGATCATTAGTTACAGGGAGGGTTGAACCCTCGACCTTAACTTGCATTGCTTCCTTTTGTACGGTATTTATATAATATTTAAAGGAGAATAAGATAAGGTTTTTGCAATAATCAAATGAAGTTTGAAATGGAAATCCTGAGAGAACGATCTTGGCATTTGTTGTTATTTTGTAATGTTTCTTGATACTCAAATTTTAGGGCAAAGCCCGTCGTTGTTGTTTGAATGGTTGTAAAATTTTATGTGTCTTTTAGGGTGAGTCGAGACTCGAACCCTGCACACTTGTATTTTTATAAACTAGCAAAGGTCGTGTCTTTAAACAATACGAAAGTGTGGTCTGTTTGGGTGAACCCTTCAGTATCGAACCCTAGTCATGTGTATTAAATTCTTGTTTTATAAATCGTTAATACAATATTATCCATAAAGAAGTATGCACAGGGTTTCCAACCCTGGAAAGTTGATAGACTATTTGCTTAGTATTATTTAATGTTTAAATCAATTGATAATTAAATTCATATGTGCATTAAGGTGACAATATTATATATTACCAATAAAGTGTAATAATGTAAATAGATACATGATTACTATTTTCTTTCCTGCAATATTTAAAACTTCGTTTTGTTTATAAAATCCTGCACTATGAGTTTCGATACTATTAGGGTTTGTAATACCGAAACTATATTGTTTTTAAAAGGATTTTATTTGAGAAGTTTCTACTATTTCTTATATGTTATTTGGCTTCTAAAATGAAAGGTTTAAGCCATGATTAAACTTATGTTTTGGAAAGAGCAAGAGATTTCTTAATATAATGTTTCTTCTGTTACTATGCCTGTGACACTATATGAAAAATGATTGAGACTTGATTTGGTTTATACTATTGAAAAAGACAGGTTTTACATTAGAATTATGTTATTATTTACTGAAAATAACACATAAAAGTTTATATAGAAATGAGACAGATTTATTATAGGGTATACAATAATTCGAATCTATGTATTGCTTATTGTCATTCAAATCTATTTTAATTCCTCTTCCCTGTACTAGAGTACAGCACTAAAATAGTGTGTGGAAAATTACAGGGAAACATTTTCTAATTTATTATTCATTTAGCATTTTTAACCTCAAAGATATATGGATTTTCATAGTAGATAATATTGCAGAAATAAAAAATTTAATCATAGTCAAAAGATATATAAGATTAAATAGACAACTGATAACATAACTACATTCATTTCTTGGTAAACAATTTAGCTGAAAGTAAATAAGATAACACAATTTGAACCTGGTAACTATAGAAGAGACAAACAGGAAAAGGAACCCGTTCCACGCAACCTTTTCCTAAAGATAGCCAAGTTACTTGCCTTAGGACCCCCAAGCCTATTCACTAGACCACCGGGACGAAGATGCTTTTTGGAGAAATGGAATAAATTCCTTTGCAACTCAGCAGCAGTATTTGACAATAGTACTTCTTCTTTTAGCAATATTGAACTCAGCAATGTGGCTGCACTAGTTCAGAATGCAGTCTTAACTCACTCAGTCACTTCTAACCTTCCCCTCATTGAATATCTTGTGCTCTCTTGTCTTTCACAATTCATAAATTATCACAAGGTAGGAATGAATAGCCTCCTGGTGAATTCGATGGGTAGATAAAGCATGCCCAGGTCTTTTGGTCAGTTTTCTTTAGTTAATGAGCCACCTGCTCAGTTCCACTTTCTTGGGGAACATGACCATAAAAATAGGGAATTCCCCCCCTGCAACTGCTAGAAGTGAGTTGAGGATGCTGCCAAGTGTCAGTTTGATCTCCACCCCAGTCCATTCCTCCTAGTGGGTCAGTGAACACTCATTCAACAGTTTCCTTTGGATATTTGTCTCCTCTTTTATTTATAAATAATAAAATATTCATCCTAATTAATTACAATCATCCTTGACCCCACTTGGTCAATAACATCAAACTTTACAATAACATAAATCATAATGTTTTTTTGACAACATAAAATGTTCAAAATTTGGTTATGTGACACTGACTCCATCCACTCTCTTATAGTCCAAACCACAATACACCATGCCTACAAGATACATGAGCATGCATTTTGCAGCTACCCAATGCACTCTCCTCGTCTCAACCATGTATTGACTAAGAGTGTTCACTGCAAAACACATATCCGTCCTAGAGTTGACCAGATATATCAACAAGCCAATCAGTTGATGATATAAAGTAGGATCCACCAACTCACTCTCAGAATCATTAAGCTTCTTCCAATTGGTTATCATAGGTGTGGCCATTTGTTTGAAACCTTCCATCTGAAATATCCTCAAGATGTCCACATCATACTTTCCCTACCCAAGGAAAATATGTCCAGGCTCTTTCCAAACGTCCAATCCTAGAAAATAATGCATCAACCCAATATACTTCATCTCATATTATGAAGCAAGACCTCGCTTACACCCTACAATAGGTCTCTCTTTACCTAGAATGAATAAATTATCCACGTAGAGTAGAATAATAAGCAAATCATCACGCACCACAATAACATATGGGTTCGGATCTACCTCACTCTTTTGAAATCCCATCTGCAGCAAGTAAGAATCTATCATGTAGGACCAAGCTCTAGGTTCTTGCTTCAATCCATATAAGGATTTCTTGAGCCTGTAAACATGAGACTCTCTTCCATGAATCTCAAATCCCTATAGATTCTCAACGTACACCTCCTCCTATATAATTCTATTGAGAAATGAGGTCTTCACACCCATCTAGTGTATCTTCCAACCCATCTACGTTGCAATGAAAATCATTGCTTCCATCAAAGAGCAACGAGAAACCAGCATAAAGGTATCATCATATTCAACTCCCTCTACCTGTGAGAACCCTTGTGTTACAAATCGAGCTTTTCACTTCTTGATGCTTCCATCCACAACTTTCTTGCTCTTGTAGAGCCACCGAGAAGCCACAATTGACTTCCCTCCACTCTCGAAACCACCTCCAACACATCAGTATTCATGATGAATTGATACTCTTCCATCATGGAATATCTCCATACATGATTCTCAACAACCTCCTCAAAAGTGGAAGTCTCTAACATGAAGATTCCTCACCATATCCATGTAACTAAAAAATCTCTCTAGAACTCTGCTCTCCTAAACCCGTCTCTTGGGATTCTGCACTAACTTGTTGACACAGATCTGTCGACAAGGGTTCACTTCGTACTAGTTTCAACAAAACTCAACGTAATCTCCCATAGACATCGCCCCAGAAAGGGTTTATCCTTTCCAGTGACACCCATAGAGCAAGTGAAGTCTCACCCGAGATATCTAAGGGGGGCTGCAAGAACCACGCTTCCGCAGATATGACAGAACATGCATCATTTCTACTCAATCACGTTGTAATTTAGAGATCGACATGAAAATTATTCGCATCAAAACATAATCAGTATATCTACGACATAACAGATTATCGCAGCATAACCAACTGATCTAAGACATATAACAGTATTGCGACATTACAGATACATACACCATATTTAACCAAGCTGTGACATACATTCAATGATACTGGGATAACCCATCATACACCATATTTAACCATGCTGCAAAATCATACATTCATTTATACTATGACAACATATAATCAATCCCACTGCGACAGGAAAATATACATAGCAATAGACAAAACATTCCCTTTTATTACGCTGCATCTTTTCTTACACCATAGCATCAAGGAATATATCCACAAAACCGATACAAAACAGATCTGTGGATCATCATCGAGAAACATGCAAAAGAGTTCAAAGGTCCGATCAGATCAAAGATAATACAAAATGGTGCGCAACATGCGAACAGAAAGATAATGATCTAGATGCTTATCCAAAAGATAGATCGAAGGATTGATAAAACAATTCCCTTAGGCTTACAATCCTACTCCTATTTATAGGCTCACTTCACCTTTACAAGCGGTCCACTTCGCAGAGTGACAGACTGATTAATTGACTAAATAAATAACTACTATGCGCTATCCGCTTATCTTCTGCTTTATCCGCTCCATGAATGGTCATTTAACCTTGTCGTTGTCCCTTTCATCGCCGAGTATACCAAAACTTATGCACCTTGACCCCATTCCAACAGGCCCCCAACACAAACTTGTGGTTCTCCCTCAAGCCACCTTAGTTGGATGTTGTTGGTTCATTCACCTACATCTTGAATTCATCGTAAGCTTCCTTAATCTAGTCAACAGCTTCCTTTGTCAAGGCTTTGAGTGTTGCATAGTCTTCCACTTCTTTTTATGTTGGGTGTTCACCACCTTCCTGCTACGCTTTCTCCAAAGTTTCCTTTATCCTTGTCATTCTTGCCATTGCTTCAACCGCCAACTGCTCAGCTTTTGTTTGTAGTTCATCCAAATGCATCGTTCATCTTTGTTTCCTTGTTCACGCCGTGGTGACCCGATGTTGTAGTTCTTTCAGCTCCGTTTCCTTCGTCATTTGCGCTAGTAGGGGAATCTCCTTAAGCGATCCCCTCAATACCTCAAGATGCACTTCTACTTCACCGAGTTTCACGTTCAGAAGGTGCAACTGCTCATCCTGTACTAGGCTTCCTCAAAATTGTGACACATCTTCCGCATTGTTTTGAGATGCTTTCTCTAGTTCGACGATCTCTGCCATAGCTTCTTCAATGGAGATCTTCCTTCCTTCGACTTTCTCTAGTGGTGTGCTCGGCACCACCCTTATCTATAATTTCTCATTCTCTTTCTGAATATGTGTGATGAATGCACCCAAAATCAATTCTTTTTCTTCCGCAAACATTTATTTGTCGATTTCTGGCGCATCTTCACATGCAATGGAGATGGCATGTTTCAATCTTCTTCGATCCTCCACCGCCTTTTCCCTTTCATTCATAACTACCTCTTTTTCTTCACGGAGGCAATCAACCTCCTCTTCAATGCTTCACACTTGCCGCTTATAACTGACCATTTGATCATGCACTGATGCTTTGCGGTCATTGATCTCTTCACTAACCCTAGTGTGAGATTGCTGCAGCATAAACATGGGCATCATGTTTAAGTCAATGTTGATGGTGCCTAATCATTGTATCACAACATCCAATTCTTCATTTACGGTTGTGATCATAGTAGGTAACACCTATACAATCTGTCATTGGGTGCCAATATCGACCTCTACCCGGCACCCTTTTGGTGCACTTGGCCCTGCTTTTGGAATCAACCTTGTCTCCATGATTGTAGTGCTCAATGTTTGCAACAACTGCGAAACTTGGTGAAAATACTTCATCGCATGCTGGGTGACCTTTGTACGGTTTTCATCCGCCACAATTGTTATCTTCTCGAGCATCTTGTTCATTTGTTCTTCAGGGAGACTAACATTTTTACTCCCCTCGTCTCTGTCCATCCTATTCTTTGTCCTTGCTTCCTCTCGCTGAGATTTGAGCTCTGAATCTGTTGGAGTGGATGATGACGCACCATTGTGACTTGCAGTGCATGATTGTTCTTACACACCTTCACCTTCATCCTCTGAGTCTTTTGTTTTCTCTTGCGCCTTTGGACCATTAGTTGTTTTCCCATCCTCTGGGTCCGACAGTTGGTCTTCCCATATAGGAACCTTCCACTCGTCTAGCCATTCATCCAGTATGGAATCTAGTTCTATGTTGGTCATCTTGTACTGCATCGGTAGCCACTTCTTTTGTGGGTCTACACACGCCTGAATGAATATCGCTTGGGGCTGTATCGACATCCTTGTGATTCTCCTATACTTCTTGGATGCTTCTTCAGTTAGTCGTGAAATCTTTACCGCTTCTACTTTTAACTCTTCTAAATACATAAATAATTGAATGTTATTACATGTTTGTCTAGCCTTTTCATTTAATGCCCACAAATTTTTGTATCGTTCCACTTGGAACACTTTAGAAATTTCGGTCTCTATCCCCTACTACTTCGGTGGTTCCATCCATGCAACCAACGCGATCAATAATAGAATCCATGAGTATGTGAATGGATTTCCTTTCTCCTGGGCTGCTACTGCATCCTCCATTAACTCATTTAACAAAAATAGCAACCATTTCATTTGAACTCTGAACATGCACTGCTCCACAGATGCAATCACCCATGATTTACACTGATTGGGGCGATTTTTTCTTATGATCCTAATTTCCAGCAATTTCGCTGCAATCCTAACCGCTTGATCATTGATCATGTCGATCAGGTATCCTCGGGTGTTCTTCTCCACCCCATTCTTTTCCTTCATCTTTGTAGAAAGCTTCTTATCATTATCCTTCCCTTGGAAGTATTGTGAAGGATTTACCCCGTCCTTGGGTAATCCAGTTATTTGTGCTAGAAATTGTCCCTAGAATACAAAGGGTACAAGCTAGAACAATCTCAATAAAACTAAAAGAAAATGAACTTGTTTTTGTAATTTTTGTTTGAAGGAATCATTCACAAGAAGGGAGGTAATAAAATATCAAACAAATATAATCACTAATCATAAAGAAATCATGAAAACCTGAAGTGTAAATATATAAACATAAATATAAACCATAGGCATTCATTTAATAAGAATGTTGTTCTGTCCACAAATTCATAAGAATTCACAAGATAAATAATATTATCCATAAATGAAATTATCGATGAGGTGGTTAAACAAACCATAAACATAAACTAGAAATAAGAGTCAATAGATGGCTCATATCATATATCAGATCAATCTTCAGTCTTCAAAAACACTTACATGAGAGTTAATGTATGTGTTTAAATGCAAAAAAGCATCATCAATCCTATAGCCCTTCTCCCGAACAAAAACCAACCTCCACAGTGTGTCTTGTTCTTTCTTTTATAATTACAAAATGAAGTAGTTTCCTCAACCACTTCTTTAGGTCTGGTTTTGAAACTATTCAACAATTACATTTAGTAGTTATACAAACTAAATTTCGAATGACTAAATGATAATTAACCAAAAGTAACTTCTAACAACTATAAACAAGATGAAATGTAACAATACTTGGACATCTGTGCAATTAGGTGGAAACTAGAACTGTTTAGTAGCTTCTGCTATCATAGTTATCCCCTCCAATGCATGGGATCTTTTAACATGATGAGCCTGCTTTGTCTCCATTCCTCAAACCTTGTTTGATAGTACCTTGTTCTGCTTGTTCAAATCTTCAATCTGCTTAGTCAATTCTTCAGCTTGTGTCTCTGCATGTCCTTTTCTTCTTAAAGCTTCCTTAGCCACTAAAATTAGTTCTTGATAATGAGAATTTACATCCTCAAGATCCTCTCTCAGCCTTTTATTTGTTGTCATGAGTCTTTCATTTGATTCACTCAGGAATCTAACCTGTGTCTTATGTTGCTGCAATGATTTCTTGATATTTTCTATTTCTGAATCCATTTGAAGACCTTCATGCAATGTTGAATTCTGATCTGAAAGGAATGGAATATCCAATTTCTTAAAAATTAGGTCTTCTTCGTGCTTATTCCTTGATGTTGCTTCTGAAAATGAAGTCCTTGAACTCATGCCTTGTTTAAAATTAGGAACAATTTCCTCCTCTGCAACTTCATTACATTCTTCAATTGGTTGCGGTATCATTACATGATCCTCCCCTGTTCTTATCTATACTTGCCATAACTCTAACTCTTCTTTGTTATTTCCATCTTCTTCACCTGAAGAATCTTGAATAATGGTCACCTTTCCCTTCTCTAACTTAGGGTTCAAAATCCTCTTCATGTTGAACCTATGTTTATTCATAGCTCTAGTTCTAGGTCTCCCTTTAGGTTTTTCGAGCTCAAACAAAGATTTAACATCAGCTTTGAAATCTGGAACATGAAAGATCTCTTCCTTGGTATTAGTAGCAAGAGTATTTAATACCGAGTGTCCTTGAATAATACAACTGTGTTTTTCCTCGATTGAACTAGCAACTTCTTCCTTATTCGAGATGGCAAGGTTTTCCACTGTATCATCCTCAGGGATGTGTTTATGCTCTTCTCCAGTCATGTGTTCCTTCTCTGCAGCATCAGGCTTCATAAATTCTTGCTGTAGGTTATCTTTCTGCAAACTACCTTCTGCTACTTCTTCAACTACATCTTTTTTAAATTTTTTAACAAAACTAGATTGCTTGCTGGGCAGAGGTTTCTTTCCACGGTCGTCCTCTTGAGTTTGAAACCCTGACCAAAACAGAACATGATCCCATTTTCGATTCTTCTATTGTAACTCTGTCAAAACAATCAGTTTGACTAAACCATGATGAAACAGTGATTGACTTGTATGATCAGCGTGACCCTTAACCCTAGCTGACATCTTTTGAAGACTTCTGAGTAGAAAAAATGGTAGATTCATCTTGGATTGTTGATTTAAATGAAGAAGAAACCTAATATGATATTTAAAAACTGATGCAAACCTTCCCTCACAAGTAAGGTAGCTCTGCACAATCCCAATGACTTCCTTCCATTCTAGTTTGAAGTTGTCTAAATGAACCCCCTTGCTCCAATCAAGGAATTCGCAGTTTGGTAGGAGAAACATGCTTGGATTAAAATCAAAAGAAATTTTCTTAAACCAGCATTCTCCTTCAATGGGAAGACCAGTAGCTTTAGCGATCAACCCCTCTGTCAATTCCTTCAAAGTATTAAAGCTAACAGTAAAATTGGAAATATTTTGAGCAAATGCGTGGGTAACCTCTACATTGAAACCTGCAATTCTCTCAAACAAATTGAACCATCCAACTGCTTTGAATAACTCTGCACATTCTAGGAAATCCGTTTCCCAACTGGTATCTGTTGGCTCAAAACGACATAGCTTACCACCCTTACCCATAATTTATGTAGTTAATCCCTGACTAGCTTCTTGGAACTAAACCGAATCAGAAAATTTGACAAATTTGAGAATACATGTCTTTCAATATTAAAATTCGTGGCTTCAAACTTATAATTCGTGGCTTCCCCTGTCTTCAACTTCTTTGGTGATAAATCATCATGAACTTGACAAGTGTTATGATGTAACAAACAACTCCCTCGAGGTCTTCGATTATCATAAAATATAATGTGCCAACACTTACAATGAATTAACCACGAATTTCCATCATTCGAGATTCTAGCAGTGTTTTCATATATACAACTTGTTAATTATGCTGTGGGAATCTTTTCATATAAAGACTTTGAAAAATCTCAACATAAGGTTTAGTTTTTTAACATAAGGGTTAGGCCAAATATTAAAAAGTGTTTAAAAACTTACAAAAGAAATGAAATATTTAATAAGCCATCTATTAAAACATGAAATAGAAGTGAAATTAAGTAATAAAACCATAGTGATGTAATAAAATGAAAAATCAAAATAACTAAAAATCAAGCAAAAATAAAAAGCAATGAAAATTTAGAACTAAGAAATACTAAAGGGACTAGAAACGATTCCAGTCCTAACACCAGTGATCTGCGAAATCAGATTGACCATGATTGGAATCTTTGTGCCCAACCATAAGTATCCACCATGAAGACAGATAAGTAGTTGCTTGATATATGCATTTGCTTCCGTTGATCTTCCCAAATGCGGCATATGAATGATTGATAGGAGCCTTGATCGCTCTAGCCCCAATTCCCACTGCACTGGCTCCCTTGTGATTGGAATTCCTTCTCCATGCGCCTTGTCAACTTGTGTGTGCTTTGTGCACTCGGGATATGTCAGAATGTCATGGTCGTTGTACTACAGTTTTTGTAGTCATTGTATTATGTGTCCAGTGGTATGGAAACCCTTTGATTTCACCGGCTCTTTGATAGTATACTTCGCGTTCTTCCCCAGTCGAATTTTTGGTGCCCCTTCCTTATGTGACGACACATACCTTGATATGCCCGCTCTTGTTGGGCCTTGATTCCCTCCTCTTGGTGTCCTTTATTCCTCTGTGGCGCTAGATGTGCCTGCTTCTCTTGCTGCAGTTACAGCTTGTATCGAACTGCAGGTATCCCTCTTCGGTCTTCAGATGGTATCCACCGACCGACTAGCACTTCTCTTATTTTTGATCATCTGCACCGATGTAATATCCGGTTTCTCATGGACAATTGTCATCGGCTTGGGTTGGTCTTGCATACTTGTGCTGGAAATAAGTTATGCCATCGTAACTTTGTAAACTCACTCTTCGCTTGGATCTATTCTGCAATTTATTCACTAACTATCGCAATGCATAATGATTCGAACTGTCCATATGTGCATGTATTTATAGCTTCAATTTCCCTCTCCTCGTCCATCGAGTCAATTTCCCTCTCTCTGTCCATCGATTTTCCAAATCGTGCGCACTCATTGGCCATTAAATGTGCCTTCATACACTTGCATTGTCGTCCACTGCACCTTAATTGCTACATTTATTACTGGATTTGACCCATTCGCACCTTGTCGGGTCCAAGCCTCGTCGGCATTTCAAAATTCATCTCTATTCCATCGACAGACATAGTGTTGTCGACAGACTCCCAAACTTCGCAGTGTATTTGTTTTATTCATTTCATTTCATTTATTTATTTATTTTCATGTCGATTGATGCGCTCTCTCATTCGATGTGCGTCGGGCTATCCCGATAGGTCTTTAGCCATCTCCCATTCACTAAATTTTTCAACAGTGTTTCGTCTAACTTTTGTAGCTGCACTGCACCTCCGTTAGTAATGAAATTGATAATGTATGGACCTAACCAATGCATCTGAATCTTACCTAGGTGCATCGCAAACTTGCTTGCATATAGCATAACCATGTCTCCGTGTTGAAAGTGCTTTTTCCTTTATGTGGCGATAATTCCAAGCCTTTTGTTGATCCTTTTCTACCTATTGATGAAATCCTGCGATGAAGCAATCTTATTCAAGATGTAGTAGCTGCGCCAATATTTCTTCAATGGCTTTGTCGTTGCTCATTCCTGTCATTGTTGCGATGCACATACTAAGGACAATGTATTTCATCGGCATCACCGCTTCTTATCCGTATACTAACTTGAAAGGAGTCTATCCTTTGAACCTTTTGCATGTCGTTCTATAGGCCCATAGTACCACTGGAATATTCAAGTCCCATTTGTCCCGGTTTGTATTACACACCTTGGTGAGTGCATGCTCCAATATATTGTTTAGTGCCTCAACTGCACCATTCGCCTGTGGGTGATACGGGGTACTCCTTCTATGCTGAATTTGGAATTCCTCAGTCATGGCTCTGATGGTTTGAGTGACGAAATGTGTGCCTTGATCACTCATCAATATCTTTGGACACTTGAATCTGGTGACCACGTTGTTAACACCAAAATTGACCCCCGAGGCTGAAGGAGGGTAATTCTGGGTAACCACTAACCAATCTTTGGCCTGTGCTACTGACCCAACACAGACAGAGAGGGCTCTCTCTAAAATATCATAAAAAGACTAGAATAATCAAGATTGTCAATAATGAAAAAGAAACACCAGCATTCACGGCTAAGATATTCAATTACAACAATTATATAGAAGATCAGTTTTCTGTTTGGAAATAAAATGATTCACAAGTTGTTTGGTTGAAAATGTATGGGATTTAGTTTGGGCAATGGAGTCACCTTTAACAAACTATGAAACATCATTCACAAAGATTCTGCAGACGCATTCACAGGGGCAAGGTAGCAAGCAGCTAGTAGTCAAAGAGAATTTAATTTTGTGGAATAGAAGAGAAAATAAATATTCCACTTTCAATGAGCTGTCAGCCTGTGGTGCATCATCTGGTAGGATAGGTGTCATTTCCTTAGTGAAGAGTACAAAATCGTGAACTATTTCTACACCCAAAATCGTGAACTATTTCTGCACCCGGTTGGCCGCTCTGCTTGATTACGAGTTTCTCCTTCTTCGTTCTTTGCCGGTTTCCTTTGATCACTTGTCATCCATCAGGCTTCTCGTCCTCACTGGTAGAGTCAGACCCTATGAGGTCAAATACCATAAGAGGTGGAGGGTTGGAATTTTCCTCCATCTCATCCCACACCTGCTCTGGCATGAATACCACTTTGCACTCCCATCCTTTCTCCATGAGCCAATCGCAACAGAGAAGATAGTCGAACCGCCAGGTGCACCATCTTTCTTTTATACCGACTTCATATAAATGATGTGAGAACCTTACCCATTATTGCTGCGATGATGACGATAGCTACAAGTAGTCATAATTACCATGATGACTCTATTGTTCTCTTCAATTAGGTAACCATGATGCCCAAGGCTATGAGGTGACCTTCAGCATGCTCAGCGACGTCGTCCCAGATAGATGGCATAGTCAATGATGATGCAAAAGTGCCTCCCATCATACCAGTAATCCTCTAGGATATCATCCAGAGATCTCCTTGGCAGGTCCATTCTTCTGATGTCCCTCATGTGACAACCCTTAATCTCATGCTTCCGCGCACGCTCCGAAAGACATGGGTCACATTACCTTTATCATCTTATGAGCCAACCTCCAATCCACGCAAGGGACTTTTCCCTTTTCACACCTCCTTTACAGAATTTTGATGGCCTTCACCTGTTTGCCAACTTCTCAGTCATAAGCATCCAGCACCTTTATGATGCTTATAACCTTTTGAAAACTTCCGTCTTCATCTTAGTAAGGCCGGGTGACATGTCTTCTTCCCCTGCCTGTTCCAATCCTTCCCCCTTATTCAGAAACTAGGCCTGAAGCCACTAAGACTGGGGGAAAATGTTACCTGCGGAGGGATACCTTGGTCAGAAATTCTCCCATATCGGGGTTTAATCTTGACCCACCTATGCTTTCGGACAAACCAACCGCTACTTTGGACATCCGAGAAGTCATGGGAATTATCCCTAATGCCCAGGTCGAGCCCGTGGCGGGGAATTATGAAGGTCCAATGACCTTTGGATGGACTTTGGTGGAACAAGGCGACCACTGTTATTCCTGAGATGACCTCCAGGCCCACAATGCTGAGGTCGTGAAAGATAGCTTCTTCATAGGCCATTATGGCCTGGACCGAAACTGATACAGGGTCTTCCGGAGACCTCCCTGCTAGGGCACGACTGCACGACTTTTGCGCTTCGACCCAACTACCTGGTGACCCGCCATCGAACTCCTGTACCGGGGCTAGAATACCCTTTTCTGGAAAAAACCCCTTCCACTCAGATAGGCCCCAGAAAGGATAAAAATGAAAACTTTGAAAGGAATTTTCATATATATAACCACATCTCCGTAACGTCCGCTCTCTTGGTATATTGTCCATAAATTTCAACCGTTGATATCCCACGTGGTGGTTTTCCTTCGTTGGATCTGTTGCCTCTTTATCTCTTCATTTGACATTCATTTCTTCCCCACCGTCAGATTTGACTTAACTTTCCATCTACGGCATCCTTCCTGTATACATTCCCCATAAAACGGGCCTCGCATGTACCTAGGTGGTCCCTACTATGATTTCCATTCCTTTTGCAATGGACTCTGGAGCTGACATCTGGCAGGCGGGAGACTCTCATCGCATCCATCCCTTTCTTATCCCATGCGCTACTTCTTTATGCGAGCTACTGTGAGTGCCATTGATGCATATCTTTTTTTTACATTTTGAACCGTGGATCTTTCCACCAACTCATGCCATTGCATGTGCCCGCTCTTACATACTGCCATTTGATCTTTCTTCGTGCGACGACGTCTGTTGCTGACACCTGGCCGGCAGAGAAACCTCATCGCATCCACCTTTTTCTTATCTCCCTCACAACTTGGCTGTGAAGTATTACATACAGGACTGTGGATCGGACCCCCGCGCTAAATCTATGGTGTAGATTGGTGTGCCCCTTAGGTTCCCCTGATTTGACCGGTGGAGTATAGGCTATAAAGTATGTTTCTTATTCATTTTTTCCTATATTCCAACATCCTTTTCATCCTTTGCACATTTGTTCCCCCTTAGGCCCCTTAGTCTTTCCCATAGCATCTAGCACTGAAGCATGGAGGATGTCCCGGTTCCACTACCAGGTACATTTTGACAATCCATTACTTCCATTCAACTGCATATTGTAGAAAAATATATGGGTGTTAACACATATTGTCGAAGAGAAACCTTGCTTCTGTCGCAGCTGTGCAATCCTTTATCAGTGTTTTTTCAGCCCATCTGGTCAAGTAGTCGGTCGCAGTAATAATGTATCTCGCACATGTTCTTCTTCCTGCTAAGTTAATGGGTCCCATGAAATCTAATGCCCATTTGTCGAAGGCTTGTAACGTCAAATGAGGCACTAGTGGAATCTCATCCCTTTGCAATGGTTTCCTTGTCCTTTGACATGCGTTGCAGCTTTTGGCATAATTGTCTACATCACCATGCATTGTTGGCCACCATAAACCAGATCTAAGTATCTTCCTAGCGATTGCATGTCCTTCGTAATGTCCTCCTGCGATCCCATCATGACATTCCGCCAACACTCTTTCTTTTTCATGCGGAAGAATGCATCGACGAAGAACTTCATATGGTCCCATCTTGTAGAGTTGTCCTGCAATTAGTTGAAAATATGCGGCCCTAATGTCTAACTGTTTCTTTTGACTGGTAGTAAACTCCTCATGTGCTCTTCGTGTATCCAAGAACTGAATAATCTATTTGTAATGGTCATCGACCATTCCAATCCTAAATAGTTGTGCATCAGGAAAGCCTTCATCGATGCTCCTTGTTTCTTCGCCTGATTCAATTATTGACAGGTGATCAAGTCCTACATTCAATCTCCCTAGTTTCACAATGATTTCAAAATAAAACTCCTGGAATAGCAGCAACCATCGACAGATATTCCCCCCCAACATAGGATTATTGACTAATTACTTTAATGCGGAGTGGTCAGTGAAAATTGTGATGTGTCCTCCAAGTAGATAATATAGGAATTTATGCAGCACATATACCATCTCCAGGCCTTATCTCTCTGTCATCGTATAATTCTTCTCCACAATGGATAAATTCCTGCTCACAAATGCGATTGGGTGGTCAATTGAGCCTTCTCCTGCCTGGGCCAATATCACCCCCAGCGCTACCGACAAAGCATCTACATGGACATGGAATTATTTCTTCCAATCAAGGAAGAATAATATCGGTGTTGTGATCATCTTCACCTTTATTATGTCGAGGCTCTTCTGGCACTCGCCATTCCACTCGAATTTTGCATCCTTCTTTAACATCTTCTCCATCAGTGCAGTAATCATTGCATATCCCCTTATGAACTTCCTGTAATATCCAGTATGTCACAACGTCACCCTCAGCTGCTTCACCATCGTTGGTGCTGGTAGGTCGACAATTATTTCAATCTTTGCTAGGTTGACCAACGTGCCTTCCTTGCATACGATATGTCCCAATAGGATACTGAATGGTGCACAGAAAATACACTTCTTTAAATTCAACAAAATATGATGTTGTAGACACCTTTCCATCATCATCCTTAGCTTCATAACGTGGTCCTTAACCTGCCCATATACGGTCCAGTCATCCATATACACTACCATAAACTTGTGACTTAATTCTTTAAATGTTGCGACAACTAGCCTTGAAAAGATTGCGGGAGCGTTCTTGAGACCAAACGAGATCACTTTGTATTGAAAGCAACCCCATTATGTCATGAAGGTAGTTTTATGTCAATCTTCCTTCGCAATCCTGATCTGGTGGTATCCTGAGAATCCATTTGTAAATGAGTATACCTCCTGGCCTCCAACACCTTCAATTACTTCATCATTGAATGGCATATGGAATGGATCGTGAAGGTATGCATCATTTAAATTCCTTAGATCAACATGAATCCCAATTTTTCCAGTATTCTTATCTTGGACGACCATTGGGATGATCCATTCCGAATCTTTGACAGATTCTATGATTCTTGCATCCAACATTCGCTCTATCTCAGCCTTCACCCGCTCCTTGTACTTGGGATTAAGTCTATAAGGTTACTGCTTTACTGGCTTCGCATCAAGTTTCAGAGGGATCTTCATCTCACCCAGGTCCCCAGAAATTCCCTTCATTTGAGAAAATTTTGTTGAGAACAAGTCTTGAAATTCATACAGTAGATCAGTGACCTTTGCAATTGTTGAATCATCCCAATAATCTTCAATACTAGTGAACTTGGGATTTTGATATGACCCAATATTAACCTTCTTAATTTCCAGCAGCTATTGAAATTTGTCGAATGGCATCTCTGGTGCACCGATGTCGCGGCTTCCTTCTAATTCCAGGACATTCCATAGTAGAATTCCATTTCCATCTTATATTTCTTTTCGTAGTAGCATTACCTCTCCCCAAATATGAATTCCATCAATTTTCGACATAGTTTCCATCTTTTGATTGATGACTTGTGCGCATCCCACCATCTTGCTATAGTAGCCTTCAGTGCTTCTTCTAACGCCAGTAGTCGTTGTGGTTCTGATACCTTATCTTCGAAATCGGTGATGAAGATAGCTAGATTAGGTAATCCTTCATATGTCGTAAGATCACATACCTCCGTCGCTATTCATATCAAAGACTGAGTGATTCATGCACACCTTCTGAATGACACCTCATGCAATTGATTATGCTAGTTTTCTAGCGTTTTGTCTGAGCCTGATGACGCTGAACTGACACTTCGACACCCCAATTCCCCATAGGTGGTGGGATTGATGTAATCTTCTGAAACATTGAATACGTTGTCCCATCCTTTTGTAAACTCATCCCTCATTGGTTCGACATATATTTTCCCTTTGAGTGGATGAAGCGGGGAAATGACCCTCATGTCACGGTTTTCAAAAGACAACGTCCTTTTCTTAAAATTGATGATAGCTTGATTCTCTATTTCCTAGTCTACTCCCAACAACATAGGATATGGGCTTGTTTTTTCGACTATCTCTATGACGTCGAAGTCTGCATAAGTCTTTAGTCCTTCTAATTTGACAGGCAGATGAGATAATCGACCAATTGGTGTGACCTTGCTCTGATTTGCTAGTCGAAGATGCACAAGGGACCATACCAACTGAAGCTTCCCCATCATTTCCCATGGTTTCTTAGTTAGGATGTTTACATCCGATCCTAGATAAAAATGATAGAATCTACATCGTATGCACCAATCTAGGTGTTCATCCTCATTTCTCTTCTCGTATTCTTCCTATGCAATCGGTTCACTATCCAATCCTGTCATCCTTCCTCATGTCGATAAAATAGACTACCTATCTCTGCTAGCACATCTTGATCCTTCGCTAATGTTAAGCAACTCTCTAAAAAATTTCTCAAAGTACTACCCTTCCCTGGTGACCTCTGCGAATTTGTCGTATCAAATATCGGTGGCATCTGATAGACAGGCTCTTTCTGACCATTGGTTTTTATCAGTGCATCTTGTGCTTCCAAAAATACTTATTGTTATGCTTCGATGTCAACTCACACCTGCTTCCGAGTCGTACATCGAACACTAGGCAATGGCCTATCCTCCCCTGTCGTAGCTGCTCATTTGGTTACCACTGCGACATTTACTGGTCGACTTCTCATCTCAGCTGATATTTTCTGCACATTTGGATTAGGATTCTGGTTTTGATTTACATTCATATTTGGTTGCGGTTGTGATGAATTCTTAGTCTGCCACTTGGCAATTAGCTGAGGACAATCTTTGACAGTGTGATACGTTGCACTACAATAGGTACACTGCAGGGTTGGATTTGGGTAATCTGTCTGATAATATCCAAAATGGCCACAATTATAGCATGTAACCAATCCTCAACATCGACCAAAGGTTCCTCCATGACCAAAACCTCCACCATGACCTCCGCGGAATCCTCCTATGAATCCTCCTCATGGATGTATGTACTGCTTGTTGATGTATATGTAACTTCGGAATGTATTTCACATATATGTATATTGTATTCCTATAGAGATGGTATTATTCCTCTATAAGGAAGTGTCGTCATTTATATTGTAAGTGTCGTAACTTATACTTGATGGGTTATTAGACCACCTTATTTGGGGTCGGCCCTGTATAAGTCATGTGGGTCAAAGGGTTATTAGACCACCCTATTGGGGGTTGGCCATGTGGGTCAAAAGGTTATTAGACCACCCTATTTGGGGGTCGGCCCACTCAGCATTATGTTATGTGGTTAAGTTCGAGCCGACATGAGTTAGGTAAAAAGGCAAGTCAAGTCAAGTATAAATAGAGTGCGGGAGGCACTCTATTTACTCACTCACTTCTCACACATGCTCTCAAGGAGGAGAGGCGCACTTATGGAGGAGGAGGATTGCTGCTAGGTTATGGCTATCTCTCTTGGTTGGTTGTATCATTGCTCTATATATCTCTGAGGAAGTTATTGGGGTTTTTCACCTTTATGGTTTTCCCCAAGTAAATCTTTGTGTCTCTTGTGTTCTTGCATTATTGTCTCCATGATTGATATGCTGTAGATATGATGTACATGTTATTCTCTCAGTTAAGATCCTAGATCAGATTGAAGTAAATTCTGAAAATCTAACATGGTATCAGAGCTAGCCTGAAAGAAGGCATGATATGGCATGTATGACACTTGTTGCACTTACGATGCTAGGGCTTGATATAGCAAAAACCAGTCATCGTAGAACTTTCGCTATAAATCCGTTTTGGAAAAGTTTTCAGATCTGAAATTGTTACAGGAAGAAGCTAAGATCTCCAGGTATCTTGTGTCCAAAGGAAAACCTCTAATTCGTTTTACTTTGTGATTTATGATTTGTACAATATAGGGTTTCTGCCTCTTCCAGATCTGAGTCAAAATCAGGTGACCTTGGGAAAAAGGTCATATCTTGGGATAGGAAGCTCCAAATGAAATTTCGTAAAAAGTGACAGGTAGTACACAGTCTTCACTATCTCAGAAAACGTTTTCAGAGGCCGAAGTTGAACCAGTGACATGTGGCACGCCGTACAAGTTCGCTCTCCTGTATTATCCCATAAACAGGTCACGTTGCGACATTTGGCATAACTC
Source organism: Larix kaempferi (assembly GCA_027924585.1). Classification (NCBI taxonomy): domain Eukaryota; kingdom Viridiplantae; phylum Streptophyta; class Pinopsida; order Pinales; family Pinaceae; genus Larix; species Larix kaempferi. The sequence goes on from BSBM01000029.1 coordinate 5,720,189, forward strand.
TCTCTCAGAGAGTCCAATTGAGGTCAAACCTGTCAGGATGGAAAGGTAACAGGTCGATCTATCTCAGAAAACTTTTTCAGAGGCCAAAGTTAAAACAGTGACATGTGGAACGCCGTACAAGTTCGCTCTCCTGTTTTATCCCAAAACAGGTCACGTTGCGACATTTGGCATAAATCTCTCTCAGAGAATCCAATTGAGGTCAGACCTGTCAGGATGGAAAGATAATAGGTCAGGCTATCTCAAGAAAGTTTTTCAGACCCTGTGGATCAAAAATTTTGGAGTTACACCAGAAACAATCAGGTACATATTTCTGTCAAAACAGAATTATTTTTTGGTACCTTCATTCATGGCTTCCGGAATTTAGGGCTTTGGAGAAAGTTGGAATTTTTGTAATCGGAGACCACGGCTGGATGCTACTCATCAAAATAGAAATTTAGAGACCAAGATCAGAATTTTTGGTTGGTCAGAAGGCCGGGCTTGATTAGACCCTAGTTCGGGACGTTGATCAGAAAAGTGGAAAATTAGGGCTTCTGTAAAAATGGGAATTTTTGAAATCTGTGACCATGGCTGGAAGCTCCTCAGAAAAATAGAAGCTTAGAGCTTTGGATCAAACATTTTGATGGGGCAAAAGAGTGGGATTCATCAAACCCCAGTTCAGGGTCACGTCCAGTGAATCCGGAAGTTTCAAAGGCAAAATTGAGGAGTGAAACTTTGGAGTTTTCAAATTCTGAATATACCAGTTTGATCAGTTCATCAAGGCGCATATTCCTATCCTATCGGAAGGTTGAAATTCAAAGTTTGAATTTTTGGGGTTTCTCTGACAAACCCATATCCAGCTCAAGGTCCAGTTCTTGCAAATCAAGTGGATTGGGTAAATCCTAGAAGAAGATGGATTGATCACCTGCATAAGTGAAAGAAGTTCCTGTCTCAGAGGGAGATGAGGATAAGGTCTTACATAAGAAGATTACAAGCGATCTCGACAGGTATGACTCATCGAGGTATGTTTCGATATTTGTCCATGATTAAGTTTATGGTATGTTTGTCTTCATGTTATTACGGTTAGTACAATTTTGATTTTAGATTTGTCGTTTCACCTTAACAAAATTATGAATGCATGATAGAAGATATTCATTGATTAGGGTGTTGACACTTATGATTGTACTAATGCATTATGGTGTTGTATGAGGTTTATGTTGTCTACTAACATGAAAGGTACACCAAGAAATACAAAGCATGTTCCAGTTCAAGAACATATGATCATGATGACATGAGGATAAAGACTCATCCATTGTCATGGATCTCATAGAAGATCCATTTACGAGGTATGTATAACTTGGTTTTGTAATAGTTAACCTATGAGATATACAGGTTACTAGCACAAGTCATTGAAGAAGAACAAGAAGACATCATGTGAGTATGTTAGACATAAATAGCTAGCATGCTAATCCAGGTATGTTTTTCCTATATCAAGATAGAATCCTACCTTGTGTTAGGATCTTATACTGTTGTTGATAATGATTATTCATGAAGTCATAGGTTTGAATAATCATGATTGTATGCATATTATGTTTCTTACCATAATTGATGATATGACTAACCAGAAGAATCATGATGGTATAGGTTTGAATAATCACAGGTTTTATGCATTTTATATCTCTTATCTTGATTGATGATTCAACTAACCTGAAGAGTCATAGGTTTGAGTAATTACAGGTTTAGACATGTTATGTTTCTTATGATTTGACTAACCATAAGATCCTACATAAACCTTGAATGCTAATGCTTATTATTTCTGTTTGAAATGATCATGACTATACATGCTTGAGATTATTGTGTTTTTAATAGTATACTAATGAATGTATGATTTTATATGAGATCACAAGGATAACACATTCATGATACTAATAAGCATGCATAGGGACTAAGGATGAATATGAGATTCAAGAACAGGTAATCCAGGAAGCAAAGATCAAGAGGGAGTACACTCCAGTGGTTTATGCAAGGATGCAGATATTCATAGGGAGTTGACCATCTCTCTACATCCCACAACAGAAAGGTGTAGAAGAAGCTACTTCAGATTAGGACTCCAGCAGCTCCTGCAAGGAAGCGAAGACTCAGAGGGAGTCCACCCAACGAACAAACAAAGATAAGTATTTGAATTGTCATTTCTTAAATAACACTGTTCAATAATGTATATACTGATGTTCCTAGAATTAGGTTGTGTATTATGCATATTAGTATAATTGCATTGATGAACAGTGTACTCCTAATATGAATGGGTAAGTGGCCTATGGCACTGTACAACATTCCATTGCTACTTATCTAGAATGAAACCTCTTTGCTGACATGTTGGGAGTTGTGCACACTCTTAACAATGTTCTGGTAGAGATTGGAAGGCATCTAGAAAGTTACGGAATATGGATAAATGTTGTATTGAAGCATTGGCTAAGATAATTGCATGACTGTATGGCATATTTCTTTATGTGTAAGAATTTGTTCTAAAAACTATGAGATGTTTTCTAATCATGCAATTTAACTTGTTGTGTAGGAAAGATCGTATGCTATCTCCTACAAAAGAAGAACTACAACATTTGTTCAGCAACAAATTTATTTATTGAAGATATTGAAGTTCCCAGGATATGGGATGAAGAAATAGAATGCCATGATCCGTCGATCATGAAGAATGATGTTTGGTATGTAGTCCCAAGATGTGAAGGGAAGTTTGTTATGAATTCCAAATGGAACTGTCAGATCAAGCATGTTGCAGATGGCAGCATTGAGAAATATAAAAGTGATGAAATAGAAGATGCACCAGATGGATCTCAAGACATCATGGTGTAGTCATATATGTGTGCAGAACTTGGTATGGTAGGATAGACAGCTTTCTATCCAGTTTGGGCGTTACCAAGAGTAAAGCAGATTCCAACCTTTTCTACAAGGTTGAAGAAGGCAATCCAGTGATACTACTTTTGTATGAAGATAACCTGTTTGTTACAGGTAAAGATAGATTGATTGCCGACACGTAGCGGAAGCTTTGTTCCAAGTTCGAGATGAAGAACTTGGGGATGATGCACTATTTGTTTTTGGCATGGAGGTGTGGCAGAGTGCATATGGAATCTTCCTTGGACAAGGGAAGTATGCAGTAGAGATCCTGAAGAGGTTCGGGATGATGGACTGCAAGGATATGGCCACACCTATTGCATCGAATCTGAAGCTTCTATGTGATGCTTCATCTGAGCCGATTGATGTCTCTATGTATCGCCAGATGATTGGGTCCTTGATGTACCTGACGAACACGAGACCAGACATTTGCTTTGTTGTGAACACATTGAGCCAGTTCCTGACGGATCCGAGGAGTGTTCACCTGGTTGATGTAAAGCATGTTCTGAGGTACCTGAAGGGTACAGTGGATTATGGGCTCAGGTATGAGGTGAATCAAAAGTTTAACCTGCAGGGTTATGTTGATTCAGATTAGGCTGGCAGTGCTGCAGACAGGAAGAGCACATCTGGGTGTTGCTTCAGTATGGGATCAGGTGTGATCTCTTGGTTTAGCAGGAAGCAGTCCTGTGTAGCACTGAGTACAGCTGAGGCAGAGTATGTTGCGATGGACGAGCAGATTGCAGATGTGTTGACGAAGCCACTAGCCAGGGTGAAGTTCGAGTACTTCAGAGAGAGGCTTGGCGTTCTTCAGATCGAGGACACTTCGAGGAAGAAGTGATGGACACATTTGCTGGAGCCATTCCAAGCATGTTGGAAGGAGGATCCTTCACATGGCTTTGGATGTAAGCACTGGATGATGAGCATCAGGATGATGTTCTAGTTTCTGCTTGATATGATCAGTTGGATCATTTTTGTATGTATGTACGCATCATGTTGGATGCTGGATATGATCAGTTGGATCATTTATGTATGTATGCATCATGTTGGATGCTGGATATGATCAGTTGGATCATGTGTACGTATTTTGTATATGCATCATGTTGGATGCTTGGACCATGTATCTGTATATGTATCAGGTGGATACATTGTATGATCAGGTGGATCATGTATGGTGATATGTATCATGTATTTGTATTTGTATCAGGTGGATACATTGATGATCAGGAGGATCATGTATGATGATATGTATCAGGCAGATACTTGGTATGCATCAGGTAGATGCATTGATGATCAAGAGGATCATGTATGATGATATGTATCATGTATTTGTATCAGGTGGATACATTGATGATCAGGAGGATCATGTATGATGATATGTATCAGGTAGATACTTGGTATGCATCAGGTAGATGCATTGATGATCAGGTGGATCATGCAGCAGGATGTTGCAGTGATGATCAGGATGATCATAGATGACGAGCTTCAGGATGTTGCTCCAGATGACATGCAGCAGGATGTTGCAGTGATGATGATCAGGTTGATCATGTGTACATCAGGATGATGTTTGATGAGTATCAGATGATACTTTATGGCCGTGGATCAGGTTGTGCAGGAAAGCATGTAATTTGTGCCCTGGGAGATTTGCAGATGGTCTTTCGAGGTTTTTCCTATGGCATGTAATTCGGTGCCCTGGGACATTTGGAAAATTCTCTTGCGAGGTTTTGCTTGGGAGGACATGTAATTTGTGCCCTGGGAGATCTGCAGATAGTCTTTCGAGGTTTTGCCTATGGCATGTAATTCGGTGCCCTGGGATATCTGGCAGATGCTCTTGCGAGGTTTTGTCCTATGGCATGTAATTTGCTCCTGGGAGATCTGGACAGGATGAAAAAGGCCTCAGATGCTTCAGCCAGGTTTTTCCATGACCACATGTAATTTGCTCCTGGGAGATCTGGACAGGATGAAAAAGGCCTCAGATGCTTCAGCCAGGTTTTGTGGTGGACCACATGTAATGTGCTCCTGGGAGATCCGACAGGTAGAGCTGTGTGCTCGTAACAGCCTGGGATGCTTCAGCCAGGTTTTGTGGTGAGATCACATGTAATGTGCTCCTGGGAGATCCGACAGGTAGAGCCGCGTGCTCGTAACAGCCTGGGATGCTTCAGCCAGGTTTTGTGATGGGTCACATGTAATGTGCTCCTGGGAGATCCTACAGGTAGAGCTGTGTGCTCATAATAGCCTGGGATGCTGCAGCCAGGTTTTGTGACGCACGTAATAAGTCCTGAGGATTCCACAGTATGGCCAGTGATGATGAAGACCTGCAGGTGGTGGGCCTACATCCAGTATGAAAAAGGACTGGCTCTGTAGAACTTCCTATGACGAGTAGATTCAGAGATTGATTGAGATAGCAGCAGCGGTGACGATGATGATGACTCGATGACGATTATCCAGTGACGATGATCCAGAGAAGATGACTTGTGCTAGAAGAACTGTGCTGAGAAATACCTTCCTATTTAAGAGGGAGTGTTGATGTATATGTAACTTCGGAATGTATTTCACATATATGTATATTGTATTCCTATAGAGATGGTATTATTCCTCTATAAGGAAGTGTCGTCATTTATATTGTAAGTGTCGTAACTTATACTTGATGGGTTATTAGACCACCTTATTTGGGGTCGGCCCTGTATAAGTCATGTGGGTCAAAGGGTTATTAGACCACCCTATTGGGGGGTCGGCCATGTGGGTCAAAAGGTTATTAGACCACCCTATTTGGGGGTCGGCCCACTCAGCATTATGTTATGTGGTTAAGTTCGAGCCGACATGAGTTAGGTAAAAAGGCAAGTCAAGTCAAGTATAAATAGAGTGCGGAAGGCACTCTATTTACTCACTCACTTCTCACACATGCTCTCAAGGAGGAGAGGCGCACTTATGGAGGAGGAGGATTGCTGCTAGGTTATGGCTATCTCTCTTGGTTGGTTGTATCATTGCTCTATATATCTCTGAGGAAGTTATTGGGGTTTTTCACCTTTATGGTTTTCCCCAAGTAAATCATTGTGTCTCTTGTGTTCTTGCATTATTGTCTCCATGATTGATATGCTGTAGATATGCTGTACATGTTATTCTCTCAGTTAAGATCCTAGATCAGATTGAAGTAAATTCTGAAAATCTAACACTGCTGATGATTATATTGTGGTAGATGATAATATTGCTGGTTATACAACGACTGCGGTTGATTGTACTACGGTTGATTAAACTATAGTTGCAGTTGATTAAACCATGGATGAGGTTGATTATACTGTTGTTGTGTTTGTAGAGGAGGTTTCTCTTCTCCCTGTAAGAATCTGCAAGAGATCTAGCAACTGTAGCAACTCACAATCAAACTATCAAGTATGTTGCAAATAAGAAGAGAAGGAGACACTCAATCATCGCTCATAAACACAGAAGAATAGACAATATCTTTGTATCATACAATGAATAAGAATGTAAGTGAATGATTACAAAAGCTATGATGGCATCATATAGGATTCAAAATAGCCAAGTAGGGCATTCGAATCTGATCTCTAGTCTAGCTTGGATAACTGTGGAGACCTCATCCAGTCCAATGTATTAGTCATCAATGGAAATAGTCAGTCAAGTGGGGCTAATTGAGCCTAACAGAACCATCTGAGCATGAATTAGGGAATGGCGAATCCAAGGGAGGCGCATGAGGATGTCAAAAAAGTCAGTGGAACTCCATAACTGACTAACTAGGAGTTGTAGGAAGGTAGGATGAGTAATGTTGGCAGGCAATTTGATGAGGAAATGTCGCAGTACTACTGACACTGCGACACATCGGATGAGGGCACAGAAGGAGTATTTTGTGTTAAGGTATACCGCAGTTGGTGGGTTTTGGGTCACTTGGACCACATGTTATGTAATATTGAGTCAGTTGTACCGCGGTATGCGGGTTTTTGGGTCATTTGGACCGAATCAGTTAGATATTGGGTCATTTGTCCATAGTGTCGGTTAGGAAGTTCTTTGTAAGTGAACAAACTTTGTAATGGCAGAAGCCTATAAATAGATGAGAGTTGTAAGTGTTAGGGGGGAGAAGAAGATAGAGAGAAAAGCAATAGATATAGAGAGTTAGCGAGAGATAAGGAGATGTATGTGTACGAATATCTATGTTTTGCTTCTGGTATACGACTGTGAGAGTAATATAATGATGATGTTTTGGTACAATCTTTGTGAAATGTTGCGATATATGAATGTTGTTAGATTTTCTTGATGTAATGTCTGCTTACTGTTGCTAGGATGATAAATGCTATGATTAAGTAATATGTGATAACACCATGTCGAATGTTTAAAGTTTATGTTTAAAGTACTCCAATAGAGCTAGTCTTTGTAGCCACAACTCTCCTCCTCCCTCGGCGGAAACATGGTTCTGTCACGATGGATTTGGTTGAGTTAATGCAGGATTTTGTGATGATTACAGAGGATTTGGGGGTATGGGGCAATGTTGTGACTACTGTCCCGCTAACATCTTGCGACCCTGTGCCATCATCCCTATACATGATTGCGCTTTCCAGATTCATCCTGGTTACCACATGATGACGGTATGTATTGCACATGGCATGATGGGCCGGTACGATCAGAAAGATGTGAGGAGATTGCTCACACGTCGACACGTGGGATATTCAGTGGCATCATGGTCTCCACCCGTTGCGTCAGTCGATGGGTTCACACATGCAGATGCGAGGTAATGGGGCATCATTCCCATTGTCATGACCCAAGAATGGTCTGGCTATAAGTAGCAGGGGCCAACGGTAGTTCGTTACAAAGAAGTATTTCCAAAATAGCATAGTTATGTTGTTAGATCAGTTTGCGAGTTGAGTTGTGAGGAATTCCAAGGAGGCTATGGAAATGCTTCACTTCATTTCCCGTGGCAGCACCCCAGGGGCCCTGCGAGCCCGAACGACGAGTGTCCCTAAGCACCTTAATACGGCAGGTGCATTTACACTGTGGTATGACCAAGCCAAGGGCTGATCCAGCATGTTTAAGTATGCAGTAGTTGTTTAAAGGATTGTGCTCTTCTTGACCAATGAGATGGTTGGGGCGGTAGCTCCCCGACCATAGTAGGAGACGTTTTCCAGTGCGAAACAAATGTGCCAGAGTCATCTGCTAATTTCGCACCTTGGTATTGTTCTTACTCTTTTCCTTCCCGTCTGTACCATTCATAGAGACTCGAGGATGTGTTTGAGATGTACATGACAGCAAATCAGGGGATCCCCACTTTCGAGTAAGACTTACAGAACAACGAGATGCTAATCAGTGTAGCAGAAGGCGCAGGACAACATAGCATGATCCAAACAGCAAGAACAGTTGCAACCACATCGAACAACCATATGCAGACTTCAAAGTAAAGACCACGGCATGTAATATGTCCAGCAGTTGACGTGGCTCGAGGGTGAGCCACAAGATTTTGTTGGGGGCCTATTGGCAAGTAGTTCGATGAGAAAATGTCGCAGTACTGCTCATGCTACGACACATTAGATGAGGGCGCGGAAGGAGTATTTTGTGTTAAATTATACCGCAGTTGGTGGGTTTTGGGTCTCTTGGACCACATGTTATGTAATATTGAGTTAGTTGTACCACGGTATGCGGGTTTTTGGGTCATTTCGACCGAGTCAGTTAGATATTGGGTCATTTGTCCATAGTGTCGGTTAGGAAGTTGATTGTAAGTGGACAAACTTTGTAATGGCAGAAGCCTATAAATAGATGAGAGTTGTAAGTGTTAGGGGGGATAAGAAGATATAGGGAAAAGCAAGAGATATAGAGAGATGGTGAGAGATAAGGAGATTTATGTGTATGGAGATCTATGTTTTGCTTCTAGTATATGACTATGACAGTAATATAATGATGATGTTTTGGTACGATCTTTGTGCAATGTTACGATATATGAATGTTGTTATATTTTCTTGATGCAATGTCTGCTTACTGTTGCTGGGATGATAAATGTTGCGATTAAGTAATATGTGATAACTCCATGTCGAATGTTTAAAGTTTCTATTTAAAGTACTGCAATAGAGCTAGTCTGTGTAGCCACAACTCTCCTCCTCCCTCAGTGGAAACATGGTTCCGTCTGCCCTTCCTGGACGCCTCGAGTGAGACCTCATCCGCTCTGTGGGTGTTGCTGGGCAGGCTCAAACCTGCTCGGGACGGTACACAGGGAGACTGCGGTATGTGTCGACAGTGAGTCGAACCCCTGTCGACCGAGGTCACGTTAGTATACAAGTAATCAGTGGAAGGACTGATCAATCAAGACTCTAGCTGAATGATAACTACTAGTAGGTGAGCAGAAGGCACCCAACTAGCCGTGGTAGGTGGAAAAGGTGCACTTGACATGTAGAAGACTGAAGGAAGGTGCATTAGGTAGGTGGGAGGCCCCCTGGGGCTTGTAGACAGGCTCTGGAGAGATGGAAGCAAGCTCTAGGTGCTAGGAGGACCACCATGATGTTGACTGGATGCATGTAGATGAATGGATGCATGCAAAATGTATGCATGCATGCAAAACAGAAAAATGACTGGGAGAATATTCCAACACCCCTCCTCAAGCTATACTATGAGAAAATAACTGAAAACAGTAGAATAGGGCCTTGGTGAATACGACTAAAGGTCACCCCGTACAATCAATATAAAGAGGGATGCTAATGTAGCATGTCATCTCTTACCCCAAGAAGTGATATAAGGTAAGTGAATCTCTTCACCGTGAAAGTCTTGGTGAATATATCTACAATTTGTTCCTCCATTGGAGGGTAGAGAAATGAAATGATCTTATCATGCACTAATCCTCTGATGTAATGCATGTGTATATCAATGTGTTTAGTTCTCTGCCTCGGAACCGGATCTGTGGAGATCCTGATGGCACTCTGATTGTCACAATAGATGACAGGTGGACTACTGAATAGAATCCCAAACTCTGATAAGATGCCTCTCAGCCAAATGCACTGTGTGGATGCATTTACTACACCTCTATACTCTTCCTCTGTTGAAGAAAGAGCCAAAATAGTCTTCTTTTTGCTTGACCAACATATAGGTCCAGATCCAATCACGAAAACAAAACTAGATGTAGATTTCCAATCTGAGTTGTCTCCAGCCCAATCAGAATCAGTGTATCCAACTAAGTACAAAGAACACCCAGCTGAGTATTGAAGACCATGAGTCTTCATACCTTGCACATAGTGCAAAATCCTCTTTGTTTCCTTCCAGTGAAGCTCATGAGGCTCCTGCATGCATCTGGAGACACCACTAACAGCATAGGACAAATCAGGCCGAGTTTGAGTAAGAAACAAAAGGCTACCAATCAACTGTCGATACAAAGTACAATCTACCAGTGGTGTAGAAGATCCATCCTCAAGGCTGATCCCTGAAAGAAAGGGGAATGCAACTAGTTTTCATTCGCTCATGTGAAAGTTATCAAGCTAATCTAAAGCATACTTGGATTGAGAAACTTTGATTCCTGAATCACTTTGAGTGACTTCAAGACCAAGAAATTGCTTCAACAAACCCATATCTGACATGGAGAAGGATTTGTGCAAGGAAAATTTTATAGATCTGATACATGAAAAATTGCTCCTTGTAATCAATAAATCATCAACATAAAGTACAATGAGAAGTCATTAGTTACCATCATGTCTCATGTAGACATTCGAATCTGATTTGCACCTCTGAAAATATTTTGAAAGAAAGAAGGAATCCATCTTAGAATACCAAGCTCGGGGAGCTTGCGTTAGCCCGTACAAGGACTTCTTCAATCTACAAACAAGTGAAGAATCATCAATATACCCCTTAGGTTGCTTCATGTAGATCTCCTCCTCTAGATCTCCATGAAGAAAGGCACTTTTGACATCCATATGATGCACTTTTCAGTGTTTGGATGCAGCAAGAGCAAGAACAAGACGGATGGAATCCATCTTTGCAACAGGAGCGAATGTCTCAGAATAGTCAATCCCATGAACTTGGTAAAATCTTCTTGCAATCAATATAGACTTGTACTTGTGGGAGGTTCCATCTGAATCCATCTTTGCTCTGTAGATCCACTTGCACTGAACAAGTTTCCTTCCAGGTGGCAGAGAAACTAGCTCCCAAGTCTTGTTTCTTTGAAGAGATTGGTACTCTTCTTCCATAGCAACTACCCATCTTGGATCTTGGGAGGCTTCAAGGTATGTCTTTGGATAAGATCCTATCATAAGAAAACATCTCTTAGCTAGAAATGGATCTGAGGGAGAGGGTGCAGTTCTGGTGGATATAGAAGCTGTGATGGCCCTTGTAGCAATCGGAGATGAATCTTTAGGTGCTAGATCTTCAGGTTCTTGTGGATCTGGATCTAGCATTCGCACTTCTTCAAGAGTCTTCTTTTTCTTTATATTCTTTTGTGGATTTTTTCCCTTTAAGCAACCTTTGTAGGTACCATGAGAAAACTCATCATCTCGAAGGACTTCAACAACATTTTGAGCTTGCATGTCCTGCAAATGCTTGTAGTTGAGATATCCAAATTGTGAGGCACCTGCAACAATTAATTAACAAGAATGCGCGAAATAGCAGAAATGACAGAACTCAGAATCACTTTTGTATTGATCACGGGCCACTTCGAGGGGGAAACCTCCTTTGAGCAAGCTCAATACAAATAACTTCACGGTGCCTTCATAGGTCTCAACACACACTTATATACTAATTCTAGGCGCCAATACTATGGGTCGAAACCATGGGCCGTTACAAACTATGGATCAACAATACTACGGGCGACTTACAAAGCATATGCGCCAACAACAATAACACAAACTATTGATCAACAAATACTACGGGACGACTTACAAAGCATATGCGTCCAATAACAACATACTAACAAAGTAAAGACATGGGTTCCTAACATCCCCTCCCCCTTGAAAAAGAGCTTTGTCCTCAAAGCTTTAGATGTGGAAATTGTTGTTGAATCTGAAGGAGTGGTTCCCATGTAGCATCCTCTGGTTGCATGCCATGCCACTCAATTAAGACTTCTGTGATAGAGCGAGAGCGAAGCTGACGCGTGCGCCGATTGAGGATGGCCTCTGGCTCCAAAAGGATGGATCCTTCATTATCCAGTTCGGGTAAAATCGTTTGGCTGCTGATCTTGGTGCCAAGAACTTTCTTCAGACAAGAGACATGAAAGACTGGATGAATGCGGGAAGAAGGAGGAAGTTCCAATTTATAAGCGACGGACCCAATCTTCTGAAGAATCCGATATGGCCCATAGAACTTTGGATCGAGCTTATGACATCCTTTGAGTTTCAAGGAGGATTGTTTGTACGGCTGGAGACGAAGAAAAACCATATCGCCGACTTGAAAGGTGCGCTCTGAACGGTGCTGATCAGCTTGTTGCTTCATGCGATTCCTTGCCATGTGAAGATTGTCCCGCAAAATGCGAAGAATCTGATCTCGGTTGCGAAAGACCCTGTCAACTTCCTGAACTGGTGAACTGGTGGGGGTGTATGGAAGAAGAGCTGGAGGTGCCTGACCATAGACTGCTTCATATGGGGTCATTTTGGAGGCAGTGTGGTAAGAGGTATTGTACCACCATTCAGCGAGAGGAAGCCACTTTGCCCACTGATGTTGTTGTTCCGAGGTGAAGCAACGAAGATAAGTTTCCAAGCATTTATTAACAATTTCAGTCTGACCATCTGTTTGTGGGTGATACCCTGAACTCATCTTCAGTTTGGTGCCAGTATGACGAAATAGTTCTGTCCAAAAATGACTAGTGAAAGTCGCATCACGATCCGAGACAATGGAAGAAGGGATGCCATGAAGACGAAAGATCTGGTCCATAAAAATTTGAGCGACGGAGGAGGCTGTATAGGGATGGCTGAGAGCACAAAAATGACTATATTTGGAGAGACGATCAACCACAACGAGAATCACTGTCTTTCCGCCAGATTTAGGGAGCCCTTCGATGAAATCCATAGAAATATCTGTCCAAATCCGTGTAGGTATGGGCAAGGGTTCAAGCAATCCTGGAAGGAGTGTTGTTTCACCCTTATTGCGCTGGCAGGTATCACATTCGGCCACCATCTGTTGAATTGTTCTTTTCATGCCCTGCCAAAAGAAGTTACGCCGTGCTCGTTCATATGTTTTGAGGAACCCGGAGTGCCCGGCTGATGGAGAAGCATGGAGTTCATAGAAGACAGCCTGTTGAAGATCTGTGCTCTGGGGAAGCACCAGACGACCCTTGTATGGCAGAGAAGCACCATCCCAAGAGTAATGTGGGACCGCAGAAGGATTGTTGGTCAAGCGCTGGATGATCTGAGATAAGGAAGAGTCATTGACATAACCCTGTTGAACAGATTGCAACCAATTTGGAACCGGCATAGAGATAGCTGAAAGAGAACCTTGGGTATCAAATGTACGAGAAAGAGCATCTGCCACAATATTGTCTTTACCCTTCTTGTAAGTGATCTCATAGTCATAACCCATGAGTTTGCTAACCCATTTCTGTTGTGCCGGGGAGGAGACACGCTGGTCCAAGAAATATTTCAAACTCTGGTGATCAGTCTTGATGCAGAAATGATTCCCTAATAGGTATGGACGCCACTTCTGTACTGCATGCAAAATAGCCATCATTTCCTTCTCATAGGTAGAGGCAGCTAAATTCTTACCGGAAAGGGCTTTGCTGGTGAATGCAATGGGGTGTTCATCTTGAAGGAGAACAGCACCAAGTCCATTGCCGCAAGCATCACTCTCAATCGTGAAGGGCTTGGAAAAATCGGGCATAGCTAGCACAGGTGTAGTACACATAGCTTGTTTTAGTTTGTCAAATGCACACTGAGCAGCAGGTGTCCATGTAAAAGCATCTTTTTTCAATAGGGCAGTTAATGGAGCTGCAATCTTCCCATAATCCTTGACAAACTTGCGGTAGTAGCCCGTCAACCCCAAAAAACCACGAAGGCTCTTGAGTGTCTGAGGATGTGGCCAATTGTTCATGGCATCGATTTTGGCAGGATCCACGCGAACCCCTTGTGCTGATATAATGTGCCCGAGATACTCAACTTCCTTTTGTCCAAAAACACATTTAGACTTCTTGGCATGGAGATGATGGTCAGAGAAAAGTTGCATGACAAGATCTAGATGCTGGAGATGTTCATCCCATGTTTTACTGTAGATGAGGATATCATCAAAGAATACCAGAATGAATTTCCGCAAGTAGGGTCGAAATATTTTATTCATTAAGGCCTGGAATGTGGAAGGAGCATTAGTGAGGCCAAAGGGCATGACCAAAAACTCATAATGGCCATCATGTGTGCGGAAAGCTGTTTTAGGAATATCCTCCTCATGAACTCGAATTTGATGATACCCAGAACGAAGATCCAACTTGGAGAAAAAGTGAGCCCCATGAAGCTCATCAAGAAGCTCATCAACAACAGGAATTGGAAACTTATCCTTGATGGTGAGGTGATTAAGTGCTCGAAAGTCAATGCAGAGGCGCCATGACCCGTCTTTTTTGCGGACAAGAATAACTGGAGAAGAAAAGGAACTAGTGCTTGGGCGAATAATACCTTGCTTCAATAAGTCCCGCACGAGCATTTCAATCTCTGTTTTTTGGTGAAATGGGTAGCGATAGGGCCTGATGTTGGGAGGAACGCTGCCAGGAAGGAGCTGAATATGATGGTCTTCTGGCCTGGAAGGTGGTAATCCCACTGGTTCAGCAAAGACACCTGTATATCGATTCAGAATTTGTTGTAGATCCAAAGGAGTAGTGGAGACCGCGGATGGTTGCATCTGGATGGAACTGATCTGAGCGATGACACCATGTGAACTCTTCTTGAGGAGTTTCTCCATGCGATGTGAACTGATGATGCTGAGAGAACCTGGTTGTAAGCCTGTCAATGTGTGTTTGTGTCCATTGAGGGAAAACTGCATCCAAAGTTCGGCAAAATCCCATAAGATAGGGCCGAGTGTGCGTAGCCATTGAGCGCCCAAAACCACATCACATCCGCCTAAGGGCAAGGCAAAAATGTCAGACCGCAGGATATAATCTCCCATAGAGATACGCACATTTCGACACTTCCCTTTGCAAGGTAAGGTGCCCCCATTGGCAATCATGACTTCAAAGTTGGAGCAAGGATGGATAAAACAATCAGCTTGTTTGGCGATCCGAGGGTCGATGAAATTATGAGTGCTACCAGAATCAATGAGGATTGTAAGAGGAAGCTTCTTGAAGTAACCCCTGACCCGCATTGTTTGGGGGGTGGTGATTCCAGCTAAAGCATGGAGAGATATCTCTGGCTGGTCATCCTGAGACGGAGGGTCAATAGGCGGTTCCTGAATGTCGACCGGAGCATCCAGTGTTTCTGGATCTTCGTCACCCATTTCAGAGGCAGGCGGAGACTCCACATCCAGGAGATATAGTTTTTGCTGAACACATCGATGTCCCCGAGTGAATTTCTCATCACAATTATAGCAAAGACCCTTTTCTCTGCGTGCTTGCATCTCTGTTTCTGACAAACGCTTGATAGGAGTCGGTCGAGGAGCCTGCGGTATAGGAGGTCGCTGAGACCCCATATTTCTGAAGGGAACAAAAGTGGGCTTGGAGCGTTGTTGGGCTGCAATCTTGTCTTCTGCCAATTTAGCCAACCCGAGTGCTTCCATCATTGTGTTGGGGCAGAACATTTTGACCTCGGAGCAGATGGCATCCTTTAGACCACTGATAAAACAACTCCGGTAAAATTCATCAGACAATCCTTCGGTGTGGTTGGCTAGATTCTCAAATTCGGTTTGATACTCTCTCATAGTGCCGGTCTGGCGAAGTTTAGTGAGGGCTCCTGTGAAGTCATCAAAAGCACTAGGACCAAATCGTTGCAGAAGGAGCTGGCAAAAGTTTGGCCAGTTGGGCTCTGGATGAGCCTTGATGTACCAACGGTACCACTGAAGAGCTTCCTGTTCCAAATGAAAGGATGCCAACGGAACTTTGTTGACATCAAACGTATTATGCAGACTGAAATATTGTTCTGCACGATAGATCCACCCAGTTGGATTGGTACCATTGAAGTGAGGAAAATCAAGCTTTGGACCACGGAAATTGCTGGAAGAAGAGAACCCATTGTCTACTGAAGACTCGGACTGCCGTTTGTTGTTCATAGCTGAATGTTCAAGATGGAGACCAAGAAATTTTTCATCCAGATCCTGGAGTTTGGCTTGGATGGCTGCAAGGGATTCCTCCATGGTTTTTGCTCCTGCACGGGTGACAACCATAACCAGGGATTTTTTATTTTTTATTTTTTATTTTTTATTTTTTTTTGATTGGGTAGGAAAACAAAAACAGGAACTACTTCAGTAAAGGAAAATTTGGATTTGGGAAAAAATCAGAAGGGTAATTGGGGTTTGACTCGTTTTTTGGACACTGTTGGATAGACAGGGAAGTAAAAATGAGGATTTCAGCAGCGGGGTGAAAGGATGGGAAAAATTGGCAGAAGGGAACAAAGAAGCAGAATTCAGAAAGGAACTCTGTGGTAAAAATTGAAGGTGATTGGGTGAAATCTGAGGAAGTTATGGCAAACCCTAAAAATAGACAAATGTGGGATTTCCGGCTGTAGGAAGGGGAACTGAGGATAGGGTCCTCAGGGATGAAATATGCAGAATGGAATGACAGGGGTTCCCTGAAAATTTCAAGGGAAACAGAGGTAAAACAAGGGAGATTTTTTTTTTTTTTTTTTTTTTTTTAGACTGGAGCGGCTACGGCTCGTTTTTTTTTTTTTTTTTTTTTTTTTTTTTTTTTTTTTTTACAGACTGGAGCGGCTACGGCTCAGAAGGAATCTGGAACAACGCCGACCTGCTGGATCTGGAACGGCTTGCAAAATGAGTCTGAAACGGCGCAGCAGTGATCGACAATAGTTCAACTGAAAGTAGATATGGACCCCAGGTATGTGCGGCTTCCTAACAGTTCAGGGTTTTCACTCGGCCACCAATGCTGTCTGACGGCTTGCGTATTGGGGCAGTACCCCTCACTCCACGGCTCAGGTAAAACTGATAACCGCTTTGCCACAAACGACAACTCTTGGTTTACCTCACGGGTGGGAACTAGTCAATCAGGTAGGGGTCGTTGCCCTTTTCGCCGGCAGGTCCTCTCAATGGGCCAGCTACTTCGGGGTTCCTGTGGTACTCCTCACAATGAGTTTTAGGGCTTATGCCCAAGTACTTCCCACAGTTAAGCGGATAGGGATTATTCCCAAATCCGAACCTGCAACAGATGCGAAAACATTTTGGCAGAAATTTCACCCAGCGAGCCCAAGAAAGTGCTCTGATACCAGATGTGAGGCACCTGCAACAATTAATTAACAAGAATGCGCGAAATAGCAGAAATGACAGAACTCAGAATCACTTTTGTATTGATCACGGGCCACTTCGAGGGGGCAACCTCCTTTGAGCAAGCTCAATACAAATAACTTCACGGTGCCTTCATAGGTCTCAACACACACTTATATACTAATTCTAGGCGCCAATACTATGGGTCGAAACCATGGGCCGTTACAAACTATGAATCAACAATACTACGGGCGACTTACAAAGCATATGCGCCAACAACAATAACACAAACTATTGATCAACAAATACTACGGGACGACTTACAAAGCATATGCGTCCAATAACAACATACTAACAAAGTAAAGACATGGGTTCCTAACACAAATCTCTCATGCCACAATCTGCTTTCTTCATTTGCATGAGCATGGAGAGCAGATGGCTTGGAGAGTGGTAAGAAGTGTGAGAACTCATATAGTTTTGAAGTATGATTTGCAACTCCTTTTGCAATGATTTCCCCTGAAACCATGTTTTGTATCTCAACCTCATTTGGAGAAAAGATCACTCTTTTGGGCTCTCCATTGTGAGTCATTTGATACACTGAAAGTAAGTTTGTTGCAAGAGAAGGAACATAAAGTACATCAGAAAAATAACCATAGTCAAGATTGATTCTTCCAGTTCCCTGAGACGAGACTACTGAATCATTGCTCAATTTGACCGAAGGACCAACTGATTTTTCAAAACTGGAGAAGAGATCTTTGGAGGAAGACATGTGCCTTGTTGCTCGTGAATCTATAATAAAAGGAGAATCTGTTGATGCACTATCCATGAGGGCATGACATTCTTCTTTGTCTTTGGAGCCAAAAGATTCAGTACCGGGATCTTTCTTTCTTGCACATGCTGGTACAGAAAGTTTGTTATTCTCAAGTAACTAAGCCATCATGTCCATGGTCTTATTAATGAAAGAGCTCTCAGGATGGAAACCTTTATGACAATAAGGACACTTGGATCTTCTTTTCTGAGAATGCTTGGTCTTTTTAGAGGCTCTACCTGTCTGGTATGAACTATATGTAGACTTTGTACCATTCGATCTCTTGTTAGAAATATTTTTCTTGCCTTTACCATTCGCTCTCTCTGCAACTGTATGGGTTGAATCCAACTGTATGGGTTTGATCATTCCCATCAAAATCAACTTCTCTTCCTCTTGAGTAAGAGATTGCGTGAAATCATCAAATGAGGGAAACTTCCATCTTGCAATGGACAACCTAGCTGGTTGGAAAGTATAGACAAAAACTGAGAAGTTTGCCCCCAACTTTGAGAGAATGGCAAGTATAAGCTACTTGTATTCTTTCACTATATCATATATTTTCAACTACGATATCAAGCTTTTGAACTTGGTGAGAAAGGAATTTATAGATTCGAAGTTGTCAGGACTCAAACATATGAGCTCATTCTCCAATTTGTGTCCTTCCATATCATATTTCAGTCCAAAAAGAGATTCGAGCTTGTCCCAAACCTCTTTAGGAGATGTAAGATCGATGACATGAAAGTGTAGATCTTCAGAAATTGAGAGAAGGAGGAGACCAATTGCTTCATCAAGCCGATCCAAGTACTTGGACTTTTCAACTGCACTGAGAGGTTCTACCATCGTTCCATTGAGTATTCGGGTGAAGCTCTTTGATCTCATGAAGAGATTCATTTTGGATTTCCACTCAACATAGTTGGAAGATGTAAGCTTTAGATCCATCCAAAAAAGAGAAAGTCGAATAGTTGAACAAGATTCTGAATGACTGATTAAACCTGCAAAACAAGAAAAGTTGTGCTGATGGAGAACGCTACACTTCGACTGAAGACTACCTTAAGAACACTTGGCACATAGACTAAGTCCTTCACACTTGGATAGACCTCACTGGATTTATCCAATGAATTCAAGTAATAGCACCAGGATTTGTTGTGGAAACTTAGAGGCTTCTGGTGCACAAGTGAAAAGATAGCTACTCAAAGAAATGCTGCAACTGTTGCAATTCGAATAGCTGCTTCTTGCTGTGATACCATGTAAGAATCTGTAAGAGATCTAGCAACTGTAGCAAATCACAATCAAACTATCAAGTATGTTGCAAAGAAGAAGAGAAGGAGACACTGAATGATCACTCATAAACACAAAAGAATAGACAATATCTCAGTATCATACAATGAATAAGAATGTAAGTGAATGAATATAATAGCTATGATGATGGCATCATAAAGGATTCGAAATAGCCAAGTAGGGCATTCGAATCTGATCTCTAATCTATCTTGAATAACTGTAGAGACATCATCCAGTCCAATGTATCAGTCATCAATGGAAATAGTCAGTCAAGTAGGGCTAACTGAGTCTAACAGAACCATCTGGGCATGAATCAGGGAATGGAGACTCCAAGGGAGGTGCATGAGGCTGTCAAAAGAGTCAGTATAACTCCAGAACTGACTAACTAGGAGTTGTAGGAAGGTAGGATGAGTAATCAGTGGAAGGACTGATTAATCAAGACTCTAACTGAATGATAACTACCGGTAGGTGAGTAAAAAACACCCAATTGGCTGTGGTAGGTGGAAAAGGCGCACTTGAGTGTTACACCCATCCATACCATTCCTTTCCTCATCCCTCCCTTGGGAGTAGTTAGCACCCCGGTCATGGCTACCCTTAGCCTCCCTGGGTTAACCTTAGGATTACCCGTTTGGTATCTTTCGCCTCCCGTTCCCCCGCCGACACCCGATGTCATCCTGCAACCGGTGCAACCCATTGTCACTACTACTCAACCACCTCCCGGCGTCGCTACCCCATCGTCCTCCACGAACCCCCCTCCTCCTCTTACCAATCCCACTGGGGGCAGAGGTCCACAACCTTACTCTGCTGTACCACCTCCCAAGACAGTCAAAAACCCCCCTGTGTTTCGTGCTCCTCCCAAGTGATCATTGTGCGATGAGTTAGGCCATGCGACTCATCAATGTCCTCAGTTACCAGCATTACAGGAACACATGCAAATGCTCGACGATGACCCCAACATCCCTGTCTTCAAACTTGACCCCACCCCCAAGCCTCATGATAAATCACTACGCACTAACCACCCCTGTGTGATATGTGGTGTTTACGGGAATTATTCACATCACTGTCCCGATCTCCCGGATTACAGAGCGGCTCTCTATGAGATGAACAACCTGGACCTGGAGACGGCACCACCCACCATTGAGGAGATCCACCCCCCGGTCTCCTCCCCTTCAGGAGAGGTTAATACCATTTATATGATCTCTTCAACCACTATTCCCTCGTCAACCAATTTGACAACACAAACTTTCCGTACTGATGAAGAGATTCTCGAGGCTCTCACTTCCCCGGATTATCCCTGAGATGACATGCACCACCATTCCTATTTCATCCCAGAAGAATCCTCCTCTAGCACAGCTACCCAATTCACAGTTGAATCCAAAGACTTCCTTCCCACCAAGGTTGACTGGTTCAAGGACCCTATTCCTGCTCCTGACTCCTTCGAGGAGGGTAACATGGCCAACATCTCACCTGTCATCCAAATTGATATCGCTGCCCCCGGAAGTGCCCCTAAACTTATCACTTTAGGATCCTTCTGCTGTAAACAAGAGATTGAGGAATACAAAAACCTCTTCAGAGAGTTCCGTGATGTCTTTGCCTGGTCCTATACCGAAATGCCCGGTCTTGACCCCGCCATTATAGAGCACCACATTGACACATGGCCTGATGTACCCCCCGTTCGTCAGAAACAATGCCCCATTCATCCCTCAAAGCTCCCAGCTGTCAAAGCCAAGATTGAGAAACTTCGCAAGGCAGGATTCATTTATCCTATTGCCTATACCACATGGGTTTCAAACCCCGTTCCCGTTAACAAAAAACAAGGCACCATTAGAGTATGCACTGACTTCTGCAATTTAAACCGTGCTTGTCCCAAGGACAACTTCCCCACGCCATTTATTGACCAACTCATCGATGCGTGTGCGAGGCATGAAGTCCTCTCCTTCATGGATGGTTTTTCCAGATACAACCAGATTCAGATCCATAAGAAGACCAGTACAAAACTACCTTTACTACCCCATGGGGCACCTTTGCCTATTGTGTCATGCCTTTCGGCCTCAAAAATGCTTGTGCCACCTTCTAGCGGTCCATGACCTATTGCTTTCACGACTTGGTCCATATCCTATTAGTCTACCTTGATGACCTTACAGCTCGTTCCCGGAAATGATCAGACCACCTTAATGACCTTTGGCAAGTTTTTCTGCATTGTCGCAAATATCAAATCCGCTTGAACCCACACAAGTGTGTCTTTTGCATTCCACCAGGCCGATTGTTGGGTTTTATTGTTTCCCAGAAAGGAATTATTGTTGATCCCCTAAAATTCCAAGCCATCTTAGACCTTTCCTCTCCGTGCACGCTCCAGCAGCTCCAAAGTCTGCAGGGGCAATCCAATTTCCTTCGACGCTTCGTTCCTGATTACGCCACTACCATTCACGGTTTCTTGTGCCTGCTCCGTACCCACATACCCTTCGTCTAGGATGAGCAAGCAAAAGCTGCATTCGAAGCCCTCAAGAAAGCTCTCACACAAGCCCCTCTGATCTCCCCTCCGGATTTCTCTCAGGACTTCATCCTATACGTCTCGGCATCCGAGCATGCCGTTTCGGGAGTCTTGGTTCAAGAAGATGCCTCTCACCAAGAGCATGTTATTTACTACGTCAGCCAGACCTTGTCTGGCCCACCCCTACATTACCCCTATGAGGAGAGACTAGCCCTAGCAGTGGTCTTTTCTGTCCAAAAATTGCGACACTACATTTTACTTAGTCATACCACAGTCGTCGCCGACTCTAACCCCATGGTATATCTCCTAAACCGGCGGCTCCTGCAAGGTTGTGTAGCTAAATGGGTCATTATCCTCCAGGAATATGACCTTACTTTTCGAACACCTAAGAGCACTAAAGCCCTCGCGCTTGCCCAGCTCATTACTGATCTACCTTCCCTTCTCCCGGCCCCACAAATCTTCGACGAGTTACCCGACAATCACTTGTTCACTATCTCGTCTGATGACCCATGGTACGGTGATATTTTGTTATACCTGCGCATGCAGAAGTTTTGACCCAAAGTCACCCGTAATGGACGTCGTCGCATCCATCACCAGGCCTCTCGATATCTCCTCTTAGGCGATGTCCTTACCGGCGGGGGGTACACATAATTCTTCGTCATTGCCTTACACACGAGGAAGTTGAACACGTCCTTAATGACTGTCATAGCGGTTCCTGCGGTGGCCATTTCTCAGGGATGGCCACTGCCCAAAAGGTTGTCTGCGCCAGATACTTCTGGCCCACACTTTTCATCGACTGCATCACTATGGTCAAGCATTGCCATAACTGCCAACTTTTTTCCCCCAAGGCCCGGACACCACCTGCTCTGTTACACCCAGTCGTCATCATTGGTCCCTTTTGTAAGTGGGCCATCGACTTCATGGAGTGTAGACCCCCGTCTGCCAACAGCCACAAATACATCATTGTCGCCATCGATTACTTCACCAAATGGGCCGAAGCCATGCCTACCTTCAATTGTACCACTGACACAGCTGCCCATTTCTTTTTTAACCATGTTATCACTCAATTTGGGGTTCCTAAACAGTTGGTCTCAGACCAAGGTTCCCACTTCGAAGATTCCGTTTGGCGCGAGTTATCCACCCTCCTCAAATTCGAACATTAGTTCTCCTCTACTTACTACCCCCAAGGGAACGGCCAAGTAGAGGCCATTAACAAAATCTTAAAGACCATCCTCCAATGCACTGTTGACCGACATAAGTCCAATTGGCACCACATGTTGTTCCCAGCCTTATGGGCTTACCGTACCTCTACCAAGACCGCCACTGGTTTTACCCCGTTTCATTTAGTTCACGGTGTAGAATCTGTCCTCCCCATCGAATGTCAGATACTTGCCTTACATATCGCCGTTGAGATTCTCCTCGATACCTCCCCACTTGAGCAATGTTTGCTATCCCTTGAACAAGCCGATGAAGACCGTCGTGCCGCTCTCCAGACCATTGAAGCTACCAAAAACCGCTCCAAAGCTGGTTACGACAAACACGTACACCCTCGAACTTTCCATGAAGGGGACCTTGTCCTCGCCTATGACCAAGCCCATGACAAAACCGACAAAGGGAAGTTCGAATCCATGTGGCAAGGCCCTTACATCGTGCAGACTTGTCTCGGCAAGGGGGCATATATTTTAGCTGACTCCGAAGGTCACCCTTTGCGCAACCCTTGTAATGGGTTGTATCTTAAACGCTTTTATCCCTGAATAACTCGCGGCCCCATTGGTCCGCATTGTACAGTTTGCTCTCTTTTTTGTTTTTCACCTTTTTTACCGCGATCTTACATTCCTCATTGTTGCATGACCACAGATGGACCACCTTCCACCTTATTACACTGGCTTTGCCGATGGAGCAAGCCGCTGGTCTCCCAACCTGGCTTTTGCAGCGTGGGTCTTATATTCCCCTTCCCATGAAATGATTCACCTCGACGGAATCTGCATAGGCACTGCTACCAATAACCAGGCGGAGTATGATGTTGTGACCGGTCTCCTGACTATTGCCCTCCAGATAGGCATACGTCACCTTCATGTGCTTCATGTGTTCCTTGACTCTCAGCTGCTTGCCTCTCATCTCAACAACTGCTACCAGGTGCGTGATCCCTGCCTCTTTAGAAAATTACTGCGCACAAAACAACTCAGTCGATAGTTTGAATGCATAACATTCACCCATGTCCCAAGAGCTCAAAATAGTGTCACAGATCAAATGGCTAACAACATCCTAGATTGGCACATCAATCACACCATGTAAAACCTCCATCATGCATCATCATCATCCCATAGCATCTCATAAAATATATAAAAACCCAAAAGGATTGCAAGGGGCATCCACGTGCCTATCATCACATAAACATTTGCATCCATATGCAATAAAAAATACAAACACATTCATCTACAGGGGCATCCACGTGCCTAACCCTACCTACATAGTGTTGCATCCATATGCAATACATCACATAACATACACAAGGGGCATCCATGTTCCCAACATCCTATACTACTTGACATCCATAACATGCAAGTACATCAATACGTACCGTCTGGTCCCCATGCCTGTCCTGGTGCTTGCGGCGCCTCTGGGTCTCCCGTGTAGTCCATATCCCTGTATGGATAGTCGTCCAGTGGTAGTGGTATCTGTAGCCACTGCAGGTATATCTCCTGCGTGAATTATCTACCAACCTCTCCGCCACCACAGCGCCGCATCATCTCGCCCCACCGCACCATCCGCGGCTCCCTCAAACCTCCTGCCCTGATCGGTACCCGCGGCCGCAGGGTGGGTACCCTCTCCATGAAGAACGCACATAAGAAGGAACCATAGCAAAACCCCTTGCCAGATTCCTTCACCGCTGTCAGCTATCGCTGTACACAGGTGAGGAACATCTGGCCCCACGCATAGTAGACCCCATCTAGTACGCGCTCCACCAACTGAATCTGGCCCCCAGACACCTTCTCCGGTGACTGGGACCCCAACACACGTACCACGCATGCGGCAATCGCCCATATCGCCGGCTCCTGTAGGTCTATCACCCGGAGTGCATTCCTATGCACCCTAGCCTCTGGAGCACAGTACCACTCCAGCATGTCCTCCATATCCACATCGGCAGATACTCGCAGATACCATCATCCCGGATGTAATCCACTATCTCATCTGGGATCTCCCGCTCTCTCCATAGTATCAGCGGCATCCTGTCAAACAAGCAAGGAAAACTCATCAGACTCATGTCAAAGAAATAAACCTTGCCCCCCCCCCCTGGGGGAAGTCCTAACAGCTCGCTCCAAAAGGCGGCTTTAGGCCTCCTTGCCGCGATTTTCGACCGTGGTTGTTTGGCCCACAGTCACGGTCCACAACCGCGACTGTCAGCCCGGAACACGCGGTACCAAACTGCGTGTTGAGCCTCGAAACACGCAGTCCCAGACCGTGTGTTCTAATTTGAACCCCGCAGTCTCCACGTGTGTCATCCGCTGTGGAACCCGCGGTCTTCGACCGCGGCTCCCTCCTGAAAACCCACGGTCCACCCCACGTGGACCGTATAAGCAACCCTGGGACCCACTACCCACCCCCCGAACCCAAAAAACGTGCAGGTATGAGTTTGATGGAATACCTGTATCTCCCGAATCTGAAATCGGCTGGTCAAATCATCCAGAAATGCCACCTCACCTCTGGTCTGCTCTGATCACTAGTCAAAGTCAAATAAGTACAAATGACACTTGTCATGTTGGACCCACTCACTATTTATAGTCCGTTGACTTTTTCTTGTTTTGGCCATTATGAACCCATACGGAGTCCATTTTTTGAACCGTTTCCACCATTGGAATTAGCACGACGAGACTGTCCTGATGGTCACCTCGTTGCATTATTTTTTCCCCGTCATTTTTTACACATTTTTTAGACGCCACCAGTCACTTCGGTTTGCGTGCCACTTCGGCTGCTCTCCATTTTTCGCATATTTTATATCATTGGATTCATTTTTTCGAGCCAGTGATGATGCTTGAGATCATTTCTCGCTCTCACCCCCAGATTTTTTGGGTATTTTTTACAAAACGCCCCACGTCGCCTCGGTTTACGTGCCACATCGGTTGTTCTCCATTTTTGACACTCTTTATATCGCCGGATTCAATTTTCCGAGCTCGTGATGATGCTTGAGATCATTTCTCGCTCTCACTGGGTACAGTTTCAACATTTTGTCCTGACACCTTGCTGCCTCGATTTGCGAGCCACATCGACCGCCATCGGATTGTTCCACATGTTTACATGAGCCATTCACTCATGTCATACTGCAAATATTCCATTATTTTGCCACCATTCATTAGCCCGCAAGGAGGCCCACCAGTGTTCCCCCCCACCCTCGTTCTTGGTCATCATAAATGTTCCTTGATTGAACACTTCCTCCTTGCCTGGCCATTCCTTTTGTTTGGTATAATTTTATCCCTTTTTCGGGCCGGACAAGTCCTTTACGAAAAAGGCACTTAGGGAGTTTCTGTTAAGCTCTTTTCTGACTCCTAAAACAATGAAAAGATCGCCGAGAAATCTTGCTTCCTTTCATGCTCGTTAAAGTACCTGAAAGGGCATCTATCTGGTATAAGTTTAACCCTTTTCCGAACCTGGTAGACTAATTAAGAAAAATGAATACTCTAGTCACATCAGCTAGAAGAGTTCTTCATTGCATCCTTTTATGCTTCTTTGGGCCTTGGAGACTAACACACGAAAAAGCAACCCCCTGGAGTCTTCTTATCGCTTTCAGACTCTCTAAAATTGAAAGCAACCACGAGCATGAACTGTCCTGGGCTCGTAAAATCCACACGACAGTACCATTCAATCCTTTCAGAGTCTTCTTATCGCTTTCAGACTCCTTAAAATTGAAAGCACTCACGAGCATGAACTGTCCTGGGCTCGTATAAATCCACACGACAGTACCATTTTTACACTTACTTCTTCTAGTTCCTTAACCCATGAAGAAGTCATCCCGTGCCTCCAGGCATTATGATCGATCATCTCGGTAGCACCCCCAGTCAGGTCGACTTTGTTCAGAGTAGTCTGCAGTATCTTGCCCTGTTACACCAGCTTGAGTCTCCCTCATCCCAGTCACTATCCTTGATCCATTACAGCTATGATCCCTTTCCCCTCAGTCAGTTTCATATGCTGCTCGATCATCCCCGCCATCATACTCTGAACAAAGGAAGTTTGAGTCCACCCACTCTACTTGCCCAGTTATTCCCCCCAGTTTGTCAATCCTGCCATCAGTACTATCACATTTCGGTTCTCCGCCTCGCGCTCCTGTCAAGGACACATCATTGCCTTGATAGTTGCAGGTCTCCCTCTGTCAACAACAACCCCTCTATTCCAGAGGATAGACCCAGAGGCCCCTGCGCCTTGGACCCATCACCATCTATGGTGAGTGCCTACGGATCATTTTGAGAGGAGTCCTCATTGCCTCTCCGAATGGTTGTTTCTCACATGCTCAACTTCAGCACCTTGATCGCATCGCTGAGAATCGCGCAGGATTTACATCCCTACCATTATTTGTCGAAGACCCTGGATTTCCCCCGACTCTAGCACATTGGTGAGTCACTTCGGAACACCCAGTTATATGTTCCCGTGGATGTCCGGGCTGCGTTGGAAATTGTATTTGGAATCCATCCGGTTATATGCTTTCTTGAGTACCCAGTTCAGTTCCAGATCAGTTCCAGTTCAGTGTACCATTGCGAGTGTACCCCCTGTCACTCTGATCCAGTAGCTCATCAGTTCCTTTGGTACCACACTCAGTAGCACTGTTGTCATTCCAGTGTATCAATACTTCAGATCCGACATGGTCATCCCAGCAGTATGTCCCAGATTTGTGTCCCCTCTGGACCCTTATGATGTACACAGTGGTTCTCTATGTATCTTACAGGTCCCTCTTTTCGAGCATCACGGTTCTTTTTATGTATCTTGATACAAGCATGGGTATGCCCACCTCGTCCATATATTGAGATTCTGCCTCATTCTTTGTTTGAGGCCATGTATATGTCAGGTCCCCATTTTTTGGACCCCATTGTTATTATTATGTTATATCCTGATACGTGCATGGGAATTCCCGCCTCGTCCATATGATCAGATGATTCCTCACCCATTATTGAGGTTATGTACTTTTAGTTCTTGCAGTTTGTTCGGGATCGTTGTTCCGGGCTTCAGTTTGTTTCTTCTCTTCTCCATACCCCAGGAAAACCATATATGACTTATGATGTCCATCGGCCATATGATGAGCTCCTGCCCTCACACATCAAGGGGCAATCTGTTAACACCCAAAAAGTGTTCACTACCTCATCTACCCCATTACATGGCTCATTTGTCCATTTTCCTACCATATTTCCCTTAAAAACCCTAAAAATCCCACTAAAAAGCCTCCAAAAGGCCTAAAATGCCTCCAAAAGGCCACAAAACCATCAAAGAAGCCTCAAAAAGGCTAAAAAACCCCTTTTTCCTAAAAAAATATCCAAAATTCCTCTAAAATAGCAAAATCCCTCTAAAAAGGGAATTAAAAATATAAAATAATGAGGAAAAGGAGGAAAAAACCCTATACAGCTGCCCTAAACCATATGGTTCCCAAAACCATGGGCCAGCACTCCACCACCAAAAAACTATAAATAGATGATGGAGACCCCTTATTCCACATCCACAATCAAGTATACCCTTACTCTGCCAAAATCTCTCTTGAAACCCTAGCTCACCTTTGAGCTATTTTCACCTTGAGAGCCCCTTTGGCCCATTCCCATCATTGGAGAAAGAGAAGGAGCAAGTTGGAGCTTGGAGCAACCCTCTTGGACATTGCAAGAGCTTCACCAACCTTCACATTGGAGGTAAAAATTAATACAAAAGCCATTCTTCACATCTTGTTTTTCTGTTTCATGCACATGTTTAGAGTAATTTATATTTCTGTTTTAGCATTTTAATTTACCATTTACTGAACTACTACTAAGGAGTCCCTTCTCCTTAGTAGGTGTTCATTTGCACAAGCTAGGGGTAAAACCCTAGCTACAGTTCTGCAAATCATACATAAACGGAAGAGATGAAAAACAACAAAAGGTACTAACTGTGCACATCAAAACTTTGAATCCATCAAGCTCCAAGATAGGGAAAAAATATGTTTCTCTTTGCATTTGATCAACCATCTAACATAGAAGTAAAACTTCTTACATAAGAGAGCCGACCCTTTGGGTACTGCCTACTTGGCTATATATAGCCTTCCTACTATCTAAACATAATTTGTTACAACCAGTTACAGCTCAACAGCTTAAAAATTTCAGTTTATACTCCTTAATAGAGTTTGTTACAATTATCAGTCATAGGGGAATTACTGGCTATTCTTATGACTGTGACCCAGGACCAACTTGTTAACAAAGTAGTACGTCTGGCTAGACAAAGTTCACATCACCTTAAAATATAAGGTATCAACAACATAACGTCTTTCAGAGCTACGGAGAACCTTTTACACACTAGCTGGACCACCTACAACCTGATGAGGACATAGCTGTGACCATATTACTGAAAAATACTGCTATGCAGAACTCTACTACTCCATTCTCCCATCCCGTCCAAGCCCTTTGCTCTCGGATTTTGCTTTCGATGGGACAAAAGCTTAACTTTGATGCTAAGTTGTGGAACAGGACCTGATGTAGATACTGCTTCGTTATAAATGTTCAGGTGCTACCAGCATTTGATCATCCTTCACTGGGACCAGCATGTCTCCCTCTTTCGTGCTTCTGCATACGGAAGGCCCATCTTCATTTGAACTGATGAAATAGTTGACGCTTCCTTAGACATCTTGGGTGAGACCTTGGGTTTGTCCTGCCTGACTGCCTGTGGGTGCACGTCTGTAGGTTGGTGATGGACACTAGTCGTTCGAATACTCGGTACTCCTGGCGAGCCTCCTCTCGAGATGAAATGAACCATTGAAAGACCTTGTCACCCGACTATCCGAATTTAATGAACCTGAAATAGTCTGGATGTCGTCGGCTTCGTGTCTAGGACCAGTGAAGTGCAGGAGTCTCAATGTACAAAATGGGCTAACTCGGGGGTTTATAGAGCCGTCCAAATTGTCCTTGGAGAGCGAGCCTGTACTGCCGCAATAAATTCCTGACCACCCTTTCGAGCTTCACACACTGGGGGTGAACTGTAAATTGTACGGTGTCGGTGGCATAAATGATTGCAGGGGAGGGTCACTTCAAAGTGACAGGCGAAGATGACAAGACAGAAACCATTATTGGTTTTTCAGGTCCCTCGAAAAGTGGTTTGGGGAACCCACTCTAGGACCCATGAATAATCCTGGGACTGCCACGTGGATGCGGTGGTTTTGAATCAGGGGCTAAATTTGCATGGTAAACTTCTAGCGACTTTAACCCCCTGACGCCCTTATAGCCGTTTATTTGCTGTCAGGGCAACTCGAGATCCAGGCCAAGAAGATGAGAGTCCTATAAGGTGGGTCCCGTCTGGCATAAGGCCTCCCCACCTATTGCTTTTATAAACCACCATGAAGGCTAGGTGGTTTCAGGGCCTTCGAAAGGTGCTCTACTGATACCGCTCTGGGCCCCCTGAATATCTATGAAGCAGACACATGTCAATAGTGGTTTTCTATTAGGGACCATCTGGGCTAAAAACATAAAAGCAGGTCGAGAGTCCTGACTGCGCTTGCTTTAAGTTGGATCATGCTGAACCTTTCAAATCTTTGACCACATATCCTCCGGTTGCTAAGGCATAAAGTATTTAGCTTTATGCGTGCCTTTTGCTACTCTAACTCCTTTCTCTGACATCTCCCTTTGATCTGGCGATGAACCTCCTTTCGGCTGATAATATTACTAACATTGGCTTCAGCGGGGATAGCCACTTTCTTCTGGGAGAGGCTGAGAGTAGTAGACCAGTTCCTTTTATACCATTTGGTTATGGAGTCTTGACTATCTAAAATAGAAACATAACTACAAAGAAATAGTCATAGAATAGGCTACAAAACTTCTCATAACGTTTTAAAGAGTAGAAAAAGAAATAAAATATGTTACAAACACGATACAACGGTCTCGCTCACAAGGAAAGACATAGAACTTAGTAATGAAAGAATCGGTTCAGGAATCTCCCATTCATAGGGTTCCCAAAACATTCACCATTAATTTGAGCAAGATCGTATGTGTTGTTATCCTGAACTGTGATGATTTTCAAAGGGCCCATCCATAGGTTACCAAACTTCTCGTGTTTAGACCTTGGCTCTCTTCTGGCATCCCATTTTAGAACAAGATTTTAGTGGAGTCATCCCATTTCTTGTCCTAGTAGATTTTAGTGGAGTCATCCAATTGTTCCCTGAGCTGCTGAATTTCTATCAACTACTAAATTCTTCTTTCCATATCATCTGGTTCCTCATTTTCTGGTTGTAGCAGCTTCATTACTGGGAGGCCCAACTGGATCAGGAGAACAACCTCCTTTCCGTAAACCAACTGAAATGGCGAAGTGCCTATAGCCCTTTTAACACTGATTCTATCTGCCCATAATGTAAATTTTAAATGGGAGTCCTAGGCCTTTTTGTTTGTGCTAAGCATTTTTTTAATAATAGTGACCAAACTCTTATTGAAGGATTCACCCAAGCCATTTACCTGTGGGTAGTATGCAGTTGAATGAATTAATTCAATATTATAATTTTGGCAAAAATCCATCATTTTATATGACTTGAATGTTGGAGCATTATCCGTGAGTATTTTCCTTGGGCAGCCAAATCTTGGCAAGATGTTTTCTTCTAGGAAGCTTATGATAATTGAGTCATTTGCATTCCTATTGGGAACAGCTTCCACCCACTTCATGAAGTAATCAGTGGCCGTAAGAATGCATCGATGTTGGCCACTAGAATGGGGATTTATCTCTCCGATAAAATCAAGGCCCCACTGCTAGAAAGGCGCTTCCACCCTAATTGGTTTTAGAGGTAACGGCTGTAGCTTTAGCTTCCCGACAAACATTTGACACTCCTTGCATGCCTTGACGATCTTGCTGGTATTAGAAAATAGAGTGGGCCATAAATAACCTACTCGCAGTATCTTATGAGCGGTCTCTCTCCAAGCATGATGTCCTCCACACATACCCTTATGAAATTAATTAATTATTCCCTCGGTGTCCTCTTCGACAATGTAATTGATCAAGATTCCCAGTGGGTCTTTCCAGAAAAGATAACCATCCAAAACACAGTACTTGAACGCATTAAGTTTGAGGGATCTTATCTTATCTTTCTCCATTTCGTGGGGATAAGTAAGATTTTCCAAATATTAAACTATGTCCCTGTACCATTCTAAATTTATAAACTTCTCGGCTAAATGATCGGGGGGGTTCTGTTGACCTTCCTCGTTTCCCTGCTCAGGAATTTGATCAGTCAAATTTATCTCCAAAGCTTGATAATTCTATTCCACTAGTAGTTTATCTAACCCTTGTCCTTTTACCAAATTAGTGGGTTTAATCTCCATATCGTACTCCTGGATCTTGGAAATCCATTTTCCTCTTCTCCCTTCACTATCAGGCTGGCATAAGATATCTATAATGGTACTCCCCGGGACATGAGCAATGATTTTGGAATGCAAAACGTAGATCCTGAAAGACTTGAGCGCTTTAACCAATGCATAGGCCTACTTATCCATTGTGCTATATTTTAATTCTGCATCTCTCAGGGTTCTACTGAAGAAAGCAATAGGTTGTTCATGCCCTTCCTATTTTTTTTGCAAAAGGACTGCTGCAATGGTGACCTCAGAGAAAAAGGAAAAAATTAAGAAATCCTTGGTGTAGTCTTGGCTTGTCAATACCGGTGCCTCTCCTAGGGAGTTCTTTATCTGTTCAAAATAATTTCTCGCGGTTGTGGTCCATTTTATCTCAGCATCCTTTCTTAACATGTCAATAATCTCTTTCATTATTTCAGCAAAGTTAGGGATAAATCTTCGTAAAAAAATTATTTTACCAATGAAAGATTGTACCTCCTTTTATTTCGTGGAAGATCGATCAGCTTAATAGAGGCTACTCGCTCTGGGTCTATCCTCACAACGTCTTTGGAAATAATGTGACCAAGCAGCTTTCCTTCCGTTATGGAGAAAATGGACTTCTTTAGATTGAGAGACAACCCATATTTTTTGCACTTCTCGAAGGTTTGCTTTAGGTGCTAAAGATGCTCCTGGTCAGATTTAGAAAAAACTGTCATATCGTCTAGGTATATAACAATGAATATGTCCTTTTCTCCTATAAATGCTATGTCCATGGCCCTTTGGAATGTTTCCCCAATATTCATAAGGCCGAAAGGAATTTTGTCATATATGAAGATTCACCATTGTGTAGTGAAGTCCGTCTTCTCCAGAATGTCAAGGTGCATCGCTACTTGGTTATAGCCTGAGAACCCATCCATCATAGATACTCGAGTTGACCCTACCACCTATTGCAGAATATGATCCATTTTGGGAAAGGGGTAGGTGTCCTTCAACGAGCATCTATTCATATTTCTGAAATCGACGCATAGTCGGATCTCACCATTCTTTTTTCTGACTGGTACCAGGTTAGCCACCCATTCTGAATATCTTAGGGGGATAATGATTTTTGCATCAAGGAGCTTTCTTACTTCCCCTTCAATCACAGGAAATAGAATAGGATTCACCTGCATCAACTTTTTTTTTACTGGCTTAGCATCGGGCTTTAAGGGGATCCTGTGTTGTATTATGGTAGTATCATAGGTTCTGAGGTCCTCAAACTTCCATGCAAATACATCAGCATAATCTTTAAATATTTTTTCATAACTTTGTCTCTGCTAGTTCGTGAGGGATTGAGAGAGTTTGATGAATTTTGGGTTCTCCATGGTACCCAAATTTACCTCTTGTATGGCCTTTGTGGTTGGCTGTATTGCTAGTTTGATCGGGACATCATTTTTATCGAACAGCTGCTCTAATGGGACAAGTCCTTTCGGGATGTAATTATTTTTTAACTACAGGACCTTGTGCCCTATGACCTGCTGCGTGAATGTAGAGCCTTCTGTATCCTCTGACTGTGAATTACTCTCTTCTATTTTCTCAGAGTTGGCATCTACCTCTGTACCTAAGAATTCCCCAACTAGTTGCAAGAAACGCTTAATTTGTTGGTTGTCCTCAAAAACTTGCCAACTTTTGACATTGTCACGAAGGGAGGGGCAGTATCTCATCTCAACTTCATAATTCAGCTTCGGTCTTTTGGGAGGATTGAAAGAACTTTCCATCATGGCTAAAGCATCGGCCTATTGATTTTCTTCCCGAGGGACTAAAGTAATGTTAAAGGCATCAAAAAAGTTCTTAATAAGATCCCAAGCCATATTTCGGTATGCTCTGAGTCTAGGATGCTTGTGAAGAACCTACCATAATTAATTAATGCAAATACACAAGATATCAGAAATAATAGAACTAAAAATCACTTTTATATTGATCACGGGCCACTTTGAGGGGGCAACCTCTTTTGAGCAATCTCAATACAATTAACTTCACGGTGCCTTCAATGACCTCAACACACACTTATATACTAAGCCTATGCCCAATACTATGAGTCAAAACCATGAAACATATAATACTATAGGACGACTTACAAGGCATATGCATCCAATACTATGGGTCAATACTATGGGCTAATATAAACTATGGATCAACAAACACTATGGGGCGACTTACAAATCATATGCGTCCAACAACAATATACTAACATAGTAAAGAGAAGGGTTGACATGGGTTCCTAACATCCCCTCTCCCTTAGAAAAAGCATTGTCCTCAAAGATTTGGTTGGGGAAATTGCTGCAGAATCTGAAGGAGTGGTTCCCCGGTAGCATCCTCGGGTTACATTTCAGGCCACTGACTCCTTTGGAGAGTCAGGTAGGGTTGCTTGGAAGGTTGTAGACGAAGAAGAACCCTATCAGCTGCGTGTAAAGTGTGCTCAGAACGATGCTGATCGGCTTGTTGTTTCAGTCGAATTCTGGCCATGTGAAGATTGTCCTGCAGAATTAGAAGAATCTGATCGCGGTTTCGAAGAACTGAGTCAATTTCCTGAACTGGGGAGCTGCTAAGGGTGTATGGAAGAAGAACTGGCAGTGTCTGTCCATAGACTGCTTCATATGGTGTCCTGTGAGATGTGGTATTGTACCACCAGAGTGATTCGAGGAAATCCATAGAAATAGTTGGCCAAAGCTCTGTAGGGATGGGCAAGTGTTTGAGCAATCCCGAAAGGAGTGCCGTTTCACCCTTGTTGACCTGGAAAGTATCACAGTCAGCCACCATATGTTGAATTGTCATTTTCAGTCCATGCCAAAAGATGTTACATTGTTCCTGGTCATACATTTTGAAGAACCCAGAGTGCCCTGCTGACGAAGAAGCATGGAGTTCATACAAGAGATAGCCCTGTTGAACATATTGCAACCAATTTGGAACAAGCAGAGAAAGAGCTATAAGAGAAACGGGGTCATCAATTATGCGAGAAGGAGCATCTGCCACCATATTGTCCATACCCTTCTTGTAAGTGATCACATAGGGATAATCCATGAGTTGGATAACCCATTTCAGGTGTGTTGGGGAGGAGACCCATTGTTCCAGAAAATTTTCCAGACTCTGGAGATCAGTCTTGATGCAGAAATAATTCCCTAATAGGTATGGCTACCACTTCTGTACTGCATGCAAAATAGCCATCATTTCATGCTGAGAGGTAGATGCAACTAAATTCTTATCGGAAAGGTCTCATGAAGGCGGCAAGCTCATTGGTTCAGCAAAGACACCTGCATATCTATCCAAGGAAGTAGTGGAGACCGTTGATGGGTGCATCTAAATGGAATGGAGCTGAGCGATGACACCATGTGAATTCTTCTTAAGGATTTTTTCCAGGCAATGTGAACTGATGATGCGGAGAGACCCTGGTTGTAATCCCATTAATTTGTGTTGTGCCCCATTGACTGAAAACTGCATCCAAAGTTCAGCAAAATGCCATAAGATGGGGCCAAGTGTGCGTAACCATTGAACGCCCAAAACCACATCACATCCGCCTAAGGACAAGGCAAACATGTCAGAGCGTAGTTTATAATCTTCCATAGAGATACACACATTGTGACACTTCCCCTTCCAAGGTAAGGTGCCCCCATTGGCAACCATGACTTCAAAGTTGGAGCAAGGATGGACAAAACAATTAGCCTGTTTGGCAATCTGAGGGTCAATGAAGTTATGAGTGCTACCAGAATCAATGAGTATGGTAAGAGGGAACTTCTTGAAGTATCCCCTGACCTGCATTGGTTGTGGGGTTGTGACACCGGTTACAGCATGGAGAGAGATTGCGGGTGGGTCATCTTGAGAGGGGGTGTCAATGGGTGGGTGCTGATTGTCGACCTGATCATCTACTGTATCTGGAGCTTCTTCACCAAGTTCAGAGGTAGGCGGAGAATCCACAACCAAGAGATAGAGCTTTTGTTGAACACATCTATGTCCCCGACTGAATTTCTCATCACAATTATAACAAATCCCTTTTTCTCGGCGTGCCTACATCTCGGTTTCAGACAAATGCTTGATAGGAGTTGGTCGAGGAGTTGGCGGGATGGGAGATCATTGAGAACCCATATTTCGGAAAGGAACAAAAGTGGGTTTGGAGCGTTGTTGGGCTGCAATCTTGTCTTCTGCCAACTTAGCCAAACCTAGGACTTCCATCATTGTGTTGGTACATAACATTTTAACCTTTGATCGGATTTTATCCTTAAGACCACTGATAAAACAACTTCTGTAGAATTCATCAGACAATCCTTCTATGTGATTGGCTAGGTTCTCAGATTCTGTCTAATACTCTCTCACTGTGCCAATTTGGTGAAGTTTAGTGAGTGCTCCTGTGAAGTCATCAAAAGCACTAGGACCAAATCGTGGAAAAAGGAGTTGGAAAAAATCTATCCAGTTTGGGTCGGGATGAGCTTTGATGTACCAACGGTAGCATTGAAGGGCCTCCTGTTCCAAATGAAAGGATGCAAGTGCAACTTTCTGGACATCAAAAGTATTCTGCAGACTGAGATATTGTTCTTCTTGGTATATCCATCCAGTCGGATCAGTACCATTGAAGCGAGGAAAATCAAGCTTTAGCCCACGAAAATTGCTGGAAGAAGAGAACTCGGTGGCTGCAAAAGATTCTGGCTGTCGGTTATTGTTCTTGACTGAATGCTGAAATGGGAGGATGAGAAATTTTTCATCTAGATCTTGGAGTTTGGTTTGGATGGCTGCAAGTGCTTCCTCCATGGTTTTTGCTCCTGCGCGGGTGACAACCATAACCAGGAGTTTTTTTTTTTTTTTTTTTTAGGGAATGGATAGAAAAACACAAACAAAAGCTTATTTAGTAAAGGGAAATTGGGATTTGGGAAAAACTCGGATGGGTAATTGAGGTTTGACTAGGTTGTGGACCCTTTCTGAGGGATAGGGAAGCAAACAATGGGGATTTCAGAAGTGGGGTGAAAGAATGAGAAAATTTGGTAGAGAGGGACAAAGAAGCAGAATTAGGAAAGGAACACGGTGGCAAAATTTGAAAGCGTTTGGGTGAAAATTGAAGGAGTTATGGAAAACCATAAAAATAGACAAATATGGGATTTCGGGTCTTGGGAAATGGAATTTGGGATAGGGTCTTCAGGAATGAAATATGCAGAATGGGATTGCAGGTATGTCAGTGAAGTTTCAGGGAAAACAAAGTTGAAACAAGGGAGATATGGCCGAAAAACAGATATATTTTTTTTTTCTAGAAATGGATCAGCAATAGTAGCGCAAAAGGGATCCGCAACAAATGGATTTGCAACGGTGTGGAAGGGATCGAAAACGGCTGGATCTGAAACGACGACTGGATCTGGAACGACTTTCAGAAGAGATCTGAAATGGCTGGATTTGGAGCGGAAGTGATTGGCAACAGTTCAGCTGAAAATAGATATGGACCCCAGGTATGTGTGGCTTCCTATCGGTTCAGGGGATTCACTCGGACACCAATGTTGTCTGACGGCTTGCGTATTGGGACAGTACCCCTTACTCCACAGCTCAGGTAAAACTGATAACTGCTTTGCCACAAATGACAGCTCTTGGTTTACCTCATGGGTGGGAACTAGTCAATCGATAAGGGTCGTTGTCCTTTTGGCTAGCAGGTCCTCTCAATGGGCCAGCTACTTTGGGGTTCTTGTGGTACTCCTCACAATGCGTTTTAGGGATTATGCCCAAGTACTTCCCACAGTTAAGCGGATAGGGATTATTCCCAGATCTGAAGCTGCAACAGATGCGAAAAAAAAATTTGGCAGAAATTTCACCGAGCGAGCCCAAGAAAGTGCTCTGATACCAGTTGATACGAACTGTTACACCAAAACCCCGAGGTGTTAGTGAAGGCCTCCTACTAGGATATTAACATCCCACCATGCTTCGCAGTCCATAATCTGGGCTGGATGTGCGCCCGTATGGTGGTGTCCCCTTTAAACCGTACGAGCCTTGGGTGAACATTGCAATGCCGACGTTGCCACCCGCTCTGTGACTTGAACTTGGGTGGAGGCTCTAATACCAGATGTGAAGAACCTGCAATAATTAATTAATGCAAATACATGAGATATCAGAAATAATAGAACTCAGAATCACTTTTATATTGATCACGGGCCACTTCGAGGGGGCAACCTCCTTTGAGCAAGCTCAATACAATTAACTTCACGGTGCCTTCAATGACCTCAACACACACTTATATACTAAGCCTATGCCCAATACTATGAGTCAAAACCATGTGACATATAATACTACGGGACGACTTACAAAGCATATGTGTCCAACACTATGGGTCAATACTATGGGCTAATATAAACTATGGATCAACAAATACTACGGGATGACTTACAAAGCATATGCGTCCAACAACAATATACTAACATAGTAAAGAGAAGGGTTGACATGTGTTCCTAACAATGCTTCATCTAATAAACATTTCTAATCTAATTTACAACTAGCTTAGAGTCTCCGAAAACCGCCAAATTAGTAATTCTCAATTTTTTTGCTGCTCGGAGACCCAGGATGAGTGCTTCATACTCCGCGACATTGTTGGTGGTGTCAAAATTTAGCTTGTAAGACAAAATGATTTGATCCCCCAATGGTGATGTCAATACTGTGTCGGCTCCGAATTTTTCTTTGGTAGATTCCCCATCGAAAAAGAGTTTCCAGACTTGGTTCCAACTACTTTCAGTAGCTGGCTCTATTGCTTGGACATGTGCGACCTCTTCACCGACTGGGTCTCCTATTGATAGTGTGTAACAACCCATGTTCTCATCAGTAGCGTAAATCGGATAATTCATGGGACTATCCTGATCACTTATAACATAGGCGAACATGGCCTCCCTGTATAACCGTCTGATTTCTCTAGCAAAAACGAGAATCG
Source organism: Larix kaempferi (assembly GCA_027924585.1). Lineage (NCBI taxonomy): Eukaryota > Viridiplantae > Streptophyta > Pinopsida > Pinales > Pinaceae > Larix > Larix kaempferi. Next base: position 5,759,389 of record BSBM01000029.1, read on the forward strand.
TAGCATATTTCATGTCTATCTGCATGGTTCCTCCTAGCTTTTTAGCCCAGCTTCTTGACAAGAGCATACCATATTCAGCTGGGACATCTTCTACCACCACATCCATCACTACACTCTTAGATGGTATCTGGGAAAGAGTGATCAACATGTCTTTTATCATCCCGATATATTTTACCTTCCTGGAATCAAAATTATAAAGGTCATGGTAGGGCCTGGTGATTTCCAGCCCCAACTGTTCCATGATAACTTTGGGCATTAAATTGTGAGATGCCTTGGAATCTAGCATGTAGTTATGTAGAATATTCTCATGTACATTTAGGGTGACGTAAAACGGGGCAATGGGCTCTTCCTTACTATCAATGCGTGGACCACACTGAAAAGAAGGAGCCTCATCGTTAAGGTTTATGGAATCTTGTTGATCAATGTTTTCAGCTCAGTACAGCATCTTGTCAATCTGGTCCTAGTACATAGTATTTCTTATTAACTCAGTCAAAGGAACCGCTATCTTTAATTTGTTCAACTCTTGTTCCAAACTGAAGGAGATGTTCCCTTCTCTAGGGATTGGTTCAACTCTCTTATGGGGGCTTATGCCTAGCTGATTTAGGATATCTGGGATTATGGCTTCGACCTCTTTATCTTTATGGAGGTATCTTTCTTTGGGTAAAGAGATTGCTTGAGGAGGCTTTGTTTGGGATGACTTTTGTGGGGATTTTCTAAGAATAGGTCCGCTCTGCTTGTGCGTCGCTTCTAGCCTTGGTCTTAGATTGTACTTATTTTGCATTCTTTTAGGATGAGAGCTACAATAAACAAGATAATCATCAGGGAATTTATCACTTTCTTGCGAATACAGAAGATTTGGGTCGTCCTCCTCATATAATAGTGAAATCTCATAGTCTTCTCTGGTAAGTTGCATGAGATGGGAATCTTCTTCCATCCAATTTAGTTGTTCTTCAAAATCTTCATAGCCTTGTTCTGCAGCGATCTTGACCAGATTGTTCTTCTTTTCACCAACCGGAGGCCTAATTGGCTTCTCATCGTTTCTGTTTTCTCTATATGCCATATGTGGATTGAAGGGTCTTCTGAACTGATTTGGAGGACGAGGAGGAGACTGTCGATTAGGACTGCTACCTTCCAATTCCATTCTAGTGAGCTTGTTTGATAGGTTCTTGATGATACGAGTCATATCATCGATCTTCATGTCCTGGGAGTCTCTAATTTCTGAAGATACTCCTTCCTCCTTGGCCTTCCCTTTGTCTTTAGGTTCAGGATCACTGGTCATTTTGATCTTGCCTCTGGCCCTCAGATTTCCTTCAACGTCGATGGCATCATCTTGCATATCGCTAAGCAAGACTGGTGTTGATGTCTATGTAAATTTGGAATGTATTTCATATATGTATATTGTACTTCTCTAGAGATGGTATTATTCCTCTATACAGAAGTGTTTGTATTCCTATAGAGATGTTATTATTCCTCTATACAGAAGTGTTTTCATTTATATTGTAAGTGTTGTAACTTATACTTGATGGGTTATTAGACCACCTTGTTGGGGTCGGCCTTGTATAAGTCATGTGGGTCAAAGGGTTACTAGACCACCCTATTGGGGGTCGGCCATGTGGGTCAAAGGGTTATTAGACCACCCTATTGGGTGTCGGCCCAGTCAGCATTGTGTTATGTGGTTAATTTGAGGCCGACCTAGTAAAGGTTATTAGGCAAGCCAAGTCAAGTATAAATAAAGTGTAGGAGGCACTCTATTTCATCATTCTATTCTCACACACACTCTTTGGAGAGTGGTGTACTTGTGGAGGAGGAGAAGCTGCTGCTAGGAGATGTCTATCTCTTATGCTTGGGTTGTATCCTTGCTCTATCTATCTCTGAGGAAGTTATTGGGGTTTTTCACCTTTATGGTTTTCCCCAAGTAAACTCTGTGTCTCTTGTGTGCTTGCATTATTGTGTCCATGATTGATATGCTGTAGATATGTTGTACATGTTGTTCTCTCAATTAAGATCCTAGATCATATTGAAGTAAATTCTGAAAAAACTAACATGGTATCAGAGCTAGCCTGAAAGAAGGCATGGTATGGCATGTATGACACTTGTTGCACTTGCGATGCTAGGGCTTGATATAGAAAAAACCAGTCATCGTAGAACTTTCACTATAAATCCATTTTGGCAAAGTTTTCGGATCTGAAACTTTTACAGGTCGAAGATCATATCCCCATGTACCTTGTTTCCAAATAAAAACTTCTAATTCATTGTACTCTGTGTTTTATGATCTGTACAATCTAGGGTTTCTGTCTCTTCTAGATCTGAGTGATAAACAGGTGACCTAGGAAAAAGGTCATAACTTGGGCTAGGAAGATCCAAATGTTGTAAAACGTGACAAGTAGTGCATGGACTATAATTTCTCAGGTAAATTTTTTAGAGGCCGAAACTGAACCAGTGACACGTGGCATGCCGTACAAGTTTGTTATCCTGTTTTATCCCATAAACAGGTCACGTTGCGACACTTTCCGTAACTCTCTCTCAGAGAATCCATTTGACGTCAGACCTGTGGGGTTGGAAATATGACAGGTCAAGCTACCACAAGAAAAATTTTCAGGCCCTGTGGATCGGAAAGTTCATAGTTACACCAGATACAATTAGGTGCATATTTTTGTCAAAACATAATTGGATTTTGAGCACCTTCATTCATGGCTCCAGGACTTAAGGTTTCGGAGAAAGTTGGTATTTTTGTAATCGGAGACCACAGCTGAATTCTACTCATAAAACTTGAAATTCAGAGACCAAGATAAAAAAATTTGGTTGGGTAGAATCTTGATCAAACCCTAGTTCGAGACTTTGAGTGGAAAAGTGGAAAATTAGGGCTTCTGCAAAAGTTGGAATTTTTTAAGTCTGTGACCATGACTGGAAGCTCCTCAGAAAAATTGAAGTTTAGAGCTTTGGATCGAACCTTTTGGTTGCGAGGAAGGGTGGGATTTATCGAACCCTAGTTCAGGATCCTATCCAAAATATCCGGAAGTCTCAAAGGAAATTTTGAGAGGGTTTCCCTTACAAACCCCAATCCAGCTCCAAATGCAGTTTCTGCAAATCAAGTGGATTGGGTTAATCCTAGAAGAAAATGGATTGGTCACATGCATAAGTGAAGAAGTTTCTATTTCAGAGGGAGATGAGGCTAAGGCCTTACATAAGAAGATTACAAGCAATCTCCACAGGTATGACTTACAGGTATGTTTCGAATTATGTTCATGGTTAAGTTTATGATATGTTTGTCTTCATAGCATTACAGTTAGTACAATCTTGATTAATTACTGGACTTGTTGTATCATCTTAATAAAATTATGAATACATGATAGAAGATATTCATTGATTAAGGTTTTGACACTTATGATTGTACTAATGCATTGTGATGTTGTAAAGGTTTATGTTGTTAGCTAACATGAAAGGTACACCAAGAAAGACAAATCATGTTCTACTTCAAGAACATATGATCATGGTGACATGAAGACAAAGATTCATCCATTGTCATGGATCACATAGAAGATCTACTTACGAGGTATGTATAACTTGGTTCTACAATGGTTAACTTATGAGACATGCAGGTTACTAGCACAAGTCATTGAAGAGAACCAGAAAACATCATGTGGGTATGTTAGACATAACTAGCTAACATAGTAATCCAGGTATGGTTTTTCCTATATCAAGTTAGAATATTACCTTGTGTTAGGATCCATTATATAAGTATACCTGGTATGATTGGTTATGTTTATTCATAAAGTTAGAAATGTAAGAAATCAAGGGTTTATGCATATTATATCTCTTATCTTGATTGATTACTTGACTAACCAGAAGAGTCCTATGATCAAATAAGAATATGCATGAGTAAAAGAAGTCTTCCCTGAAACCTTGAATACTAATGTTTATTATTTGTGTTTGAAATGATCATGACTATACATGTTTAAGATTATTGTGTTTTGATAGTATTAATATTATACTAATGAATGTGTGATTATGTATGAGACCTCGAGGATGACACAATGATGATACTAATAAGCATGAATAGTGATTAAGGATGGATATAAGTTCAAGGACAGGTAATCCAGGAAGCAAAGATCAAGAGGGAGTACACTTCAGTAGTTTCTACAAGGATGCAAATATTCAGAGGGAGTTGACCACTTCTCACCATCCACATTAGAATGAATTTACAGAAAGGAAGCAAAGACTGAGAGGGAGTCAACCCTACAACCAAACAAATATAAGTATTTTAATTGTCATTTCTTGCATATTTGTTTGTTTAAATAATATTGTTCAATGATGTATATGCTTATGTTCCTAGACTTACGGTGTGTATTATGCATATTAGAATAATTGCATTAATGAACAGTATACTACTAATTTGCATATGATGGGTAAGTGGTCTATGGCACTGTCCAACATTCCATTGCTACTTATCTAGAATGAAACCTCTTTGCTGACATATTGGGAGTTGTGCACACTCTTAACAATGTTCTGGTAGAGATTGGAAGGCATTTAGAAAGTTACAGGATATGGGTAAATGTTCTATTGAAGCACTAGCTAAAGATAATTGCATGACTGTATGACATATTTTTTCAGATGTAAGAATTTGTTCTAAAAACTATGAGATATTTCTAATCATGCAATTTAACTTGTTTTGTAGGAAAGATTGTATACGAGCACCTACAAAAGAAGGACTACAACATTTGTTTCAAGAACAAAGTTATCTATTGAAGATATTGAATATATTGAAGTTCCCAGGATTCGGGAAGAATGCCATGATCGAGGAGTACCAGTCGATCATGAAGAATGATGTTTGGGATGCAGTCCCAAGACCTGAAGGGAAGTCTGCTGTGACTTCCAAATGGATCTATAAGATCAAGCATGTTGCAGATGGTAGCATGGATAAATACAAAATGAGGTTTGTAGCTCGTGGCTTCTCCCAGAAAAAGGGATTGAGTATGAAGAGACATTTACACCTATATCCAGGCACACTTCCATCAAATCAGTACTTGCTCTGGCTACATTGATGAAATGGAAGATACACCAGATGGATGAGAATACAACTTTCTTGAATGGTGTAGTCAAACAGAAAGTATATGTGGAGCAGCCACTTGATTTTGAGACACATGACGAGAAGTCATATATGTGCAGAATTTTGGTATGGTAGGATAGATAGTTTCTATCTAGTTTGGGCTTTACCAAGAGTAAAGCAAATTCCAACCTTTACTACAAGGTTGAGGAAGGCAATCCAGTGATACTACTTTTGTATATGGATAACCTGTTTGTTACAGGTGAGGATAGATTGATTGCCAACATGCAGCGGAAGCTTGCTGCCGAGTTTGAGATGAAGAACTTGGGGATGATGCACTACTTTCTAGGCATGGAGGTGTGGCAGAGTGCAGATGGAATCTTCCTTGGACGAGGGAAGTTTGTAGTAGAGATCCTGAAGAGGTTTGGGATGATGGACTACAAGGACATGGCCACACCTATGGCATCGAACTTGAAGCTTCTGTGTGATGCTTCATCTGATCTGGTTGATGTCACTGTGTATCGTCAGATGATAGGGTCCTTGATGTACCTGACGAACACGAGACCAAATATCTGCTTTGCAGTGAACACATTGACCCAGTTCCTGACAGATCCTAGAGGTGTTCACCTGGTTGCTGTAAAGCATATTCTGAGGTACCTGAAGGGTACGGTAGACTATGGGCTCATGTATGATGCAAATCAAAAGTTTAACCTGTAGGGCTATGTTGATTCAGATTGGGCAGTTAGTGCCACAGATAGGAAGAGCACTTCTGGGTGTTGCTTCAGTATGGGATCAGGTGTGATCTCTTTGTTTGGCAAGAAGCAGTCCTGCGTAGTACTGAGTACAGCTGAAGCAGAGTATGTTGCAGCTTGTTCAACTAGTTGTGAGGTAGTATGGCTCCAGAAGCTACCGTCTGAGTTATTTGATCTCCCACTAGAGGCTACTGGTATCTTTTGTGACAACCAGAGTTGTGTAAAGCTTTCTGAGAACTCGGTGTTCCACGATAGGTCGAAACACATTGAGATAAAATATCACTATATCAGGGATATGGTGCAGAGAGTAGTAGTGAAGCTCCTGTATGTTGCGACATATGAGCAGATTGCAGATGTACTGACGAAACCACTAGCTAGAGTGAAGTTCGAGTACTTCAGAGAGAGGCTTGGTGTTCTTCAAATTGACGACACTTCGAGGAAGAAGTGATGGACACATTTGATGAAGACATTCCAAGCATGGTGAGAGGAGGATCCTTCAATGGCTATGGATGTAAGCACTGTATGATGAGCATCAGGACGATGCTCCAGTTACTTCTCTATATATGCATCATGTTGGATGCTGGATATGATTAGTTGGATCATTTATATGTATGTATGCATCATGTTGGATGCTGGATATGATTAGTTGGATCATGTGTATGTATTTGTATATGTATCAGGTGGATACATTGTATGATCAGGTAGATCATGTATGTTGATATGTATCAGGTATGATTAGGTGGATCATGTATTTGCATATGTATCAGGTGGATACATTGTATGATCAGGTAGATCATGTATGATGATATGTATCAGGTAGATACTGTGTATGCATCAGGTGGATGCATTGTATGATCAGGATGATCATGGATGATGAGCTTCAGGATGTTGCTCCAGATGACATGCATCAGGACGATGTAGTGATGATGATCAGGATGATCATGTGTACATCAGGATGATGTATGGTGAGTATTAGGTTGATACTTTGTGGCCGTGGATAGGTGGTGCAAATGAGCATATAATAGCGCCCTGGGAGGTTTGCAGATTCTCTTGCTAGGTTTTTCCGCTGGCATATAATAGCTCCCTAGGAGATCTAGAAAATGCTCTTTCAAGGTTTTTCTTTGGGAGGACATATAATAGCGCCCTGGGAGGTTTGCAGATTCTCTTGCTAGGTTTTTCCGCTGGCATATAATAGCTCCCTGGGAGATTTGGCAAACGCTCTTTCGAGGTTTTGTCCTATGGCATATAATAGCGCCCTGGGAGATCTGATAGGTTGGGATGTGTTCTCATTGTTGATGTATATGTAAATTCGGAATATATTTCATCTATGTATTTCATATATATTTATTGTACCCTTATAAGAGATGTGTTATTCCTCTATAAGAAAGTGTTGTCATGTGGATTGACAAGTGTCGCAAGTGTGTGTACTTGCCGATGGGTTATTAGACCACCATGTGTGCGGTCGGCCCTGAAATATATATTATATTGTGGATGTATCTAGATAGACAAGTCGGCCCCATAGTGTAACTGGGCAAACAGGTTAGTATAAATAGAGATCGGGAGATCTCTATTTTGATCATTCAGAAAGACACACTTCTCTCACTCAGAAAGTGGCGCACTAGTGAGGAGGAGGATCATCTGCTCTAGGATACTATCTCAAGTGTATTTTGGTTGTACTTTGGTCGAGCCATTGCTCTCTCTATCTCTGAGGAAGTTGTGGGGTTTTTCACCTTAGGGTTTTCCCCACGGAAACTCTATGTCTCTTGTCTCTCATGCTTTTGATTCTTGTGATGCTTGTCATGATTATTGTGATTGTTATGCATTGATATACTGTATATGTTATTCTCTCAGTAAAGATCCAAGAGTATTGTGAATTAATGCATAAATTTAACATGGTATCAGAGCTAACCTGAGAAGAAGACATTTTGTAGTGACGGAAACTTGAGTTTCTTGTCTATTGGGTTTCTCTGCATAGTTTTTGGGAAAGCCATATAGTAGATTGAGTCTACTCATCAAGGAGACTCTATCTGTCCAATCAGAATTCAATTCTGAGCATTTTCATATTTGGCCCTAAAAATTAGGGTTTCCACAAAAATAGGAATTTCTGAAATCTGAAGACATAGCTGGAAGCTACTTGCAAAAATCGAAGTTTAGAGCTTTGGATCGAGATTTTTGGCTGGGTAGATCTCCGGGAAACTCAAACCCTAATTCAGGGCTCTCCCAGTGAACCCAAGAGGACAAAAAGGAAAATCTGAAGGGTAAAGCTTTGTTGATCTCAAATTCTGAATACAACAAGATGATCAGATCATCAAGGCGTATATTTCTATCCTTTCAGAAAGTTGAAATTCACATTTTGAATTTTTAGGGTTTTTTCGACAAACCCTAGTAATCCGGGACCAGATCCAATTTTCAGCATTTCAAGTGGTAAGACCTAAATCTTTTCTATTTCCATTTGAAGTACTCTTTAAGATGTCTCACCACACCAAGCTTGAGGATAAGCTTGAAGGGGCTGATAACTTCCGAGCTTGGAAGTATAGGATTGGGTTAATCCTGGAAGAGAATGAGTTGGACTCATATATAAAAGAAGACATCCCTATCCCAGAGGATGAAGAGGCTAAAGTATTGGACAAGAAGAACTTGGTCAAGGCAAAGAGAATCATTGTTGATTCTATCAAAGACCATCTCATACCCCATGTGTCTTCTCTAAAGACACCCAAGGAGATGTTTGACTCTTTGACCAAGCTATTTGAAGGGAAGAACATAAATCGGAAGATGACCCTGCGGAACCAATTGAAAGGAGTAAATTTTCAGAATGGAGAAACCATTCAATCTTATTTTTCAAGGGTTTCCCAGATCAAGGAAAAATTAGAAGCAGTGGATGAAATGGTGGAGAATGGTGAAGTGGGGATGACCACTCTAAATGGCCTACCCAGGTCATGGGATTCCTTTATTCAAGGAATTTGTGCAAGGAAGAAGTTGATCTCCTTCAATAGATTGCGGGAAGAATGCTCTCAAGAAGAAGCTAGGCTTGGGGCCCGAGAAGAAAAGATGGGAAATGAAGATCAAGCTCTCATAGCACATGCCAGGAAAGGAAAGTCCAAGAAGGAATCATCTCATAATAGGAAATTCTCACACCACCATTATCATAAACATAAGAAAGATCTCAGATGATTCAATTGCAATGAGAAGGGACACTTTGCTTCAGATTGTCCCAAGAAGAAGAAAGTCAACAACAACTTCAACAAGAAGAAGAAGAATAAAAAAAGAAGATATCATGCTCATGCTGCCGAAGATGATGAACGCCCAAAGAAGAAGGCTAGGGCAGAAAGTGATAGTGATGATGACTCATCAAGTGAAGAAGAGTATGTTCTATTTTCTACTCTCACAGGTATTATCTCCCATGGTTGTAATGATTGGTTGATTGACAGTGGGGCTTCCAAACACATGACTGGGTTTAAGGAATCTTTTGTGAATCTATCTGAACATGAATCACCCCATAAGGTGAAACTTGGGGATGATTATCAATACCCAATCAAAGGAAGTTGTGAAGCCTCCTACAACATAGATTCTGGAAAATCTTTGAAGATGAAAGAAGTCCTTTATGTACCTGGGCTCAAGAAGAACTTAATCTCCATCTCTGCATTGGATGCAAAAGGTATGAGGGTTGCATTTGTGGATTCCCAAGTCCTAATGTGGCCAAAGGGAAAGACCATAGATGATGCAATAGTTGTTGGAGAGCAAGAGGGAGGTTTGTATAAATTGAAGGGACAACCTGAACATGCCATGGTACATGAATCCATGGAGCCAAGTGAACTTTGGCATATAAGACTTGCTCATATGCACTATAGGGCACTTCCAATTGCAAGCAAGGCTGTAGAGGGTCTTCCTGAAATAAAGACCAAACATGAAGGTGTTTGCAAAGGATGTGCAAAAGGTAAGAACATCAAGAAGGCTTTCCCAAGCAGTGAAAGCAAGGAAAAAGACATCCTGGAAATGATCCACTCAGATGTATGTGGTCCTATGTCATCCAGTTCTCTGAGTGGGTATGTTTACTATGTCTCATTTATTGATGACTTCTACAGGAAGACTTGGGTATGCTTCTTGAAGAACAAAGATGAGGTGTTTGAGAAGTTCAAGGAATTCAAAATCTTGATGGAGAGTCAAACTGACAAGAAGATCAAAACATTCATATCTGACAATGGTGGAGAATTCACCTCAGGTGACTTCAAAAAGCTTTGCAGTGATTCAGGGATTAAGAGGGAGTTGACTGCTCCTTATAATCCTCAACAGAATGGAGTTGCAGAAAGGAAGAATAGAACAATCATGGAAGTAGCAAGGGCAATGCTACATGACCAGGATCTACCTATGCATCTATGGGCAGAAGCAGCTAGAACAGTTGTATATGTGCATAACAGAACACCCCACAAGATATTGGACAACAAAACTTCGGAAGAAGTCTTTTCTGGTAAGAAACCTGAAGTCAGCCATCTTAGAATATTTGGTTGTCCAGTATACACTCATGTCCCAAAGGAAAAGAGGACCAAACTAGATCCTTCAGGAAAGAAGGGTATCTTTGTGGGTTACAGTGAAAGATCGAAGGCTTACAAAATATACTTTCCAGGGTTCAAGAAGATTGATGTCAGCAGGGATGTAACATTTGATGAAAACTTAGCATTCATCAAATCAAGGAAGGCACCTATCGAAGTTTATGAAGAACCTAAGGAAACCAGATTTCAAGATGCTACCATGACTGAAGCAATTCCAGAAGTTGTTCGTGAGTTTGAAGATCCGCAAGAACATGTAGATCCACCCCGTGAGGATAACTCTCACAAGAGGAAACCTGCATGGGCTAGAGAGCTCATTCAAGATGCAGAAATATTTGGCATTCCAGAAGAAGAACACAGAGCAAATAAGAGAACCATATCACATACCAACTATGTTGCTTTACTCTGTGACATTATGAACAAAGAACCTTCCAGTTATGAAGAAGCAGCGGAAAAGAAAGAATGGAAGGATGCCATGGTTGAGGAATACAAATCAATAATGAATAATGATGTTTGGGATGTTGTCCCAAGACCTAAAGAGAAGTCTGTTGTGACTTCCAAATGGATCTACAAAATCAAGCATGCTGCAGATGGCAGTGTAGAGAAATACAAGGCAAGATTCATAGCTCGTGGCTTCTCTCAGAAAGAGGGAGTAGATTATGAAGAAACTTTTGCACCTGTAGCCAGGTATACTTCCATCAGAATAGTACTTTCCCTGGCTGCAGCAATGAAATGGAAAATACACCAGATGGATGTCAAGACTGCTTTCTTGAATGGTGTAGTTGAAGAGGAAGTATATGTTGGGCAGCCACTTGGTTTTGAAATACATGACAGGGAGTCATATGTGTGCAGATTGAAGAAAGCCTTGTATGACTTGAAGCAAGCTCCCAGAACTTGGTATGGTAGGATGGACAGTTTCCTATCTAGTTTGGGCTTTACCAAGAGTAAAGCGGATTCCAACCTTTACTACAAGGTTGAGGAAGGGAATCCTATGATTCTACTCATGTATGTGGATGACTTATTTGTAACAGGAAATGACAGATTGATTGCAGATACTAAGAGGAAGCTTGCTGCTGAGTTCGATATGAAAGATTTGGGAATGATGCATTATTTCCTAGGTATGGAGGTGTGGCAGAATGCAGGTGGGATCTTCCTTGGTCAAGGGAAGTACACAGTAGATATCCTGAAGAGATTCAGGATGATGGATTGCAAGGCCATGGCCACACCTATGGAATCGAATCTTAAGCTTCTATGTGATGCTTCATCTGAGCCGGTTGATGTCTCTATGTATCGTCAGATGATTGGGTCCTTGATGTACCTGACGAACACGAGACCAGATATTTTCTTTACGGTGAACACATGAACCAGTTCCTGACGGATCCGAGGAGTGTTCACCTGGTTGCTGTAAAGCATGTTCTGAGGTACCTGAAGGGTACAGTGGATTATGGGCTCAAGTATGAAGCGAATCAAAAGTTTAACTTGCAGGGTTATGTTGATTCAGATTGGGCTGGCAGTGCTGCAGATAGGAAGAGCACATCTGGGTGCTACTTCAGTATGGGATCAGGTGTGATTTCTTGGTTTGGCAAGAAGCAGTCCTGCATAGCACTGAGTACAGCTGAGGTAGAGGATGTTGCAGCCTGTTCAACTAGTTGTGAGGTAGTATGGCTATGGAAGCTACTGTCTGAGTTATTTGATCTCCTGTTGGATGCTACTGGTATCTTTTGTGATAACCAGAGTTGTGTCAAGCTATCCGAGAACCCATTGTTTCATGACAGGTTGAAACACATAGAGATCAAATATCACTATATCATGGATATGGTGCAGAGAGGAGCTATGAAGCTCCTGTACGTTGCGACGAATGAGCATATTGCAGATGTGCTGACGAAGCCACTAGCTAGGGTGAAGTTCGAGTACTTCAGGGAGAGGCTTGGTGTTCTTCAGATTGATGACACTTCGAGGAAGAAGTGATGGACACATTTGCTGAAGCCATTCCAAGCATGTTGGAAGGAGGATCCTCCACATGGTTGTGGATGTAAGCGCTGGATGATGAGCATCGGGATGATGTTCTGGTTTCTGCTTTGTATGATCAGTTGGATCATTTATATATGTATGTATGCATCATGTTGGATGTTGGATATGATCAGTTGGATCATTTATATGTATATACACATCATGTTGGATGCTAGATATGATTGGTTGGATCATTTGTATGTATTTTGTGTATGCATCATGTTGGATGCTTGGACCATGTATCTATATATGTATCAGGTGGATACATTGTATGGTCAGGTAGATCATGTATGTTGATATGTATCATGTATGATCAGGTGGATCATGTATTTGTATTTGTATCAGGTGGATACACTGTGTGATCAGGTGGATCATGTATGATATATGTATCAGGTAGATACTTGGTATGCATCAGGTAGATGCATTGTATGATCAGGATGATCATGGATGACGAGCTTCAGGATGTTGCTCCAGATGACATGCAGCAGGATGTTGCAGTGATGATGATCAGGATGATCATGCGTACATCAGGATGATGTATGGTGAGTATCAGGTTGATACTCTGTGGCCGTGGAATAGGTTGTATAGATAAGCATGTAATTTGTGCCCTGGGAGATTTGCAGATAGTCTTTTGAGGTTTTGCCTATGGCATGTAATTTGTACCCTGGGATATCTGGAAAATGCTCTTTCGAGGTTTTGCTTGGGAGGACATATAATTTGTGCCCTGGGAGATCTGCAGATAATCTTTCGAGGTTTTGCCTATGGCATGTAATTTGTGCCCTGGGATATCTGGCAGATCCTCTTTCAAGGTTTTGTCCTATGGCATGTAAGTTGTGCCCTGGGAGATCCGATAGGTTGAGTCGTGTGCTCGTAATTAGTCCTAGGATGCTCTTTCGAGGTTTTTCCATGACCACATGTAATTTGTGCCCTGGGAGATCTAATAGGTAGAGCTTTGTGCTTGTAATTAGTCCTGGAATGCTCTTTCGAGGTTTTGTGGTGACCAAATGTAATTTGTGCCCTGAGAGATCCGATAGGTTGAGCCTTGTGCTCGTAATCAGTCTTGGGATTCTCTTTTAAGGTTTTGTGGTGGGATCACATGTAATAAGTCTTGGAGATCTAGACAGGATGAAAAAGGCCTCAAATTCTCTTTAGGGTTCTTGCTAGTCAAGAGACCCTTTTAAGGTTTTGTGATGCACGTAATAAGTCCCAAGGATTCCACAGTATGGCCAGTGATGATGAAGACCTGCAGGTGGTGGGCCTACATCCAGTATGAAAAAGGACTGGCTCTGTATAACTTTCTATGAAGAGTAGAGTTAGAGATTGGTTGAGATAGTAGCAACAGTGATGATGATGATGACGATGCATCGATGACAATGATCCCGAGAAGAAGACTTGTCTAGCAGAACTGTGTCGAGAAATACCTTCCTAGTTAAGAGGGAGTGTTGATGTATATGTAACTTCGGAATATATTTCATCTATGTATTTCATATATATTTATTGTACCCTTATAAGAGATGTGTTATTCCTCTATAAGGAAGTGTCGTCATGTGGATTGATAAGTGTCACAAGTGTGTGTACTTGCTGATGGGTTACTAGACCACCATGTGTGGGGTCGGCCCTGAAATATATATTATATTGTGGATGTATCTAGATAGACAAGTCGGCCCCATAGTGTAACTGGGAAAACAGGCTAGTATAAATAGAGATCGGGAGATCTCTATTTTGATCATTCAGAAAGACACACTTCTCTCACTCAGAAAGTGGCGCACTAGTGAGGAGGAGGATCATCTGCTCTAGGATACTATCTCAAGTGTATTTTGGTTGTACTTTGGTTGAGCCATTGCTCTCTCTATCTCTGAGGAAGTTGTGGGGTTTTTCACCTTAGGGTTTTCCCCACGGAAACTCTATGTCTCTTGTCTCTCATGCTTTTGATTCTTGTGATGCTTGTCATGCTTATTGTGATTTTTATGCATTGATATACTATATATGTTATTCTCTCAGTAAAGATCCAAGAGTATTGTGAATTAATGCTCAAAATTTAACACTCGTAATAAGTCCTGGGATGCTCTTTCGAGGTTTTTCCATGACCACATATAATACCGCCCTGGGAGATCTCATAGGTTGAGCTGTGTGCTCGTAATCAGTCCTGGGATTCTCTTTCAAGGTTTTGTGGTGGGGTCACATGTAATAGCTCCCTGGGAGATCCGATAGGTTAGGATGTGTTCCCGTAATAAGTCCCGGGATTCTCTTGTGAGGTTTTGTGATGCACGTAATAAGTCCTGAGGATTACACAGTATGGCCAGTGATGATGAAGACCTGTAGATGGTGGGCCTACATCCGGTATGAAAAAGGACTGGCTCTGTAGAACTTCCTATGACAAGTAGATTCAAATATTGATTGAGATAGCAGTAGCAGTGTTGATGACGATGATTCGAGGATGATGATTCGTTGATGATGATCCAGAGAAGAAGACTTGTGCTAGCAGATCTGTGTCGAGAAATACCTTCCTAGTTAAGAGGGAGTGTTGATGTATATGTAACTTCGGAATGTATTTCATATATGTATATTGTACTCCTATAGAGATGGTATTATTCCTCTATACGGAAGTGTTTGTATTCCTATAGATGTTATTATTCCTCTATACGGAAGTGTCATCATTTATATTGTAAGTGTCGTAACGTATACTTGATGGGCTATTAGACCACCTTGTTGGGGTCGGCCTTGTAAAAGTCATGTGGGTCAAAGGGCTATTAGACCATCCTATTGGGGGTCGGCCATGTGGGTCAAAGGGTTATTAGACCACCCTATTGGGTGTCAGACCAGTCAGCATTGTGTTATGTGGTAAAGTTGAGGCCAACCTAGTAAAGGTTATTAGGCAAGTCAAGTCAAGTATAAAGAGAGTGCGGGAGGCACTCTATTTCATCATTCTATTCTCACACACACTCTTTGGAGAGTGGTGCACTTGTGGAGGAGGAGAAGCTGCTGCTAGGAGATGTCTATTCTTATGCTAGGGTTGTATCATTGCTCTATCTATCTCTGAGGAAGTTATTAGGGTTTTTCACCTTTATGCTTTTCCCCAAGTAAACTCTATGTCTCTTGTGTTCTTGCATTATTGTGTCCATGATTGATATGCTGTAGATATGCTGTACATGTTGTTCTCTCAGTTAAGATCCTAGATCAGACTGAAGTAAATTCTGAAAAACTAACAACTGGTCTTCTTTCCCTCAATGTTATGGCGAAATATGAAGGGAAGGCAACTATGTAAATGACCTGAGTTGCGGCTTCAGTAGGACGAATGTCCTCGGGGATTCTGAAATACTATTTGTTAAATCTTGCTATGAAATTGACCACATTTTCAGAGCTGCTTTTCTTTAGGGCAGAGAACTTTATCAGATAATATAGACTGTCTCATTTCACTCCCCATTTCTTGACAAAGGTAGATTCCAAGATTTCCATAGTACTAATGGAGGCATTAGGTAACGATATAAACCATTTTCTGGCCTCTCCTTCCAATGACTGAGCAAAAATTCTCATGAATACATCATCGTGCTCAATCAGGATGTTATTCGTGAAATCTTCAAATCGATCCACATGGTCCTCGGCAGATGTCCCTTTACTGCCTTCATACTTTGGCAGTAACTTCAAGTAATGGGCAGGCATGCCATTTAGGGGTGTAGGTAACTGCAGGGGTCCATGACGGCTCGCCACCCATCTCAGCATTCTTGGTGGTGGTGGAGGTGGTCCTCTGCCTCCTCCTCCTGACATGAGGTGGTTGGTGTATGGGATTACTGCTTGTGTAGTATCAAGGGGATTGGGCGGATTGGTGAGGGTTGAATCTTCTTTTTTTATAGCAGGGATACTTCGGAAACTAGGAAAATCACTAGGAGTGCACGGATCTAGGGAAATAGGTTCGCTCGTTGGGGTTCAAACAATAAATTCAGATTGAGGAAATTGGGGGCCAAACAAAGGGGAGGAGAAGCTTCGCTGATAACCCGGTGAAGTAGACTCGTATCTTCCACGTCTATGTATCCAGGAAACTGAGTCTTCTAGGGCCACAAATTCTTCGTGGCTGGGGTTCTGGCGAGTGTGTCTTCGTCTAGATGCCAGGTTTGCTAGTGTGGAGTCACCAAGTGGATTACAGACTACACCATAATTTCATCCACTAGGAAATTGAGAGCACATAATCTTGTCATTATACCCAGGGAAGATATATCTTCTTGATTGCGTCCCCGGTAACAACACCAAAAAAGCTGTTTGTCCGAGAGACATTCTAAAGTTGTTTTTTAGAACTGTGCCTAGGCATCAATAATCACTTCTAAAAACTTTACTCAATCACAACATAACTTATAGATATAATGTAGAATTCCGATCTTGAAATGTTAATGAGCCGTATTTCAATGTGCCAAGAAATCAGACTTTTGAGTAGTAGATGGAAATGGAATGGTGCAAGATAAAGGTACTGTGAAAGTAATTCTTTATTTTACATTTATAGAATGACGTGTTGAGCCTGAGGGAGGAATTCAACAATCCTAACAAAATGAAACACATAACTTCAAGATAAATCAACATCAATACTTCAATTACTAATCACCATTGAAGAAATAGATTTAAGCATAATCACTCATATAAACCCATAATAGTTCTGCAAATCATACATAAACGGAAGAGATGAAAAACAATAGAAGGTACTAACTTTGCATATCAAAACTTTGAATCCATCAAGCTCCAAGTTAGGGAAAAAATATGTTTCTCTTTGTATTTGATCAACCATCTAACATAGAAGTAAAAATTCTTACATAAGAGAGCCAACCCTTTGGCTACTGCCTACTGGGCTATATATAGCCTTCCTACTATCTAAATAGAATTTGTTACAATCAGTTACAGCTCAACAACTTTAAAATTTCAGTTTATACTCCTTAACAGAGTTTATTACAATTATCAGTCATAGGGGAATTACTAGCTATCCTTATGACTGTGACACGGGACCACCTTGTTAACAAAGTAGTACGTCCGTCTTGATGAAGATTACATCACCTTAAAATATAAGGTATCAATGACATAACGTCTTTCAGAGCTACAAAGAACCTTTTACACACCTGCTGGACCACCTATGGCCTGATGAAGACGTAGATACGACCATATTACTGAAAAATACTGCTATGAAAACCTCTGCTACTCTATTCTACCATCTCATCCAAGCCCTTTTCTCTCAGATTTTGCTTTCGATGGGACAGAAGCTTAACTTTGATGTCGAGTTGTGGAACAAGACCTGATGTAGATACTGCTTTGTTAGAAATGTTCAAGTGCTACTACTCTATCATCTGATCATCCTTCGCTAGGACCGGCATGCCCCCCTCTTCCGTGCTTCTACATATGGAAGGCCCATCTTCATTTGAACTAACAAAATAGCTAAACCTTCTTTAGACATCTCAGGTGAGTCCTCGGATTTGTCCTGCCTGACTTCCTGCGGGTGCGCATCTACAGGTTTCTCATGGACACTGGTTGTTCTAATACCCGGTGCTCCTGGAAAGCCTCCTCTTGAGATGAAATTAACCATTGAAAGACCTCGTCACCCGGCTATCCGAATTTGATGAACCTGAAATAGTCAGCACGTCTTCGGCTTCGTGTCCCGAATCGGTGAAGTGCAGGAGTCTCAATGTACAAAATGGGCTAACTAAGGGGTATTTATAGAGCCGTCTGAGATGTCCTTGGAGAGAAAGCCTGTACTGCCACAATAAATTCCTAACCACCCTTTCAAGCTTCACACGTTGGGGGTGAACTGTAAATTGTATGGTTCCAGAGGCATAAATGATTGTAGGGGATGGTCACTTCAAAGTGACAGGCGAAGATGACAAGACAGAAACCATTATCAGTTTCAGGTCCCTCAAAAAGTGGTTTGGGGAACCCACTCTAGGACCTCTGAATAATCCTGGGACTGCCACGTGGAGGTGACGATTTTGAATCAGGGGAAAAATATGCGTGGTAAAATTCTAGCGACTTTAACCCCCTGACGCTCTTCTGACCATTGATTTACTGTCAGGGAAACTCGAGATCTGGGCCAAGAAGACACAAGTCCTCTAAGGTTGGTCATGTCTGGAACAAGGCCTCCACACTAGCTACTTTTATAAACCACCATGACGGCTAGGTGGTTTCAGGGCCTTCGAAAGGTGGTCTACTAATACCGCTCTGGGCCCCCTGAATATCTATGAAGTGGACACGTGTCAATAGTGGTTTTCTATCAGGGACCATCTGGGATAAAAACATAAAAGCATGTGAAGTATTTAGCTTTATGCATTCCTTTTGCTGCTCTAACTCCTTTCTCTGATGTCTCCCTTTGATCTGCAACGAACCTCCTTGCGGCTGATAATATTACTAACACCAGCTTTGACACAACCTTTTGTAAGTACACACATTCTTCCAAGCGATGTCCCCTCATTTGAAAAATTTGACACCAGGGAATTCCTCCTTGACTGAGTGGGTTTGGTGTTCCAAATTGTAAATATTCATAGAATTCAGGACACTGATCCTTATGATTTCCTTCATACTTGCATCAACTGCACCATATTTCTTCGCGAACTTCCTTCCCCTTCTTGATATCCTGTAGTTGGATAGTCAAGTTCTCTAGCTACGCTTGGATCTGGTTCATGCCAATCCATTTTCTCCAATCGGCAAAACGTCAAGCTTCATTGCAATTTATAATGCCTCCGCCTGGGATACGATATTCTGTTGCATCAGGGGCATCCAAATATGCAATATCAATCCTGTAATAAACCATTATTTTTGGTGTATGTCTCTCATTCCAAAACATACTTTGGCCATCATAGTTTTGTGCCTTTGATCAAATTCCCATACTGATTCATTAGGAAATTTCTTTATTTCCTTCAAGTCTATGATATACTGCGATTCTGATTTTGGTTTCCTAAATTCATCGATCAACCCAGCTCTAATTTCAGTCAGGGTTTTCTGTGGACTCCTTGTAGGTACTTGTACAAACTTCATAAACTAATCCAACGCACAGCCCCTAAAGGTCGTTTCCAATTGTCCCTTCTTAATATCGTCATCTTGGACTTGTTTCATCGTCCACACCACCTCACATAAGAACCAATATTGTTTGGGATCCTCAGTTCCATTACCCTGAAAAGAGGCATATTTGCATCATTGCCTACCATCCTTGGTTTTCTACTGGTGTTTGTAGATCCTCTACTCTTAATATTGTTCTGACACATAAGAAAACCCTGTGAAGAGCTTATATTTATTCTTCCAAAGTGTGGTGCAGTGCACGAGGTTGTGGGTATGTTGTAGCTTTGGATCTGTCCTTCCTTAGGTTCAACGGTATCCTAGTTGTTCTCTTCGTCACAGTAGGGTCACTTAGTCCCTTGTGGTCCCGTTTCACAGTTCTCTGTTCTGGTCGCACTAGGAGACTCTCTCTCTATCTTAGTCCTCCTCTTCTCCTCTAGCCGAAACCTCATCCCACTTCTCAAGCGACCAAAATCTTATGCAACTTCCGTCACAATTTTTTCATATCTCATATCCATCTACCCCGCATCATTTTATCATACCCGCATCTGCATGGTACCCACATCCTATGCACACCTAAGATTTACTCGTCAGAGTTCATCTTTAATATGCCCTTTTAAAAATCAAGCATCTTGATCCACAATTTTAGAGACAATAGATACCTTCCTCTAGGTCCCTTGAAAATTTCCTTTCTGTGTCACTGTATGACTTAACTGTGTCGAAAACAAATTCAGTAATGTATCCTTCCAAAATGATGTCTACCCAAACCTTGACAGCCCTTGAAGACTTGTTGTTAACCTATCCCAACTGTCGGATCAGTTCTGGGGTCCAGTGTTCAGTCTCACCTCCTTGGAAATTCTTCTTATGAAAAGTTAGTTGCTCAAACCATTCATATAGCAGTATCGGAAACTCGTGGAAGAATACTTCATGGATATCAGAGTAAATGTACTTCTGCAACCAATCGGTTGTTGACCATCCAGGGTTCTGATTTTTTTCCTCAGCAAATTCTCGCGTCTTCTTGTGGAACCATTCCTTGATATTCATCTTTTTCGGATGCCACAACATGTCCTCTCTCCTTTCTCACTAGGGTCCCTACAACAGAACCATTTGTTGACATAGATATGTCGACAAGGGTTCACTTCCCACTAGTTTCAACAAAACTCAACGCAATCTCGCATAAACATCAGCCCGAAAAGGGCTTAGCCTTTCCAGTGACACCCGATGAGCGAGTGAAGTCTCACCCAAGATATCTAAGGGGGGCTACAAGAACCATGTTTCCGCAGATATGAGAGAACATGCATCATTTGTACTCAATCATGTTGTCATTCGAAGATCAACATGAACATTATTCACATCAAAACATAATCATTAGATCTATGACATAATAGATTATCGCAGCATAACTAACTAATTTGAGACATATAAAAGTACTTCGACATTACAAATACATACACCATATTTAACCAAGCTGCGACATACATTCAATGATATTGCAATAACCCATCATACACCATATTTAACCATGCTACGAAATCATACATTCATTTATACTATGACAACATATAATCAAGCACATTGCGACAGGAAAATAGACATAGGCATAGACAAAATATTTCCTTTTATTACTCTTTAGTTTGTCTTACACCACAACATCAAGGAATATATCCACAAAACCAATACAAAACAGATCTGTGGATCATCATCGAGAAACTGGAAAAAGACGTCGAAGGTTCGGTCAGATAAGGGATAATACAAAAATGTGCTCAACATGCGAACCAAAATATAATGATCTAGATGCTTATCCAAAATATCGATCGAAGGATCGATAAAAGGATTCCCTTAGGCTTAAAATCCTACCCCTGTTTATAGGGTCACTTGGTCATTACACATGGTCCACTTCATAGAGTAACACATTGATTAATTTACTTAATAACTAACTACTCTGCATTATCCGCTTATCTTTCGCTTTATTTTCTCTGGGACTGGTCCTTTACCCTTGTCATGGTCCCTTTCATCGCTGAGTGTACCAAACCTTATGCACCTTGACCCCATGCCAACATGACTCTTGAGATTCCCTTGAGTTTTCCTAAATCCATTTAGGATTCCTCTTCCCTGATGTGGGATCAAGTGGGGGGACTTCTCCTACCCAACCCCATAAACTAATTGTCTTAAAGAATTAGACCCAGTAATATGTGAACCTATGGCTGGTGAACTATTAGCTAGAGAACCAAGTGAATCAAAAACATGTGATGGAACTAGTGAACCTGTAACCCAATAACTTGAACTTGTACCTAGTGATCCTATAGATTATGTCCCTGAACCTAAATCACATGTAACATATGGAGCAGTCACCCTAGATACCTATGACCCAACACTCAATGAAGATGAACTATGTGAACTCCTTAACTGATGTGTGGAATCTTGCTACTCCTCCTGCCCTAACTCATGAGACTTCTTGAAGGCCTGCTCTTCCTCAAATATCACCTCCTTCCTCACAACACCTTCCTCTTTGAAGGAATATATATGCAGAAGGCCTTTGAAGTCTCATCATACCCCACAAAAATTCCCTTTTTTGACGTGGGATCCAACTTTGTCCTCTTCTCTGAAGGGACATGAGAGTAAGTCAAACAACCAAATATCCGAAAATGGCCTACCTTGGGCCTCTTCCCTGTAAATGTCTTGTCAGGATTCATACACTCCAAGTATCAATGGGGACTCCTATTTTGAATGTATACAGTAGTACTGCAAGCCTCATCCCAAAGAAATAAAGGTGTAGATGTACTCTATCCCTTAGATTAAACGTGAACATCCCATCTAGGAATTAAACTCCAAATCCCCTATCCTCGATCGTGGAAACTAAAACAAAGTTCTTCTTCAGCCCAGGGACATACAAGACATCCCTCAAATTCATGGGATCCATGGAATCCATTTGAAACGTGACATTTGCATGCCCAACTACTTTGATAATCGTGTGATCTCCCAACACCACCTCCATATCCAAACCTGTCTCTGTGAACTCTAAAAATATATTTCGTGCACTTTTCATATGGCTAAAAGCTCCACTATCAATGTACCAGGTGCATGTGGTGGTGAATGAACTCAAATAATGACCACCCAACAATGAGTACTCTCTCTCATACTCTACACTTGTGCTGGTAATGGATGCCCTCTCTAAATGACCAGCACATAGAGAAAACTCTTTCTTGAACCATGCTACATACTCATCTATCTCCACTGAATCTTCTGTCTACTACTTCTTCTTCTTATTCTTCTTTAGACACTATCTAGCATAGTGCCCAAACCCCTGGCAATAAAAGCAATTGACTTTTCTCATGTCTTTCTTTTAATCACCCTGCTACTTATCCCACCTTTGGGACCCTTCTTGGACTTTTTCTTCTTCCCCTTAGCTATCAAATCCACATTCTCCTCATCTACCTTGCTGTGAGATGAACTGCCTTGCACTTATCCTCTCTGGGTCTCCTTCTGAATAAATTCATCCCAAAGATGATACCAGGAAGGCATGTTTTCCCATGCTACAATATCCTCCACAAACACAGCCCATGGATTGGCCATGCCATTCAAGGTTGTATGCACTAGCTCACTGCTAACAATAAACTCCCCAATTTATCCAATATCATCTCTCACTTGAGTGATCCTAGTAAGATAAGATGCGGTGTTCTCATATTTAGCCATTTTAATGCTTTTCAACTTCTCTTAGTACAATATTTCAATTTTCATTGGAACT